>JAHLJT010004567.1:66268147-66984120 GCA_031308135.1 Acheta domesticus
TTGTAAGTCATAAAATTGTAATTATTTCAGAACATAATTGTACAAAATTGAATATTATTAATATTGGAATAAAGAATTGAGTTGTATTATCATAAACTACATTTTTTAATTTGTAAAATATGTCTAGAAAATTATAATTGACCCTGAAATTGTTTTCAATGAGGGTCAGTGATGTGCCATAGAACTGCCATAGAACAACCTGTTGATTGCCGAGCAACCTGAATGTCATATGAATGGTAAATCACTGTTTAAGTGCTTTTTCGTAAATGTAATCCCCATCGTCTTTTGTTGTTGTAACTCCAATTTCTGTTTTTAAATGGAAATCCTCATTCTCTGGTACTTAAATCATATAATCACCCAGAATGTTTGAAGTTGACTCGCTACTGTAAATGGCGCTCAACCTTAACATTTGTTTTTTAAATTGTCTCTGACGTTTAATTTATTATTGTTATTTAATTTTTTACTTTAATATATTATTTTTAATTTCTTTCTCCTGTGAAGTACACGATTTCCGATAGAATGTCAGAACTTGGCAACCTGTAGATGACGAAGTCCCTGCCGGAAACCGCGCCCCTTGACATTCCTGCCTGTGGCATTGGCCCCAGACCGGCGTTAATCTCTATACCTACCCTTCGCAACCCTGCTACACTCTCGGGTCTCAACACGTCCATTTCGCAATTTCCTCGTGGCTTGTCTGTCTTTCACATTAACGCCCAATCTTTAAAGAGACATCACTCAGAAATTGTTCATGTTCTTTCTGAAGCTAGCGCCATGTATTATTAATTGGTGATACGTGGTTGAAAACTAACGCGTCCTCTGATATTATTTCGATCCCTAAATATAAACTCCTACGAAATGACAGGAATATAATAAAAGTTAATTTTAAAGAGAAATCCGGTGGGGGTGTTGCTATGTTTGTTCGTGATGATATCATTTGCAAAATAATCAAAACATCTACTACAAACTCACCGAACTTGGAATATATGTTTGTTGATATGATGATTGGCACAAAACATTTACTTGTCGGGGTTGTATATTGGCCTCCAAATACGGGAATTAGAGGAATCACTTTCAAAACTCACAGATAAGTATCAAGATATTATTATAATGGGGATTTTAATTGTGACTGAAGAAATCCTATCACAAAATCTGCCACTAATTTTATTCATACCTTCAATTCATATAATCTGCCAATATTGAAATTTAATCCTACTCATAGCTCATCTAAAACGGAATCGTGGATTGATCACTTGATTGTCCTTAGATATTTCTAAAGTATTACTCTATGGTCAGTTTCCTGTTCCGGGGATTTCAAACCATGACCTACTCTTTGTTGTGTACTCGGCTAAGTGCACTAAATACAAAAATAAAACAATCCATTATCGTGATTACAAAAATCTTGATCTTGCAGCATTTCAAGTCGCCAGTAAACGTGCACCTTGGCACGAGGTTTACCAACAATATTCATTAGACTCTAAAGTAAATGTGTTTAATGGTATCATAACGGACATTTTTTAACAAACACGCTCCATGGAAAACTTCTCGTGTCACGCGGCCTGCTGCTCCATGGCTTACAACGAATTAAAGTTCTTATGAAAGATAGAAATTCTGCATACAGTCGTTTTAGAGCTACTAAAACCGATGAAAATGAAAAAGAGTACAAAAAACTTAGAAATTATGTAAAAACAACAAGTCAGAAACGCTAAGATTCGTTTTTATCATAATCTTTTCCAAAAAATTCCAGTACGAAGGGAGTATGGAGCACGCTGAAAACTTAGGAATTTGCAAACGTAAGTCAAATGACAGTTCATTAGAAATTCCATTAGATGACCTAAATGATTATTTTGCTTCCGTTGCACATCCAATAGACCCTATTATTAAGAAAAGTCACTACACTTTCTGGAATCACAAGCGCCACCCCGGGATGATAGCTTCTATTTCAACAATGTCGATTGCCAAGAAGTCGAAAAAATAGTGAAGGCACTCAAATCAAATTCAAAAGGCTCTGACGATATAACGGCCAAGCAATTAAAATTGTTTTTAAAAGACGCTCTTCCAGCACTTACACACATAATAAACTTTTCTTTAACAACCGGATACTTTCCTCAATTGTGGAAACTAGCATACATACGTCCCCTTCCCAAATGTTTAAATTCGTTAAATCCTTGTGATTACCGACCAATCAGTATATTACCAACATTATCCAAAGTCCTAGAAAAAACTGTACGTCAACAAATAGACAAGTATCTCGCCATAAATGATGTTTTCAATAGTTTGCAATCTGGTTTTAGAAAAGGTAGAAGTACGCAAACGGCCTTGTTACGAGTCACCGAAGACATTCGTCAATCTCTGGATCAAGGCAATATAACAACATTAACGCTTTTAGATTTTAGCAAGGCCTTCGATTCAGTAGACCATGACGTGCTTGTGGCAAAATGTAAATGCCTCGGTTTTTCTGATTCTACCTTATCGTGGATTTCAAGTTATTTTAGTAATAGACAACAGGCTGTAGTTGTTGAGAATACTTTTTCGTCCCCTAAGTCAGTTTTACGCGAAGTACCACAGGGTTCCGTACTAGGTCCACTTTTCTTCTTGATCTATGTTAATGATACCCCCTCTGTGCTATCAATGTGCAGTCATCATATGTATGCAGACGACTTACAGATCTATGTCAGTGGGAAACCTTCGGAAGCGGCTCATTTAGTTAGTAAAACAAATCACGATTTGGCCTCTTTACTTGAATGGTCAGTGAGAAACGGCCTTAAGCTAAACTCATTAAAATCTCAATCAATTATAATTGGATCCTGCCGGTCCCATAAAACACTTCAAAATTTAAAACTTCCTGATATCATTTTGGACAACACTACTGTTCCATACTGCTCTCAAGTTAAAAATCTTGGTCTGACAATCGATAAATTTCTAAATTGGGAATCTCATGCTCGGGACACTTGCCGCAAAGTGTATGCCTCAATGTACTCACTCAAATGTGCTTACAAATGCCTTCCACCCCAAACCAAAGAACTTCTAGTAAAATCACTCCTGCTCCCCCTGCTTGATTACGGTGATATCGTGTACGGTAACATAAATAAATCAATCGCTGATGCTCTTCAAAGAGTTCAAAATGCATGTGTTAGGTTTCAATACAATATCAGAAAGTATAATCACATATCGGGGTACTATAGAGCAAAATCACTTATTAAACATGAAAGGTCGACGCCTGTTTCATAGTTCGTTGCCTTTTCTACAAAATATTAAATACGGGTGTACCTGCTTACCTCTCTTATAAAATGACTTATCTCACAACAAAAAGATTCCAGAAATCCTTGCTATGCAATATTCCTAAAAGCAACACCAATTTTTATAATAAATCTTACTTAGTAGCAACGACACGAGAGTGGAATAACCTTCCAGAAAATGTTAGGAAATGTAAAACATTGCGAATCATTCAAAAAACATGTAAATACTCTTCTACTGAGCTGATAAAGTACGATGTGAAAGTGTGTACTCAATGTTTTATTATTATTTTAATTTTTATTTATTATTATTATTATTATTATTATTATTATTATTATTATTATTATTATTATTCAAAATTGTACGCTAAATGTAACATTTTATATGACATTTTAAATTTTTTTTATTTTGTATTTTCTTATACTTTTTAGGTTAATTCTTAATTTAATAAACAACAATATAATTAGTTTAAATTTAGTTTAATATAAGATTATAAAGTTTTTTTTGTTTGTATTAATTTTAAAGAGAAATCCGGTGGGGGTGTTGCTATGTTTGTTCGTGATGATATAATTTGCAAAATAATCAAAACATCTACTACAAACTCACCGAACTTGGAATATATGTTTGTTGATATGATGATTGGCACCTTGTAATTTCAAGTTCATTCCAGCTTAACTTGTCATGGCTCTGACTGAATGCGTCTTTTCCCTTGGTACATGTTGATGTAATTAAAATCGGCCCTAAGCCGTCGTCCTGGCCGGGTGGTTGTGTGCATTCTCATTTATTATTATTATTATTATTATTATTATTATTATTATTATACAACATTGTTTCTCTCGTAATTCGCCGGATATGTATTTGACTTTGTGTCGGGTTAGTAACCAAGACACAGGCCAATTCATGTTTCATCGTAATTTAGAAATTTTCGCACAATCCTGCATGTGTTTAAGATAATTGACTTTTGCATCATTCTGAAAGTATATTTTGGTATTTGAATAAGTTCCAGATTTTTATGGATGTTATTTGATACAACTCCTGTGCACGAAATGACCAGAGGAATAATATGGACTTTTTGAAGATGCCATAGTGCCTTGACTTCTGCTGCTAGTTCTGTGTACTTCGTTACTTTTTCTGCTTGTGCTGTTTAAAGATTTGCTGTTTGTGGAATAGTGATGTCAATCAGGTAGCCAATCTTTTGCCGTTTGCCGTTTTGCCGTTTTGCCGTTTATTATTATTCCATTACATCACGACTAAAGATGTTATGAGTCGGCTGAATATAAAATCTACTCCAGGTTGCAACCAGCTACCTAAGGAGCAGATCCGGTGACTATCAGTGCCTCTACAATACTTTACGCAAAATGTGGGCTGTTCCAAATAAAGCAATTTCTTGCACTTCCCAGTCTTTTGAATTACCTGGGAGTTTAGACAAGTTCTTACTCAAATTTTTCGGAACAAATCCCAGAGCTCCGATAACTATTGGGACGACCTGTGCTTTTACGCCCCACATTCGGCTGATCTCGATTTCCAAACTCTTGTATTTAAGACGTTCCTCTGCCTCCTTGGTAACGACGTTTTGATCGCAAGGTACAGCAACATCGATAAGTAAACACGATTTTTTCGCCAAATCCCGGATAACTATATCCGGTTTGTTTGCCGCTATCGTGCGATTAGTTTGAATTTGTTGCTCGTACAATATCGTACACAATCCAACAGACGTCACCGTTTTCGGTGAGTGTTCGTACCACTTGGCGCATGTGTTTGGAACGTCGAGGGCGGTACAGATCTGCCAGTGGAGGTAGCTACACACCCTGTCCTGTCTTTTCAGGTATTCCGTCTTTGCTAGGGTTGGACAAGCTGAGACAACATGATCAATGGTTTCTACTTGCTCCAGGCAAATGCGGCATTTATCATTTTGGGAAATTTTGAGAACCGCTTTATCATAATGTCGTGTTCTCAAGGCCTGGTCTTGGGCAGCTATTACAAGTGCTTTCGATTCTGGCTTCATTCTTCCCCTTTTAAGCCACATAAATGATTGATCTTTATTGATCTGCACCTTGTCCATTCTTTTTAGGTATTGTCCGTGGAGTGGTTTGTCTCTCCACGATTTATTTAACATTTTTTGTGTTTCACACTTCATGTTTAGCAGCATCAGAAGTTCAGTGTCTGTGTTATTCGACGTGTCTTGCCTAGTTTTCTTCGCAATGCTTCTAGCTACACTAACAATGCCTCTGTTTCCCATTCTTCGGTCAGATTTCATGACCTGCATCATTAGAGGGTCATCTTGATGGCTGACTACATACTTTCCCATCCCGACTATTGCGTTGTGCCAGGAGGCCTCAATTTGTCTGAGGCCTCTTCCTCCTTCCTTACGTGACACATAAAGTCTATGTATATCAGCTCGAGGGTGGGCAACATGATGCATTGTTAGCAGTTTCTGGTTTTTCGATCCATGGTGCGAATTTCCTGCTCAGTCCAGTCCACTAGTCCAAAACTGTATTCGGCTACAGGTACCGCCAAACTACCTATTGCAGAAATTTTATTCCTGGAATTCAGAGCGGGCTGCAGGACCAGTCTCACTCTCCTATAATACTCCCTACGAATTCTCTCTTTCATTCTGTCATTCGAGATGGTTTCACATTCTTCAATGCCCAGATATTTGTAAGTTTTACCTGGCTCAAGATCTTGAATCACAGTGTGCGTATCAATTTCAATGTTCTCCGACGTTGTGAGTTTCCCTCTTTTTAAATTGATTTATTATTATTATTATTATTATTATTATTATTATTATTATTATTCCATTACATCACGACTAAAGATGTTATAAGTCGGCTGAATATAAAATCTACTCCAGGTTGCAACCAGCTACCTAAGGAATAGATCTAGGGACTATCGGTGCCTCTACAGTACTTTGCGCAAAATGTGGGCTGCTCCAAACAAAGCAATTTCTTGCACTTCCCAGTCCTTTGAATTACCAGGGAGTTTAGACAAGTTCTTACTCAAATTTTTTCGGAACAAATCCCAGAGCTCCGATAACTATCGGGACGACCTGTGCTTTTACGCCCCACATTCGGCTGATCTCGATTTCCAAACTCTTGTATTTAAGACGTTTCTCTGCCTCCTTGGTAACGACGTTTTGATCGCAAGGTACAGCAACATCGACAAGTAAACATGATTTTTTTTCCATATCCCGGATGACTATATCCGGTTTGTTTGCTGCTATCGTGCGATCAGTTTGAATTTGTTGGTCGTACAATATCGTACACAATCCAACAGACGTCACCGTTTTCGGTGAGTGTTCATTCCACTTGGGGCATGTGTTTGGAACTTCGAGGGCGGTACAGATCTGCCAGTGGAGGTAGCTACACACCCTGTCGGGTCTTTTCAAATGTTCGGTCTTTGCTAGAATTGGACAAGCTGAAACAATATGATCTATGACAGTATGATCTAATATGTTTCTACGTGTTCCTGACAAATGCGGCATTTATCATCTTGGGAAATTTTGAGAACCGCTTTATTATTATTATTATTATTATTATTATTATTATTATTATTATTATTATTATTTAATGAGTTATTTAAAGGATTGAGATTTTCTTGCTAACATTTTGACGCGCATGGGTTAATATATATATATATATATATATATATATATATATATATATATATATATATATATATACAGGGCGAGTCACGTAACTTTAGCACCTCCTGTAACTTTTGAACGGTTAAAGTTATTGCAATGCAGTTTTCACGGAAGTGCATGAGGGGAAGGGGTTAATAAATACGTGCATTAATTTCTATTTTATCAGTTGTATTTTACGAGATTTTTTAGGTAACTTTGTTTTTTCAAATGGAACTATACATATTTTTTCAGTCCACCATGACGAGCGTGAAAAGAGGAATCCAGTGATGAACATATTGTCATATGTTAGATAAGCATTTTTTAAATTAATTTTGATTTTTGCGACTGGGGTTTAGCGGACATTTTGAATAGTCCACCACACAAGGTCACGGAGCGCTCAACCAGCAACGCGCCCCGGGCAAGGGAAGGGAGATTTGAAGATACGAAACATATTCCAAATATTCACAAAACTATTGCAGTTTTTTCCTGAACTGTGCTTTCCATCCTCCCGCATTTTCAGATTTTCGACTTTCTATGATTGAAGCAATTAAAGGATGGAAAATAAGGATTTGTTATAAGTTTGTATCGTAATAAAATTGCTTATAACTTCAACTCCATTTAATGGGGTTTCATAAGATACGTATTAATGGGATCTTAAAACAAAGCACAATAAGAATAAATAATTAAAACTGTACAAAAAATATTGCGTATTTTGAGCAAACAATTTCAATGTTAATAAGAATATAATAATAACTTAGGGATAGAAATAATCTTATTTCAATAAATACTACTTAAGACAAATCCTTTTTTTCAATCCCTAAGAAACACAAAATATCTGAAAATGGATCAGGATGGAAAGGAGAGTTCAGGAAAATATGCAACAGTTTTGTGAATATTTTTCGTATCCTCAAGTACTAAAATCCCTTCCCTTTCCCGACCCCGCGTTTGTTGGGGGAGCGTGACCTTGTGGGGCTGACAGTTACAATGAAAATATCCGTTAAACACTAGTCGCAAAAAAATCTCAATTATTCAAAAAAATGCTAATCTAACATATGACAATATTTATATCTTTGTCTTTTTCGCTTGTCATTATAGACTGAAAAAATATGTATAGTTCCATTTGAAAAAACAAAGTTACCTCAAATATCTCGTAAAATACACGTGATAAAAGAGAAATCAATACACATATTGTTAGCACATTTTGCTCGGCGCGGACAAGTTCCTGCGACTTCCGCCCACCTGGGCACTCTTTGGAGTGCTTCCCGCTAAATTATGGGAGTTCCATGCTAGACCAGGGTGTCATGGGGGCGCCAATTCCAAAATTCGCGCGTCCCACTTAAAAAAAACATCATCAATGAATCAATCAATGAAATGGAATGAAGACATTAATTAAATCATTGTTTCCCCGCGCCTTGATGATGTGACAGTTCTTCCGCCGCCCTGCCAGGTTGCAATCAGCTACCCTCGCCGCCGACACCGGTGACGTCACTACATCACCACCGTCACCGCCGCCACCAACACCATCGCGCCGTCGCGCCCGTATCTCTCCCCCCGCCTACGTCCGCCCCCCGCCGCCAGCTAGCCGGCTGCCCGCCCCTCTGCGCCCTGCCCGGGGTCGAACCCGGGGCACCGCCAGAGCATGTGCGGACAGCGGGCGACACAGCTGGTGGAGTGTGGGCCAAGCGGATGGAGCTATGGTGGACCGGGAGCATGAAGCATCCACGGCGGTGAAGGGCATTTTTCACGATTTCTGCATTTGAGACCCTCTACTGAACAGCGGTGTGATTTGTAGGAGCGGTGGTGCTGTGACAGTGGTGTGGTTCGACAACCCGGCCATGTGTGCCTCGTAACCTTTCAATGTTACATTCATTTGGTTTTTGCTTGCTGTGTTAGTCAGGTAGCATCGCTTGGTCAGTGTGTGCCTTTAATTTTGTGTTTCGCAACACTGCAAGAGTTTTGTGAAATTGTTAAAGTTTTGTGAAATTGTTAAAGTTTTTTTTTGTATTCTTTGACATTTTATGGTGCCGAAACCCGGAAACGAATACTTCGTTCGTTCGTTGGTAACACTGACTACGCGAGGTTTTTGTTCACGCCACGCCACGCATTCGTGATGCGCACACGTAACGCGTGCGTGCGTGCCTTCTTAATAAATAAAAAAAAGGCAGAATTACAGTAGAATCATTAGCAGTGCTGTTGTTAACATTTACTTGTGTTATGTGCGCTTTGTTTTATGCGGTTTGTATGGTGCAAATTAAAAGCATAGTTCTTGGTTACGCCTTTCCAATTCCTGGAAATCTTGTGCAGCTTTCCTAACCTCATATTTCACGTTCCTGATCTTAGGTTTTCAAGTTTGTAGGGTTAAATGCATTTTGACGATAGTTACATAGCTCATTTTGCTTATGAAAGTGGTGTTGACTTCCAATTAACAAATACATGTCGGTGCTTAAATTTTTAGATGGTTTTTTCGCGTATGAAACTTCATACCCTTTAAATGCTATCGTGAATTATTTCAGTTCTTTTCATTAGTAAGCAAGCTTATTTAACCATGTCTCAGTCAAAGGTACGGGCTGAGGAGCCAGGTGCAGTTAAATTAAGATTATCACAAAGGTGGAGTCTCGCTATTTGGGAAATTTCACGAATTGAAAGTAATTTGAAAGCTTTGCAACCAGCAACGGTAGCCAGTCTCGCGTGCCTGCGAGATAGGTTATGTGAGGTATGGAAGGATATCGAAGCTCTTAAAATGGATGCGATCAGCTCCACAGAGTTCTTTAGCACGATTCATGAACAAAATTTTTCGCAATGTGAAAATGCTTACTTGGCTGTAAAACAGCTATTGAATGAAAAATACGAGCCCTTTGAAAAGCCTCTTACTGTTGCCTCGGCGTGTCATCATGCCTCGCTACCGAGCATTAAAATTCCAAAATTTGATGGAAGGTATAGAAATTGGCAACGTTTTCGTGATTTGTTTACTCAATTAGTCATTAATCAGGTACAGATACCGGACTCGCAGAAGTTGGTGCATTTAATGAGTAGTCTCGAGGCCGAACCTCTGAAGTTGATTTCTGTGCTCACAGTATCAGACAGATCCTTTCAACAGGCCTGGGCTTTATTAAGAGATCGTTATGATGATAAATCAAAAATTTTAGAAGAGCACATTCATGCTCTCTTCTCCTTTCCTTCCCTCAAAATTGGTGATGCCTCCTCCTTAAGAGAATTGCACAATGTAGTAACTTCTCACTGGCTATCTATGTCAGCAGTTCCCACTACAGTCCTTATGGCTGATATAATAGTACAATTTTTAGTGCTCAGTAAATTGGATAACAAAACAAGGGAAGCATTTTTCCTTGCTAAAGCAAAAAATGATATTGTTCCATTGCAAAATGTTTTAGATTTTCTTTCACTCCGGGCAAGAGCCCTAGACATTGCCCCTCTTGCTAATCCTGATGTGAATTCTGTTTCAGTTAGTAAATCTAAGCGCCCTACACAATCTTCACCTGCCAAACAGGTGTTTCAGCTGGAAGAGGGGTCATCAGCTCAAGCCTGCATTGCCTGCAGTTCTGGAGAGCACCCACTTTTCGCCTGCCCTCGTTTTCGTACCCTGGCTGTCCAGCAGAGATGGGATTTTGTCTCTTCTCATCAACTCTGCTACAACTGTCTTCGAAGGAAGGGTCCTTCTCATCATTGCTCACAGCGAAGTTGTAAAACTTGTGGTAAGAACCACCACTCAATGCTTCATAAATTTTCTACACAAAATGTCCATAATTTGGCATCACCTCATTGTTCTAGTGCTCCCAACACCTCTGCTGGACTAGCATCTGCCACCCAGATTACTGCAAAACAACCACACGATACTAAGGTTTCCACGTTATCACACTTGGTTCTTAGCCAGACATTTAATATTGGTTCTCTCCTTCCCACAGCCATTGTTAATGCAACGAAATGAATTGGGCCAAACCCGTTATCACACTTGGTTCTTAGCCAGACATTTAATATTGGTTCTCTCCTTCCCACAGCCATTGTTAATGCAACAAATGAATTGGACCAAACCCTGCCAGCCAGGGCATTACTTGATTCTGGTAGTGAAGTTTCCTTGATAACTGAATCACTGGTACAGGCCCTTCGTCTCAAAAGAATTAGGCATAATGCTACTATTCATTCTGTTAATGCTCTTACTTCTGGTTCAAATGCTAGAGTTCATGTGTTAATCTCCTCGCGGTGTTGTAGGTGGAAAAGGGCAATAGAATGTTTAGTGGTCCCTGCTATTTCCAAAGCCACCCCCCGGAGGAACATTAATTTAGCTGCCTTGAAGCTGCCTGCTGACCTAAAATTGGCTGATGACCAATTCTTTATTCCTAAAAAATTAGATATTTTATTAAGCTCTTCTTTATTTTTTCAGGTGCTTAACACTAAGAAGAGCAGCCATTGTTCAAAGCTTTTTATTCTTGATACTAAGTTTGGTAATGTCATTGCGGGGGGTCGATTGCCCACACTGTTGCCAAGTGCGGCACCCCCAGATCAGTGCTTTTTCTTAACTGCACACTCTCCTTCCTTAGTCAATGATTATGAGAATGTTTGGAATTCTGAGAGGATTTCCTCTTCTCGTGATGAAAACTTCTCACACTTGGAGCATCCTTGTGAAAAACAATTTAATGATGACACCTTTAGGTTGGAGAATGGGCAATTTTGTGTATCTTTGCCTTTTAAACGTCCTCCACAATTATTGGGGAATTCACATTTTGTGGCCAAACAGTTTTTGCTTGCTTTAGAAAAGAGATTTTCTAAAGATAGAGAATTAAGGCATAATTATGTCAAGTTCATGAGAGAATACATTGAATTGGGGCATGCAGTTGAATGTGTCAGTAAGATAGCACCTCCTTTCTATTTTATACCTCATTTTTGTGTGTTGAATCCACAATCCCCTACTACACCACTGCGTGTAGTCTTCAATTGTAGTGCCAAATCTTCTTCTGGGTTAAGTTTAAACGACCTACTCTACGCTGGCCCTAACGTGCAATCAGAGCTCATTGACATCATGCTTAGATTTCGATTGTTTAATGTTTGTTTCACAGCAGACATTGAGAAAATGTATAGAATGGTTCGGGTGCATGATGATGATACTAAATTTCAGAGAATTTTGTGGCGAGAGAACCCTCACGACCCCATTAAAATTTTTACTTTGCAAACCGTGACTTATGGTATGGCCCCCTCCGCATTTCTAAGTACAAGGTGTCTCAACAAGTTGGATGAGGAAATAAATGAAATTGATCCTGAGGTGGCTTCAGCCATCAAGCAGGGATTTTATGTAGATGACTTACTGTTTGGGAGTGACTGTGCTGAGAAGGCAGCATCGTTATTTCAAAGGATTGTAAAAGTGCTAAAGGGAGCTCATTTTAATTTGAGAAAGGTTAATAGCAATTCTTCATCGTTTCTGGCCACTCTCAACACCACTCACACACAATACACTTCCACGCCTCTGGCCTCAGACAATACACACAGAATATTGGGTTTGACTTGGAACACTGATAAAGACACACTTTGCATTACATACAGCAAACACTCCGATCCAAACACTTTCAACCTCCCGTGTATAACAAAAAGGGTTGTGTTGCACTTAATAGCCTCTATTTATGACCCATTAGGTTTTGTGAATCCTTTCTTGGTAAAGTTGAAGCTTTTTCTGCAAAAATTGTGGTCTTTACAGTTGGATTGGGATACTCCTCTTGATTCTGAGCTTACTTGTTGTTGGCAGTCCTTGGTTAATGAGATTGTTTTACTGCCATCAATTATATTCCCACGCAAGGTGTTACCCCAGGGTCACCTTCCCTCTTGTCTAGTAGGATTCTGTGATGCCTCTCATAAGGCGTACGGAGCTGCATTATACTTAGTTAATCATGATTCTGCATCCGTTGCGCATAGCCACTTGTTGTGCTCTAAATCAAGACTTGCTCCCCTGGCAGGCTCTACTATTCCTCGCTTGGAGTTGTGTAGTGCATTGTTATTGGTAGAATTGACCAAGAAGGTAATAAGAGCATTGAGAATTGTGTGTTCTATTAATCAAGTGTATCTTTTTTCAGATAGTTCTATTGTTTTGCACTGGTTGGTGAAAAGCAATCTTAAATATGATGCTTTCACTGCGCATAGAGTTTCAAAGATAGTGGCATCCTATCCACTATCTTGTTGGCGCCATGTAAGCTCGAGACAGAATCCCGCTGATCTGCTGACCCATGGTGTCTCCCCCCAGGCACTGCAACACAGTACCCTCTGGTTTGTAGGACCGCCGTGGCTGAAGCAGCCAGTGTCAATGTGGGCCAAGCCTTTTGTCGATGCTGAGGTAGCGGATAATGGTAAGGTAGATGCTCTCTGTTGTATGTTCACTGCATACCAAACAAGTATGCCCTTGTCAGATGTAGGTGAAAACCAAAATTCATTTGTTCAAGTGCTACTTAGCAGATATTCAAAATATCACCAATTGATAAGGGTGTTGGCGCTATGCTTAAGATTCATTAACAATATACGGGCTGCAATTGTTGCTCGCATTGACCCTGCTTCGGCTCAGATGCGGAGAAGGGGTTGGTTGGCACCGCTTGAATTGAGAGAAGCCACAGTGGTTATTATAAGGCTCATTCAACAAGACATGTACCCCCTTGAATATAAGGCACTTTCAAAAGAAAAGGGATTACCTCCCAAGTCATCGCTCCTTAGCTTGAATCCTTATCTAGGCCCTGATGGGCTTTTACGGGTGGGTGGCCGTTTAATGAATTCTCAGGTGGAGAGGTTAAACAAGCATCCTATTATACTTCCGCCTAACCACAAATTTACTGTCCTGTTCTTAGAAATGATACACCTCGCATTTCTACATGCGGGCTTAGCATTGATGATGGGATGTGTGCGCAAGCAGTATTGGATTCCCTCCCTAAGACGGGTAGCAAAGAAAGTAATCAATGCTTGTCTGACTTGCAAGCGTTGGCGCGCAATTCCTCTTGGCCAGATTATGGGTTCATTGCCCCCTAGCCGTGTAAATCCTTCTCGGCCATGGGCTCACACATCCTTAGATTATTGTGGCCCAATTTTGACAAGGCCGTCTCTCACGAGATCAAAAATGTCTCAGAAGACTTGGATTGCTGTATTTATATGCTATTCCACGAAAGCTTCGCATTTAGAAATCGTCGAAAATCTATCCTCCTCTCAATTCATTGCGGCCTTTGAACGTTTTGGTTCGAGAAGAGGTTATTCTGTGCACATGTACAGTGATAACGCTAGTACATTCAAAAGTGCTAGTCGTATCCTAGCCGAGGCTAATCGCTTTGTTCTTTCCGCTCGGGATTTAGAGGTTATCACCAATTTTTTATCAGTGCAGGGTACCTCCTGGCACTTTTGTCCCACCTACGCTCCTCACCGAAACTCGTTAGCTGAGGCTTGTGTTAAAAGTCTTAAATTCCATTTGCGTCGCGCTTTAGGGCAACAAGTTGTGCCCTTGCTTACATTGTACACCCTCTTAGCCAAAATAGAAGCTTGTTTAAACTCAAGACCGCTTGAAGTCACGTCTACAGATACGGATGTGAATTTGATTTTAACCCCGAATCACTTAGTCTACGGGCACGCGCTTAATACTTTTCCTATAGATACTGACTCGCCTCTTGTGCAGATTACTCCTGCACAGCAGTTCCGCCATTTAAATAACAAATTAGCAATAATTTGGAAATATTGGTCGCGAAATTACCTCCACACCTTGCAACAAAGGGTGAAGTGGAAAAGGGAGTCACCACCACTAGCTGTAAATGATTTAGTACTTTTAATTGAGGAATCTCCGCCCTCTCACTGGAAATTAGGTGTAGTGGAGAAATTGTTCCCTGATCAAGCCGGAGTCGTGCGTACTGTTGAAGTACGAACTAGCCAGGGCAAGTTATTGCGACCAGTACAAAAGTTATGTGCACTGGCTAGATCCTCCCACGAGTAAGCCCCAATCCATGATATTTATCTCTACTTTTCCCCCTCTGTCGACCAGAGATGCTCAGCTGATTTTTCTTTCGCTTCGCCGCCTGGTGAACAGGCGTACCACTATCATTTTATAGGTCATACTGCGTGGGCCTGCCACTTGGTTTTTTTGGTGTTCTTCGACATTTTATGCGTTTTGTTAATTCCTTGTTGTACTAATTGGTATAATTTTTTGATTAAGCACTGCTACAATTTCTATGTGATTTTGTTACTTCTAGGTTAGGGTAATTGTTACGAGGTACTCAGTAATGGTTCGAGGTGATTACAATATGTACGCTAGGCAAACGCCTATGCTTTCGTTTGTTGTATGCCCTCCTCACGTGTTTATAGTAGGAATGGAGTCTCTCAAGATAATGCAGAACTGTGGTGGACTTCTCAGTGCTTGTTGCTGAAAGAAGTGAGTGGGAGACGGACGGTGCCGAACTCGAGCATCGCCATGCGCCCGGCCCCAATAAATGTTAGCACATTTTGCTCGGCGCGGACAAGTTCCTGCGACTTCCGCCCACCTGGGCACTCTTTGGAGTGCTTCCCGCTAAATTATGGGAGTTCCATGCTAGACCAGGGTGTCATGGGGGCGCCAATTCCAAAATTCGCGCGTCCCACTTAAAAAAAACATCATCAATGAATCAATCAATGAAATGGAATGAAGACATTAATTAAATCATTGTTTCCCCGCGCCTTGATGATGTGACAGTTCTTCCGCCGCCCTGCCAGGTTGCAATCAGCTACCCTCGCCGCCGACACCGGTGACGTCACTACATCACCACCGTCACCGCCGCCACCAACACCATCGCGCCGTCGCGCCCGTATCTCTCCCCCCGCCTACGTCCGCCCCCCGCCGCCAGCTAGCCGGCTGCCCGCCCCTCTGCGCCCTGCCCGGGGTCGAACCCGGGGCACCGCCAGAGCATGTGCGGACAGCGGGCGACACAGCTGGTGGAGTGTGGGCCAAGCGGATGGAGCTATGGTGGACCGGGAGCATGAAGCATCCACGGCGGTGAAGGGCATTTTTCACGATTTCTGCATTTGAGACCCTCTACTGAACAGCGGTGTGATTTGTAGGAGCGGTGGTGCTGTGACAGTGGTGTGGTTCGACAACCCGGCCATGTGTGCCTCGTAACCTTTCAATGTTACATTCATTTGGTTTTTGCTTGCTGTGTTAGTCAGGTAGCATCGCTTGGTCAGTGTGTGCCTTTAATTTTGTGTTTCGCAACACTGCAAGAGTTTTGTGAAATTGTTAAAGTTTTTTTTTGTATTCTTTGACACATATCAATTAGCCCCTTCCCTCATTCACTTCCGTGAAAACTGCATTGCAATATCTTCAACCGTTCAAAAGTTACAGGAGGTGCTATATATATATATATATATATATATATATATATATATATATATATATATGTATATATATGAATACGTATTTTATTATAAAATTTTTGCACCCCAGCAAACTGATCCTGACTGTCCAAAACCCCCTCTGTTTCTCATAACACATCGAGAAAAGTAAAATCATGAAAATATTAATGTTAAATTTTAACGTTATCTATTGTCCTTTGTTTCAGATGTAAGGAAGCACAACAATATTCTTGAACAATGTAGGATTTGGAGTTAAAATCCGAACGAAAGTAGGCAATAAAAATTTGTACCCGTGAAATGACGGCGAATTCTTAGACGAGCAGACGACTAATTTTGATGCCCAATTACTCCACAAATAGGCATATTTTTAAAAAAAATTTACAAGACCTCATTTGAAGAGTTTTTGATGAGCATATTTCATTAAAAAAACAATTGTATCTTCACAATTGTAGTTGTAGGAAGAGGCCGAGTTTTTAAAATTTACCCCATAATCGGCGAAAAGCGAGATACTGCAAAACGATCTAAACAGTGTACTTGACTGGAAAGGGCGACTGGATTTTCTGTAAAACAAATAAGCGTTGGCATCAGATGCTAATTTACTATAAACAATTGCGTATCTCGAAAACGAAAGGCGATAGTGCCGATCGGATTGCGGAATTTCGCAACTTGTTGAAAGGCAATTGAGATGAGAGAATAAAAAATAATCGCAAAATTCGTAAATTTATAATTTATTTCCAATTTTTGCATTTCTAAAGTAAGAAGAGTTCCCTGATGTTCCAGAACCGAAAACTGCATATTAACAATTTTTAACAATTTTGAAGCAACAAACAATTAACGATTAACAAATTCCGAAATGTGCGCTAATTCCTGTCGGGGAGTGTTCCAAATTGTCTCTGAATTGAATATCACAAAATAAAAATTTTGACAAGAGATGCAAATTGTTTGCTTAATACCTAGTTTAGTTGTTGCTTAATAATAAATATACACTTGGTCTTTGAATGTTATTGTCTTTTATTGAAATGGTTTCCTAGAAATCCTCTATTGATTCAAGAAAGACAGTATTTTGCAATTTTTGCCAATTTTAGAAACACGAACAATTGCAAATGTGCAATTATAATAGTTTTTCTTATCGCAAAAGTCTGTAGAAAATGTACATTTGATAAAGTTTATCGATTGTGGATGAACAATAATAAGGGAATTAAAGTGTGTGTAAGAAAGTAATTGGTCTAAAATTAGTGTTATTTTAATCTCATATCAAAGTAATTTCTTCAAAAAAAATTGAGTGAACAGTGGTTATCTGTGTGTGGTTATCTATCTATCTATCTATATATTTATTTATTTATTTATTTTCAAGTTAATCAAAGTATTTCATTCTAAGTATTTTTATTCGAAAATATTTCCACATCTGAACTAGAAACGCCCGCAATTTTCTTGTTAGGGCAATTGAGCGTTGAGATTGGCTGCGGTGGTTTGTGAAGCCGCGCAAATTTTTTTTCCAGAAGAGAAAAATATTTTATCATAAACTATTGATGACGATTGCCATTATTTTCCCAGTAGTTGGAATATTTTCTCCAAAATGATTTAGAATTTATATTTTATGATATTTTTTAAATTCAGTGATTAAAAAGAAATAACTTTAAAAACATTTAACGATTGTTCTTCAAAATAGTTAACTGTATTACCTGCCATGGTGTACTCACTGCTGACAATTCTGTAAATCCAACAATGTCACTGAAAAAGATAGTGACACATTCAAAACTCTCAGCTTGCACTGGATCCCCTCGTTTCAGAGATTCAGCAACTGTTCTAAATAGTGAAAATAAATACTATCAATTAAAATACATCTATAATTATTATCCTACAACATTTTGCTCTCAATTTTTATATAGCATGCTAGTGTTTTTAAATCGGACATAGTGTATATATTGAGCATATAACATAATTTTAATAAGAATCTAAATTCAGTGAGATTTGATAATAACTCTTGATGTGTATGATTTATTGATTCATGTGTATTGCATATCTACATACTTGGGTAACATACGATGCAGTAAAGCGTCTGTTTTCTTCTTTTCTTCAGTGAGTTGGTTAGTTCGTTCCTGAACTAATCCTTCTAAATTGTAGGCGTATTTTTCCATTATTGCAAGCATATTATCAAAAATATTAGGCTTCCTAAAAAAGAGTATTTTTTACATTAATATCTGGTAAAACTTCTAAACTTGTTCATGGTATCATTCATTAACTGTTTTACTTACAATCCCGCCTGCATTTCTTTGAGTTTCACTCTTACAAAACGTATATCTGGACGTGCATCTGGTTCTTCATCCCAGCAACTCTCGAGGCACCGCCTTACTGATTCTGGCGCGCCCAGTTTGCTTGTGTCTGGTCTCATAAGAGGAGCGCCAGGAATGGGGTCGCGGACACGTGCTACAATTTCTGTAAAAAAACATCCATGGTAAAGAATTAGAGAGAAGTTCTTGTAACAAGTCATTTTTGAAAGAATGAAAAGAAGCAGGTAAGTTAAATGGTGTTAAGAGACTCTACCTATGACACAACCATGAGCTCCTCTAAACATATTTTTAACTAGTGGTCCTACAGAATGGCACAGAATTTCCCGTATTAGTTTTCGATTTCCTTGGGTCTGTTCTAGCTATTCGGAATTGCCACATACTCTTGCCAGCTGCCATCTATCGCCGTCCAAACTACGTTTTTTTTTACATTTTCGTAATTTTTCGGTTTTTTAATGGTAGAACAGACATATTTATTTTAGAATACCTAAGAACACAAAAACTTTGTCCTTAATGGCAATTTTCTCTTAAAAATTTTATGCTGTATTAAATAAAAGGGCGTATTAGCGCTACTAAAATTGCAAAATTTGAAGCTCTTTTTTACAAAAAATGTTTGACTCTTCAAACTACTTCATTTGAAGTCATTTGAAGCACATACACTCACAAATATAATAAAGTTTACAAATAACTGGTAATATGAATATTAAAGATGTGAGAGATTTTACATTTGTGTAATTTGTGAAAAAACAAATAATACCTCAAAATAAACTTTACGTCATATCACAGAGTGTAATTAACACTATCCGATCGAAAAGTTTGAAGACATTTTTTGAGCCATTTATGAGAAAAATGGCTTTTGAGCGTCTCTGAAAATGCAGAATTTTGAACTAGTTTTCACAGAAAACGGTTGTGTTTTCAAGAACATTTACTGGATATTATTTAAAGCACATGTACTCATAAATATAATAAAGTGTACAAAGCACCGCTAATGTAAATATTATAAACGTGAGGGACAAGTCAAAAAAATTATATTTTTTGCAATTTATGAGAAAACAAAATAATACAGCAAGATAGATTTTATGTCATGTGATAGAGAACATTTACTACTATCCCTACCAAAAGTTCAAAGAAAAAAATTGGAACCGTTTTTTAGAAAATCTAGTTTTTGTAACTTTTTAAAATTGCACATATTGCACGCAATATTGCGCGAAAACTACTTACTAGTACTACTTAAATGTTTAAAACAATGTATATGACCTTAAACAAAGAACTCACTTTCGAGAACACATTTTATTTGAAGGAATAATCTCTATCTTCAATTTTGTAGTTGGAGAAAGACGCAGAAAAAAAAATCAAACTTTCACAATTTTCGAAAATTCAGAGTTATCCATGAAAATCGAACGCAATCTTAATAAGTGTATTTTACTCTATTCCTACAACAAATTAAAAGAAATATGGAGCCGTTTTTGAGAAAATTTAGAAAATGTCCATGTAAAGTAACCACAAATTTTGAAGAATCTTTTTGAAAATCATAAAGCTTTCACTAGAACCAGATCGACCGGGGAAAATGCATTTTGGAAGAAATTGTACCTATCGATTAGGCGCTGGCAGTGTTCACTGACGGACAGACGGATGCACTCATGTAATAATGTGAACGAATTGCCGATATGGTAAATGAAGTAATTTCAAATGTGAATAATCAAGTTGTAAATAAAATTGTGTTTAACTGAAATGATGTCCAATGAAATTCGAAATATCAAAACTTTTCTGTGAAAAAGAGCTTCAAATGTCACATTTACAATAACGCTCGAACGACATTGTATTAAAAATCTCTGCATATTTTTCAACGAAAATTTTAATATAGAACGAAGTTTACTCTTTTAAAAGTATGTATTCCTTTAGCCAAATGTCGGTTCTACCAATATTCAACAGAGCTAGTAGTGCTACAGAATGGCACAGACTTTCCCGATTATTTCTCCATTTCTATTGGTCTCAGCTAGCTATTCGGACTTGCCATATACTCTTGCCAGATGCCATCTATCGACACCCAAAGTACATTTTTACTTTCCCGTATAGGTACGTATATAACGGAGTATTAGGTAACATAGAGAAAGTTATGTAAAGCTGCGAGAAAAAATGGCGAATTTTCGGCAGAAATAATTGCCGGGCCGTGATAACGAAAAAGTAGATAAATCCAGTTGCTAAATTAAGAGAAACATCCCTTAACATGTGGTGTACCCAGAACACCTATTTTGTGGGTCCTTGAGAGCGAAAAAACAATTGAAAGGAAACAGTCCGTTTGTCTGTCAGTCTGTCTGTCCGTCCGTCCGTCTGTAAACACCCCGGACATTTTCGAAATTTTCTCAAAAACGGCACCAAATTTTTACTTTCTCGCCTTACGAATACTTCGTAAAAAGAGAAAGTTATGTAATCGTGCGGCGGAGAACGGGGAATTTTCGCCAGAAAAACCCTTGTAGCAGGGTTCTGGTGACAAAAAAGTGAATAAAACCTGTTGCTAAATTTAGAAAAAAAAATCCTTTATCTCGTGGTGTAGTCAAAATCCATGATTTGTTGCTTCTTCATACCGCAAAATCGATTGACGGCAAAACGTCCGTCTGTCCGTCTGACCGTCTGTGGTCAACGTTAGCGCCTAAACCGTTCGGCCGATTTTCTTCAAACTTGATATTCCTCGATCGTTTTTACTCGTTTTAAGGCCTCTGGAATTTGAAACCGATATTTTAGTATTTGAGGGTACTTTACATGAAGCCCATTTTGAGATTTTCTAAGTTAAAAGAAAATAGCTCAAAATTTTTTGATTATATTTTGATGTTGAATAGTGCGAAGAACGTTGAAGGGAATGATGTAAGTATCATTTTCGTTGATAGGCCCAATTTTTCAAAAATTGCAAAAAAGTGTTTAAAATCTGCAGAACTGAAGATAGAGATTTTTGGCTCAGACAAAGTCGGTTGTACAAAATTAGCACTTCAAATAAGGTCAAGAACCCTCTTTTGAAAAAACGAGTAGTTTTTGCGTAAATTGCGATTCAAATTTACAAAAAAAAATTCTCAAAAACCGCTCCAAATTTTTTCTTTAAAATTTCTGCACGTGTGTAATAAGGGACGGTAAATATATAAATAAACTAGTGGTGCTATAGAATGGCACATACTTTCTCGCAGTAGTTATTTTTCAAATGCCGATCGTCGGATAAATTATTTGGAGTAACCCGTTCACCGCTGCCTTTCTTGGTCATGTTTGAAAGACATGTTTTTCGCATGTTGACAATTTCCGGCTTCCTAATGATAGAACTGATACAATTACGTTTTGACTAAAATATAAGTAGTTGGTCCGCATGTGGGTTCCGTGGCGTGGTTGGTTAATGCACCTTCGGGTTGAGATCTTCAATAAAGAAGGTGCCGAGTTCGATCCCCCGAGGGGGATTTCAATTTGATGAATGTGATGTTGCACGAAAAAACATTGATGAGTGTGGATTTATTGAAAATCATTTGAAGTACTTCTACTGACGAATAGAATCAATGCAGATAAATAGACAGGACTTGTCTGTGTTTTCCCTAACTGCATCTTTTAAACGATTTTTCAACTCTGTTATTCGATTTCTGAAGCGTATGACATGTCAAATCAACCGTTGTCTAGTATATATCTATATGAACCAATTTAAGTAAAATTATGAGCATTTTAACGTTAAATTGTAATACAATATAACGAGAAGGTATGCGATGAACTTACATATCCCTAACGGTTCCAAAAATTTTTATTACTTTCTCGCCTTACGAATACTTCGTGAAGCGGTTCACCGCTGCGTTTCTTGGTCAAGTTTGAAAGACATGTTTTTCGCATGTTGAAAATTACCGGCTGCGAATGATAAAATCGATACAATTACGTTTTGAGTAAAATATAAGTAATTGCGATAAATGTACTGGAAATGTCTGTTTATTTTTGTTCAAATTTTTAACTTTTAACAATTTTTTAGTTCTCTTTTTGTATTTGTAAAGCGTATGTACCATCGTATCAATTGTTTCTTAATCATGCATTTACCATTTTATAGGTCGGTTCTATTCTTTAATGGCTCTGTTCGACACAGGCGGTGTTGGTGTTGCATAGTGGTATAAGTGCCGGTTCGTTGACTTTGATTTTTGGATGTCGGGTGTCGGTACGGAAAACGTTTGCCGGTAGAATACACTCTTGCTGGTTTATGAAGTAGTGGAATAGCATTAAGAACCATATAGAAGCAGTGCGAGAAAGTATGTGCTTTGGAAACACCACTAGTTTCTTTAAATTTCTTGTAAGAATAGAGTAAAATACACTTATTAAGATGGCATTGGTCCGATTTTCACGCTTTACTCTGAATTTCCGAAAATTTTATTCGGCGTCTTCCTGCAACTACAAAATTACAGGTAGAGATCTTTTCTTGAAATAAAATATGTTCTTTCATTGAGGTCATGTATATTTTTTTAACATTTTAGTCGTTTTTAAAAAATTACAAAAACAAGATTTTCTCAAAAACGACTCCAATTTTTTCTTTAAATATTTGGCAGGGATAATGGTAAATATACTCTATCAAATGAAAAGAACCTCATGTTGTTCTATACGTCGTTTTTTCAAAAAATTACAAAAATGTAATTTTTTTGACGCCTCTCACGTCGTCAAAATTTACATTATAAATGTATTTTATCGTTCAGTGCCTTTCTTTACACATAAGCTTCAAAGTATCTCTAATGATAGTTTTTGAAATGTCTGTAAGTGGTCCATAATAAAGGAGCAAAATTGGCAAATTTTATGAAAAGTTTGAACCAAATTTTCTCAAAATCTATTGAAAATGTTTCGCCGAAATTCTCAAAAATGGAAGAGTTCAATTCTCTCCCATATTACAGAAGCATGATTTCGGCCAAGTTATTTGGGACCAGAAAATGAAAATAATGCTGAAAAATGTAGGTGTTTTTTAATCACACACAAAATGAAAACTATCCATTGCACCGAAACGAAATGTAAACCATCGCGTCAACTGAAAGTGTCATCGTAGTATAATACTTTTGTTGTGAGCTCAATTTAAATTGCCGAAAGTAAAACAGTAAAAAAGTGTAAGTGTTTGAGAAATGTACGTGAAATTTGACACTGAATGATGATACCATAATTTGCGTTCATCATTTTTGAATCGTTTGTAGTTAAAATATTGTGTTTAGTCAGGGTATTGCTTTCCCCGACGTAAGATCATTTTGGAGTATTATTTTTTTTAATTACCAAATTATTTTTTTAAAGATTTCTCACGCGGTTCATATGCACATTTCTAGCAATTTGTAAACACTATTCTTTTTGTGAGTAAAAGTGCTTAAAATTACTTCTAATGAAGTATTTAGAAAACTCAAAACCTTTGTGTGAAAAGAGCTTCAAATTTCGAATTTACGGTTAGCGCTTAAACGTCATTTTCGTAAAAGTGATTAAAATTTTCCAAAGAAAATTGCCATTTAGAACGAAATTTTATTGTTCTTTAATATTCTTCAAATAATAATTCAGTTCTACTATTAAGAAACCAAAAAATTAATAAAATGTAAGAAAATGTACTTTGGGCGGTGATAGATGGTAGCCGACAAGAGAATGTGTCAAGTCTGTATAGTTAGCTGAGACCAAAGGAAATAGAAAACTTATACGGGAAAGTCTGTGCCATTCTGTAGCACCACTAGTTTGTTATCAGATCCCGGCAATTAATTGATTGTAATTCTGTATTCATTATTGTTGTTTTTTAATAAATTGATTAAAATTTAAATAGATTTAGTTTAAAAATTTAATAGATTAATTACATGGTTTCAAGAAAGATAAACAGAAGATTTAAAAAAATAGCACATTTTACACGAATTGGATTTGTTGCACCGAGTTTTTCGTGTAAAATGGGTTACTAAGGGAATGTTGATGAAAGAGGAAAAGAGGGAAATGAAATGAGAACAATGTATCCCCATTGAACATGAATAAATAAATTGTTGAATTGTGAATATTAAATAATTATTTAATGATTAAATATTGATACCAAGCAGCGATCAACACATTACACAAAGATGATTATAAATTATTTTTACTTTCTCGTATAATACATATATACGAAGAAACAGTCATGTATGTAAAGTTATGTAATGCTGAGGAAAATCGATTTCGAGATTTCAAAGAAAATTCACGTTTTGTGGTCACATGATACCGAAAAAGTGGTTTATTTTTAAAACGTTGGGATGTCCTTCCGTACGTGTTTCCGTCTGTCCACTCGATGTCCGTTTGTCCGTCTGTCTGTCCATGTCGGCATGTCCGTCTATCCGTCCGTGAACCGTACTAGCGCCGAACACATGTGTAGGATATTTCAAAATTGAAGAAACACTTGTCAATCTGGCTCAAGTCAAAGCTTTGAGATTTTGAAAAGCATTCGTTAAAATTTGGGGGTACTTTCCAAGACGTCCTCCGGACATTTTCAATTTTTTTTCAGAAACGACTCCAAATTTTTACTTTAAATTTTTGTAAGAAATTTTTATTTTGAATTTCTTGTAAGAAAGTCTGTCAGTCCGTGAGCTTGTTTGTCCTTATGGTAACAGGAATATACACCAGGAGGGGAAACTCGCTGTTTGAGAGCATGGATTAGAGGATTCGCTAGCGTCGTTTCCATGGGAAGGCATCTATTTTAAGATTCATGCGTAATTTCAAACGCTGCTTCGGCAATTTGCTCGGCAGGTAACAGTGCGAGCTTAGAAAATTCTACCATTCATTTCATCCTCCAATTTAATTTCTTCCTGAAGAGAGGACGATGCTCACGGTAACGTGTTTGTTGGTGACATTTCGTTTGCAAGCCTACGTTTGTATGGTGGCGTACGTCAAGTATTGCAGATTACGATGGCGATATTTTAGGCCCAAGGATGTGGCAATATTGATCGGCAGGTTAAAGGGAATAAAATTTCTGCAGGTTTCCCTCCGACCCGGGAAACTGAGGGAAATATTATGAGTTATGATGAGTTACTGTAATTAAATGAGATTTCCGTCTAATATTGTGCTACTTCGTGTATCGATCCGTACAGATATGTTCAGTTTCATTTCAGAAACCTTACGAGTTTTGTGTCATTTTTTATAGACCTAAAGTGTAATAGTGTCACGTTTGATGCTTGAGAAATCCGGATCTGTTGTTTCTGCATTAGATTTTGGTTTCTCGCCTTACGAATACTTCGTAAGAAGAGAAAGTTATGTAATCGTGCGCCGGAACAAAAATGGCCGCCATTTGTAAACCAGGTACAATAAAAAAAAGTTAAAGATGGCTTTGAACAGCCAAAACATAAGGAAATTTATGTACAAAATATGAAATTTTTTCGAGATGGTCGAGCGACCAGTGCTGGACCACTTAAAATGGATTGACCCCTTAGCGTTATGATGTTGATCTGCATCACGACCCCGCAGTCATCACACTCTCGAAAGCTGCCGACGTGAACACATGTAAGCAATCAGTGTGTAAGAATGTTTGTTTATAGGGACTAGAGTGTTAGTAAATGTTACTGAGGCAGTATATGATGGTTAGTTTTGATAAATTGACGTTGTGCAGAGAAAGAGTTCGGAGGTGTTAATCATATTAAGTTATAATTGTGATTTTTATTAAAGTAAGTTTGGCATATAAGTTCAGACTCCGTATTTTCATAGGGATTACGTACAATATATTAATGTTGTACAGATAACGTTTATTGTTGCATTCAATAGCTCAATAGAATATTGTAAAAATGCTATAATAAATGTTAAATTTAATTTCCTTTGAGAAAAGGCTGATAATTTATAGTAGTTGCCATCAAGTCAATAGTTTTAAATCCCCGGAACTTCCCGGAATAGTGATTTACACGTCCACATGCAGCAGGTAAGGTGAGAAATGTATGTCGAAACCCAAGATTGTATTTGAAAATGAAGTTAATATAATAATATTTTAACATCATCGAGGGAAGTTTTTGAGCATAGCAGGCCAAGGAAAAAAATAATATTATTAATATTAGTAGGAAAAGTAGGAATGTCATAAATTGCTGTCCATTGTAGCGCATAATTGAAAGTTATTAAGCAGTTGTTATTAGCTATTGAAAAAATCCGTTATACTTCAGTATGAGATCTCACCATCAAGCGGGGAATGATTACCACCACCTCCAGCGATACAACATGCAATATATTTACGGGGCTACCACAGCAGTCGCCGCACCCGGAATCCGGAACTACTCAACCCACCAACGAACCCCTTCCGGCAACTGGCAGCGCCCGCTACTCACCGTCCTCCGACAGCGGGCAGTCCCCCCAGGGGCCCTTCTGGCCTACGATCTCGTAGAGCACGATGCCGAAGGAGTAGACGTCGGCCTTCTGCGAGCCGCGCGGGGGCGGGAAGGGCGCGCGCAGCAGCTCGGGGGCGCGCCACAGGCGGCGGCGGCGCTCGCGGGCCGCGCCCTCCGCGTGCCCCGGGTGCAGCTGCCCCGCTGCGCACAACAGCCCCACACTTCAAGCTATAATATTGGTTCCGGATATTACTTTGGGGAGGGGGCTCCTGGGCCCCCAGTTTAAATTTTGAATTTATTGAAATATTAAACAATTTTACTACATTAATAAATACAACAATTATTTTATATTCATCTTTACTCGCTTAAAGTTCCACAATCGGAAAAAGCTTTTCGCATCAATTTAAACAGTTATGACAAAACCTATTACATGTTTATATCAAATAACGGCCAACGTATTGTAATGGAAATGTATTTAACATTTTGATGTTTTAAAATACTTAAAATAGTTTCTATGTTTTCTGATTTTCGGTTTATGGACAAATAGCCCTGATTCATTTTACACATAGTCAAATGTGCTCCCATTTTAGCAAATACTTGTGAAAATATCATGAACAATATCAATGATTTTCAGTTTCCTAAAAAATTTAAAGCTATAAAAACAAACTCATTGGGCCTCTGAGGCCCCCTTTCGTAATGCTTATGTTAATATACAAGGTGTCTCAAATTAAAAGTTATAAATTTCTACGGCATGCAGAATGACAAAGATGATCCCTTTTTGACAATTTGAATAAAATAAGGGTAGTACTCCCTTGCATCTAGAGATGGGCTGGGAAGGTTTTACATAAATTAAAAAAAATATTTGGAATAAGCTATCCCCCAACTTAACCACCAGCGACGGGAGAATGCCACTTCCTCTGCGAACAAAGAAGTTTCAGCACGAGCCGCAGAATGCCGCGCGACATTTTGTTAATCATGCCGCGTCATTTCTCTTTTACTGCAAGTAATTTTCTGGCTTTTTTATTATTTCGCAGTATTCTCCTGGGTAATAGATAACTTGAAAGTTTCACCGGGACTGTATGGAAGGGAGAATTTAGAGGCTGATGTGATGTAAATTTCAGTAGTTCCTTTTCCTGCCGTTGGTAACCTAAATGAAGCAATATGGTTAACTCAGCCTTCTCCTCACTCACTGTAACCGACATCCACACTGGCATTTACATAACACAGCTAGCAAAGATAACAGCTGCATGCAATGTAGGATTGACACACAAGCGTCTTAAGTGATGGTCTGATGACCGATTTTGCTAAAGCAGAAGCGATTCCTGGCTGGTAGACTGACACCAAGGCATGGTCATTGTTGCTAATACCGGCTAATACCGGCTTGCACGTCGGTAACTAAGGGCTACGCCAGTACGGATTAGAAAGTACAAACCAAAAATACGGGCCTATGGACACCTGAGTGTCAGTGTGGGAGAACCATCGCAAGTGCCTCGCTTGGAGGTAAGTCTCAGACGAGAGAAAAAGTTGAAAAATACAGATGGACAGACTACGGCACAACCACGTAAAACCGTCTAAGGTGGCTGAGAGAAAACTGATATCACTACAGTACATCTGAGCAGAAGGTCCTGGGGTTCGAGTCCCGACGGTGGCAGGAATGGCGACCGAAGCTAGATAGGTCGAATTCAGGCGTTGATACCTGGGGGATGATTCTACTGGCCGGCTGCTTTGATCGGTAGTTTTCCGTGGTTTCTCCGATTTACACAAGGTAAATGGTGAAGCAATACCCTAATAGACGGGTCACGACCTAGCTGCAACCTTTCCTTCCCCTTCCCTGCCCTGTTTTCACCCCTTACACACACACACACACACACACTAACGTGCACTACACATACTACACATTTTGGGAGGCCAGTCAAGAGTTTAGAGCTTGTCCCGCCTCGGGCGGTGCCCCGCTGGCACCTAAATGAGGAAACCCCGCAAACGGACTTGTAGATGCGGGCCAGAACTCACCATCCAGCATTACAGGAATACTGCCACCTTCCATGAAAATCATAGTAATTCGACACACTCATAGTACTAATGACCATTATCAGTTGGTGCGCCTGCACCACGAAATAATCAATTACCACATTTAGGTTTCTCGAAGCCTCGAAAGAGGAATGAGGAAAACTTACTACAACCCCAGCGAATTTATGAATAAATAACATGATGTATGTAATATATATGTGGAGATAAATTAGGCTTGTGGCCCATTCCTAGGATGGGCCACAGAATTATAAAAAATACAAATTTGAAACTATTTGTCATTGAACTGACGTAGTACAAAGTCCTCGCGGAAAATGAAATAAGAAACGAAAATCTTTAAAAACTGAATTTTTAAAGATTTGTAGTGGATCATCGGCTCTTCCTCACACGCTTCGGCTTAACTTCGACTCTCCCTTACGCATTCCTATCACTTACATCTTGTCAATACTCGATCCAGCAAAAGCTTGTAGACTGCAATATAAATTAAAAAATACAGAAATCCAAGAAAATATTATAAATACTGTACATAAATTTGTAAGCATTAATTCTGTCCCTTCCTAGTCCACTGACACTACATATACAATACACCAACAGCTATATCGGCAGCCACAGCAAACCAACCATTGACACATCAGCACCAAAGGCAGACAAAGCATATCTTAGGGCCTTCGCTCGAGAGGGCCCTGAAAGATGAAGGTAAATAATGACAAATAACTTAATTCTAAACAACAACTGACCTCGGTTATTAAAAACCATTAAATGTGAAGTGTTGTTACCAGTTACATTATTATCAAGTAAATATAAATTAAAAATAAAATAATTGTTCTCTAGTAAAAAACTGTCGAGAGCAAAATCAATACATACGGTGAACAAACAATTATCATTTTGAATATTTATCATACCTTTAAATTCATGGAGACCAAAATCTGCGATCTGAAGCACCCAGCGACTGTCCACCAAGCAATTTGACGAATGTAAATTGCCATGCGACACGATATCGCTATCGTGAAGATAAATGAGCCCCTGTACAAAAAGCATTTTGTATTGTAATAACTCTCATTCATATAACGGTCTTGAATTGATAATAATGTTTAAAAATTGAGAATGAAATGTAAGAATAAACAGCATGATATGTGTAATATACAGTACGCACAGATAAGTTCCAATATTTGACTTCAAACCCGGAAAATTTCAATATAAAAATTCCACACAAAATTTAAAATATTGTGAACAATATCTCCACAGCACATTTTGTGCCTCATGATTCCGCATTGTTGAGTGAAAACTGCATTTCGATATCATAAACCGTTTAGAAGATATGAGGGTGGCCCACAATTGGAGGAACACCCGGTATAAATAGAAGTTACTGACTTCAAAAATACGCTACAGACAGATTTAAAGTGTATGAGAATCAATCACTAAATAATAAAAAGAAGATTTACAAACAACCAGCGTATCGTTCTCCGAAATCCATAAAAAGCAAAAATTAAAATGTTACTTTAACTGTTAATAATTTTGGCAAATTCCAATTTACCATCGAGATTCTTTAACTCCTATCAACTGCAATGTCTCCGCTACAATTTCATGACAAAAAATCTGAGATGGAATATTTGAGGAAATGAATTTTGAAAAAAATTGTCATTTTCTACTTTGGCCTTGTTAATGTCAACATAAATAGGTTTATCGTTTTAAATCTTCAGAGTGGAATGTATACATTAGAAATATAAAGCAAATTTTTACTCATAAGCTGCCTCAATTCTTTTGTACCTATATTAAAATCTTTTGACCCAGTTTATTTTTTGGACAGCTCATCTAAAATAAAATAGAATTTTATTCAACTTTTACTACATTATAACTTCTCAATTTACATTTAAAACAATTTAAAATTCAATCATTATTTTTAAAACTCTTCACAGTAGAATTATTTCCACTATGCGTTTCGAGTATGTTTTACTCTTCTTCAGGTGACGATTTTCTATAATTAAAACATCACATAGTTACAATATGTCGTTACAATATGCCTTATACCACTGAGAATTTGCTGACAAGTAAGAATGTGTAGTGAAGCTTTTGAGTACCTATTTTATTAAGCAGCAGGTGAGTAAATATGTCAGCAGGTGATTACATGTTCTGTATCCATATAAACTGTGTTAAGTATAAAAAACTAAATCCCTTGTTGTAATTGGACATAAGGGATAATCAACCACAATTTTTAAGTTTATATAATTTATTAATTTAACATATGCTCAAAGTCACTTTTGGGATTACAGTTTCTCATCTTCAGTGGGTCTCTAGCAACAAACGGAAAAATGAGAGATAAACATGAGGAAGCAAAAAACAAAAATGAATTGAGATAATAATGTATAAATTAATTAATTAAACATTCTTTACACAAAAACATGCTTTAATTAAATGCAGTCCTATATTGAATCTTTTTATTGACTAGCCCTCCTTCACCTACATACTTTTTATCTTATTTCCTTCAAAATGCTTCACTTCGTCAACAGACAAACAAATGGAACTTTAAAAAAATTTAACTTTTCAAATTCCTAATTTCTACTCTGTATGTACCTTACTTTAAAATAGTCTTATTTCAAATCTATTAAATAGTTGTATTGACTAGCCCCTCTCCCAACTGTTTACAAACTTAAAATTATTTACTTTTCCAATTAGTTTAAACAAACTTTTAGAGAAAAATTTAGAATCTACTAATTCTAAAAAAATGTTTACGAGTATCACCTTCTCTTCCACCCCACCCCCCTCTTGAGTGCACTTCCACCTCACTATTCCACAATATGGCGGCCACCTAGCCGTACCCGTTTTTTTGGTTTTCTTCTTTTAAAACTTGTATCTTGCTCAATTTTCTGTGATCCACGTTACTTGGGGCAGTAAGTAAGTTGAATTTGTAATTTTTTATTTTTTATTTTATTTCATTTATCCATTATTATCTCAATTCATTTGTATTTTTTTGCTTCTTCTTCATGTTTATCTCTCATTTTTCTGTTTGTTGCTAGAGACCCACTGAACATGGGAAATTTTAATCCCGAAAGTGACTTTGGGCATATGTTAAATTAATAAATAATATAAACTTAAAAATTGTGGTTGATTATCCCTTACGTATAATTACAATCGTGGATTACCACAAAATATCATCTACACCACGGAAGTTAACTAAATCCCTGTTTTAAAAATATTCCAAACTATTGAAACTTAATTCAAGTTGATGTGAAAACTATTACTATCGTAAACATTATTACTAAAAAGCTTTTTAAAGTTGTTGTATTTCAAAATTGATTAGGTATGTTATCTTCAAATTTCCAAAAATTAGGATATCTGAGATGTTTCAAGTGGAAAATGGAAATCTTACAATGTTATTAAGCGTTCTTTTCCTATTTTGTATTACCCTTGTATTGACCTTTGTAATTAATCAACATAAATTATCATTTTTTAGTAATCTTGAAAATAGAATTTGGACAACAGAAAGTACACAGTTATCCTCGTTAGGACTGTTTGGTCATGTCGACTGCAAGATCTCTATTTTCAAAAAATATCCCTACTTGCGTGTTGAAAATTAATATTATTCACGGCAGAATCGACATTGTTCCAAAACCGATGTAAGGAACACGGCTCCTCAAGCCCTGCTTTGACATCTGTCCAGAGATCTATTTTCCGGCTGAAAAAGTAGTTTCTTGAACATTTCAATCGGAGTCTGACTATTAATCAGTAACAAATATTTTCTAGAAAAACAAAAATATCAGACTTTTCTTTAAAACTCATTTTTGTACAAAATTTTACACCCTACTCCACGATTGCGAGAGAAAGGTGCGCGAGAAACATGGGTTGGTTCAGTAACGAACAGAAAACTAGTGGTGGTAAAACAGCACGTATTTTCACGCAAAATTACGCGAAAAGTATTCAAATTTTCGAAATATTGTACATGACTTTATTACAAAATCTAGCTTTAAAGAACTGATTTCATTACGGAAAAATCTCAATCTCCGTAATTGTAGGCCTAGTTTTAGAAAGACGCCGAAAAATATTTGAATTTTTGCAATTTTCGAAAACTCGGGGTTTTCAACGAACATGAGATTCGCACCATTCTCTTAAACATTCTTCACACTGTCCAACAACAAAATTTATTCAAAAACGATGGAGCCATGAAATCTCCCAGGGACTTCATGTAAAGTACACACCTCTCCAATCAAAATATAAGATTAAAGTTCAAGGGGGCGCTACATCATCCAGAACGATCGAGAAATATCAATTTTGGAGCAAATTCGCTGAACGCTTTAGCCGTAAGCGTTCTTCACGGACAGACGGATGGGCAGACAGACAGACGTTTTGCCGTCATTCGATTTTTACTTTCCCGTATACGTACGTATACACGGAGTGATATACGTAGTATAGGGAAAGTTATGTAATGCTGCGCGAAAAAATGGCCAATTTTCGGCGGAAAAAATTTATTCCTGGGCTGTGATAACGAAACAGTGAATAAAACCAGTTGCTAAATTAGGGGAAAAAACTCTAACACGTGGTGTAGCCAGAAACCTTATGTTCTAGGTCCTTGATAGCGAAATCCCAATTGAAAGGAAAACGTCCGTCAGTCCCTCTGTGAACACTGCTAGTGCCTAAACCATACGTAGATTTCTTCCAAAATGGATATTCCCCAATCGATCTGGTTCTAGTCAAAGCTTTGAGATTTTGAAAAATATTCTTCAAAATTTGGAGGTACTTTATATGAAGCCCCCCGGGAATTTTCAAAATTTTCTCAAAAACGGCTCCAAATTTTTTCTTTAAATTTCTTGTATGAATAGAGTAAAATACACATATTACCATGGCATATGTCCGATTTCCCCGGATAACTCTGAATTTTCGAAAATTGTGAAAGTTTGAATTTTTTTCGGCGTCTTTCTCCAACTAAAAAATTGACGATAGAGATTTTTCCTTCAAATAAAATTTGTTCTGCATATTGAGTTTTTTCATAAAGGTCATGTAAATGTTTTTCAAAATTGTATTAGTTTTCGTGCAATATTGCGTGCATTATGTGCAATTGTAAAAAATTACAAAAACAAGATTTTCTCAAAAACGGCTCCAAAGTTTTTCTTTATACATTTGTTAGGGATAGTGCTAAATGTACTCTATCAGATGATATCAAATCCATATAGCTTTATAGGTTTTTTTTCTTAAAAAGTTACAAAAATGTAAACTTTTTCACATGTTTCTCACGTCGATAATATTTACATTAGCGACGATTTTTTTCACATTATTATATTTACAAGTACATGTGCTTTAAATAACGTCAAGTAAAGTTTCTCGAAAACACAACCGTTTTCTGTGAAAAGTAGCTCAAATTTTTGCATTTTCAGAAACGCTCAAACGCCATTTTCTCATACATGGCTGCAAATTTCTTCTTGAAAGTTTTGTAACGGATAGTACTAATTACACCCTTTAGTATAGCGTAAAGTTTATTTTGAGTTTTTTTTGTTTTTTCAAAAATTATATAAATGTAATTTTTTTGAAAGATCTCTCACATCTTTAATATGCACATAACCAGCAATTTGTAAACTTTATTATTGTTGTGAGTGTAAGTGCTTTAAATAACTTCAAATAAAGTATTTTGAAAACTCAAACATTATCGGTAAAAATGAGCTTCGAATTTCACATTTTTAGTAGTGCTAAAACGCTACTTTCTCTTAAACAGCACATTTGTTTTAAAAGAAAATTGACATTTATGACTAGGTTTTTGTGATCTTTAATATTCTAAAATTAATGTTTCCGTTCTACCAATAGGAAACCGAATAATTAATCAAATTAAACAAATTTTGTTGGTAATAGATGTCAGCTGGCAAGAAAGAGTTTGTGGCAATTCCGAATAGCTAGCGAAGATCCAAGGAAATAGAAAACTATACGGGAAATCTGTGCCATTCTGTAGCATCACTGTTTGCCGTTTAAGAGGAAATGGCGTTTTAGCAGTACTAAAAATGCAAAATTTGAAGCTCATTTTCACAGAAAATTTTTGAGTTTTCAAAATACTATATTTAAAGTTATGTGAAGCACTTACAATCACAAATATAATAATGTTTACAAATTGCTGGTAATGTGCATATTAAAGATGTGAGAGATGTTTCCAAAAAAATACAATTACGTAATTTTGAAAAAAAAAACAACTTCAAAATAAACTTTACGCTATACTAAAGAGTGTAATTAGTACTATCCGTTACAAAAGTTTGAAGAAAAAATTTGCAGCCATGTATGAGAAAATGGCGTTTGAGCGTTTCTGAAAATGCGAAAATTTGAGGTACTTTTCACAGAAAACGGTTGTGTTTTACTTGACATTATTTTACTTGACGGTTTACTTTACTTGACGGTTGTGTTTACTTTACTTGACATTATTTAAAGCACAAGTACTCGTAAATATAATAATGTGAAAAAATCGCTGCTAATGCAAATATTATCGTCGTGAGAAACATGTGAATGAATTTACATTTTTGTAATTTTTGAAAAAACCCACCTATAGAGCAATATGGCTTTTATATGATCTGATAGAGTACATTTAGCACTATCCCTACCAAAAGTTTAAAGAAAAAATTTGGAGTCTTTTTGAGAAAATTTTGTTTTTGTAATTTTTTAAAATTGCACATAATGCACGCAATATTGCACGAAAACTACTAAAATGTTGAAAAATATTTACACGACCTTTATGAAAGAAATCAATATGCAGAACAAATTTTATTTGAAGAAAAAACCCTCTCTCTTCAATTTTGTAGTTGGAGAAATACGCCGAAAAAAATTCAAACTTTGAAAATTTTCGAAAATTCAGATTTATCCGTGAAAATCGGACCTCTGCCATGTTAATAAGTGTCTTTACTCTATTCACACAAGAAATTTAAAGAAAGAAACTGGAGTAGTTTTTGAGAAAATTTTGAAAATCCCCGGGAGGCTTTGTATAAAGTACCCCCAAATTTTGAAGAATATTTTTCAAAATCTCAAAACTTTGACTAGAACCAGATTGATTGGGGAATATGCATTTTGGAATAAATCGTAAGTATGGTTTAGGCGCTAGCACAGACGGACAGAGGGATAGCCGGACAGCCGGACAGACCGACAGCCGGACAGCCGGACAGACGGAAGGACGGACAGACACGTTTTCCTTTCAATTGGTTTTTTTGGTATCAAGGACCTAGAAAACAGGATTTCTGGCATTAAGGGATTTTTTTTTCTGAATTTAGCAACTGGTTTATCCACTTCTTCGTTTTCACGGCCTGGCAATTAAATTTTTTCCGCTGAAAATTGGTCATTTTTTCGCGCAGCATTACATAACTTTACCTATACTACGTATACCACTCCGTGTATACGTACGTATACGGGAAAGTAAAAATGTGCTGTAATGTGCGAAAAAGAACCTGAAAGATTGATAATCTCAAACCTGGAAAACCGGGAAATAACCTTGAATTTCAAAAAGCCATTTTGCTGGTCACCAAGTGGTCTCTACATTATAGGTGATTTTAAACCATCTCGAAAACCTTCTTCCATGATTTGTCAAGTAGGGAATTAGAAAAATTACGAATTAATAAATGATAAGTTTACACCTATAATAATTTGGAAAATGTCCATAATATAATTTGTTATCATAACAGTAGATCATTCAATAAACATCTTTTGGATATAAAGGTTAAGTTATGCTTGTTTCATGTGCATTAATTTCATTTCCAGGTTATTCCGATCTGATGATTGTTTGTGTCCGATCTGATGATTCAAGTAAGGGGTCTTGTGTTCTATCGTCATAAGTACATATTTTATAAGTGCAGATGTTCTATGTTTAGTTAAAGAGGAATATCCTTTTATTTTTCATTGTGATCGTACAGAAAATAATATTCGCTATTATTGGAATCTTGTACATTTTCAGGGTAATGGCTTTGAAATTATTTCAAGATATAAGTCTCCCGCAACACCCAATAATGTATCTTTTCAGTTTTATGACAGTATATTCGATCAGGTAAATCCAAATAAAGCTTGCTTGATAATAGGAGACTTCAACCTCAATGTTTTAAATGAATCATGCATGCTAATAGATGCAATGTTAAAATATATTACGTCATCTTTCTTACATCAAAATTATTTCACCACAAACCGTAACACACAAATGAATGTAATTTTTTCTAGTAGAAAATTCAATGCTGGGATTTATGACAGTTACTTTTCAGATTATAAACCTTTTTTCTGTCAAATAATGTTCAGTTAAATTTCCCAGTTTTAATTTTTTTTTCATGAGTAGTGTAACGTGCAATCCTCAGGTAAAATTAGACTGGTTAAGTTTCATAAGTGGACGTATTATAAACGTAATTTAATAGTTTAGTACATGCCCAAAATTAAATTGTTGTCAATTGTTTCATTTTTAAAGTTTGTGTAATTGTATAGGGTTACCATAATATTGACTCTACAGAATTCCTTTTCAAACTGTTAACAACTGGGTGAAATTTGACACAAAACTGGAGAACTGCATTAAAATGTGAAGTCTGGTTCCATAACCCTCCATTCAGCAAATATTCAGAGGTGCACTGAGTATACCCAAAACAGTGAAAAATTTGATAAATGGAAAGGCAGGTAACAACGATAAAATTTGCATAAACACTATGACAGTTGCAACAATTTCTAAGAAAGTTTTAAATGACCCAGGTAAATTTGTTAATTAACACATAACGAATTTACGTTCACTAATAGTGCGACAATGTAATACGAATCTAATGTAATTGACAATAAAAGAAACATAGGGAAGAATAATGATGTCTTCATCTTACTGAGGAATGTATACATGACTATTTTATTATTAAATGTCTCTCTGAAATTAATTTTAACATATTTGATATTGTAATTCCACATAATGCTTGTTTGATGTGACACATTAACTTCAATGTTTTAAATGAATCATGTATTCTAATACATGCTTTTATTACCCTGGGAAATTTATTATTAAAAGAAAACAAATGTATCTAAATGAAAAATAAAATAAGGGATAACAAATATATACATTATACCATTTTACGTATACCTTATATCATGGATTAGGCCTTCTGGGGAAACCATGTATAAAAAAACACGCTTAGCATTCTACCTCAAATGTGGTGAGTTTCAAAAATGTTTCAGTGAACATTTCAAAAATGTCTCCGTGAACAACACTAGCGACAAAAACATTCAGCCGATTTTATCCAAAGTTGATATTCCCCGATCGATCTGGCTGATCACGTCGCCTCTTGAATTTAATTTTTGGGGGTACTTTATATTAAGCCCATGAGACATTTTCAAAATAAAAAAAGGGCTTCAAATTATTAAGGTGGCCTAGGTCCTTTTGGCACATGGGCACCAATAAATGATTCAAATTTGGCGCCGTTCGGGCAAATAAATTATTAATAACAATCCTTGGCATTAATTATCAGCTTAACTTACATTTTAAACGTCCGGCGTTGGACTTAATATATTCCCCCAAATCCGAGCGCTAATTCTAAAGAAAGGAGCAGACACTTCTTTTCACGAAGTGCTTTGGAGGGGGGATAAGCTCTTTGGCGCCAGATCTTCAGCTGTTGATAAATTGCTTTCAAACACGAAGCAAGATGCGCCTACTGGTCACCCGGTAAGCCGCTGTATTATTATCACAACTTCTGAGGAAACCTTGAAGGTTTCTTTTTAGACGCACCCTTACATTGTTGCAAAATTCAAAACGCTACGACAATGACTTCATGGCAGTTGTGTTTCTAGCAGATGGAAGCAAGCAGGAGCGTGCCTATATTAACGTGCCGCGACAAGTGGAATTAAACAGTTGGTAATGAGAGCCGACAGTCAGCCGTTTAAAGAGCACGCAATATTTCCCGCTTAAAATGCTGTCGAAGTATTAACCACTTAATTGCTAGCCGAAATTAATGCCCAACTGTTTCTCTCCGCGCCCAATGCAAGTAAAGCTCGACCAATGTTCACTGATTCTTTCATATAAATCATCTAACAAGAGGGATCCATTGTGTTTTTGCAGAGATCATCCAGAGAATTATTTGCGAATTTACGTCTCACTCCCCCAGTACATCATAGCTTTCCCAGTGCATCATTTGAAGTTCTATTTCGTTGACTATACAGATCCGATTTTCCCGGTTGACTCTGAATTTTCGAAATTTGCGAAAGTTTGAATTTTATTCGGAGTCTTCCTCCAACTACAAAATTGCAGAATGAGAATTTTCCTTCAAATAAAAGTTGTTCTTCATAGTGAGTTCTTTCTTTAAGGGCATGTACAATTTTTTTTTTAAAAATAGTAGTTTTCGCGCAGTTTTGCGTGAAATAATTGCGATTAAAAAAATACAAAACAAGATTTTCTCAAAAACGGCTTCAAATTTTTTCTATAAACTTTTGGTAGGGATAGTGCTAAATGTACTCTGTTACATGATATAAACGCAATATTCTTCTATTCCTTTGTTTTTTTCATTAATTGCAAAAATGTAATTTTTTTGACTTGTTTTCTCACGTCGTTAACACTTATTACTCGTTCACTTTACATTTGCAGACGAAGCGCTGCGATCTGTTCACATGAAGTCACCGCCGACTGAATGAGAAACGCGCGTCTACAGTATATATTGACCGATTAATATGATATAGATGGCGGTGAGAAGTTCACAAAACCCCGGTGGGGCAAGAACATAACCATTAAGCAGTAGATAAGTGTAAAGAAGAAATAGTACGTGAATGTTATGAATAGCGTGTGGTGTGATCTATTTTATTGTATATTATCTTAATCATTTAAAAGCGCGACTTCAGCTGTCAGAAAGACATAATTTGTCAGCTGTGTCCGTAGCGCTTGTGCTGCCTTCGGAGACAGCTGATTGGTCAAATGCTGATTGACATCGGGGCCATTCGTGTATTCTCGGTTGTGTGTTCGGGCCTTCACTTTCAAAACAACATTAGTTCCTAATTCTGCCGTCTGCAAATGTAAAGTGAACGAGTAATACATTAGCGGCAATTTGTTCACATTATTATATTAATGAGTAATGAGCTTTAAATAATGTCAAGTAAAGTTTCTCGAGAACTCAACCATTTTTCGCATTTTAAGAAAACGCTCAAACGCCATTTTCTCATAAATGGCTCCTAACGTTTTCTTCAAAACCTTTGGAACGGATAGTGCTAATTGCATTCTTGAATATGACGTAAAGTGGATTTTGAGGTATTTTTTTGTTTCTTTAAAAAATTACAGAAATGTAATTTTGATTGAAATATCTCTCACGCCGTTAATATGCACATTAACAGCTATTTGTAAACCCTACTTAATTGTAAATTAATAAGCTTCAAATTACTTTAAATGAAGTGTTTCGAAAACTCAATAATTTTCTGTGAAAAAGAGCTTTAAATTTCACATGTTTAGTAGCGCTTAAAGGACATTTCCTTAAAAACGGCTACAATTTTTTAAAAGAAAATTGCCACTTATGGCGAGTGTTTGTGTTCTTTAATATTCTAAAATTAATATTTCCGTTCTACCACTAGGAAACCGAAAAATTGAGAAATATAAAAAACAAATGTAATTTGTTGCGGCGATAGATGGCAGCTGGTTTTCTCAGTGAAATGTAATTTATCAAAAATACGTCTTCAAATAAGGTCATGTTTATTTTTTTGAAATACGAGTTTTTATATAATTTCGTGACTAACATAATAGCCCGCTGCAAATTTACAGCCGGACGCGTCTTAAATTAGAATTTGCAAATTTGGATACTATTTCTTTGTTCGTTTTTACATTCGACCTTTTGTTACACATGCACAGGTTAATCTTTAAAGAAGTGACTTATTTTGAAATATTTGAAATAAAAATTGCTAGATCTTTAAGGGAGTATCGACAATGCAGGAACAATTGAATTCCGTTACTCTTCGTAAATTTCTGTAAATTACGTGTCATTGTTGTGACTTGCTATAGCTGTGTGGTATCTGGCTGCTTCTTCCAATACAAGTTTACAAAAGTTTTATATTACATTTTTACGCAGTAGTAGAATTCACAAAGTCTTGACAACACTGCGATGAAAACAGTGAGTTGTTCTTTTCTTGGTTGAATTGGTCGTTTTCAAATAATAGCTAAGATATTAATAGGGCAAAATGTGCAATTATTCAATCATACGTAGCTGTTTCCAATAATACGGGAAAGTATATGCTGTTGTATTATCTCTAGTTTTCTTTAAATTTTTTGTAAGAATAGAGTAAAATAATCTTATAACGGTGGTATTGGTCGGATTTTCACGGTTTTACTCTGAGTGTTTGAAAGTGGCAAAAAGTTTTTAGGTGTCTTCCATACATCTACTTTTGATAGATTTTTTCCATCAAATGAAATTTGTTGTCCAGAATTAGTACTTTCATTAAGGTCACATACTTGTACATTTTTTGAAAAGTTTAATATTTTCAACGCAATATTGCGTGAAATATGTGCAATTTTAAAAGGTTACAAAAACATGGCATTCTCAAAAACGGCTCAATTTTTTTAAACTTACTGTAGTGCTAAACGTATTTTTTCAAAAATTACAACAATGTATTTTTTCAACTTGTGCCTCACGTCGTTAATATTTGCATTAGTGACGATTTGTTCACATTTTTATATTTACGAGTACATATGGTTTAAATAATATCAAGTAAAGTGCCTGGAAAACTCAACTGTTTTCTGTGAAAACTGAAAATTCAAAAAATCTCAAAATTCTGCATTTTCAGAAAGGCTCAAACGCCATTTTCTCATGAAAGGCTTTAAATTTTTTCTTCAAACTTTTCGATTAGATAGTGCAAATTGTACTCTTTAATATTGGGGTATTCGGTTACTCTTCATTTTGGAGTATTAGTTTGTTTTTTCAAACATTACAAAAATATTATTTTGAAAGATCTCTCATACCGTTAATATACACATTTCCAGCAATTTGTAAACACTATGGTATTTGAGAGTTAATGTACAGTTTTGGACACAAAATTGATCGCGTGCCGTCTGCGGCTAAGTTCAACTTGTGCACGGCTTGGGCAGCCCTTGTCATGACGAAACGTTGCAGGCGGATCCTCACAAACCTAGGCAGCCAATCTCAACACAGAGGGGAGTGCCCTAACAGAATTACGCCGTACAAAATGGCGGGCGTTTGCTAGCTCCATTGTGGAAATATTTAATATTAATAAAAATACAAGGAATGAAACACTTTTATGAACATGAAAGTAAATTTATTCAAATATATATCTGAACACATACACTTAACACTGTTAACACAATTCGTTTTGAAGAAATTACGTTGATGTGAGATAAAAATAACACTAATTTTAGACCAATTACTTTCTTATACACATTTTAAGTTCAATATTGTTGTTCATACACAATCCATGAGCTTTACCAAATGTCCAGTTTACTTCAGTTTTTTATAAGAAAAAATAATAGTACTATTGCAAATATGCAGTAATAATATGAATCTAAAATTTGCAAAAATTGCAAAATACTGTCTTTCTCAAATCAATAGAGGACCTCTGAGAAACTATTTCAATAAAAGACCATAAAATTCAAAGACCAAGTGTATATTTATTATTAAAGCAACAATTAAACTAGATATTTAAGCAATCAATTTGATTCTCTTGTAAAAATTGTGATTTTGGCGATATTCGACTCAGGGACAATTTGAGCACCCCCAGAAGGTATAATGTACATTTCGAAATTGTTTATAACATTTTCAATTATTGCAAAATTGTTAATTCGCAGTTTTCGGTTCTGGGTGATCAGGGAACTCTTCCCACTTTAGAATTGCAAATGTTGGAAATTGTTTATAAAATTTACAGATTTTGCAATTCTTTTTTATTCTATCATTTTAATTGCCTTTCAACAAATTGCGCAATTCCGCAATCAATCGTCGCTATCGCCCTTTCGTTTGGAGATATGCAATTGTTTGTAGGAAATTAACATCTGATGCCAACCTCATTTGTTTTACAGACAATACAGTCGCTCTCCCCCCCCCCCCAGTCGAGTATATGGTTCAGATCGTTTTGCAGTGTCTCGCATTCCGCCGATTGTATTGTATTAACGATTTCTGACTTATCGGCAAATTGATCGAAATATTTTGCTAATGAACTATTGCTCATTTTTATCTTTCCCCACATTTTCTTTTAATTCTTAATACTTCGTTCGAACTGTCGTTTCGATATTTTAATTCGTTGAGTTATAAATAAATTAATCAAACGCCGAAATTGTTGCCCTGCGAATGTGAACGTAAAAGTTTACTACTTGTTTGCCTATATTCTAGTCGATAGTGCAAACTGCGTTGCCGGTACCTTTATCATCTAGTGATGAATCTATTATAACAAATTATTTTGCAAAATGCATTTTGATGGAGCGATGGCACATACTATATAAGTACTAATTAAATATTTTGTATCAAGATGTTTATCTCTCGGATTGTTTTCTTGATTTTTTTGAAGTGCCTGTTTGACCTAACCGGAAGAAAGTTTTAATTCCATCTATTTCTCTATTATACCGTCAAAATTGCTGAAAATACTAGTCGGTAATACGAGGCTGCTGCCGAAATTCGCAGTGCGATGTAAGGAATTATTCGAAACACCCTAGTGATACATTCTGGAGCTTCATGTTTTCGATTTTTATTAATAATAATTAATAACTAGCGAAGTTTGAATATAGATCATTTTAAACATTTAAATGCCACGATGCATGTGTTGTGTAGCAGAGATATTCTTTGAAATATTTTTTAATTTTGCAGAAATTGAATAATATTTGATTTTTTAATAGAACTACATAGATTGTTTTCTGAAATGATTAGATTATGAAGAGGAATGCAATATCTCAGTTGTTAATAACTTAAAAGAAATATAGAGTAACAAATATTTTACCTAACTTGATTTGAATTATGAACAGTTGTTGGTACGGGAAGTATTTGCCTTGAGACGCCAGTGCGGCGATCGCCTTTGGGACACTTGGCCTTCGCGGTGCCGCGACCTTTAGACTATAATGGTGGAAAGTGATGGCGATGTGATGCGTGAAAGAATATAATCATGGCAGGGAATGCATAGAAACGGACATAAATGTTTAAAAAAATCGAAAAGAACGATGTAAGAAACTGTCAGCTTAAGAAAAAAAATTAAAGGCCATTTTCAGACCTAACAAGCATTGACCTTAATTTGTAATGGCGACAGAAACAAGCCTGAATTTTAAAACATTTGAAGTACAAGGCAAGGGATCAATAGATTAAGATTGTTTTACAGTAATATCTCGAGATAATTAACAAGATCTAGATTTGCAGCAAGTTTCTAATATTCTTTACTGCTTAATCTACTTCCTCCTTTGTTCATGAATGTAACAAATTTAAAAGGAAACAAAATGTGAATTGTAAAACTTCCTTCTGAAATATATTTTCACCGTGACTGTTGCCCCGCACTTATAGTTAATTTATCAAGAAGAATTTTGAACAAAACAAATTCACATCAATTGTTAGGGACATATGATAAATTAGCCTACGTATTCACCAGATTTCGCAATTGATTATTTTGTTATGATGAAAGTGAAAACATTTTTAATGAGACTGTGCCTACGACTCCAGAAGGTATGTGATATTACTATAAAGCAGGGAAAACAGTGCGGTGAGGAAAACCACCCGAAAGGACGACGCAGTTCTCACGTTCCAAGGAGGAAGAACACGGCCAAAGGCCAAATTTAAAAGATTCAGGAAACCCAAGAGCAATATTGACAAAATAATGTCAAAAGGCAATATGGGTGTAGAAATTGTTAATTTAGTTCCAGTAATGAACATTGAATTTTTTTCAAATGAAGAAAATATACTCGATAGATGAATCTACATTAAACTACACCCCCATTAACCAAACTATCCTAGTTATTTTATTATACAATTATTATTATTTGTTATCAATATTAATATTAATATTATTATTAGTAGTAGTAATTAATTATGTCAAATATTAAACACTAGGCCATTTTTTACTTTGCCGTATACATACGTAAATACGGAGTAATATATGTAGTATAGGATAGTATGTAATGCTGCCGAAATGGATTTCTAGATTTTAACGAAAATACACGTTTGGGGTCCACTGATCCGAAAAAGTGTTGTTTCCTTTCAAAATCGTCATGTCCTGTCCGGTCCGTCGTCTGACCTGTGAATAACACCAGCATCTAAACTATAAGTACGATTCCTCCGAAATGGATATTCTTCAGTCGATCTTCCATTCGAGGCGCCGCGATTTTGAAAATCTTTGTTCAAACTTGGGGTACTTTGCATGAAGTCCCCCGGACATTTCAAAATTTTCTCAAAAAGACTCCAAATTTTTCTTTAAATTTATTTTAAGAATATAGTAAAACCACACTTATGAAAATGGCATAGGTCCGATTTTCACGGTTAACCTCTGAATTTTCGAAAATCGCAAAAGTGTGAATTTTTCTCGGCGTCTTCCCACAACTACAAAAACTGAAGATTTTTGCTTCAAATAAAATTTGTTCTCCCTAGTGAGTTCTATCATTAGGGTCATGTATCGTAGTGGAAACAAATTTCGGCAACAATGTAAAGCCAACTTCTTAGATATATGAACACCAAATTAAAATAATAATAATAATAAATATATTAATAATGAAATAATAACAATAATAACAACTACGCGGCCCCGTGGCTGCGCTAAAGACGCTGCAGGTTCGAGTCCTGCGTAAGCATGGTCGTACTTGTGATTGTCTCTTCATTCCTTATCATCTATTACCTTATTATTCATAATTCAAGGCGAAAAAAACTTTGTCTTATCAAGGGATACAGCCGTAAAAAGTTGATCTCCATAATTACACATCTTCAGAAGGTGACCCAAAACATCGTCCCGCGTACGCGATGCATAGGTAAATTGCAAGGAAAAGAATTTAATGTATTGCGTTATTATTCTTACTTTTACAAAAATTAAATTAGTTTTTATTTTTGTCCGTCAAAACCGGACCATGAAAATGCGCTCGTAACATAAAAAGATCACCATCAACAGAAATGCACACAAGAAGTTACCTCGGGAAGAGAATCACGCATCAAGAAAAAATTCTAGCGACAGGAATTCATTTCCAAGTTGAACAGTTACCCACTCATCAGAAGAAGTTCAGTCGTTGTGAGACAACAAAATATTCGGAATTTAAACCAAAACATACCGTTATTTTTGTCAGGGATGTATAAAACTGCATTATTCTTTGTATTATTGGTTCAACAGTTTTTGTGTGTATATGCAAGCAGTATACAGGGAGTCGCACCGATTGAGAGGCCACCCCCGTTACTTCTAAATCTAAACTGGTTTCCGATATATGCAGTTTTCGGTCAACAATGGGGAATCATGGGGGCAAGCAATTTGCCGGAGAGATAGTTTTCAAAATACTTTTTGTTTTTGAGAAATTTAATCATCTTTGAGTTTTTAAATGGAACCACGTATTTTTCTCACTAGCAATAGGGAGATCATAATAGACGAATGCAATGATGTAACATATATTAATATTTTGATAGTATTTTGAGTATAAAAATACTACTTTCTGACATGTGATTTTAATTAAATGCTCGAGATTTCCTGCAGCAACCCTTGCATCTGCCGCTTTTGAGGAAGTTTACCTTCGCAGCGCCTACACTTCTGCGGGGAGAGGCCGCGAAGGACACCTTCCCGATAATTGCGACGGCTGCTACATGAAAAACTGCTCGTTTCGTTTAAAATCTCATGTTAGAATGTATAATTTTATACATAAAATACAATAAAATATTAGCATATGTTACATCATTGCATTCCTTTTTATGATCTATCTGTTGCTAGTCAGAAAAAAATGTATGGTTCCCTTTAGAAAAACTTAAGATTCTTTAATTTCTCCAAAACTAAAAATATTTCAAAAAATCTCTACACCATTTTTTTCTCTTGCCTCATGATTGTGCATTGTTGAGCGAAAACTGTTTTTTGATATCGGGAACCGTTTAGAATTACGGGATGGTCAATAGTTAGTGGGACTCTCTTAAAGTGGGACTAGATAGTGGGATGCATTTCAGTAATTCCAGTTTTAATTCATTTGATAAATTTGTAATTGTCTAAATATATTGGAGACATTTCAAACGTTGTCGACATTTGGCACAAAACTTACGCCAGCAATACGTAAGTTTATGTAAGAAATTGAAAGATGTATTCGTTTGGCTCAGTGGTAGAATCCTTTCTTCCAGAATCCTAGACAGCAGGATCGAACCCGGTTCTTGTCCATAGTTATTTTGCTTATCCGTGATTTGTTTTTGTCAAATTAACTGTATTACAAAACTAGTCTCCATAGCTTAAATATATTGTTTTAATTTTAAAACAAGGTAACCCTGAAAAGGGCTTTTTATATTTCTATGAAATAATTTTTTATTCTCCAAATATCTATTAGAATTTTTTATATAATTGTTTATTCATAAATTTCTTATTCTAAGAAATACAAGGAATACATTATTAAGGAATCCAAAATTCCTGGTTTACTAATGCGATAACTCGCTCTCGTGAGGCTTGGCTATGGTGAGTCATGTCGAATAATGAAAACGGAGTAGTTCAATTTGCTAAGCCGCGAGTGAAAATATTGATTTTTCTTTCTTGTGAAGTGGCAACGTCCCAGAGCTCCTTATCTCATTTTGACACGGAATCTAAAACACGGAAGTACTGCGAAGGAATGCAATTTAAGATCATATTATTTTGGTCTCAATGCCGCATGTCGAGACTGCGTATTGCCATTATTTTAGAATTGCTGGTTCGCATTCCTTTTTCGCAATCGCGAATTTTGCTTAGATTATACATAACTTTGACAAGACAATGTATAATTTTGCAATTTAGTGAATTTTTTGTAATGTAGAATAAAAAAAAGAAGTTACGAAGACTAGGACTCGAAACACGCTGCCCTCAGAGTTCTAGAGAAACACTTTGACACTGAGCCATTCATTTGCTCTTCTCGCACTCATTATAACAACACATTTCCACATTAAAAAAACTTGAAATCAACAGTACGTTTGCAAAAATTAATGTAAATTCAGTTTTGTAGGCAGGAAACACGGAAGCCTTTTACTTCTGTACTACTACTATTTTGCTTCCGATAAACGTCAAAATATTTATACGCTCTCCAATAAAATAAAAAGTAATCTTCATAGTTCGATCTAAAGAAACGTAGATTTAAAAAAAACTAGTGGTGATACAGAATGGGACAGACTTTCCCCGTATTAGTTTTCTATTTCATATGGTCTCGGCTAGCTATTCGGACTTCCCACATACTCTTGCCAGCTGCTATGTATTGTCGCCAACGTACACGTTTTTTAAAGTTTCATTTTTCGATTTCTGAATAGTAGAACGGAAATATTATTTGAAGAATATTAAAGAACCATTAAAATCTCGTCCTAACTGGCAGTTTTCTTTGAAAAATTTGTAGCCGTTTTTAAGAAAATGGCGTTTAAGCGCTACTGTAAATGCGAAATTTGAAGCTGTTTTTGAGAGACAATTTTTGAATTTTCGAAAAACATCATCAGATGTCATTTGAAGTACATCAACTTACAAATACAATAGTGTTTACAAATTGCTGGAAATATGCATATTGACGGTGTAAGAGATGTTTCCAAAAAATACATTTGTCTATTTTTTAAAAATCGAAAAAATACCCCAAATTCAACTTGTCGTCATATTAAAGAGTGCAAAGAGCACTATCCGTTCGAAAAGTTTGAAGATAAAATATGGATCCATTTATGAGAAAATGGCGTTTGAGCGTTTCTGAAAATGCGGAATTAGGAGCTTGGTTTCACAGAAAACGGTTGAGTTTTTGAGAAACTTTATTTCACATTATTCAAAGCACATCTACTCATAAATATAATCATATGAACAAATCGCCACTAATATAAATATTAACGACGCGAGAGATTCAGGTCAAAAAATTTCATTTTTGTAATTTTTGAGAAAACAAAAGAATAGAGCAATATGGCGTTTATGTTATGTTAAAGAGTATATTAGGCACTATCCTTACCAAATGTTTAAAGAAAAAATTTGAGCCGTTTTAGAGAAAATCTTGTTTCCACGTCACATTTCCCGCAATTTGTAAACACTATTGTAATTGTGAGGTAAAGTGCTTCTTATAACTTTAAATAAAGTTTTTCGAAAACTCAAAACGTTTCTGTGAAAAAGAGCTTTAAATTTTGAATTTAGAGTATCGCTTACACGCCATTTCCTTAAAAAACGGCTCCAAAATTTCTAAAGAAACTTGCCATGATGACGAAATTTTGCTGTTCTTTAATATTCGTAAAATAGTATTTCCATTCTATAATTACGAAACCAAAATTAAGAAAATATAAAAAAATGTACTTTAGGCGGCGATAGATGGCAGCTGGCTAGAGTATATGGCCAGTCCGTATAGCTAGCCGAGACCAAAAAACTAGAAAACTAACACGGGAAAGTTTGTGGCATTCTGTAGCACCACCAGTTTTCATTTATTGCCAAGTTCAGTTTTAATTGATACCATTAATGCGAGAAGCTTAGTTTCAAGGCCATTTTAAAACAAAAAGCAGAATGCTATGTTTTAATTAGGAATTTTACGCTAAAAATACGAAGAAAAAATTAAGAGTAACAAAAAACTGACGAGATAAAATATTTTCGGTATTTTTTTCGTTTTTACCGAGTTGAAGTCTGTAAGAAAATATATAAAACTCTATGCAGTTTTTTACTTGCAGATCAGGTGTAATAAAATAAAAACTCGCATAAACCCGTTTTTATAAACACAAACTCTAAAGATAATAACGTCCCCAGATATAAGCAAAGAGGTGATCCGATGATTGGCGGAATCGGCCGAAGAACGCTTCGTAGAGGCAACGTCTTACAGAGCGTGATAAAGTGAATGACATGGAAGCTAATCAATTATCTTTCATTCCTACTTGCGAACAGTGTTTTAACCCACAATGGAAAATGTTATGTTTGTATGAATGCGTGTCACTTCTCAAAGTTGATGCCAATAAAATCAAAGCTTGGAAAAACGATCGCACATAATTAAACAGATACGGTACCCAGTGATTACCAGTTAAAATTAATTTATCATCAGTTGTGATAGTCACTTAAAAGATCGATTCTACTTTGAAAAAAATAAGCTTTTATAAAAAAATTTCTCGCTTACTCTTTCACCGAATCCTGGGTTCTTCTCCAGAACTGAAGATCTCTATTTCTTTATTAGATCCCTCTATTGACCTTCGAATGATACATAAACAGTTTTTAAAGAAGCTACTGCTGATTAGGTAATTTCAAAGTTACCAGAAAGTTTCAGGGAAAATGTTTCCAAAACTTTAATTGTAGTGTTTACTAAATATATTTTATTTTCATTTACGTCAAAAACAGTTAAAAACTGCGTATGACGAGCTATGGGGAGAAGTGATGTAAACTTTGTGCACGTTTTCATAATTCTGTGGTCTCATAGCTATCCTAAACCATATTCTAGTCGAATTTTGAATACAGAAAAGAGAGTTTTTTTTCGAGTTTTGTTGACAAAATATTCGCTCCTATATAATAAAAAGTATATTTTCAAAGGTAAATTAGCTATAAATTTTCTGCCCTGAACCCTCATGTTCTTCATGAAAGAATAATACTTTTTTGCCGCGATATTATGAAAAACGATAATTTGAATAACTATATTTCCCACTGAAATTCAGAAGACGTGCACAAATAATGAAGTTACATTATGTCCAGAAGCATTCAAGGGACCATCTCAGCATTTGCTCAAGGATCAGGAAACTGGACGAAAAACCTGATCGAGATGGGGGCCATCAACCCAGAAACTGTGGGTACAATACTTGTTACAGGTTCTTTAGAATTATACAGTCCAAATGATAAATAATTACATTAACTATCATTGTTAAAATTAATTCTACTTTCCTTTTTGATGCTGCCGTATAGTCTCGAATTGTATAGAAACAGTTATGCAGCAGAAAAGATTTTACTTGGGACTTAAACTTTTCTATCGAATTTAATCGTTTAATGTCTTCTGGCAAAGTGTTGTAGAGTAATGTACATTAATTGTATGTGAATTTTTGTAGTGAGCTGTTGATACTGCCACCGTGTGAAATGATTACTACGTCTGTGTTATACTTATAGACATCGGCGTTTCTGAAAATATATTCCCGTCCTTAAGTAAGTCATTTTTGACAAAAACTACTGATTCGTAATCAGGAGACAAGGTAAATGGTAAAATTCCTAGATAATAAAGAGTGACTTACACGAATCACGTGGTTGGATTGCTTATTATTCGTACAATCTTTTTTGTAATCTGAAAGTCTGTGAACTATAAGATGTGTTTCCGCCAAATATTATGCCATATCTCAGGCGGGAGTGAACATTGGCAAATTAACACAACGAGCTGTATGAAGGCGACGGAATTTGAAAGAATTCTGAACGCGTAGCATAATGAACTTAATTTTGTTTCAATTTCTTTAAGTGGGCATTCCATTTGAGGTTTGGACTGAATTGATAGACCTAAAATGTGTTACATTAACATCAGTCAATGGCACACCGTTCATTTCAATGGAGTACAGAATTTTTAATTTGATATGGAAACTGCATTGAACTGTTTATTTTCATTTAACTTTTAATTTTGTTATTACGGAACCATTTGAAAACGTCTGATATTGTTTGTATGAATGCGTGTCACTTCTCAAAGTTGATGCCAATAAAATCAAAGCTTGAAAAACGATCGCACATAATTAAAACAGATGCGGTACCCAGGGATTACCAGTTAAAATTAATTGTATCATCAGTTGTGATAGTCACTTAAAAGATCGATTCTACTTTGAAAAAAATAAACTTTTATACAAAAAATTTCTCGCTTACTCTCACCGAATCCTGGGTTCTTCTCCAGAACTGAAGATCTCTATTTCTTATTAGATCCCTCTATTGACCTTCGAATTATACATAAAACAGTTTTAAAGAAGCTACTGCTGATTAGGTAATTTCAAATTACCAGAAAGTTTCCGCGAAAATGTTTCCAAAACCTTTAATTGTTGTGCTTACTGAAATATGGGGCAATATATGTTATTCAGTTTTGAATATGAAACAATTGCTTCGGTAAGTCTATAGATGCTGCAGCTTCAGCGTCGATCGTCTTAGCCTATAGGTCGATCCAGGTGCCCTATATTGTTAATTCCTTTTTTTATTGGAAATCAATGCGTCAACTTTATAAAACTGAGATCTAATCAGTTCGGGAAACACAACGCATGCACCAGATAGGTTAGAAGTAGTAATTTTGGAACAATAACTGCAGGGCTTCTTCTGCCTTGCACATTTACGGCGCTGCATTCGTATCAGAAAAGGCTTTGTGTTTAACTTCATTAGGCCACAAAAAAACGTTGTATCGTTAAATAGTTTTGTAATTGATGGTTGCATTTGGGTAACACACACTTCACAAGTTAACAAAATAAGACTTACATTTTTAAACGTTCATTCAACCCATCACAACCTTGCCAAAATGATTTCCTTGCACATCAGTTCCACAGCGAGATTTTACTTTAGATTTTCGGTCCAGAGATAATTTACGAACAACGGTAGAGTGTCGCATGTAAAAATCAGGGAAAGAAAAATGTCAACAGCCCTTCTTGAGCTGGTGCATGTAATTTTTGGTGAAGATTATCAAGGTCAAAGGAGACTTCTAAAAGACGCGAAGGTGGTTGCGCGATATCGCTTGCTAAACAAATCATTTTCACAAATCAAACTTCCTTTCTGTTTTTCTGCAATACTCGCGCTGAAAACTAACAGAACAGAAGCTATGATTGCATCGTCACCTTGTCCTTTTACTTGCAATACCCTTGGCCTTATGGATACTCTCATTTCAGCGGGTAATAACAGCGGCATTTTAGAGAGGAGAGTACAGAAAAAATATTTGACAATTGGTAAATTGTTTGTTTGGATGATTCCTTATCAAAACCATAGAGGAAATATAAAGAATTAAATTTTTTAAATGTAGGATAACGGAAAAATTCAGTACTATGTAAAAATATGTTCATTTGTGTAAAATGTGTAATAATATGTATGTAGTTTCGGGGTAAAATATGTAAATCTAAAAATTCAACGTGTTTAGCTACTAACCGATGTGAAATGTGATATATCGTTGATTCGACTTTATAGAGTTACCTTAGGAAAATATGTTATTACATAATTATCCGGGGACCTAGTAATAACAATATTAAAATACCCACACGACCGCAGAAGTGTTTTCCAATTCCCCAAAGTTTTGTCAACGCTGGGGTACGAACTCACGTATTTAGGTTCAGCAAAATATTACGTCCTCTATACTATTTGCCCTAAGAATCAGAGCCTCTCCGACACTTAAAAAATGTTGGACAGGTGAACTATTTTTTAATCGACGTGCGGGCTCCAATCGGGCGCGCAGGGCGCGACTACTGGATGTCTGAGATGACCTTATTTAGAGTTTCGGGAACTTCTGTAAGAACTCACAGGCTTCCAAGTCTGATTAAATAGCAAGCGAGCTCAACCATGCGACCCCTCTGAAGGTCATTTCCAAACACTGAAGTCTAAGGAACGAATAGACACTGAATGTTAATGAATGCAAGAGAGTGTATATATTTGGAATAAATACATTAATAAAACATTTTCCCTGTAAAATTGCTCCCTCATAAAATTAACTGAATTCCTTCTTAATTTTCCATACCATTTATTAGCAATTTCTCTAATTACACATATATATTTACATTGTGTGTATAATTACAATTTGCAATAGTGCAACTCTATGTTTGTTTCTATATTGAATTTAAATTATTTGTCACAATTATCCAAGAGGTCGTTGCGAAGCGTTCTCCGATATTACTGGATTAGTGCCGCATATTCAGACCCGGCCCTTTCCTTTTATGCCTTTAAGGCGAAGAGAAAGGGGAAAAACTTCGGAGGATATGCTACTTGAATTGCTAGAATAGCAAATGATAAGCGTTGCTAGCCTTAGAGTTGAGGATGGCTCAAGTCGCGTGTCAAAAATATATTTTTACTCTAATTATTACCAAATGAGGCATCATTCTATCTCTCTTTACACGATCAATTCATTTCAAGTAAAAACATACGCAGTTCCATTTAAAAAATAAATGTGATACAATTCCATCAAAACTGAAAATATTACGAATAATATATCTGCTGCACAACATTCGCCTCGTGGATTAAATAATAAAATTATCTAGCGTGCCACCGTTCCTACGAAATGTAATTTTAAAAGTTAATTTGTTTATATAATAATTCTATTAATAATAAATAATTTGTTTATAATCAGTTTCTCGCTAGGCGGTAAACTATTGGCAGACACTTCGCACCAGTAACTAGAAGATACCCAAGCACATAATAAAGAAACCTACACATTTGCAGGACAACAGTTAGCTTCTGCGTTTTGAAATTTGAAACAAAATTTATTTTGTAATGCAGACGAATGAAATAATGAACTCAAGTTTCAACGATGTCGTAAGAATATAAAGGAAATTTTCAAAGTTAAAAAACAGCAATAGTTCCTTAGCAACAATTTATACCGTTTTGCCGTAAGTCAGAAATTGTAATATAATATAATCGGCGGAAAGCGAGACCCTGCAAAACGATCTGAACCATATATTCGACTGGGGGGGGGGAGAGCGACTGGATTGTCTGTAAAACAAATGAGGGTTGGCATCAGATGTTAATTTCCTACAAACAATTGCATATCTCCAAAACGAAAGGCGATAGCGACGATTGAATATCGGAATTGCGCAATTTGTTGAAAGGCAATTAAAATGAGAGAATAAAGAAGTATTGCAAAATTTGTAAATTTATAAACAATTTCCAACATTTGCAATTCTAAAGTGGGACCCCATCATCGGCCCGCCCGGACCGTACCACGCCGTCCGATGCCTGAGCCTCCCGGACCGCCCTTCGCCGTCCGACCTCGGACCGCTCCCGTCCGTCCGCTTCCCCCGCCGCCTTTCACTCCCTCCACGTAGTCGCGCCTTATTGGCCGTCACCTCGGCCTATCACTGCCTGGCCCACTTTCTACTTAAACCGAAGCGCCCAACATCCTGGCGCAGGCACGCAGCAGACAGCACCTGGCCGCCGCGGAGGACGGACGCACCGCCGAAGAGCTCTGGTCGCCGCGGGCATCACTAAGCACTTCCGGACGCCCTGACGATCGCATGGTGAAGCAGCTATCATGAAGTAACATCCGTGGCGGCGTGGTGACAGCATCCCAGCTTTCTCCGCACTATTCCGGCTCGGACTTCGGACACTTAGCCTCTGCTGCGGTGCGTTACGAGTACCTGGCACACGTGGTTGAGCTTTGCTCCCACGTTGTGTTGAGCGGAAAGTACGCATTGCTTTCCTTGCACGGCTAGTACCTGACGTACTCGTGATTGAGCCTTGCTCTCACGAGGCGTTGAGCGGAACACCGTGCGGGAACGCAGCGTGGGCTGCGTTTTCCCGCGATTGAGCTCTGCTCTCGCGGGGCCCACTCTTGTGTGAGCAAAATGTGCCGTTAGCCAGGCCAGCCATGGCCTCAGGAGAGCAGCCCTTCGAGCGGAGGCGCTCGCTAAGCGACAGCGCCACCTGGTCGCTCTCGACCAAGGGGCCGCGGTCCTCGGGCGAAAACCCCAGCAAGGAGCTCGTCTGTGTATCCAGTACGGAGAAGCTGACAGCTTCCACGCCGCTCAATGAAATCATTGTGGTGGGTGCTGAGGGCATCGTGGCGACAAGCGACGTGCATTTTGTAATGCCGGCGCCACCACCACCAACACCATCACCACCACCGACTATACGTCAACTGCGCCCGCTGCTGCCGAAGCAGCTGCCAGCCGCGCATATCACAGCACCACCGCCATCTACAACACCCGACGCCGCCAGCATGGAAAATGTGCTCGCCGGCATCCCCAGCGGCGTCATCTGTGCTTTCGCCATGGCGAACAGCCAGGCTTTGCTGGAATACTGGAGCTCGTTCCGGGGAGTCGACGCGGGTGCGATCCCGTCCCTGGCGCCGGGCAGCGAGCTCCTCGCCGGCGTAAGCGCCGCGCGGGCTGCGCAGGGGCCACCGCTCTCCGCGGATCCCCCGCCTGTCATCCCGCAGGCGCCAGGCACCCCTGCGGGGCAGCACGTGCGAGAGCTGACGCGCTCTTTCGAGCAGCGCTTCTCGCCACCAGCCGCCCCTTTTATTTACCATCATCGAAGCGGCGCCGCAGTAGCGGTGCGCCCGACTCGTCCAGCTGTGCCAGCAGCGCTGATCTTACAGGCGCCCCCGGCGGCATATTAAACGGAGCTCCCTTCAGCGCCCCTGGCGGCGACGAGGGCAACCCTGCCTCCACTCCGCGCGGTGGGACGACCGGATTGGTCGACGACGTTGCGCTGGGATTGGCCGGCGGCCTCCCTGCCGCTCAGCCCGAGCCCTACGGCGAGTTGTCGACCCTGGGTAACACGGCTTGTGGCTCGCCCGCCGCCGGCTCCCCGGACCCGGGGAGCGCAGCGGGAGGGTCGCCCGCTGCCCACTCCCCGCCGGCAAAACGCGCTTGCCAGCGCCAGGGCTCCTCGGAGGAACCGGCACACCTTACTTTGTCATCTGCTCCGGCCGGCGCGCAGTCCAGCTCGCCCGGTCGTAAAAAGAAAAAAAGGAGGCGGCGCCGGCGTGCGGCCCAGGCGACGGACGGCCCAGCTGGGTCTCTCGACGCCTCCGCAGCTGCGCCCAACCCGCCGCCCGGCCCCAACAGCGAAACGGTGAGTGCGCCCACGGATTCTGGACGTCGGCAATCCCCTGTTTCCCCTCCCTCCTCAAGTGGCGAGCTTTCAGACGGCTGGCAAGTCGTCTCCGCACGCCAGCGCAGTCGGCCAGCAGCGGCGAATACCGGGGCGGGCGCCTCCGCGCAGGGCCCGCCCGCGGAAGAGCCTCAGGAGGGCGCCTCACGCCCTCCGGCCGCCTAAAAGGCCTTATTCTATAAGGCTGAATATTAGTGGAAGCCAGGTGCTTCACCATGGCCGGGCACTTGGACCCTTAACAGGGTACAAGGCGACCATAACGAAGGTCACCGGCAAACACGGAAAGATCGTTTATGAAATACACACTTTCGACCGTGCTGCCTACGCAGAGGCGGAGCGATACGCTCGCAGCGAAAAGATTTTCAACTTTTCGCACCCGCCGCCATCTGAGAATGCTGAGAAGCTTCTCAGAGTGTTTGTAAGAGGCCTTCCGCAGGGCTACACCGCGGAGAACGTCGATCCCGAGCTCAAAAAGCTCGGCTTCGTTCCCAAGGCAGTGAAACAAATCTCACTGCTAAAAGAAATCGTGGCCGCCAGAAACCACGATTCCGGTGTGGCCCAAGGTGCATCAGGCACCGAAACGCGGCGTGTGGAGGTGCCCACTGGCACTTTCACTGTCACCCTCAGTGACACCGCAGCGTCGCGTAGGATCTTCCACATTCGTCATCTGGAATCATTCGCTGTCGTGGTCGAGCGGGAGTAGTGGGCGCGACCGCGATTTTGTTTGAGATGCTGCCGGTGGGGCCACATTGCTCGCAACTTATAGGCTATTCTGACAAAAGTTCGTATTTATTGATTGATGTTAACGAGTGTTTTACGTGTTAGAAATGTAAAAATTATTATAAGTATTGTATATTATTATGTTGTAGGTAAAAGTGATTATCCATATTTGTCTGAATATGATTGTGAGTGAATACTTGTAGGTTGGTGTGTATGCGAGTGTTCTTTTGTCTTTGTATGATATGTATGTAAGCGTGTATGTTTGTATGTATGAATGTTGGTGTTATATGTAAGTAAGTTTATTACTTAAATGTTAGTATATATGTAGTTTCATTTGTTGTATATGTATAGGATGTAAATTGCAGTTGCATGATCGTTTGATTTTTATATTGATTTTTTATATATTGTTTTTATAGTTAATTGTGTTATGTACTTTTAATGTACTTTTGTTTTCTGTATTCTGCCACCGGGCCAACATCAGCCCAATTGTAGAATAAACCCTATCTATCTATCTATCTATCTATCTAACTGCGAGTACACTGTGCGCTGCCGCCTCTGCACGGGCGAGGGTCACCCTGCAGGGAACGAATACCGCGGCACGGCTCATTGCCCCAAACGGGGCAATTTCCAGCTTCGCCCTACATGCTGCAATTGCAAGCAGCATCACGCTGCATCTTACACAGGATGCAGCTTTTGCAAATTTCCACCGCGTCCTTCAGACGCGCGCGAAAGAAACGAGGGACCCTCCCGCCCGAAACAGGCGCCTCGTAACGCAGCTAGCGGCGGGCCGGCCTGGAGTGATGTAGCGCAAAGCCTCGGCGGAGCGCCGCTCGCCAGTGCCAGCGCACCGCCCTCAGGTGCGGCCGGAGCGGGGCCCACTGCACCCGCAGCTGCGCAGCCTTCATCTATCAAGATCCAGTTCTTGAGCATGATGGAGCGTATTCTTTCGCTACTGCCTGACAATGCATAGAATCCATCAAAACGTAGCTATGCGAACAGCACCTCTCCGCGCCTGCACTTGGAACGCGCGAAGTGCGATTTTCAAAGCCCAGCTGTTAGATCATTTCTTAGCTGAATTTCAGCTTGATATCTTGGCTTTACAAGAAACGTGGCTTAGCGATGAACGCGAATTCAAACTCCGGGGGTTCGCTGTTTATCGTCGAGATCGCGCTGGCAGACCAGGTGGCGGCGTCGCTTTAGCGATTCGCCGCGAACTGCCGCAGCTCGAAGCTGAAATCCCTGCTATTGCTCTGGCGTCTCTAGAGGCGGTCGGGGCGTACGTCTGGGTAGGAAGCGGCCGACTTCTTGTCGTGTCCGTCTACTGCCCGGACCAAACCTTAGATCCGGCTGGAATTGAGGCGCTTCTCGCTTTAAATTCCAAAGTAATCCTTTTGGGTGATTACAACGCCAGACATAGTTCATGGGGCGGCCTCGGCGCTAACAGAAACGGCAGCAAAATTGCCAATCTTGTAGCGACGAAGCGGGGCGTAGAGATCTGCGCTCCGAATAGCCCTACGCATTTCCCGGAAGTACGTAACAGGAACCCGGGTGTTATCGATTTTATGGTCGTGAAGGGCGTTGACTGTGTGGTTCCCCGCTCAATTGCCGCACTGGATTCCGATCATAACCGGTAACGTGTGTAGTGACGTCCCTTGTACCAGCTCGCCAAGATAGTTTTCGAACTACGTGTGACACGAACTGGGCAGATTTCGCAACACAGCTGAATTCTCAGCTTGAGCAGAAATCACTAAATACGGAGGCCGAATCGACGAAGCGGTGAATCACTTCACTGCAACGCTGAAATCGGCTTTCAAGCAGAACTCCACTGTCACACGCGAAGTGAATTCTCGCCCTGAGCTCACAATTGAGCAAAGAAGGATTTTACGAGAACTGCGCAGAACTGTCAAAGTTAATCGCCGCTTCGGCGACCCCGTTGACGGAGAGCGGGCGCGCATCTCAGTCGAGAATTCCGTTCATCTCTACAGGATGAGAGAACTGCTCAATGGTCTAATACAATTTCAAAATGCAACCTTCACGAGAGGCACATTTGGGAACTATCTAGAGCGCTGGGCCGCAGACCGGGAGTAAACAGCCCGATTCAAAGCAACGCCGGGACAGGGGCGCCCAGTGTTCCACCACCTCGGCCGACTTATGCGTGGGACGACGCGGCAAAAAGCGAGATCTTCGCGAACTCGCTCGCGCTGCAGTTCCGCGCGTTTGAATCAGGCGCCGCTGCGCTGCCATTGGCCGCCACCGCCTCAGGTGACGGGCCAATGGAGCGCGCGGCCGGCTGCAGCGCCATTGGCCGGCCGTCTCCCCGCTCCTCGGCTCGCCGAGTGACGGAGGGCGAGCTGAAAGCAGAACTCCGTCGAGTTAGTAGCCGAAAGGCTAGTGGCCCGGACGGAGTCACGGCGTTGCAGCTGCGAGCTTTGCAGGGCGTCGGAGTCGAGTTTCTACTCGAGCTCCTGAATGCGTGCTTGGCGAACGGATATTTTCCGAAGGCGTGGAGGCTTGCGACCATCGCGCTTATTCCAAAACCTGGCAAGAATAAACTACTTCCAAGCAGTTATAGACCTATTAGTCTCCTCTCAATCCTAGGGAAGTTGTTCGAGAGGCTGATCCTGTCGCGTTTGCAACAGGAAATACGCCGCCTCGGCCTTCTCAGAGATGAACAATTTGGTTTCCGAGCTGGTCACAGCTCCGCGCAGCAGCTAACGCGGCTTTGCACGGAGATCGGCCTCGCCCTTGAGAGACGGCATTCTATGCCTGCGGTCTTTCTCGACATGCGTTCGGCCTTCGATTCCGTGTGGCACGAGGGCTTGCTCTCGTGTCTCGCGGAGTCGGGATTAGCGATTGCTATGTCGGATTGATCGCGAGTTTTCTCTCGGACAGGCGGTTCAGAGTGCGCGTTAACAACGTATATTCGTCCATCAGACGCGCCGAGGCGGGTGTGCCTCAGGGGAGTGTTCTCTCTCCTACCCTCTTCGGCATATACGTAAACGACGCGCCGCTAACGGCTGAAACAGAAACTGGTATTCAGCGCTGCGGGCTCCTGATGTTCGCGGATGATTTTGGCGTATTACGCGAAATCGGCGAACGGAAGGCAGTCTGTTAAGTACTTAAGCGACTGTCTCGCCACTTTTCCTGCCTGGTTGAGTCGGAAGCGACTCGCTCTGAACCTAGAGAAATGTGTAGCTGTCAACTTCACACGTAAGAGGGCCAACCCCGATGAAACTGTGAGCTTGGCGGGTGCGCGTCTCCCCTGGCAGAGCGAGGCGAGATACTTGGGCGTGTTGCTTGACAGCGGTCTCCGCTGGCACGCGCACGCGCGATATCTTGCAGCCAAGATTAAAACCAGGACACTTCTTCTAAAACCTATTCTCCGCTCTCCTGACCTTGACATCAAACTCAAGCGCCGCCTCTTCACCGCGTGCGTGCGCCCTTGTGGGCGTACGCGTGCGAAGTGTTTGCGGCAGCCCCGGCCTCCACTCTGCGCCCCATTCGGGTCGCAGAGAACCGAGCGGCGCGCCTCGCGGCGCGCCCTCACATCCCAAACCTCCGCCCTGACCGTCATCCAAAGAACGCCGACGTCTACGAGACCCTGGGCGTGCGCCGCCAGTTCCCGGAGGAGCTGCAGCGGCGGGCCGAAACGGCGCTCGCGAGGGCGCTACGGCCGTCCGCCCCGCGCATCCTGCGCGAGACCGGCATAGCGGCGAACAGCGGCGTGCACAGGACCTTCCATAGAAGTAAGGGTCCGCAGCACGTCGCCTTCACCTTCCGCGCACTTCCCCCGTACAAGCTCGCTGAGCTGTGCGACGCGGGGGGAGCAGGCAGTGCGTGGGAGGCGGTCGCCGCTCATCAACGCCGGCAACCGCGCGGGCGGCGCGGACGCGCGCCAGGCCGGGCCTGGGCCGCCCGGGGCCGAAGACGTCGCGGCGCCACGGACGCTTGAGTAAAGTCGGCGCCGTGGCGGAAAATAAAGAAAATAAAGTGTACAAAGTGTATATAGTGCAGTGCAGTGAGTATGAATGCGAGAGAAAATGAGTGAATGAATGTGTTGTAAATATAGTCATAAGAATGAATGAGTGAGTGAATGCAAAAATCCAAAAAAGAAGAACAAAGAACAATGCCATGAACTATCTTAACAACAAAACTGATAACTTGTAATAAAGCTAGGCCAGGCCCAAAGCGGCTGGCCAATTAATAGTTTTTAAGTTAGCATATAAGTTAGTTATAAGTAGTCTTTTTAAGTTAATCGCCCTCCCCTAGCTCCAGAAGCCTAGTCGGCTGGAGCGTAATGTAAAGCCACTAATAATGAATAAACTCCCGCCTCGCCAGGGCTACTGGCGGGGGGGAAAATTTAAAAAAATAATCCTGGCGCATTACAGCCCTGAAGAGGACCGCGACATGTCGGTCGAAACGTCGGCACCTCAGCCTTCGACGCGGCGTCACCCGGACAGCCTAGATCATTAGACATGTTTCATTCCGGTGAACTGACATGGCTGTTCCAGCTTGACGCACCTACTAACAGCTACTATTTAACAGGTCTGCAAGTGGCAAGAGCGCATTCCATCGGGCTAAACGGCAATACTGGCAAGAAAGTTACGGTAAACAACGCCAAAAGCGCAGCGAAAGGCTATTGTCTTTCCTGATCTTATTTTATTTTATGTTTCATGTCACCCCTAGATGTCCGAATGGATAAGGTGGCTAGAACTGCAGGGAAGTGTGGCGGCATTGCACCGCACGCCCACACGGAACTGGCCTGCATAGCGAGGAGCGCTGAAGAGGGCAGTCCAAAGAGCAGAGGGGAGCGGATCGAGTGAGCGAACGTCTGGCGAAGAGAAGATACTACAGGATGGGGCGAGAGGGCCTGTGGGTGATTCCGCTGTTTTTATGGACATCTAGTTAATGTCTTTAGGAAAACGGATTAGATTTTTTTCTCTCGATGATCTGACAACTGGCAAGGTTTTTGGTACAGGGGTATCTATGCAAAGATTGTAATGAAATTCACAACAAAAATCTTTGTTATTGTTACATGTGTGTACCTTATTTGGGATTCATCAGAATAAAACTCATATGAGACTCAGCACACATTCACAAAATATTTCTCTACAACAGATAAATTCAAATATGGAAATAAGGGATCAGGGGCGAGTTCCTGTTCAGAAAAAAATTCCCCCAATTCCAGGACATGCCCAACATTTTAAGAAACCAACAAAATGCATTCCCTGTAGGTTTGGGGGATTTTCGAAGAACGGCGACCAATCAAATGGGCAGCGTTACCTTGAGGAGGTCGGCGACGAGCGACGAGACGAACATGGCGTCGAGGTGCAGGTCGTCGTTGGCGAGCACGTCGCGCAGACTGCCCCTGGCGCAGTAAGCGTAGAGCAGCGCCACGGCGCCGTGCTCCACGCTGGCGCCCACGAACGGCAGCAGGTTCTCGTGGCGCGCCTCGCGGATCTTCGCACACGGCCAGGCCACGCCCGCTCGCTCAGGCACGCGCCAAAGCATGAACAGAAGTATGTATAGAAGCGCCCACAAACAATGCTCCACACAGGAGTGCAGTAAACCATTCTCAAACGCATGCACCAAATTATGGTCAAAGCGTGCACCATAGGATGCGAATGTTAGAGAGGACCTGCTAAATATGATGGATTTTCAATGGCGGTTAATCTTCAGGTAATGTAATAACAATAAGTGATGTAATAAGAAAGTTCCAAAAAATAGCATTAATAAAAATATTTCCCACAAAACATTGCACCGTTCTGGAAACAAAAATTGATCGCGGCCGTCTGCGGCTAAGTTCAGCTTGTGCACGGCTTGGGCAGCTCTTGTCATGACGAAACGTCGCAGGAGGAGGCACGAAACGTCACAAACCTCTGCAACCAATCTCAACACAGGGGGGAGTGCCCTAAGAATATTACGTCCTAGAAAATGGCGGGCGTGGCTGGTTCAGATGTGAAAATATTTTCAAAAAAACAACAACAAAAAACAAAAAAAAAACAAGGAATGAAACACTTTTATGAACATGAAAGTAAATTTATTCAAATATATATGAACACATACACTTAACCACCATTGCTCACACTAATCATTTTGAAGAAATTACGTTGATTTGTGATAAAATAACACTAATTTTTTTACCAATTACTTTCTTACACACATTTTAATTTCAATATTGTCGTCTATATCCATATATCCATGAACCTTAACAAAACAATTTACTTCAGATTTTTTCATAAAAAAACTATTATAATTGTATATTTGCAATTGTTCATATGTTTCTAAAATTTGCAAAATACTACCTTTCTCAAAACGATAAAGGATTTCTAGGGAACAATTTCAATAAAAGACAATAAAATTCAAAGACCAAGTCTATATTATTAAAGCAACAAATTAAACTATATATTAAGCAATCAATTAGCATCTCTTGTCAAAATTGTCATATCGCTATATTCAACTCAGGGACAATTTGGGGAACTCTCCAGCAAGAATAACGCACGTTTCAGAATTGTTTATAAAATTGTTAATTGATGAAAAATTGTTAATTCACAGTTTTCGGTTCTGGAATATAAGGGAACCCTTTCCTCTTCAGAACTGCAAAATTTGGAAATTGTTTATAAATTTACAAATTTTGCGAAATTATTTGATTGTCTTTTCTAAACTGCCTTTGAATGAGATGCAAAATTCCGCAATCCGATCGGCGCTATCGCCTTTCGTTTTCGAGATATGTAATTGTTTATAAGAAATTAGCATGTCATGACAATTCCATTTCTTTGGAAGTCAATCGCAGTTCTCTCACAAATCTACCCTTCAAGCCGTTTTCCAAATGCAACGTGCATTGAGCAGCACTCTTTTTTCATGCTACCCTGACACCAGAATGGTATTTGAAACAATCTTCAGAACGCAAGTCGATTGCTTTGCGAGTCAAAATCATGGAAACATGAGTTGTTACAAATGTCCCTAAATACGTAAATGCCAAGAAGGTCATCTTATGAGAACGCACAAATTCTCGGAGCATATGAATGAATCAGTCATTTCAACAGCGGAGTCACTACCTTATAATAGTAATAACATCCACAATTTCTTTAATTTATTGTGTTATTTAAATGCAGCCCGTGTCTCAGAAAAGCAAACATTCATGCTATACTATAAAACATTAATGCTATAATTTAAACTAATAATAACCATTGTTAGGATGATTAGGTCCAGAATAATTGAACGAACCAAAATCCTACGTTCTCTACCATTTGACTGAAACACCGAATAGAGAACGGTTGCAATTGTGTTAAAAAGGAAATAAATATGCAATATATTGATGTCGACATTTTGGCGAAAATGCATAACCTAACTCGTTGGGAGCCGAATTTGATTCTCATAACAATTGTGGGTGTCACTTTACGCAAAGCCCGTGCCATCTTTATAATCTATTCAAAATCTGCTCCAATTTTTTTAATTGTTAGCTAAATTTTAGTAAAATTCTTTCGCAATTATGATTAATGTTCGATTATTAGCAAATCCTCTCGAAATCGAAAATTTGATTTGATTTTTTGTGATTCTGACCTACACCACCAAAATTCAAACCATATTTTTCAATGAAATATATTCTTCAACTTTAGATCTTTACATTTTATAGTTTATAGTTTTGCACAATATTTATATTTTTCCGTAATTTGAATGTTTCGAGCAAAGCTATGATTCATTCGAGTGTTACTGTGTATTTGTAGTTCTTGTGTAATATTGTCCCCCCTCTAAATTGAAAATCTAGTGGTGGACATACTTTCTGGATTTCTTTATAACAATTACGTAATTTAAAAATTCCCGTAATATAAATTTCCGTAAATAAAAAAATAAAAGTTAAACCCGAGCAAATATTTCACAATTCCAACTGGATTGCATGTATTGTCGCGGCCAATGACGTCTCATCTCTTAATTAAAAATCGCGGTATTGATCCATAAACGTCGTTTTGGGAGTGTTTAGCACCCGCGAAATCACTCTCCGAACATAGATTTGAATTTGAGAGCATAGGTTTCGAGATTCCATTACACAATCAAGCTGGTGATTTACTACAGGGAGTCTCTCCAACTATGAGCCGCCCCCATTGCTCCTAAACGGTTTCCGATATGAAAATACAGTTTTCCCTCAACAATGTGGAGTCATGGAGCAAGTGAAATGGTGTAGAGATATTGTTTGAAATATTTTTAGTTTTGGAGAAATTAAATCAACTTCGATTTTTTTAAAATGGAACCATATATTTTTCTTACTAGCAATAGATAAATCATAAAAACGGGAATGAATTGATGTAACATATGTTAATATTTTGTGGAATAAATTATTCTTTCTGACAAGAGATTGTAAATGAAACCTGGACTTTTTGCTGTAGCAGCCGTCGCTATTGTCACTTTTGGTGAAGGCCTTCGCGATCTCTCCTCGAAAAGAGCCGGCGCCGGGAATGCAACGTTTCTGAATGGCAACAGTTGCAAGGATTGCTACAGAAAGTCTCGTGCATTTAATTTAAAATCACTTGTCAGAAAGTATAATATTGTGCTCAAAATACTATTAAAACAATAACATGTTACGTCATTGCACTCGTCTACTTATGATCTACCTCTCGCTAGTGAGAAAAAATCATGGTTCCATTTAAAAAATGAAAGATGATGAAATTTCTCGAAAACTAAAATATTTCGGACAATATCCCTACGGCACATTACTTGCCCCATGATTTCGCATTGTTGGGCGAAAACAACATTTCTATATCGGGAACCGTTTAGAAGTAACGGGGGAGGCCCATAGTTGGTGCGACTGTCTATATGCCAAACCTCGCAAGTGTTGGAGCGTTTTCGTTGGTAGAGAGTTTCTTACACTAGATCTCTTCTGATTTCTTTAATCTAGACTAGTTTTTTGGTTTTACATCACCTTCTTTCTAGCTGTCATCCATGGCTGACATTTTTAAAAAATTTTCTCAATTTTTCAGGCCATTTAAAATAGAAAAATGTGATATTAAGAATATTACAGAAGTTAAACCTAATCCTATACCATAATTTTCGATAAAACATTTTGAGCCGTTTTTCAGAAAATTTTGAAAATGTTCGGGGGCTTCATGTAAAGTACCCCCAAAAATTAATGAATGCTTTTCAAAATCGCAAGCCAAATGGACAGGGGTTTCTTCAATTTGGAAAAAATCCTACCCATGGCTTAGGCGCTAGTGTTCTTCACATACACCGGACAGACGGACGTTTTGCCGTCAATTAGTTCTTCCGTATCAAGGACCCACAAAACATTGATTCTGAATACACCACGTGTTAGAGGATTTTTTTCTTAATTTAGCAACAGGATTCATCCACTTTTTCATTATAGTAGCCCAGAAATGATTTTTCCTCTACAGAAAATCCACCGTTTTCTCGTGCAGCATTACATAACTTTCTCTACACTACGTATATACTCCGTATATACGTACGTATACGGGAAAGTAAAAATAATAAAAAAGAAGAAAAGAAATAACATAGTGATGAAAATGAAAAGGATTCACGACAAGGAAACCCAGCCACAAAAAAAATAACAACAAAAAACATCCTGGAAAACGTAGTTGGGAATATAAACTTTGTTGATGCATTCCTTATTGGAGAAAATAAAGCAGGAAGAATAATGAGATAAAATGTCAATCAGGAAGAACAAGAATAAATTAAAAGGTAAAGACGATGTCAGGACATTGCTAAGTGGGGAGAGAAAAATGGAACTCATTCAAGCTCCGTATTACAATATATACGTATGTATATGGGAAAGTAAAAATCCACCAATTTACAAAATTATACTTTTGTCTTGTCAATGTTAGGCATGAAACGGGCAAAATTCGTAATAGACGTGCGGCATTGAGATAATAACACGATTTTATTGTAGTGAAATAAATAACACGATTTTAAATCGGGAATAAAAATTATTTTAAAATATTGTATTGTTATTTTCTTTTTTGCACAAATAAAACTATTTGTATGTCTTAGAACACAAAAAAGACAATGGAATTGCGGTCTTAATACTTCGGATACCTCGAAGTTTCGTACATCGAAAAGAGAGTCGTTTAGCAAGTAATCTTGCAGAATTCTAGCGATATATTGACAAGAAATAGGACGTTTTTTGTTTCTGTGAGTAATTCACTAAAACTCGTGTTGAGTTTTCCTGTTTGCCTTGAGAATAGTTTTATTCCTACTACCTATTTATTAGTTTGTCTCCTTTACTTAGAAAGAAACAAAATAGTAAATGTATACACTGACACACAAACGCTTTTCATAGAGAATGTGAATAAAGATGATGGAATTACTGGTGAACAGCAATTACAATTATTCTTAGTGCGTCAATACTTTGAATTTGCAATCTCTACTTTCAAATTAACAAGTTTTCCAGAAGGTAATTCTGATAAATATTTATGGGACGGCTTTTAGTTGTGTGATAAAATTTCATAGCTTTAAAGTAAAATAAAATAAATTTCAAAATTAAATTTGTCGAACACTTTTTGAAGGTGGAAATGTTTCTGGACATTAATTATTCTATTGGAGTTAATTATAATATAATACAAATCTAACGATTTCAGATGTATGCAGAAATATATTTTGTCTTCTATTTTTTAATAGAAAAAAAACAACAGATTTTGAGTAAAAAATGAATAGAAATTTTTTTGATTTCCAGAAAATATTTTTACCAAAAATTAACGCAAAAACTTATTCACCGGGCGACAATATTAGTGATATCTCTCTGCTTGATTCGATATTATAGTTCAGAAAAGAGTTGAATAAAATCATCTTTCTTGAGAGGGATTATCGATTCTCTCTCATAACCCTCAAGCTACCACCGTCTTGCCAATTTTCCTGGGGAAAATTGTACTTTCGACTCCAGGTGAAATGAGATAAGGGGCTACACAGCGTTGCCAAAGAAAAATCAATATTTTCCCTCACGGCTAAGCCAACTGAACTATTCGTATTTCCTATTCATTCTTCCACATGTCTCAGAATAGCAAAGCCACATAAGAGCTAATTATCTCATTAGTGGAAGATCTATTCCAGAGGCGCCACAATTTTGCTTTTTAGAAATAAAAAGTTTAAAACTCGCAGTATCGCTGTTTGAAACTCACACCAACTCGCTATTTTTCCAGCTTTACTTGTTATGTAAATTCCCATTTCTGAGATACAGAGGCTAACTTATCTAGTCCTAATCAAAAATAGCATGACTTTCTCCTATTTGTTAGTCTCTTAATACGTTTAGTCTGAGTTAGCTTTTCGTTTTTTTTTCACCTTCTTCACAGCAACTATATATTGGTGCCTGTAATATATTTTTACTTTTTCATACTTACTTCGTTACAAGAGAAAGTTTTGTAATCATATACCGGTGAATTTTCGATAGAAAAACACTTATTGCCAGGTCCTGTTAACGAAAAACTGGGTAAATCGTGTTCGTATCCGAGAATATAGCAAATTATTTCCTCTAACACGTTGTGTAATGGGTCGTCCATAAATTACGTAACGCTAAAAAGGGGGAGGGGGTCTGAGCTTGTGTAACGCTGCGTTACATCGGGGTAAGGGGATATTGTTACGTTACATTATTTTTTACATTTTTCAATATTTGCTGAAATGATTCCTTTTTTGAGTCCTGTATTAAAACATTAAAATATTAACACATATAACAATAAAAATAATTTGTTTTAAAAACCTAAATAAACTAAAGTTATTGATTGTAAATTGTTACAATGAATGGAAATATTTTTTCAACGTCTTTCTTAATCTGTTAGATTACGAAGAAAATATTTATTACTGATATGAAGTATATTCTAGAATCCATTTATATTGGCGCTCTAGACTCTCGCTCTTGCATCATCCACGAGGCGTGTGCATGGCTTGTGATCAACCATTTCTCGCCCAAGTATTCTTCCATCACTCTCAACTCCAACTAATTTTTACTTTAATTATCATTAATTTTAATATGTAACACAAGTAAAATAAATACAAATTGTTTTACTGCGCTTTAATTTCTTTTCACTTCTTGTATTTACAAGGGGGTGTGTTGTCGCAAGGGTTACGTAATTATTTAGGGCGTGTTCAAGTGCGCGTTACGGGTGCGTTACAAGGGGGAGAGGGGGTATTGAAAATACTCCAAATTTGCGTTACGTAGTTTATGAACGGTTCCTAATCAGAATCTATGCTTTTTTGGGTCCTTGAAACAGAAAAATCAATCGACGGCAAAACGTCTGTCTGTTTGTCCGTTCGTCCATCTGGTCAATGCTAGCGCCTAAAATGTAGTGCCGATTTTCTTCAAAATTGATTTTCCTCGATCGATTTTGAGGCCCTCTGAGTTTGCCACGAACATTTTGATTTTGGAAGTTCTTTGTAAATATTTTAAAATTTTCTCCAAATGACTTCAAACATTTTGATTGAACTTTCGCCTCGAATAGCGTAAAGAACGCCTAAGTGAGAGTGCAGAGAAAATATCTCATTTTTCGAAAATTAAAATGCTCAAAAAAGTCTTCCTACAACAACAATATTGCAGTTAGAGAGTTTTTCTTAATGAAAAGTGTTCTTTAAAGACAAAGTTTGAAATAAGATCATGTACTACAATTTATCAAAAATATCAGTGTGTTTCGCGTAATTTTGTGTGAAATGTAGACAGTTTTTACATTTTAAACAAATTTTCCTTCAGAAAACGGTTACAATTTTTTCTTTAAATTTTCTCTTTGTATGTATCAAAGCACGTAAAAAAGTAGTGTCAGTCTCCTTGTTGATGAAAACTGTATTTTCGAAAAATTGTTCAATCTTGACATTTCAAAACTGCATAATTGAAGATAGAGATTCTTGCCTTAAGCAGAATAAGTTCTAAAAGTCAGCTCTTTTAAAACTCTCACTTAAAATTGTTTGATAAAACTATTAGTTTTTAGGTAATTTGTGCTTAAAATTTATACATTTCACAAGAAAACATTCTCTCAATAACCGCCCCAAATTTTTTCCTTAACTTTTTTCCAAAAATACAACAAGATGAGCTTAAACGAATGGTGCAGATCTCGTTTTCGTTGATGTCTCAGAAATTTCGAAAATTGTAAATTTGGAAATAATGCGAGAAAGTATGAGCTGTTCTAGAACCACTCGTTTTTAATATATTCTCTATTACTCACTCCCTTATCGTTGAATTGAAATACGACTTTAAGAATATCATAGGAGGAAGAACCCACTTTTTATAAGCAAGTTTCATTGAAGCATTTGGAAATATTTTTGAAAAAAAAGTAGTTTCAGCGTTTTACCAAAATGCGCGAGTTTTAGTTCATTTTCAAAGGAAAGAGTTTTGGATACTAGAGAAACTGCATTTGATGTTATTTGAAGCGCTTTCACTCACAAACGCAATTATGTATTAAAAACGTCCGTAATGTAAGTAATAACGACGTGAGAGATTACATTTACAGAGAAAAAATTACATTGATTGAAAATAATTTCCTGAAAAAACAAAATATTAAATTAAAATGAAGTTCACTTCATTTTACTCAGTGAATATAGCACTATCCATGCAAAACGATTAAAGAACACAATATTGATGCAGTTTTGAGAAAATCTTATTTTTAATATTGTTTAATGTTGCTCATATTTCAATCAAAATTGTGCAAAAGCAAGTAATATATTTAGAAAAGTTTACATGATATTTTATAAAGAACTGATTGTCAAGAACTAATTTCATTTGAAGAAAAAATCGCTTCAACTAAATCACCACAATATTTAAAGAATTATTTTCAAATTGGAGGATCTCGAGTCAAGCCAGATCAATAATGCAATGTTTTTAGCAAATATTCGAGAATAGTTTAGGCACTAGTGTGTTCACAGAACAACTAGCGGACCGATGGACGGACATTTCGAGAAAAAACAATGTTTTCGTTTCAGATGATCCCAAAACATGCACTTCCATTGAAATCTCGAAATTGATTGTAATATTTTGAGCCAATGAATTGCAATGATGAAAGACGTCTCATAGAGGAAATCTTAAATTCATTTTCATATTTTAAAATTATTTCTCGTCTGCAAATTTATAATCAGTTCATTTTTGAACATTAAGCAAATGGTATACAGTACAACAAAAAATCAGAAATAATCACTACTATTACCTTTTTATAGGTTTTATAAGTAATTTTTTTTCGTGTAAGCCTGCATCTGTGTTGACTTACTAGTACATTAATTGGAAGGTGTTTCGTGACCTGGCACAATCTCTTCTAATATATTTGGCTTCTTGTAGCGATAAGTTCATCCAATGGAATTACGTATATCGACATCTCTATATAAATTTATGTTTGTCACGAACTATGGGTTGTCGCAAGGCGTCGTATGTTTTAGTTTTGAATATACGAAAAATATTCAATACACGAGTAGTTATTACTTCTCTGTGGTGTCGTATTAATTCATTCGCGTTCCATAGTATAATTTTATGACTTAGCAGCGATTCTATTTGTTATAAGTTCTGTTTTAGAATGTTTTGATATCTTCGGAAGGAATTTTCAATTTCTTGGCACATGTCTATTTGGGCAGAAAGAAGACTATATGGAAGGGTGTGTATCGAATAATCGGATATGTGAAGAGGTGGGCAATAAATGATATTTTCTGTGAATGGGTGTGCTTCTTTAAGTTGGGGAATTTTCTGAGTTTAAAAATGGTATTGTTTGAGTGGAGGGGGAAGTCGTCACTATACATTTTATATGTGAAATTATTTCAATGCATGTGTAGAACTTCAGTTAATTTCGATATTCGTAAAATTTTGCACAAATGTTGACGATTGAAAAACTGGATTTTAAGGAGGATCATACCAAGCGCTCAATGCCCCAGAATGGCTTGTAGACGCGTCACGAAAGCAAAACAAATTTAAAAAGAAACTTATTCATCCTAAATATGGATATTATTAGTTTAAATAACAGTATTAATATTTGCTTTTCTGAGACATGGGCTGCATCTAAATAACAATAAATTAAAGAAATTGTGGATGATATTACTAAAATAAGGTAGTAGCTTCGCTGTTGAAATAACTGATTCTTTCATTTGCTCAGAGAATTTGTGCGTTCCCATGAGACAGACCTATCCAAAACCGTGCTCCGGTGCAATTTTGCTCCGCCGGTGCTCCACGCAGCGCGCCGGCGCAAGTTAGTCACCGGGGGAGGGGGGCATTCCTTCAGTCCGTGCGATAAGCGAACGGACAATCTGCTGCTGACTAGCTGCTGCACCTTATCTCAATGGCGACAGCGAAGGGTGTAGACATTTTGTTTCATAGTGGTTATACAGGACTTAAATTCTGACCATCCATCTAAAAGACAGAAAGATTTCGAACGGCGAACTCTTTGGAGTATTATGAATATTTTCCACAACATGAGTTCCCAAAACTACATATGAAAGCAGCCAAAGTAATTTCTATGTTTGGGTCCACGTATGTATATGAGAGCTTCTTTTTATAAGCAGTTAACAAAATCGAAGTTTCGAGGATGTTTGAGCGACGAGAGACTTCGCAATTCCTTGCGTTTGATGGCGACAAGGAATTTTGTGACCCACAGCGAACGAATTGTAAACAAAAAAACAACAAATAAAATTGTTACAAAGAAATTGCTTTTATTTGTTTTAACTGAACCTACTTGTCCAGGATTTTCCGTTTTGCTCGTTAATTGTGTTTCAAACTAGAAAAAAGAAATGAAACTTATTCGCTGGAATACAATTAAATTAAAATCCCATTTGATTTAACATGAACTGGGCGCGAATTAAAACATTGTCGTATTTGATCTGTTCGAAACGAGCTAGTATGCCGCTTCGCGAGAAAAGTTTTACGGTAGGGCTGAGTAACTGGCAGCCGGGGACTCCCGTTGGGCGGTGGTGGAAACAACCGAACCGAAGCGCGCCTCGTCATCTGTCGAAGCGAACTTGGTGCTCCGGAGCAGGAGCGGAGCAGAAATCTTGGACAGGCCAGCCAAAAGATGACCTTCTTGCCATTTTTGACTCGCAAAGCAATCGACTTGCGTTCTGAAGATTGTTTCAAATACCATTCTGGTGTCAGGGTAGCATGAAAAAAGAGTGCTGCTCAATGCACGTTGCATTTGGAAAACGGCTTGAAGGGTAGATTTGTGAGAGAACTGCGATTGACTTCCAAAGAAATGGGAATTGTCATGACATGCTAATTTCTTATAAACAATTACATATCTCGAAAACGAAAGGCGATAGCGCCGATCGGATTGCGGAATTTTGCATCTCATTCAAAGGCAGATTAGAAAAGACAATAAAATAATTTCGCAAAACTTGTAAATTTATAAACAATTTCCAAATTTTGCAGTTCTGAAGAGGAAAGGATTCCCTTATATTCCAGAACCGAAAACTGTGAATTAACAATTTTTCAACAATTAACAATTTTATTAACAATTCCGAAACGTGCGCTATACGGCCCGGAAGGGTCCTCAAATTGTCTTTCGGTGAATATTGCAAAATAACAATTTGACAAGCGATGCAAAATTATTACTGAATACGTAGTTTAATTGTTGCAAAAACCTTAAATTTCGTAACTACTGATATTTGAATACTATTACTTCGCCAAAACTTCCCACTCCCAATTATTTTTCCGATCCTGGAACCGTCTTCGCACACTTCATTTCTTCGTCTCGGATCCGTAATATTCGTTCACGTACGTAAGTTGTTTTGCGTTAAAAGAGGGGATATTCAATTGAATTTTTTGCAAGTAAATCAGAATTAAAAATTTCCAAATTTCCTTTTCAAATACCCTAATTCTATTACATGTGCTGAACTTTTTATGTCGTAATGTATGATATTATCTTTATTGATATATTTCTTGTAGACGATGGAATGGCTTGCATCACGAGGCGATGGGGACTATCCCCGCCCCTCCCTGTGCCTTCTACGCCAATACTCTCAATCATTCGGATAAACACGCGTATCATAGAGAACGTTCATACTAGAGATCATGATTGCGGGAAATCTAGCCTATCAGCTTCTCAGTCGTTGGCAGTTGGTTCAGAATGTGCCTTTGTAATAGTTAACTATGAAAGACTCAGATGGCGTTATCGTCTGTACAGTGTGCCAGAATGCGCGGAAAATCTGGTACTTCTGAATTTGGCCGTTACTCATTTTCTGTGTCGGCAACTGTACCTAAATGGCCTTCCTCACTTTCCTGGCATCAAATAATTTCTCTATGCAGACGACCTCGTCCTTCTTTCCACCCACCCCCTTCCACACATTGCTCACAAAAACCTACAAAAGCAGATACATCACTCTCTACGTGGTTCTCTGAAAACTGTATCAAAATTAACTCTTCAAGATGCTAAAACATCATCTTTGCCTTTCGCCTTTCTTCGTACTACTACCCCCTATCCAAATCAATAATCAACAAATCCCCTGGACTTTTGAAATTAAATATTTAGACCTCACCTCTAACCAAAAACTCTCCTGGACCCCACACCTTCTAAACTCCTCCTCCAAAGCACACCGTATAATCAACATCCTCCAACCACTTCTCTCTCACCCCCTACTATCATCCAAGAAAAAGCTATTGATTTACTTCACCTACATTAGACTCATCATCACCTACAGCTCCGCCACCTGGACAACAACTCACCTCACCAACCTCCATAAACCCAACGTAATAGAAAACCGTGTCATTAAACTCATCTTTCAACCACCTCTCAAAACAAACCTCACCCGCCTCAAAATTCAACATAACATCACCCCAAACCTGCACCATATCCACCAAATATCTCATCGAGCAGTTAAATCTTTCATCTCTTCTCTGATCTCACACAACCTCACCTTCACCACCTTAATTCCCCCCTGGTCTCAGCACGCAAAAAACATCCTCTGGACATCCTCAAACTTGCACCTCCGCCGACTTGACATCAAAGACAGACTAAAGACACATCTGACGACTAACATACCACGCTACGCTACAAACCAATCTATCCCAAACAGAATAAAAAGAAAACAAGCAACTTCAAAACCATAACAAAATACCCCTTCACTTCCTCCTCTGGAAACTCTTTTACCCACCTCACTACTTGCTACCAAGTCAACCGATATCTACATTCAACCCACCCCTCTTCAAATAAAACCACAACTCGTTCTCCAAACCTTAACAAAATAACCTTTCGACCCATCCTACCTAAATTAAACACCGCCCTCCCTCAACGAAATAACCCGCCTAACACAAAACACCCCAACCCTCCCCCAATCCCAGCTCCTCTGGGGAGGCGGAGAGGCAACACCCGCATTAATAAAAACAACAAAGAAGACCCAGGACAGAAGAGGCAGAAAGGCCAGGCTGCCCACCGAGATTTATCTACAGCACAGTCGGAGAATGCTTCGCTAAGACCTTTTGGACAATTGTGACAAATAATTTAAATTCAATATAGAAACAAATCATAGCTTTGAACTACAAATTGTTATGTTACACACATTTAAATAAATATGTGGAAAATTAAGAACGAAATCAGTTAATTTGAATGAGAGAGCAATTTTGCGGGGAAAATGTTTTTTTAAAAGCATTTATTCCAAATTTATATACTCTCTTACATTCATTAACATTCAGTGTCTATTCGTTCAGACTTCAGTGTTTGGAAATGACCCTCAGAAGTGTCGCTTGGTTGGGCTCTCTTGCTATTCAGTTTGAAACCTTGAGCTTTTACAGAAGTCCCCGAAACTTAGTTTTAGTTTTAATTCAATTTTGTCGTTCGCTTTGTTTGCATTTTAATCGTAGTGGAAACATCACTGAGAGATCGATAACTGAACGATGAAAATGAAGAATGATTAAGGGATATAAAGTCACCGCGCTTAAAGATCGCAAAACTCTTTCAATTCATTGTAATCAAAAGAAAATAAATTTCAATGAAACGATTAATGAAAAAAGTGACAATTTATCGATTGATTGGAAATAATTTATAGTGACAAAACAATACATTTTTTGTTAGAATTAGGGCAAACAAAGAGTCTGAAAATAAATTTAAACCTTTATTGCATGAATTTTTATATTGTTTTTTTATATTTATAGTGCTTAAGGGAAAATAATTCGTTTCGTACCAATTGTAATGTCATTTAAGTTTCTTACAAATCTGAATATACGGCATATTTATTAAATACAATGAATATTTGGTCATAATTTCATGAGTATGTAAGAACATCGCGTATGCTAAACAAAAATGAGCTGGGTACTATTTTCCTTGCTTCAAAACGTCTTGTCGTCATTGGGCGTACTAATTTATTGCGAAATAGTTGGTGTAAGCCGTCATGGCCTCTGAATTGGTCGACTCAGTCGGCGGCCAAACAACAGCGCTCACAGCACATCAGCCTATTCAACTCAATAATTCAAAATACATTATTTACTATTATATACACACGTTGTTTAACATTATTTTAAATTCAGCAAAAATATGTATTCACGAAATGATGCATATAAAGTTTTATAAGTATGAGTACAATAGTTTTCAATTAATTCATTATTTTTCGTTTCAATACAAGAGAAGCGATTAATTGTAATTAAAAAATCGTAAAAGCGTAATTGTGAATCATTGACTTCTGTAGAGTAGTACTGAAGCTCCACGAGACCCCCTTCCTTTGGATGAACTTCTGTGAACACCGTGGCAGGAAGCGATAATAAAAGGTTGCACGAGGTGACTCGGTGGTCCCCACGCAGCGCGCCATCGCCTTTGCGACGAAATTTCCAAAAAAGGACAGGAAGCAGTTAAAAGAGAAGGGCCGAGATATGTGCACAAAGCTTTTCTCGAAAGATAATGAGAAGCTTGCAAGATTATAAATAAAACTAAAAGTACAATGAGCTCAAAAACAAAGCTGGGGTGACTGAGGCACCCCGCGCGCCTACTACCGGGTTAAGAAACTTAGACCTGCGTTTCAGATGCCTGAAAATTACAACAACAACAAAAATATTTGGAAAAAGGCAACAGAAATACAAAATGGGAAGGGAAAGGTACTAATATATTTCATTGCACTTGTATCTAAATTTAGCAATTTGTATTTACACCTCATAAAATGAAGGAAAATTAATCATTTTATTGGTTGAATGCATTGGAATAAAATAGGCAATTTCCTAAACATCCGATGTCTAGTAATTACAAAGAACGGAATTTATCTCTAAAACTTTTGAATGCCTTTCTTTAAATTCACAGGCAGAACTGCAATAGATCCACTTGAGATTTTCCAGTGTGTCCGAGGAGTCGATTTTTAGAGCTTTTAATTCTTTTTGATATTAATTTATTATTTGAATTAATTAATTAATTAAAATTTATTATTTGAAAATCATTATTAAAATTCGTCTATATATTAAATTTTGAAAAAAAAACGAAATTACTGGTCATTTATTTTAAAAACCATTCAATACTTATTTCTTACATAAACTTACATATTTAAATTGCTTGCGTAAGTTATTGTGGCAAATTTCGGACAACGTTTGAAATGTGTCCAATATATTTAAACAATTACAAATATTTTGATGTGTGGCATCTTCTATCAAACGGAATTAAAACTTGAATTACTGAAATACATCCCACTAACTAGTGCCACTTTAAGGGAGTCCCACAAACTATTGACCATCCCCATAACGTTTAAAAGGTTCGTGATATCGAAATACAGTTTTCGCTCAACAATGCATAATCATGGGGCAAGAGAAAAGATAAATGGTGTAAAGATATTGTTTGAAATATTTTAATTTCGGAGAAATTATATAATCTTTAGTTTTCCTAAAGGGAACCATATATTTTTCTCACTAGCAATAGATAGATCATAAAAGAGGAATGTAACGATGTAACATATGCTAATATTTTATAGTATTTTCTGCATAAATTATACATTATGACATGAAATTATAAACGAAACGTGGAGTTTTTTCTGTTGCAGCCGTCGCAATTGTCGCGGCCTGCCCCGCAAAAGTGACGGCGCCGCGAAGGTTAACTTCCTCAAAGGCGGCAATTGCAAGGATTGTTACAGTAAATCTGGAGCATTTAATTTAAAATCTCATATCAGAAAGTATATTTTTATAGTCAAAATACTATCAAAACATTAATATATGATATATCATTGCATTCGTCTATTTATGATTTCTCTATTGCTAGTGAGAATAATACATAGTTCCATGTAAAAACTCAAAAATGATTAAATTTCTCAAAAACTAAAAATATTTCGAACAATCTCTACGGCAAATTGCTTACTCCATGATTCCGCATTGTTAAGCGAAAACTGCATTTCGATCTCGGGAACCGTTTAGATTTAGAAGTTACGGGGGTGGCCCTTAGTTGGTGGGACTCCCTGTATATTGCTTGCATATACGCACAAAAACTGTTGAACAGATAATAAAAAGAATAATGCAGTTTTATACATTCCCGCAAAATTAGCGGTTTGTTTTGGTTTAAATTCTGAATATACTGTTGTCCCACAATGATTTAACTTCTTCTGGTGAATGGATAACTGTTTATCTTGGAAATGAATTCCAGTCACTAGAATTCTTTCTTGATGCGTGATTCCCTTCTAGAGGTAACTTCTTTTATGCATTTCTGTTGATGATCTGATTTTACGAGCGTATTTTCATCGTCGGTTTTGACGGTCTCCGATATACAAATAATTTTACTTTTATAAAAGTAAGAATAATATCGCAATATATTAAAATCCTTTTTCCTTGCAATTTACCTATGCATCTCGCACGCGGGCGGTGGATTGCCTTCTGAACTCTCTTGCCTGCAAAATCTGTCGACTGAATTTAGCCGGTGAGGGTGGCCAGCTATATCTTAGGGACATATATACTAATCATATAGTGCTTGCTTTTTTTCTTTTTCTTCAAATTTCGTGTGTGGATTGTGATTTCGTTGAATATTGCTGGAGTTCTATTGCAGGAGCACAGGAGCACCCGTGCAAGAGGGGCTTGTAGGAGCCGTCTGAATACAAGCGCGTGTCTACTTAACACTGTCAGCACAAACAAAATGACATTTTTGCAGGCATTTTTGTTTAATAGCATATTCACCAACATTTCTATATTTATTTCCTCAAATGTATTATTATTATTATTATTATTATTATTATTATTTTTGCACTACATCACAACTAAAGATGTTATGAGTCGGCTGAATATAAAATCTATTCCAGGTTGCAACTAGCAACCTGGAGCAGATCCGGTGACTGTCAGTGCCTCTACAATACTTTGCGCAAAACCTGGGCTGTTCCAAATAAAGCAATTTCGTGCACTTCCCAGTCTTTTGAATTACCGGGGAGTTTAGACAAGTTCTTACACAAATTTTGCGGAACAAATCCCAGAGCTCCGATAACTATCGGGACGACCTGTGCTTTTACGCCCCACATTCGGCTGATCTCGATTTCCAAACTCTTGTATTTAAGACGTTTCTCTGCCTCCTTGGTAACGACGTATTTATCGCAAGGTACAGGAACATCGACAAGTAAACACGATTTTTTCGCCAAATCCCGGATACCTATATCCGGTTTGTTTGCCGCTATCGTGCGATCAGTTTGAATTTGTTGGTCGTACAATAACGTACACAATCCAACAGACGTCACCGGTTTTGGTGAGTGTTCGTACCACTTGGGGCATGTGTTTGGAACTTCGAGGGCGATACAGATCTGCCAGTGGAGGTAACTACACACCCTGTCATGTCTTTTCAGGTATTCGGTCTTTGCTAGGATTGGACAAGCTGAGACAATATGATCAATGGTTTCTACTTGCTCCTGGCAAATTCGGCATTTATCATCTTGGAAAATTTTGAGAACCGCTTTATCATAATGTCGTGTTCTAAACGCCTGATGTTGGGCAGCTATTACAAGTGCTTCCGATTCTGACTTCATTCTTCCCCTTTTAAGCCACATAAATGATTGATCTTTATTGATCTGCACCTTGACCATTCCTTTTAGATATTGTCCGTGGAGTGGTTTGTTTCTCCACGATTTCTTTAACATTTTTGTGTCTCACATCTCATGTTTAGTAGCATCAGAAATTCAGTGTCTGTGTTATTCGACGTGTCTTGCCTAATTTTCTCCGCAATGCTTCTTGCTACTCTAACAATGCCGCTGTTTCCCATTCTTCGGTCAGATCTGCCTCATAAGAGGGTCATCTTGATGACTGACTACATACTTCCCCAACCCGACTATTGCGTTGTGCCAGGACGCCTCAATTTGTCTGAGGCCTCTTCCTCCTTCCTTACGTGACACATTAAGTCGAGCTCGACATCAGCTCCAGGGTGGGTGACATGACGCATTGTTAGCAATTTTCTGTTTTTACGATCCATGGTGTGAATGTTTGGCTCAGTCCACTCCACTAGTCCAAAACTGTATTCGGCTACAGGTACCGCCAAACTACCTATTGCATATATTTTATTCCTGGAATTCAGAGCGGACTGCAGGACCAGTCTCACTCTCCTATAATACTCCCTACGAATTTTCTCTTTCATTGTGTCGTTCGAGATGGCTTCACACTGTTCAATGCCCAGATATTTGTAAGTTTTACCTGGCTCAAGATCTTGAATCACAGTGTGTGTATCAATTTCAATGTTCTCAGACGTTGTCAGTTTCCCTCTTTTTAAATTGATTTTTGCACACTTGTTGTCAAAGAATACAAAAAAAAACTTTAACAATTTCACAAAACTCTTGCAGTGTTGCGAAACACAAAATTAAAGGCACACACTGACCAAGCGATGCTTCCTGACTAACACAGCAAGCAAAAACCAAATGAATGTAACATTGAAAGGTTACGAGGCACACATGGCCGGGTTGTCGAACCACACCACTGTCACAGCACCACCGCTCCTACAAATCACACCGCTGTCCAGTAGAGGGTCTCAAATGCAGAAATCGTAAAAAATGCCCTTCACCGCCGTGGATGCTTCATGCTCCCGGTCCACCATAGCTCCTTCCGCTTGGCCCACACTCCACCAGCTGTGTCGCCCGCTGTCCGCGCTTGCTCTGGCGCTGCCCCGGGTTCCGACCCCGGGCAGGGCGCAGAGGGGCGGGCAGCCGGCTAGCTGGCGGCGGGGGGCGGACGTAGGCGGGAGGAGAGATACGGGCGCGACGGCGCGATGGTGTTGGTGGCGGCGGTGACGGTGGTGATGTAGTGACGTCACCGGTGTCGGCGGCGAGGGTAACCTGGCAGGGCGGCTGATTGCAACCTGGCAGGGCGGCGGAAGTACTGTCACATGCATCAAGGCGCGGGGAAACAATGATTAATTAATGTCTTCATTCCATTTCATTGATTGATTGATGGATTGATTGATTGATGATGGATTTTTTTAAAGTGGGACGCGCGAATTTTGGAATTGGCGCCCCCATGACACCCTGGTCTAGCATGGAACTCCCTTAATTTAGCGGGAAGCACTCCAAAGAGTGCCCAGGTGGGCGGAAGTCGCAGGAACTTGTCCGCGCCGAGCAAAATGTGCTAACACTTGTCAAGACCAAACCTATTATTATTATTATTATTATTATTATTATTATTATTATTATTATTATTATTATTATTCCTCTAAATCACGACTTAAGATGTTATGTGTCGGCTGAATATAAAATTTACTCCAGATTGTAATCAGCTACCTCAGGAGTAGATCTAGGGACTGTCGGTGCCTCTACAATACTAGTAAAAAAATGGCCAAGTATTAATATTTAACATAATAATAATAATAATGATAATAATAATAATAATAATAATAATAATAGGTTTGGTCTTGACAAGTGTGCAAAAATCAATTTAAATGAACCCAAATGAAATTAGAAGAAATAACAGCAAAAGACATTACGAGTGCCATAGGAAAGACTCAGAATTGGAAATCTCCTGGACCAGACAGGATCCAAAATGTCTGGCTGAAGTACTTTACTCATGCTCATGAAAGCATTGCGCGCTGTTTCACTGAGGGGCTGAATAACCCTGATAAAATGCCTGACTATCTGAGTGAAGGGGACCCTTTTCTAATTCTCAAGAAGGGAGACCAAGAAAACCCAATGTATTATAGACCAATAACATGTTTATCAACCATATATAAGCTCTTCACCTCTGTTATTAGTGAGAAAATCTACGTCCATTGTGCAAATAATAATATACTTGAAGAAGAACAGAAAGGTTGCATTAAGGGAGCTATGGGATGTAAACACCAACTCATTATTGATTCTGTTGTATTGAAGCAAGCTCAGACAAAGAAAAGAAATCTCCACATCTGTTATATTGATTACAGCCAGGCTTTTGACTCAGTTCCTCACAAATGGCTAAACAAAGTACTGGAAATTTATAAAATCTGTCCAAATGTAGGAAATATTCTACAACATTTAATGAATAAATGGCGTACCAATATACGATTCCAAGGTAATATCTTGGGAAAAGCTGATGTGCGAAAAGGTATATTCCAAGGCGATTCCCTGTCAGCACTATGGTTTTGCCTCGCTCTAAACCCATTATCAACTCTCTTGAACAAAACTAAATGTGGCTATAGAATGAATATGAAAAACCCAAGAAGACTAAGGCGATCGGAGGGACCCCTTGCTGGACCTTGCGGGGGGATGCCCCGAGGCCACTGTGGGTCGCAGTAACGGATGGCAGGAAACAACCCGAAGGTGAAGTGTGATCTGTGAACTCGAACTTGCGTCCTGCGAATCTTCAATTCAAACCAATGAGCGAAATGGATAGAACAAGAAATGTAATGAGTCTTATCGTGCCTTGTACTACCAATCTGCCTTGTAATACCTGCTCAGAAACCGAGCTAATGCCACCTTGTCGACGTCTGGCCATCCCACGGATGTTAGTCCCAGGGACCCAGAGCCGGCAGTAGCTCGAAGCCATCGTCAGAGATGGACCCGGGATGAATTAAAGGAGGTGACGTGGTGCTACGCAAAAGCGAAAAATGAAGAAGAAGTAGAAGTCTTCAAGGTATGGAGAGAGCGGAACACAGATATGAGACCCACCCTAGACTCAAAGAAGCTTGCCAGTCAACGTCGCTAAATACTCAGCAGTGGAAAATTCACAGCAGAACAACTTGCTGACATTGAGAGAAATGCGGAGTATGTACTTCGCTCGAACTATCCACATGACGAACATGTAGAACTTCAAAATGATGATCCCGTGGAAGGTTCATCTCTTTCCAGTGAAACACACGTCAGTGGTGAAAATTCATCTGGCAATGAATTACACGATAAGGACATGATGCGAAATCTCCTTCGGCGCGAGATAGAAAGAGTTAGTCAACTTCCGTTTGAATCTCGCGAACCGCTGAGGAGAATATACGAAAATGCCAAAGCTAAAAGAGTGATAGAAACAGTGAATTCTGTCTTAAATGAGGTGGTCGAGACCCCAGGCAGAGATCTAGATATTACTGAAATCAATCACATCATATATGCATTGGATATCTAGTATCTCAGATAATTTTGGTGCCAGCCAAGAACACCGACGGCCGACAGCAAAACAGAGTAAACAGCTCTGTACCCCCATGGATGAACAGAATTATGAAACGGATAACCGACGCTCGGCGCGAAATATTACTCTTAGCTGAGGCATCTTCTAAATCAAGGCACATCCCTAAAGTTCAACGAAAAATATTCAATGTTGAACAAAAATACCAAATTGAAAATGACAACAGCAGGCTAATGGCAGTTGAGAGGCTAAAAGAGAAAATTCAAGCATTAGCTCAACGAATTAGACGTTACAAACGCAGAATAGATTTCCGTGTGCAGAATCGGTTGTTTGAAACAGACGCGAAGAGATTCTATCGCAATCTGACTCAAAAACCGAATGGCAAAGCTGTTACTCCTTCAAAAGATGACGTCGAAGCATTTTGGGCAGGAATCTAGGAGGAGAGCAGATCCTACAACAAAGACGCATCTTGGCTTCAATCTGAAGTTGATGCTGCCGATGAACTTGTAGAAACAGTGGAAGATGTTCACCAATTCTTGGAAACCTCTTCCAAGCAATTAAGAACATGGGAAACTGGAAGTCCCCCGGGATTGATAAGATCCAGATTTATTAGATTAAGAAATTAACAGCAATACATTCTCATCTAGCAAAGGCTGTTAATAAAATTTTTGAAAACCCAAAGGAAATCCCGGAGTGGCTCACACGCGGCATAACGTATTTGCTACCCAAAGAGGGAGACAGCTATTTGGCGAAGAACTAAAGGCCACTCACTTGTTTGCCAGTACTGTACAAAGTTATAACTTCAGCCATAGCTGACAAAATGTACAGACATCTAGAGAAGAATCATCTAATGCCAGCTGAACAAGAAGGATGTCGTAAAGGTTCTTATGGATGTAAGGAAATCTTGCTACTGAATAAAGTCATCTTGAATGATGTAAAGAAACGCAAACGTAATTTGAGCATGGCTTGGATTGACTACCAAAAAGCCTTTGATAGTGTACCACACGATTGGAGTTTCAAGACCCTGGAGATCTATGGATTTCATCCTAGACTTATTGAATTTTGCAAGGCTAGCATAAAGTCGTGGAGTACCAGGTTACTAATACAGAACAGAAAGGAAGCAGTAGAAACCAGAAGTATTCAGATCAACAGGGGTATCTTTCAAGGAGATTCACTATCCCCTCTGCTGTTTTGCATTAGTTTGATCCCACTAGACACTAGATATACTCACATACCCAGATACCCAGATCCCACTAGACAGTAGTCGCAAGCTGACTTTGGTTACAAGCTCCATGGTGATGAAAGGCCAGTATCACATTTGTTTTACATGGATGATCTGAAAGTGCTCATTAAGAATGAAGTGATTCTCTCCCAAATGCTGTCTGTCGTGAAAGATTTTTGCAATGACATCTGCATGAAGTTTGGTCTTGACAAATGTGCAAAAATGAATTTAAGAAGAGGAAAACTGGCAACGTCAGAGAGCATTGAAATTGATATGCACGCTGTGATACAAGATCTTGAGGCAGGTAAAACTTACAAATATCTGGGCATTGAAGAATGTGAGACCATCTCGAACAACACAATGAAAGAGAGAATTCGCAAGGAGTATTACAAAAGAGTGAGACTTGTCCTACAGTCTGCTCTGAATTCCAGGAATAAAATATCTGCAATTGGTAGTGTGGCGGTGCCTGTAGTTGAGTACAGTTCCGGACTAGTGGACTGGACTGAGCAAGAAATCCGCATCATGGATCGAAAAACCAGAAAACTGCTAACAATGCATCATGTCGCCCACCCTCGAGCTGATGTACATAGACTTTATGTGTCACGTAAGGAAGGAGGAAGAGGCCTCAGACAAATTGAAGCCTCCTGGAACAATGCAATAGTTGGAATGGGAAAATATGTAGTCAGTCATCAAGATGACCCTCTAATGAGGCAGGTCATGAAATCTGACCGAAAAATGGGAAACAGCGGCATTGTTTAGTGTAGCAAAAAGCATTGCAAAGAAAACTATGCAAGACCCGTGAAATAACACAGAGACTGAACTTCTGATACTACTAAACATGAAATGTGAGACAGAAAAAATGTTAATGAAGTCATTGAGGGACAAACCCCTCCATGGACAATATCTAAAAAGAATGGACAAGGTGCAGATACCTTTGCAGATGCACAATCATTTATGTGGCTTAAAAGGGGAAGAATGAAGCCAGAATCGGAAGCAGTTCTAGTTCAGTTCAGCTGCTCAAGATCCGGCGTTGAGAACACGACATTATGATAAAGCGGTTCTCAAAATTTCCCAAGATGACAAATGCCGAATTTGCCAGGAGCAAGTAGAAACCATTGATCACATTGTCTCAGCTTGTCCAATTCTAACAAAGACCGAATACTTGAAAAGACACGACAGGGTGTGTAGTTACCTCCACTGGCAGATCTGTACCGCCCTTGAAGTTCCAAACACATTCCCCAAGTGGTAGGAACACTCACCAAAACCGGTGACATCGGTTGGATTGTGTACAATATTGTACGACCAACAAATTTAAACTGATCGCACGATAGCAGCAAACAAACCGGATATTGTTATCCGGGATTTAGAGAAAAAATCGTGTCTACTTGTGGATGTTGCTGTGCCTTGCGATCAAAATGTCGTAACCAAGGAGGCAGAGAAACGTCTTAAATACAAGAGTTTGGAAATTGAGATCAGCCGAATGTGGAGCGTAAAAGCACAGGTCGTCCCGATAGTTATCGGAGCTCTGGGATTTGTTCCGCAAAATTTGTGTAAGAACTTGGCTAAACTTCCTGGTAATTCAAAAGACTGGGAAGTGCAAGAAATCGCTTTATTTGTCACAGCTCACATTTTGCGCAAAGTATTGTAGAGGCACCGACAGTCCCTAGATCTTCTCCTTAGGTAGCTGGTTGCAATCTGGAGTAGATTCGACCGATTCAGCACATTCATAACATCTGTAGTCGTGATATGGAATAATAATAATAATAATAATAATAATATTAATAATAATAATAATTGTAATAAACCCTGTGTGGTGACCGGGGGTTTTAGTAGAATAGTACCACATAATCTCTCTTTGTCGTATGAGGCGACTAACCGGAGCAGCTGTCCGCTGTCCTTACCTGTGAAAGTTATCCATCTCTCATTCTCTCCTGCCCCTGTCCTAAATTGTCCTCCTAAGTCATTTCCTTTCCTCAGGTGAAATACAAACCACCCTCACCCCCCATGATATCCCCCTATTGCCCTTAATACTCCCTTTTCCCCTCTCCCTCTTTCTGTAAGTCTCCTTATGTTCAGCCCCACGTTTTAGCAAGAACAACTGTGCTACGTGGAAGACGAGCAATTGTCACTAAAGGTGTTGTTACAAATCGCGCTGAGAAACTCAAAGCGGCAACACCGAACCAACGCCACGCCGAGCCGACACCGCTCCGGCAACAGCGTGCAGGAGGGTGGCGTAAAAATCCGTTACTGTGTTCGCAGGCAGTGTTTGGCAGGCAACCGCCGAGGCCACATGTTTCAAGCGAGCCCGTGCGCTCACAATTTACGTAAACCATTGTTCTCATCGGTATTTTGTACAAAACGTGTCATAGTCAGTCAAACGTGTCAAACTTCAACTACAGTAAATGTTCAATCATATCCAAATTGGGTTGTGACCACATACTAAGTACTGTGCGTGTGCATCAACTTCAAAACGAAGCAGAATGGAAAGAACAACTGAAAACTTCTCATCTTGAAATCAAGAATCACGATTGTATGTTAATTTTAAGTATCATAACATGTTGTACATCAAAGAAAAGTAAGTGTTATTTTTGTAATTTATATGTTCATTTGCCATTCAGATTCATGTAGTAAAGTCAATTTAAACTGCAAATATCACTTATTTAGTTATTACCATTCACTTCCTCATTTCTTTACAAAGTCATTATGTTTTTATCTGAAAACTCACTGTATCAGAACTACCAGAGATGAAACCCAGTAACCAAATTCAATTCCTATCATTGGTCACATGGCCACAATTGCAATTTAAGCAAAACAAACATCATTAATCCTACTATTCAAATAAGAGTATTATTGTTCCAAAACAAATGCATTTCAGATAAAAACATTGGTCCTCCTGGCATCGGATGTGAATCAGATATCATTATATTCAGTGAATGGCAGTAATCATAACGAAATAATTCCACTGAGATTTCACATCAGAGTGTTTTACAATGTGCATGTAGTATTCAAGACAACAGTACAGTGTTTATTACTATTCATGAAACTATTCAGTTAACATGTTAAAAGTGTTACAACTCACATGCATACAATACCAAATCATAATCAGTGTTCAGTAACATTTATTTGTGATAATAATTTCATGTCAAGGTGTTTCTATAATTTATGTATGTACATTTTTCAATCCAGCAGTATAGTATTCATTAGTATTCTTTAAAAGTGGCAAGTAACATTTATTGGTAAATGAAGGGTCATGTCAAAGTGTTTTTATAATTTATGCATGTATAATCTTCAAGTCAGCAATATAGTGTTCATCACCATTCATTAAACTAATCAGTCAACATTTAAAGTTGCAATTCACATGCATACAATATCAAAGTACATGAACAGTGTTTACTAACTTTATTTATGACTGAGGTTTCATGTCAAATGTTCATTTATAAGTTATACATGTACAGTTTCAATTCAGCAGCATAGTGTTCATTAGTATTTAGTAAACTTCAGCATGTAACATTGATTTGTAAGTGAGGTGATGTTAGATTAAGGCAAGTTATTTGAACGTGTTATCAGTGTTATAAGGTATCAGACTAACAGTTATCAGTGTTATCAGAGGTAAAGTGTCAACAAGGTGTCCCCTGATAGACAAGCAGTAATTCAACTTATTAACAAACATTATTAAACATCAGACATTATTTACATTCAGTACTTCTTCGGGGGCAGTACAGAAGGTGATTTAAATCATTAAAACAATTAGTGTAGAAATACTAAAAACACTGTGGTCAAAATGTCGAAGGCAGAAAGACTAGCTAGGAAAAATCTTGTTGATAGGCGAAACGTAGCACTTCAGATTTTCAAAAGTAAATGCACGTGGTTGCATAACTTTACCATCATAGATGAAAACTCACATTACAAGTTAATCAATCTATTAACTAATCTCAAAGAATCGTGGAACGAACTCAAAGTGGCTCAAGAATCTCTTGTTAGTGATGATGAACTTACCATAGAACAGTTTCTACAACTAGAAAATGAACATATTGACCTTATAACAGAAGTTGAACTACGCATAAAAAACTCACCATTCGATAGGCAGACATCAAACACTCCACCCGCAACTGTGCCAACTAATTCAAGCATGCTTCCACTCAATGAAGTTCATTTAGGATTACGACTTCCAGCATTGCAAGCACCAACTTTCAACGGTGAATTTTCACAGTGGACAAAATTTAGAGATATATTCAATAAACTAATCCATGAAAATGTACATTTGACCAATGTAGAAAAATTTCATTACTTGGAAAATGCTCTCACAGGCGAAGCTCAATCAATCATTAGCAATCTAACCAACACTTCAGAAAATTACCAAGTAGCATGGCAACTAGTGAATGAAAGATACAACAATCCTCGTAGATTAGCCTCTTCGTACATAGCTAATTTTGAATGTCCTCCAGCAATTAATTTAAAGGAACCCCATTCAATTCAGAGATTCTCAGATCATTACATGGCCAATTACAAGGCATTGCAAGCATTAACGTTACAAGTACCGGCAATCGAACTTATGGTCATCCACCGTATGTTAGCTCATTGCCCACCAGAAATAGCTAGAGAATGGGAGAAACAGGTAGCAACTAACGCCAATCCAGCAATTCAGGACATGCATAACTTTCTTGAAAGATTGTTCCGAATCGAAGAAAATTCCTTATCAAACCCGGGAATCATCCAACGACATCCAAACAGTGGGTCAGGAACCAAGATTACCGGCGAACTTTCAAAATTCGCAAAATGCCCATATTGCAAGGAATCACATTCAATTTTTCAATGTCAATCATTTAAATTACTAAATCCAGTGGACAGGCTAGCGCACATGAAAAAGAATCGACTTTGCTACAATTGCCTAAGAGCTAATATTGTAAATCATACCTGCAGTACAGCGAAATGCAAAACGTGTAACAAAAATCATCACACTTTGTTGCATGACTCATTTATAAAGAATTCTATCTTTCTTAACGTAGCAAAAACGTGCTACTGTACATCCAACAATCCAGACTCAGAGAAATTACCAGTCTCTCCTTCAGAAGGTTCAATGTCTTTAGGAGGAACAATTAGTCAAAATCATCAGCAACCACAACAAATCATGGCATGTCAAGCAGGATCATCAATCAAACCAACAATATTGCCAACTGTTAGGTTGCTTGTTTTAGATCAAAACAATGAGGCTCACGAGGTGTGCGCTTTGTTAGATAGCGGAAGCAATTGTAATTTGATAACGCAACAATTAGCCAACCAGCTCAAGCTAGCAACAAAACCAACAAAGCTTACTATCCAAACGATTACAGACAATGAAACTGAAGCATCATCCATAGTTAACGCAAAAATTCGATCAAAATTCTCATCATGGTCCTCAGAAAATACATATGTTGTAGTCAACAAGATCGCAAAACAGCTACCTTCAACCAACATCAACATTTCAAGATGGATAATACCCGAAAACATACTGATTGCAAATCCAACGTTTCACAAACCAAACAATGTAGATATGTTGTTAGGAGCAGACATCACGGCACATGTCTTCATTCCCGGCAAGTGGACGCATCCCAAGCTACCATCATTAATCAACACAGTATTCGGCTGGACGTTCATGGGAAGCTATCAACCAGAAGAACAACAAAGGGAACCATTAATTTCCAACTTTATTGATTCACAACAAGTAAAAGATGAATTAACGCGGTTCTGGGAATTGGAAGAACTATCATCTGAAGCCATGCATTCTCCGGAAGAAATTTTCTGCGAAGAACATTTCAAAGCTACCACAAGCAGAGATGAAACGGGCAGATACATCGTTTCACTTCCAATCAAGCCAACAGCTCCAGAATTAGGTGATTCGCGGAAACAAGCTTTACAACGATACGAAGCATTAGAGAGAAAATTTGAGCACAATGCTCAATTCGCAACAATGTACAAAGATTTCATGAATGAATATAAAGAGCTTGGACACATGCAGCCAGCTCCTCCAATCAACACAAATGAACGGAATTTCTTCTTACCTCATCACGGAGTCATAAAGGAACAATCAAGCAGCACAAAATTGAGAACTGTCTTCGATGCCTCCGCAAAAACGTCAAATAAGGTTAGCCTCAATGACATCTTGGCAGTAGGACCAGTGGTACAACCAGACCTATTAAATATTCTGCTGAACTTTCGAATGTGGCCGGTTGGATATTCCGCGGACATCATCAAAATGTATCGACAAATAATAATGAATCCATCTGATAGAAATCTTCTGAGAATATTTTGGAGACCGAATCCTCAAACTGCAATTCAAGAATTTCAATTATCCACGGTGACATATGGTACCGCATGTGCACCATACCAAGCAACTAAAACATTAAATCAATTAGCCGACGATGAAGCAGCTGACAATCCAATCATTCATGAAAAAATCCAAAACTGTTTCTACGTAGATAACATACTCACAGGAGCCAACTCACCTGAGGAAGCAATTGAACATTATCAAGAATTAACCAAAGTTCTAGACAAAGGTGGTTTTCATTTGCACAAATGGCTATCAAATTCTCAACAATTGATGGATATCATTCCAAACGAAAGTAAAGAAGTTCAAACGTCAACAATTCTCACAGAAGGTGTAAGTACATTGGGATTAACGTGGAACATCGCTGATGACGAAATTGCATTTAGTTGCAGCAACCAACAAATCTCAAATTCTCACCAGTTCACAAAACGAATGGTACTTTCCTGCATTGCAAAATGTTATGATCCTATTGGTCTTGCAGCACCAGTAATCATTCAAGCAAAAATGTTATTGCAAAAAATATGGAAAACGAAGATTGAATGGGACGACTTATTAACGCCAGAATTACTCATCGAATGGAAACATATATTCAATGATCTACAAAACATGAATCAACTAACAGCTCCAAGAAGTGTACGAAAGGATCAAGACACAACAGAAATTCAAATCCATGGATTTGCAGACGCCAGTTTATCAGCATACGGAGCTTGTTTGTACGTACGAACAACCACTGAGAAGGGAAAGGTACAATGCAATCTGCTCGTCGCCAAATCAAGAGTCACTCCAGTACGAGAACGAGCAATATCACATTTGGAATTGTGCGCAGCACTACTATTAGCGCGACTAGTCAAAAAGGTAGTGCCAAGATTACCAATAGTCGTCAATCGAATACATCTTTATTCAGACTCTACTACAGTTTGTGCATGGATAAAGTCACCTCATAAAAAACGAATACCGTTTGTGACTATAAGAACGTCAGAAATTCAAGAACTCACCAATCATTGTAAGTGGCATCACATCACATCTAATCATAATCCAGCTGATCTCATTTCACGAGGAACTCAACTATCTCAACTAAGAGACAACCAACTGTGGTGGCAAGGACCGTCCTTTCTTTTGCAGAATTCTCACCCAAAGATCATCACTACGCTTCTAATAGCAAATCTTACTGTCTGCACCCATGATTCGGGGGCAGCAGACTTCTTAATCAGGGAAACATCGAATCAATTACTGCAACTGATTGAAAATTGCTCAAGCTACAACAAGGTTCTAAGAAGCATCGCACTGTGTGTACGCTTCATTCACAACTTAAGGTACCCAAAGGCTCGCATCAATCCACCCATATTGCCGGCACAATTGCAAGAAGCGGAAGAAATTATCTGTAAGATAGTTCAAAATCAAATTTACAAACAAGAATTGACAGCACTAAAGGCTAACAAGCCCATCCATCATCAAAGTAAAATCAAGTCATTAGCTCCAGAACTACATACTGATGGATTATTAAGAGTAGGAGGAAGACTAGACAACACCTATCTTCCATTCAATACCAAACATCAAATCATTCTCCCATCAACTCACCGACTATCAAAATTATTGATTCGACAAGTGCATCTACAACTACTTCATGCAGGAACGCAATCAATTATGTCACAGATTCGTCAAAAATTTTGGATCCCATCTCTTAGACGCACTACAAAAGGTGTCATCAGATCATGCATACCATGTTTCAAACAATCTAAACTGAAACCACAACAATTAATGGGCCAGCTTCCAGCTCCAAGAGTAACTGTTTCACCAGCCTTCTCGCATTGTGGAATAGACTACGCAGGTCCAATTACTACTAGATTGGGAACACCCAGATCGAGAAAATTTACCAAAAGTTACATTGCTGTTTTCATTTGTCTAGCAACAAAGGGAGTACATCTAGAAGTAGTATCGGATCTAACTTCAGAAGCATTCTTAGCTGCATTCTTTCGAATGACAAATCGACGAGGCATTCCGTCTCACATGTATTCTGACAATGCAACGACATTCAAGGGAGCGTCAAAGCAATTAAAAGAGCTACTGTGCTTCCTGGAAAACAAAATAATACAACATCAAATACAAGACGCTACTGCGCATTTAAAGGTCACGTGGAACTTCATTCCCCCACGCAGTCCTCATTTTGGAGGAATATGGGAAGCAGCAGTCAAAAGTTTCAAAAGAATATTCATACCTACAGTGGGTAATCGAATTCTTAATTACGAGGAACTAACTTCATTAGCATGTGGAATAGAAGCAATACTAAATTCACGACCGTTGGTTCCACTAACTGAGGATCATCAAGATTTCAATTATTTATCACCAGCCATCCTATTAAATCAAAGGCCATCTCTACTTGTATCATCAAAAGATTCAGAAATCAAATTAGACCACATTTCAAGATGGAAGAAAATACAAAACTTAACACAAATATTTTGGAAACAGTGGTCCCAAGATTACATCTTAACCTTACAAAGGAGGAATAAGTGGCATTCATCTCATCCCAATCTCACGGAAGACACAATAGTACTCCTTAAAGAAGACAATTTACCACCAGCAACATGGAAGTTAGGAAGAATAAGCAAAACGTACCCAGGAAGAGACGGAAAAGTAAGAGTAGTCGACGTCACTACAACATCAGGAATCTACAAGCGCAGCATTAGCAACATTTGTCCTTTACCACAAGAAACCCAAGACAGCCATTTGTAACACGCGATTCGTAACAATAATCGATTTTTCAGCGCTACGCACTGACGGGGGCAGCATGTTACAAATCGCGCTGAGAAACTCAAAGCGGCAACACCGAACCAACGCCACGCCGAGCCGACACCGCTCCGGCAACAGCGTGCAGGAGGGTGGCGTAAAAATCCGTTACTGTGTTCGCAGGCAGTGTTTGGCAGGCAACCGCCGAGGCCACATGTTTCAAGCGAGCCCGTGCGCTCACAATTTACGTAAACCATTGTTCTCATCGGTATTTTGTACAAAACGTGTCATAGTCAGTCAAACGTGTCAAACTTCAACTACAGTAAATGTTCAATCATATCCAAATTGGGTTGTGACCACATACTAAGTACTGTGCGTGTGCATCAACTTCAAAACGAAGCAGAATGGAAAGAACAACTGAAAACTTCTCATCTTGAAATCAAGAATCACGATTGTATGTTAATTTTAAGTATCATAACATGTTGTACATCAAAGAAAAGTAAGTGTTATTTTTGTAATTTATATGTTCATTTGCCATTCAGATTCATGTAGTAAAGTCAATTTAAACTGCAAATATCACTTATTTAGTTATTACCATTCACTTCCTCATTTCTTTACAAAGTCATTATGTTTTTATCTGAAAACTCACTGTATCAGAACTACCAGAGATGAAACCCAGTAACCAAATTCAATTCCTATCATTGGTCACATGGCCACAATTGCAATTTAAGCAAAACAAACATCATTAATCCTACTATTCAAATAAGAGTATTATTGTTCCAAAACAAATGCATTTCAGATAAAAACAGGTGTCATTAAAGTCACTAAAGTCACTAAAGGTATCAATTGTCATTAAAGGTGCTAGAGGCAATGGCAATCACCCATTATGAACTGTAGAGACGTTTAAGAGGTCATAAGGCCTCGGAAAAAGAGTTGCCCGGGGAGCGCCGGGGCAAGTCTGGAGGCGGTGCCGGCCGTGACAGCATGCGAGCGACAGGCGGTAGGATGCTGAACAGGTGGACGCCTACCTGGTCACCCGCACAAACTACAGCCAAACCCCATAGAAGTAACCCATAATCTGTAGCTTCACCTGCCGATAGTGTTTTGCTCGAGCAGCTGCTCGCAACCACCAAAGCAGGGAAAGTGAGGCAACGTATGAAGTGGACGAGTAACTTAAATGAGTATATAATGCGCGTTTACTACAGAGCCACATGTTTAGAAACAGAAATGACTGGATACAGACAATCTCTGCATGCTGAATTCAGAGATACGTTTCCCCATATTGTCGTCACAGAACAAACGCTTGTAGATCAGAAAAGAATTATGCTAACAAATAATCTAATTCCAAAAGTAAGGTGGAACAAATTAAACAGAAAGTAGCAGAAGAAATCTCTTCCTCCAACAATGGGTGCCCCTTGACACAAACTATCGCAGATTCACACATAATTCTAAATCCAACCCAATTAGATGAAGCAAATCAGGATCAATAAACAACAGGTACCGAGGAAGATAACATGTCAGACATAATTGATATATATCAGAAACTTTTTCTCAAGTACTCAGGATTAGATTCAACTCTTCGCCCTAGAATTCAACTCAACATCAATAGAAAGGACAAGCTCACCTAAATTATCCAATATATAAATGAACATGTCTTGCTCTTCCAGATGAAAGAAGAAGACACTTTAACAGACATACAATCTATAGTTTACTGTGCAGCTGCTACCGTAGCTGTAAAAGCTGGTTTCAAATTAAAGGATCAGTCAGAAAGTCAGAAACGGACGTCAAACAAGAAAAATACCAAACCGCCATGGCAGCAAAGACTCGAAAATCAAATCCAATATCTTAGACAAGAAATAGGCAGAGTAGCGCAATATTTGAACCAACCGAACAACAAGAAATTAGTCAAGAAAATTAAGAAAAGACTTGAAAAGATCAGAAAACACGGTCACCAGGAACATGAATCAAGAAAACACAAGGACCACGGTGATAAAATCGTTGATCCAAATTTAATAGCTGAACATTTAGATGAATTAAAACAGAAGCTTGCAGATAAATCACAAAAACTTGGATGATACAAAGAAACAACGGAACGTAAACTACAATATTCAATGTTTCGTCAGAATGAAAAAGTGTTTTATCAACAACTCAGACCCAATTGCAATTTCCAACAAGGGAACAACGGTGCACCAGACCAACAAAATTTGTTACAATACTGGTCAGGCATTTGGTCAGAAACTCATCATTATAATAATGAGGCACATTGGATTAAGGAAGAAATAAATAATGTTCAAACTCTAATTGCCAATGTTATATCAGGAGATAACGGTAAAAGACGTCGGCACTGCAATTGCAAAAAACCATAACTGGAAAGCTCCTGACCCATAACACGTTCAAAATTACTGGTACAAGCAGTTTATATCGCTTCACCATAAGTTGGCCCAGTGTTTCACACAAGTCATTAACAGCCCAGAAGACATGCCTTTATTCCTAATAAAAGATATTACGTACATGAAACCCAAAAGTAGAGACACACAGAACCCTTCTCAATACCGCCCAATCACCTGCCTCCCCACAATGTACAAAATCTTGACGTCATGCATTACAAGTAAAATCCAAGATAATATTGAGGACAGAGAAATAATGACAGAACAACAAAAAGGTTGCAGACAACTACATAAAGGATGTAAAGAACAACTCCTAACAGATATGGTCATTTTCCAGCAAGCACATAAAACCATAGAAAATTGCACCTGGCTTACATTGACTACAAGAAAGCATTCGATAGCGTTCCTCACAGTTGGCTTATTGAAGTTCTCCGCATATACAAAATTAATGAAACCATCATTAACTTACTGGAAGAGATCATGACTCATTGGAAAACAACATTGTCCTTAAGGCAGCAAGACTTCACAATCACAACATAATACATCAGAATTAAGCGAGGAATCTTCCAAGGAGACTCTTTTACCTCACTGTTGTTCTTTCTGTCTCTAAACCCCTTGTCAGCACAACTTAATAGTACTCACTACGGATTCAAAATTCGTAAAAATAAGAAAACCATCCATACCATATCACATCTAATGTACATGGATGACATCAAACTTTACAGTTCGACAGACACATAGCTTCAATATCTCCTTGAAATAACTCGAACATTTTCGGAAGACATCCATATGAGTTTTGGCATTGACAAATGTAAGACACTTCACGTAGACAAAACAGGAAAGTTACAGAAGATAGACAGTGATCAAATGACAATACAGGCAATGAGTGATGAAGAAATATACAAGTATTTAGGATTCAATCAGACAGCAATCACAGACAACAAGGCAATCAAACAATCTCTGACAAAACTGTACAAATCGAGAATCACGGCACTCCTGAAAACCAAATTAACAGGCAAGAACATGATAAAAGCAATTAACACATATGCAATACCAGTATATACATACTCATTTGGAATCATACCATGGAGCGACCACTGGAGCTCGAACACTTCCAGAGACTGACTCGCACAATTCTAACAAAAGTCAGACATCACCATCCAAATAGAACGAGTAACACTCCTACGAAATGAGGGAGGAAGAGGCCTAATAGATTTAAAGAATCTGTGCTACAAACAGATCCATTCATTAAGGAACTTCTATTACGAGAAACAGGCAACTTAAGAACTACACGCTGCAATAGTTCAAGCAGATACCAGATTAGCCCCTCTTGATCTTAACAACAAACAGCCAGACATTTCTTCGCGGTTTGCAGATAATAACCACAAAATAGACATGGGGTCAAGAAAGGAACTACATGAACCCCATGCAAATGATCTCAAGCAACCTCATGTAGACTTAAAAGCCTCAAACACTTGGCTAAAATACGTTGATCTATTTGGCGAAACAGAAGGGTTCATGGTTGCCATACAGGATCAAGTGATCAACACAAAGTTACAGAAAAAATATCCTCAAACAAGCAATAGATGACAAGTGTAGAAAATGCCATACAACAGTTGAAAGCATACAGAACATCACATCAGGATGCAAATTAATGGCCCTCACAGATTACACCTATAGGCACAATCAAGTTGCAAATATTGTCCACCAGAAACTGGTGGCGAAATCCAAACTACAAGAACGACCTGTCCATATTACAAATATGTTTCCGATACTGTACTTGAAAGTTCAAACTATAAATTGTACAATGACAGAGAAATTATTACAAATAAAACCATTCATCACAACAGACCAGACATAATCTTCGTTGACAAACGTCAAAAGATTGGCTACCTGACTGACATCACTGTTTCACAAACAGCAAATCTTCAAACAGCACATGCAGAAAAAATAACGAAGTACACAGAACTAGCAGCAGAAGTCAAGGCACTATGGCATCTCCAAAAAGTCCATATTATTCCTCTGGTCATTTCGTGCACAGAGGTTGTACCAAATAACATTCATAAAAATCTGGAACTAATTCAAATGCCAAAATATACTTTCAAAATTATGCAAAAGTCAATAATCTTAAACACATGCAGGATTGTGCGAAAATTCCTAAATTACGACGAAACATGAATTGGCCTGTGTCTTGATCCGGTGAATACCGAGAACAACAATATTGTAATAATAAACAAATTAGGATAGTTTGGTTAACTGGGGGAGTAGTTTTAATCTAGATTCATCTATCGAGTGACATTTCTTCCTCATTTAAAAAAAAATTCAAGTGTTCATTACTGAACAAATTAACAATTTCTACACCCCAATTTCCATTTGATATTATTTTGTCAATACTGCTCTTGGGTTTCCTGAATCCTTTTAAATTTGGCGATATTCTTCCTCGCTGGAACGTGAGACCTGGCGTCGTCCTTAACGTTGGCTTTCGGGGTTTTTCTCTCCCCACTGTTTCGCGCTTTATAGCAATATGATATATCTTCTGGGGTCGTAGGCACAGTCTCTAAACAATGTTTTTCACTTTCATCACAAAAAATAATAATTTGTGAAATCTGGTGAATGCCTAAGTTAATTTATCGTATCTCTAACAATTGGTTTGAATTTTCTTTGTTCAAAATTCTCCTTGATATTGTGGCGGCACATTAGCAATTAGTTTATAATAAAATAGAATTATAGACAAAAGAGTAGTGTTCCCCGTAGTGGCCGCCAACACATACCAGTGACCCAATTTCTAAGGAATTTATGACCTGGAGCTGTGCACGGTCGCGCCCGCCCGGAAGAAAGGACCCAGCCCCCCTTTGGGTGCCACCCCATAAAAAAACGAGGTGATTTGTTCCTCACAACAAGCAGTTCATGCCTAACTCGATAGGGGAAGCCCAGAAACATTAACAGCTTTGTTAATGTGTCAAAACGAGTGTTTACGGAGGCAGCCTAGGGGCTAGTGCGCACGTGCGCGTACTAAAAGAAAGAGAGTATGGAAAATTTTAGAGAATCCCTATAGCTATAGGGGTTGATTGATGGAAAATTAAATACGATGCCACAGATCTAGACCAATCAGGCGACAAATACCAGGGGATGGGGTGAGTTTGGAAACGAGGGAACGATTGGGGGGGGGAACCCAGGATTCATGCGAGGAGCGCACGTCGGGAGAACATTAGAAAAAAAGCGGAACTCGAAGGGAGAGGTTCATGCGAGGAAAGCCGCAGGGAGACAGTTGTTAGACCCCAGATAGTTTCACAGGAAAAGTTTCTTCTTGATTCCAAATTCTCACGGGATCGGGCCAAGCTTTTTCGCGGAACGGTGCAAAATCCAGCCGCTTTCGGGCACTTTGTTAGACAGTTCACTGAATCTGGGCAAAGTGAATCCGCCATTTAGATTACGATTAATGTTCTCTAGGACTTTTATTCGGCCAGTAAACGACCCACGAAATTAGCGACAGGCGATTATTCGCCTTGTAACCAATACCCAGTATTATCTGAGACACACCGTGATCTGACGCCACTGCCACCGCCTGGACGGGTCGAGACGCCGGGACACTTCGGAGACTGCAAGGCCGTTCCTCGCGCCGCGGCCCCAGCCTGCGTCGCCGCCCCCAGCTGACGAGGTCAACGACCAGGGTAGCTCCGCTGCCGGAGAAGGTCCGCCGCTACCCCTTCTTACTTAAGTCGCCGAACAGGCAAAACCCACCCTAATGGGTTCTTTCTCACGCTCTTCAAGCGCTTCAAGGACTTTATTGGTTATCATACAAGCGTTGCCGCGCTCCGGCACACATGTAATCAGATTTAGAACCAAACTTGTTTGTAATTTTAGAATTTATCTTTTTGATTTCTTTAAATTTTAAACTTTCTTTTAAATCAGCTCCGTAGGTAGGGCCCTTTTCTTTAAATTTCTTTCAGTGTAAGTTCCCTGACGCTCGTCAGGAATGAATCCAGTACCTATCAGTTTAGGTTTTTCAATCTTATGAAGTTGTAACCGCCAACTCCCTTCCACCACCAAAATTCAAAAGGAACTGGGACCTGACTGAGCTACCACCGAGCTACCACTGAGTTCACACCGTGTCGTTCCGACGAGAACGCCGTGCGTTGACAATTTATTAGTAAAAGTGCGGGGCAACAGTCGTGCTGAAAATATATTTCAGAAGAGTAGTTCTACAATACACATTTTGTTTTCTTTTTATAAATTTGTTACATTTTGGAACAAAGGAGGAAGTAGATTAACAGTAAAGAATATTAGAAACTTGCAGCCAATCTATGATCTGTTTAATTATCTCGAGATATTACTGTAACACATCTTAACATATTGACTCCCTTGCTTTCTACTTGAAATGTTTTAAAATGTTGGCTTGTTTCTGTTGCCATTACAAATTAAGGTCAATGCTTGTTAGGTCTGAAAATGGCCTGTAAGCCTTCTTTCTTAAGCTGTCAGTTTCTTACATCGTTCTTTTCGACGATTGGCTCTTTTAACATTGATATCCGTTTCTATGCATTCCCTGCCATGACCCTGATTACATTATTCACGCATCTATCCCATCGCTTTCCTACCATTACAGTCTAAAGGTCTCCGCACCGCGAAGGCCAAGTGTCCCAAAGGTGATCGCCACACTGGCGTCTAAAGGCAAATGTTTCCCGTACCCACAACTGTTCATAATTTCAAATCAAGTTTAGGCAAAATATTTGTTACTCTATATTTCTTTTAAGTTAGTAACAACTAAAATATTGTATTCCTCTTCAAATAATCTAATCATTTCAGTAAAAAAATCTATGTAGTTCTATTAAAAAAATCAAATATTGTTCAATTTCTGCAAAATTAAAACGGTTCCAAAGAATATCTCTGCTACACAACACATGCATCGTGGATTAAATGTTAAAATGATCTATATTCAAACTTCGCTAGTTATTAATTATTATTAATAAAAATCGAAAACATGAAGCTCCAGAATGTATCACTAGGGTGTTTCGAAATAATTCCTTACATCGCACTGCGAATTTCAGCAGCAGTCTCGTATTACCGACTAGTATTTTCTGCAATTTTGACGGTAATAGAGAAATAGATGGAATTAAAACTTTCTTCTGGTTAGCTTATAATAGATTTCATCACTAGACGATCAAGATATCGGCGTGCAGTTGGCACCATTGACTGCAATATAGACAAACACGCAGTGTAATTTTACTTTCACATTCGCAGGGCAACAATTTCGGCGTTTTGATAATTTATTTATAACGCAGACAAATTATAATATCGAAACGACAGTTCAAACAAAGTATTAAGAATTCAAAAAAATTGTTGAAAGAGAAAAATGAGCAATAGTTCATTAGCAACAATTTTCATTGATTTGCCGTTAAGTCAGAAATCGTTAATATAACATAATCGGCGGAAAGCGAGACACTGCAAAACGATCTGAACCAAATACTTGATTGCAAAGAGCGACCGGATTGTCTGTAAAACAAATGAGGGTTGGCATCAGATGCTAATTTCCTACAAACAATTGCGTATCTCAAAAAGGAAAGGTGATAGCGCCGATCGGATCGCGGAATTTCGCAACTTGTTGAAAGACAATTGAGATGAGAGAGAAAAGAAATATTACAAAATGTGTAAATTTATAAACAATTTCCAATTTTTGCAATTCTAAAGTGGGAAGAGTTTCCTGATGGCCCAGAACCGAAAACTGCGAATTAAATATTTTGCTACAATTAACAATTTTATAAACAATTTTGAAATGTGCGTTATTCCTGCGGAAGAGTGTGCCCAAATTGTCCCTGAGTTCAATGTCGCAAAATAACAATTTTGACCAGAGATGCAAATTGATTGCCTAATATCTAGTTCAATTGTTGCTTCAATAATAAAATATACACTTAGTCTTTGAATTTTATTGTCTTTTATTGCGATTGTTCTCTAGAAGTCTTCTATCGAATGTAAAAAGACAATATTTTGCAATTTTTGCAAATTTTTGATACATATGAAAACTTGAAAATGTGCAATTATAATAGTTTTTGTTATGGAAAAAATCTGGACATTTGATAAAGTTCATGGATTGTGTATGAACTACAATATTGGAATTAGAATGCGTATAAGAAAGTAATTTGTCTACAATTAGGGTTATTTTATCTCACATCAACGTAATTTCTTCAAAAAGAATTGTGTTAATAGTGGTTAAGTGTATGTGTTCATATATATTTGACTAAATTTACTTTCATGTTCATAAAAGTGCTTCATTCCTTGTATTTTTATTTGAAAATATTTCCACATCGGAACTAGCGACGCCCGTCATTTTCTACGACGTAAGTTTGTTAGGGCACTCCTCCCTGTGTTGAGATTGTTTGCGGAGGTTTGTAAGGCTTCGCCTGCGACCTTTCGTCATGACAAGGGCTGCCCAAGCCGTGCAAAAGCTGAACTTAGCCGCAGACGGCCGCGATCAATTTTTGTTTCCAAAACTGTACGTCTTAGGGAAAAGCGTAATTACTGTCAATAGGTTAATGTAACATTCAGAGAGAAATTGTGATGAAACAGTAAACTAGCATAGAGGAAAGTTAGCTGGTCTCTCTCAACCACACGCCCCTCTGGCCGTTCCTTTGGGCAAGCACGACCCGTCCTCTTCACAGCCAAGCGAGTCAACTGCTGGGAGAGTAGCTAAGGTAAGAAGACAAGAGAGTGCGAGTAGCCCGAATGCCAAGGCGCAAAAGAGTTCCCGATAGAATAAGAGGCTAACGTTTCACAATAATAAAGAAATAATATTCACAAAGGCAGCCAACGGAGGTTCATTAGAAATTATCAACATAAACTATTACAATAAAGTAGATTATGTTAAATGGCAGCCACGCATACACACAGATTAACGTATATCTTCATCCTGAAGAGTTTGAATAAAATCGAACAGGAAATAAATAATATTAAAAAATCTAGAATAAAACAATTCATATTAGGTACAAACTAGTGGTGCTACAAAATGGCACAGACTTTCGGTCTTAGCTTTCTATTTCCTTGCGTCTGGGCTAGCTATTCATAATTGCCACATACTTGTGCCATCTATCGCTGCCCATAGTACTCTCTATATCACACAATATGGGTGATGTCCTGTGCGGCCAAATCTGGCCTTTCCACAGTTTGTACAATCACGGGTGGACACTTGACCAATCCTGGAGTCTAGGCAAAGCGGCTTTTATCATTGGCCTTTGCACCAAGGTTCAGACACTTCCCCCTTCCTCCCTGCGACGATTTTCCTCCTCGTTATCTCAAAGAGGCGGAGCAGTTTTTGAGGTGAATGACGTCGATGTCGCTGCTTCGCTACGCGGGAGAGAGACATTAAAAGGAGGGGGAGGGGAGAGAGGGAGTAAGCGGAGAGGGTACGTAGGCGATACGGATTGGTGAGCGCGGGCGCGAGAACCCCGAGATTTGTTTCTTATTAAATATTTTAAAATGTTAATTGGTCTATAGCAAGGAACATAATCATAATATAATAATTATTACACTATTATTACGTAATCATAAACACAATATAATACATTTACGTAATGTAGACATTTCCTATCAAGCACAGTGAAATTCATGTTCATATTTTTTTAAATTTGTATTTTGACATTACTACTCCTTTATTATGGAAATGCATGCAATGCACACATTTTATTACGTGTCATAAAATTGCCCCCTTTTTCTGTATAAGAAGGTGTATGAAAACTGTGATGTCGTTAATCCATTAAAAACCACTATCGGATGTTTCAAGTACATTATCGTTGCCAAATTGAAATTTTTTATATTGTTTAGACAATTTGTAAAATTATTGCAATTTTGTGATAATCGATGAGAAAGAACTAGGGAAACCCTCAATGTAAATAATGAAAAAAAATTGTCTTTATTTATGATATATTTTTTAAAATTCCTAATTTTTTATTACAGTACTGACAAGATTATGGCAATCCCTTCCCAGTGATGTTATCTGCAAAATTGTAATGATTGATATCGTTAATATTGTTAATAATATAAATAGCAGATGTTTATTTTTTATTTGTGGAAATTTTCACTCAAGTTAAAAATTTTATTAACTATTTTTGAATAGCCACCTGCTAAAAGAAGAAGAAATTAAATTAGAAGAAAAAATTTAATTTAAAATGATACGATTCGATGTAATTTTCTTAAATTGAGCTATTAAGAAAGTAACAAAAACTTCTTTGAATAAACTTTAAAGGTATTGAGTTTGTAGCTAAGAAATATCAATGCCGTTACAATTTTCCAGTTAAAATGTTTAAATGGAACATAGGTGTATTCAAAGGTACTATTTTCACAACTTATATTATGTTTTAGTGTGAACTCCATAAACACTGCCTGGAGTATTATGATCGGTTGGAGGAGCTTCCTCGCAATCCAAAGAAACTTCGGGAAACTCTCTTTACCACGGTTATCGATGTTCAAGTAAGGCACAGTTTTATTCACATGAAACACGGCGTCCTTGTTTCCTAATGTTTTGTGAAATAATTTTAGCCTTTGTAAGGTATTCGCATGAGGAATATTTTCTTCCCAGAAAAGAAATCCCAATAAAATAATGTGCATGAAACATCATCGTTAATTTGATTTTAGATTGACACCTACAATATCAGTGTTTCCATGAACTCACAAGCCCCCAAATCCGAAAAACTGATCTACTTTCATTATTATTTTTACGAATACAACTTCATATTATCTTAAAATAAACGAAACGTGAATTGTGCTTAAGCATCTTAACAATTGCGTAGTGCAATATTATTGGAAAAATTATTTGAATAGATGTGACGAATTTGTAGATTGATGATATATTGATAGATAGATTGATAGATATATTGATGATATATTGATAGATATATTGATGATATATTGATAGATAGATTGATAGATCGATGATAGATTGATCATACGATGGTTATAATTAGGGTTTAAAGGCGCTTCAATATCTGTCATTGGAGCCCGTGATAATTAACATTTAAATAATTTTTATTAATTATAAGATAAATTGAGTAAAAATATAGTAAAGTTTGACTAATTATGAAATAAAATAACTGATAAAGACATTGTTTCATGAACAATAGAAAATCAGTTCATAAAAGGCTTTTTAAAAATCACCCTCAGCTCTCAGATTAATTATAAAGTTCATTTTCTCGAAGAAAGACTTAGAAGAGAGAGGATTCGTCGTTACCCAACAACTCTTCAGAGAGTCTGCGAGGCGATGTCTTCTCCGAATACCGCTTAAATTATTGCAGTGCAAGAGAGCATTCTATACGGTAAGTTATGTTCATTTCTCGCAAATGCGGAGTGGGTCACAACGCGATAAGATGTTCTTCTAACAATTGGCAGTGCCCGATCCTAAGGCGAGTGAAAATTACCTACTCGCGCCTTGAGCCACGCATGACGACCAGGGTTTTATGGAGTTCTTGATCCTCGTGAGTTTGAAATAAGAATTCTGTCACTTTTTGCCATGAACTCAGAATGCAACGATGATTACGATTCACTCAAGTCTCAATGACTGTCGGAATATGACTTTGCTATTTTAATGTTACTGTATAGTGTATGACCCTCCGATTGAACACACATAACCATGCATTTATTCTCACCAGGAAGAGCGTAAAATGTTTGCAAAAGCCATTGACCCGAAATGTAGAAAAAACACACATTATTTGTATTATTTTGGTCTTTAATCTTCATCAATATTGGGGAAGGTTGGACTATGTGGCATGTCAGTGACATGTCATGACATCCCTTTGGAAGTTGCAGATTTACTAACTTTGGTACTCAGAGACCATTCTAAAAATTATAGTTGAGTGAAATTGAAATTAATTGAGTTTGAAATTAACAATTGAGTGAAATGTGATCTTAAATATGTTTTAAAAATATGAAAAAAATGAAAATATATAAATAATTACACATTTTCTATTTTATATAACGTTTTGTAAAAAAAGATTTCTCATCTGTTACAAAATCAGTGGTGCTTAGATATAGTACAAAATTTCTCTTACTATCTGTGTGTGTTATAATTGTAACCTATGTTCTATACTAATAACAAGGCGATAATATCAAACTTAGCAATTTTCATCTTTCATGATTTTTCGGGAAATGTGATCAATTCCACGATTTATTATAATTTTTAACGATTGTTTGGACTAGTAACTTCACATCTCTTCTTAATAAAAAATACTTGAAAATGTTATCGCTCTTTTCTAACAGTTGGCGTTACCAGGACTACCTGCAGGTAATTTCCGATGCGAACGTACTGGCAGTACTGTCGGTAAGCTTGATCGTCAGTGTGACTTTGTGCGCCACTGTGTAAACAACGTTTTGTTTCTGACTGCTAATCATGTCGAGTTTTGCACCAAGAAAAGAGTATTTGCGAGGAATTTTATTGCACTACTTTATTCAGAAGAAATCTGCAGCTGAAGCACACAGAATTCATGTTGAGATTTATCGTGAACGTGCTCTGTCGAAAACGACATGCAGAGACTAGTTTCGACGCTTCAAAAATAATGATTTTGATCTTGGAGATAAGAACGCTCTGGCGCACCGGAAAACTTTAAAGACAAAGAGTTGGAGGAATTACTTAATGATGACGCATGTCAGACGCTACCTTACATCGCAAACTCGTTTGAAAGCATTAGGAATGATCCAGAAGCAAGGGCATTGGGTGCCGAATGAGTTTAAGCCGAGAGACGTCGAACGGCGTTATCTCACCTGTGAACTGCTGCTTCAACAGCAGTGAAGAAAAGGTTTTCGCATCATATCGTGACTGGCGATGAAGAGTAGATACAGTACGATAAACCTAAGTGTAAAAGATCTCGGGGTAAGACGGCCACGCATCGACATCTTGCGCAAAGCCAAATATCCATGATTTGAAGCTTTTTTTATTTATTTATTTACGTCAAAAACAGTTAAAAAAGTGCGTATGACGAGCTATGGGGAGAAGTGAATGTTGTGCACGTTTTCATAATTCTGTGGTCTCTATCCTAAACCATATTCTAGTCGAATTTTGAATACAGAAAAGAGAGTTTTTTTCCGAGTTTTGTTGACAAAATATTCGCTCCTATATAATAAAATATATTTTCAAAGGTAAATTAGCTATAAATTTCTGCCCTGAACCCTCATGTTCTTCATGAAAGAATAATACTTTTTGCCGCGATAATATGAAAAACGATAATTTGAATAACTATATTTCCCACTGAAATTCAGAAGACGTGCACAAATAATGAAGTTACATTTATGTCCAGAAGCAAAACAAGGGACCATCTCAGCATTTGCTCAAGGATCAGGGAAACTGGACGAAAAACCTGATCGAGATGGGGGCTATCAACCCAGAAACTGTGGTACAATACTTGTTACAGGTTCTTTAGAATTATACAGTCCAAATGATAAATAATTACATTAACTATCATTGTTAAAATTAATTCTACTTTCCTTTTTGATGCTCGGTATAGTCTCGAATTGTATAGAATTATTATAACAGTTATGCAGCAGAAAAGATTTTACTTGGGACTTAAACTTTTCTATTGAATTTAATCGTTTAATGTCTTCTGGCAAAGTGTTGTAGAGTAATGTACATGAATTGTATGTGAATTTTTTGTAGTGAGCTGTTGATACTGCCACCTGGTGAATATGATTACTACGTCGTGTGTTATACTTATAGACATCGGCGTTTGCTGAAAATATATTCCCGTCCTTAAGTAAGTCATTTTTGACAAAAACTACTGATTCGTAAATCAGGAGACAAGGTAATGGTAAAATTCCTAGATTAATAAAGAGTGACTTACAAGAATCACGTGGGTTGGATTTGCCTATTATTCGTACAATTCTTTTTTGTAATCTGAAAGTCTGTGAACTATAAGATGTGTTTCCCCAAAATATTATGCCATATCTCAGGCGGGAGTGAACATTGGCAAAATATACACAACGAGCTGTATGAAGGCTGACGGAATTTGAAAGAATTCTGAACGCGTAGCATAATGAGCTTAATTTTGTGTTCAATTCATTTAAGTGGGCATTCCATTTGAGGTTTGACTGAATTGATAGACCTAAAAATTTTGTTACATTAACATCAGTCAATGGCACACCGTTCATTTTCAATGGAGTACAGAATTTTTTATTTGATATGGAAAACTGCATTGAAACAGTTTTATTTTCATTTACTTTTAATTTGTTATTACGGAACCAATTTGAAACGTCTGATATTGTACTATTTACGGTTTCTTTGTTGCAAAGAATATTTGTATCATCCGCAAAGAGAACTGTTCTTCCGTTTCGAATCGCTAAGGGCATGTCATTTACGTATAATAGGAAGAGAATAGGGCCTAAAATCGATCCTTGCGGGACTCCACGTACAATTGGCAAAGAACCGGAAAGGTGTGTACATAAAGTTCCATCATTCCAGTAACGTATTTCTACTCTCTGAGATCGTTGTTTAAGGTACGAACATAGCCAATCTAGAGCAATACCACGGATTCCATACGAAGGTAATTTTGAAAGTAAAATGTTATGATCAATGACGTCAAAAGCTTTTGAAAGATCTAAAAATATTCCAATAGTTGCTTCGTTTTGATCCAATGATGAGGCAACATCCTTAAGAAAAGAAAAAATGGCTGTTTCCGTAGATTTTGATTTCCGGAATCCATGTTGGCAATTTGAAAACGCGTCGTGTTTATTCAGAAAGGTTTCCATTCGCACATAAAAAAGTCTCTCTAATATTTTTGAAAAAACTGACAAAAGAGAAATTGGCCGATAATTTTGAACTTCATTTTTGTTGCCTTTTTTGAAGAGCGGCTTAATCTTAGCTGTTTTAAAAATATCTGGAAAAATTCCGGTGCATAAGGATGCATTAAATATGTGAGTTAACGGGTGTATAATGGCTGGCGCGCACGTCTTTAACAAACAATCCGGAAATTCATCTAAACCGGCCGAATATTTATTTTTTAATTTACCGATTATTTTGAGAATTTCATAGGAAGAGGTTTCGGAAACGAACATAGTGTCTTAAGACTTTTAGGGAAACGTCAGATGTTGAATTTTGTGGCTGAAAACCCTTAGTGAGATCGACAGCAATTCTCGAAAAGTATTGGTTAAAGAGACTAGCCACTGTTGCCGGATCGTTCACATCTCTATCGTTATCTTTTAAAACAACATTCTCTATAAGGTTTCTAGTTGGTTTGGTCGCATTTTTTACTATATCCCACATTGATTTTGTTTTGTTATTTGAGTTCAAAATATCCTTATCGTGTTTCATGATTTTAGCCTGCCTTATGACTTTTCTTAACAATGATTTGTATTTTTTAAAGTACAGGAGGAAATCTTGAGAAACGTTATGATGCTTAGAAATGAAAGATAGGATTCGTTTGTTTTTATATGATGTTCTAATCCCTTGTGTTATCCAAGAATTGTTTTTTGCGTGAAATATTTAATTTTCTTTTCTGAAGAGGAAAGCAAGTGTTAAAATGAAATGAAAGCGTTGAAAAAAAAGAATAATATTTATCGTTTGTATCTATAGTATTATAAACTGCGTCCCATGACTCCTGCAGCAAGTAATCAATGAATAATTTTATTTTACTTTTAGAAAACACTCTACTCATACGTGTATTATTTATTGTGTCATTGTTCGCATTTCGTATAATGGTAAGAATTTGTGCATCGTGGTCACTGTATCCTAAATCTTTTGTTTCAATTTCATGTCGAGTAGTGGTTTTGTTAATTATAATTTGATCGATTGCCTTCTTTGAATTTACTGTGATCCGTGTAGGTACTTTTATTGTAATATCTAAATTGAAGGAATTAATTAAGTTAAGAAACTGCTCTTTCTCGGAAGATTCGACCAGAAAATCAATGTTAAAATCTCCACATACAACAATGGATTCAAAAGAGCGATTGACGACTTTGATAAGTGTAATCTCTAGTTTTTCTAAGAACAAAATGTAATCTACAGCTCTCTTTGTTGGAGGCCTGTAGATGCAAAGCAATATCATTTTTAGCACAGGAAGATGTACAACAGAAATTTCAAAAACATTTTCAACGGCATACTCATTGAATTCCGTCAAGGAGATAGAATCAATATTATTTTTAACGTAAATACAAGAACCTCCATATGCCGGACTTTTATGAGATTCTCTTTTTCTACAATAATAGCCTGCGAGGTAAAAGTTTGGAATTTGGAAAATGCTAAGTTCATTAGGAGATAACCAATGTTCTGTAAAGCAAAGAACATCCATTTGATTTAAATCGCTCTGTAGAGCTGCCTCGATAAACTCAGTTTTATTTGAAAGGGATTGAACATTATGGTGCAATATCTTTATTTTTTGCAAGTACCTACACGAATGTTTTTCTGCTGCATCTGACTGTAGTTGCTATATATTTACTCCATTTTTACCTCGAGTGCGTGGTCGAAGGTTGTAATGTGTCCCAGCAGTCACAGGTTGTGAGGAAATAGAGGCGTCATTGGTAGTGGGAATGGAAGAAACGGGAGTAGGTTCACAGGAGGGGGTAAGAGGGTTCAGAATAAGGGTGGGGGGTGGGGAACGTAAGGAAGGTGAAAGGGATGGATTTTTGGCAGGAGGCTGCGTAGGACTGGAGTTGATGATGTATTGTGCAAGCTTTTCACCGACTGCATGTTTTCCAGCAAGGTTCATGTGGAGACCGTGCCGGGTGAAGTGTTTTACTGAGAGGAAATTCATTTCAAAAAGTGTTACATCTGTTTCTCTCAGTTGCAGTTTTAGTTGTTGGTTTGCGTGCTTAATCTCGCTGCAGAGTGTTGGCCTGTTGTACCAGAAGGGCAGAGGGAAGGGCAGAGTTTTCCTCTGCATTTGGTGGGATCAGGTGGGTGTAATTTATTATGAGCTTCTCAAACCAAACGAAACTATCACGGAAGATTGTTATCTACTGCAGTTGATGCGCTTGAGCCGAACCCTAAAGGAAAAAACGACCACTTTACGAGCAGAGATACCACAAGATGACTTTGTTACACGACAATTCTCGGCCACATGGTGCAAAACCGATGATAACTTAATTGAAAACATTTAAATGGGAAGCCCTGCCCCACCCGCCGTATTCACCAGACATCGCGCCTTGAGATTATCCCCTTTTCCGTTCAATGGCACATGGTATAGCGCAGCAGCGCTTCCATTAGTAGGAAGATACCAAAAAACGGGTAGATTCTTGGATAGCCGCAAAAGACATGGTTTTTGCGACGTGGAATTGTTCTGCATCAGAAAATCGGGCAAAAGTAGTCGCTAGTGATGGGCTATACTTTGCCTAGTATATTGTATACCACATACTATAAATAAAGCATTATTTTTCACACAAAAAACAGCAATACCTTATTCAAGCACCTTATAATTTGTTAAAAAATGTCAGGTTTGTATTGTTGGCGATGAAATTATTGAGTTTCATTAAATTGGAAGTGACTGTTTTGATATTTTTGGGTTTAATAAACTAAATATAGCTCTCTGAATATTGCGCTACGAAAAGTAAAACATTTCGAAATTTCATCTACAAGAAGTCTTCACAGACGAAAAGAGTACTGCAATTACTTTCATTAATCGTTAATCATGTAAAACTGGATTTCCAATGTGTATATTGACGTATATACTGATATATTTGTGTGTATTACAATATATCCATGCAAATATAACACTGCAAATGCATTCTGAGGGGCAGAGGTTTGGCAGTATTTAGTGTTCGAAGAGACTGGCAACATTGAAACGCATTTTTGGAGATGTTAATATTATGAAGCATTCTTATCTAGTAAAATGACAAAGATCTATTTAAAATTGTCAGAAACAATTTCCCAATTGTCAGTTTGAACTTGCAATTATCGTCGCACGAAGATTGAAGTTGTCTTTTGTAAAGCAGAAACCTTGCCTATAACCTGCTCTGTTGTCTGTGAACAGTGCATTTATTTATTTTTCCTTCCTTATATATGTAATACGTATAGACGAAGTGATATACATAGTACAAGTTATATTACTTGTATGCTTGTATATAGAAAGTTATATGATTCTATGGTGATTAGATTTTGAAATTTCAACGGAAATGCACATTCATGGGTCTTCTGATATCAAAAACGAGTTGTTTTTTTTAAAAGTCCGACCGTTTGTTCGCGTGTCTGACAGTCTGTCTCTGAACACCCTAGTACCTAAACGTTCGTAGGGTACGTAGGATTTTTGTCAAAATGAACATTCCCTGATCGATCTGACTCGACTCGAGGTCCTACAATTTTTAAAAGAAGTCTTTAAATTTCGGGGTGCTTCATTAAAAAACTTCCAGACATTTTCAAGTTTTCTCAAAACTGGCTCCACTTTCGTTCTTTACAATTCTTTTAAGAATAGAGTGAAATACACTGATGAAGATTGCATAGATCTATTTGCACGGTTCGGTGTCTTTCGGTGTCTACCTACAAATAGAAAATGGAAAATGTAGTTTTCTAGATGAAATTAGTACTTCACGAAGAGTACTTCATAAATATTAAGTAATATTTTTGAAAATGTTAGAAGTTATTGCGCAATTTTAACAGAAATACGAGAAATATTAACAGGTTAAAAGAACACATTTTTCTCAAAAAGGCTCGAAATATTTGTCTTAAACAAGCTGTACGACAGTGTGAAATTTACCAACAAAACTGTCTTTAATGTCATTTAGATGCATTATTTTGCTTTTTTCAAAAATTATACAAATGTAATTTTCTGATACATTTCTTACGTCGCGTCGTTAATATTTACATATATTACAAGAGATTTTAATACATTCCTGCGCATAGCTGGAGCGTGGCAACTCAAACTCAGAGAGAGAGAGAGAGAGAGAAAGAGAGAAACACGTTGTTTCAAAGACCGTACTTTACTGACAACATCCTTTTAAACTTGAATCTGTAATTTTATTTTGGGAGTAATTTGGGGTAAACAACATTAATCCAACACCCTCAAAAATCTTTTCTATTTTTCCAATTTTCCATGGACGAATACAGCGAATTGCAATTGATTTGTTTTGTGTTTTTGGACGCGTTGTCTACAATGTAAGTGTACCTGACTGGTCTCCTGTACTATGTGGTAGAGTTGTACATGCAAGTTTGTGTGTGTGTGTGTGTGTGTGTGTGTGTATTGAAGTAAGGGGGAGGGGCAAGAATGAAGAAGGAAAGATCGCGCGCCGTCAGTGGTCTGTGTGTTAAGGTATTTATCAGGGAAACCAGGGAAAACTACCCATCACAACAGCCAACAGCTGGAATTCAAGTTCAAGTAGTAACTAATTTCGACCTAGATCTGTAATTAGAGTTGGACATCCGCCACAATCGGGATTAGAACCCTACGACTTCTCGGCCAGCGAAGCTACAGAGACAACAAATGATGACCCTGAACTATTGCAACCGGTGCAAAATGCGAGTAAAACATAAAAAAAAGTCTCATTTCCATTATACATTTTCAACATTACTCTTATTCAATGACAGCTTTAGTGTATTAATGACTTCTGTATTACTTGTCTGACGTTATACCTGCATCAGCGGCATCGCGATAGTCTCTGCTTCTTGATATTCGCAGGTTCCAATGTAGTTGATAGATAATTATCTTCTACTATGATGTGATTTCAGTAGCAATTTGTCCAACTCATTGTTAATAATAATTATTGTTGGAAGATATATAAAAAGAGCTATTTTCGCCACCAAAGGGCGATCTGTACCTGTGTTATCTCTACCATTTGACTAAAACACCGATAGAGAACGGGCGAGAACTTTGTATCGAGGAAGTAATGTGGTGATACATTGGTGTCGACATTTTGACGAAAATACACAACCGAACTCGTTGCGAGACAAATTTGGTTGGGATAAACTAGTTTTGGGGAGTACTTATAATGCACTTAGGACAACTTTAATGTTTATGTGGGGTTATGTATATTCTACTGATAATTAAAATATATATTCAAAATATAATTCCCCATATCCACGCAACTGCTAATAAAGCTTTGGTCAAAACTTAGAAAATGTTTCCTTTATTTAACTCTAGATCTCCCACTGGTATCGAAAGCCGAATATAACTGTACAAATCAATTATTCAACCCATTCTAACCTATGCATGTCCAGTATGGGGTGGCGCAGCACCCAGTAACCTTCAAAAGTTAGTTGCGTTCCAAAATAAGTTCCTAAGAAAGACTCTCAAGGCACCTTGGTTTATTCCAAATTCCCAAATTCATCGCGAGCTAAATATATTGCCATTAAACAAACACATGAATAAAATAGCTAACCATTTCTTTCAAAGTTTTTACTCTTCCCCCTGTTCCACAATATTTAATCTGGGCCGCCTTGCTTCATGGCCCCGTATTAAATCAAGATTCCCCAAGGATAGACTGAGGCCACCGTAACTTCTGTTTCTACACCCTTCCTAGCACTACCTAAATTTCAACGTCACCTCAAACCTAAACCTTGAAGCCTGAATCAAATCATCGAAACTTAGACCGAATTTTCAAGCGCAGAAATGAATACTCATTTGCTATGGATGGCCATATCCCAAACGTTATAATATAATATGTACTGTTGTCAAACCCCTCGAGACAGAAATGTCGCACGAGAAGAAATAATTTTAAAAAATAAAAGAAAAATTTTAAAAAATATATAATTCTGTCTAAATAGTCAAATGCACGCAGTGAATTATCGCTTCGATTTAGATTTTCCTGTGCAATCAGAAATGTGAGAGACTGATATAACCTCACAATGTTTTTCTTAATTACGTAGTACGAATTTAGATTGGCAACGTACTTCTACATATGTCTGGACATAATTCCCTCTGCGACCTCAATAAAGAGACGGGAGGAGATAGGGAATAAAATTAGGAGTGATCATTCATCATGTTGAAAGCTGAGAGACGATTCCGCGATGTGTGCAAGACATAACCAACCACAAATTACGTATACTTTGTGTCTCATATAGGAGTCGCAATAGCGCAAGGTTTTGCATAATAAACAGTAAAAAAGTATATAGAATCTTCCAGTCGTTTTGACACATTTTTCAGACATTATTTATCTACCTGTCATGTTTGGCTTACTGTTTTGGCTTTTGAGTTTTTCTTCCTCAAAAACGTACTTAGCCGAAACAGATAGGTAAGCGAACGGCTTACTTCGCGGCCAGTTAAATCGAGTTGTAACTTAATGAATTCGAATCGTATCCGGAAAATTTTATTTCTTTCCATATTAGTAATAGCAAAGTGCAATATTAAAGCAAGGAACAAATTTCAGCAAGAAAACTTGACAAAACTTTTAGGCGCAGAGTGACTCATTAATAACAAAGGAAAATCGTTAGTAACAAATGTACTATTAGGGTTCGGAAAGTAAATGATCATAGAGGTATAACCCCCCAAAAAAGGCGTATGGAAAGGAAAATAAGAGGAAGTGAACGATTTTGTGAACGAACAGTTATTAACGTCCGAACAAAAAACTTTCCAAATTTTGTGTTGTAAATATGATAAAATGGTTTCTTCTCACAAAGATGGGAATGTTTAGAAGATTCTCAACATTGTTATTTGGAATTGTTTTTCATTTCTCATCAAAAAAAAACTACCGAGGTTTTGCCAGATTCAAACGCGCGTTCCTTCGTCTACAAGTCTCGCATGTAAGCCGTTAGCCTAAGCCAGACATATGCCTTTCTGCAAACGGATTATTTTTGGGACGAATTGTATCTGAAAATTCATTAAACTTTGGCATTTTTGTAACTTAAAATTTAAATAAATTAACCTTATGTGACAATAAGAATGCAGTTCAATTTACGCGACCCTATAGAATAGTATGTACATTCCACTTATAAATATTTCAGTTCAGCGTTGTACAATTCTCCCTATCAGTCGCTTGGCTCTCAGTGGCAGCCGCAGAGCTGAGGCGTTATCTTTTCCTGCCCTACGGGCAAGGTGAGATGAGGAGAGGTGATAAGAACTAAAACAATTCCGCGCTCGGCTACCGAATGGTGCACACCTCGCCCGCTGCTTATCGCTCTGCAGTACCTCCACTGTGACCAGTGATAAGGAAGGCCCTAGCGGGGCCGTGACACGGCCGTTCAGAAAGCGAGTGTCTTGTGCAAATATCTTAGTGCAGTGAAGTGCATATTAATCAGTGTTTTATTAGGAAACACATCAGCACGAGGTGTTGTCGCCTCGGCGACGGGCCCTATCGGGCCACTAGTGCGATTCTCGTAGACAAGTTTTCGGAAGTGAACATAGTTTCGAAAAGTTTTTAGTTTAATACACAATGGCAGAAAACGCAAATGCATCATTTCCGCCGCTCTCAGATGTCGTGTCGTCAGCTCTACACGCATTAAACGACTTTCATTATACGGAGCCGCATCTAATTAATGACCTACAGCAGCAGCAGCAACATCACTTATACGCAGCAAGCCAACCTACAAATTCAACCTTCACGCAGCTGTCCTCACCACCCGTGGGATATTCTCAACCTCCTCTGCAGATAAGTACAGTGCAATCTCCTTCGCTTAAGCGCCCCAGATTGCAAGACGCAATGTATAACCAAACTTCATATGTGCAGGGCCCCAGCAGCATGTCTTATATTGCAAATATGCCCTCATACAACATCCCAACTGGCAATAGATACTCCCCTCTCGCTTCTGACCCCGACCCCGACCCTGATCCAGAGCAAGGTGTCGCAAACAATAATTCTCCTCCCCCACAACCAATCAAGATACCTCCCATCATTATTCATGATCCACCGGTTCATGTGGAACTTCTACAAAAAATTAAGGATCTGCTCAAACATGAAAATTTTGTTACTAAAGTCAGAGGACCATATACTGAAATCAGAACAAATACAGTCGAAGACTTTACTTTACTTCGTAAGCACTTGTCAACGAAAGGATTGTACTATCACACCTACCGGGACCCGACAAAAACTACTATTTCTGTGGTGCTACGAAATGTTCCAATATCCTATAGTGAACAAGAAATACTTGAAGAACTAGTAAAAAAAAGTTTACCAGTAATAACGGTTATCAGACTGACTGATTCTAATCGCAAACCTTGGCCTTTATGTGGTTACTCTTACGAAATCAGCAGAAAGCAGGGCAATATATGAACTAAAGGAATTATTTAATGCTATAATCACGGTTGAAGAGCGTCGTCATAGACCCGGGCCAGTGCAGTATCGTGGTTGTCAATTATGTGGACACACAAAAACGAACTGTGGGAACCCTCCTCGTTGTGGTAAATGTGCAGGGCCGCATGCCACGGCCGAATGTTCTAGTACGGATACCAAATGTTCACTATGCGGAAAGGCTCATTGTCAAAGAATACAAAAAAAATTTTAACAATTTCACAAAACTCTTGCAATGTTGCGAAAATACAAAATTAAAGGCACACACTGACCAAGCGATGCTACCTGACTAACACAGCAAGAAAAACCAAATTAATGTAACATTGCAGAATGTATTGAAAGGTTACGAGGCACACATGGCTGGATTTTCCAACCCAGTCCACTCTCACAGCACCACAGCTCCTCCAAATTACACAGCTGTCTAGTAGAGGGTCTCAAATGCAGATATCAAGAAAATGCCTTTCACCACCGTAGATGCTTCACGCTCGAGGTCCACCATAGCCCTTTCCGCTTTGTCCACACTCCACCAGCCATCTCTCCCGCTGTCCACCAGGCTCTCGCCCCGCCCCGGGTTCAGACCCCGGGCAGGGCGCAGGGGGGGGCGGGCAGCCGGCTAGCCGGCGGAGGGGCGGACGTAGGCGGGGGGAGATACGGGCGGCGACGGCGTGATGGTGGTGGTAGCGGCGGTGACGGTGGTGATGTCGACGTGACGTCATCGGTGTCGGCGCCGAGGGTAGCTGGTTGCAACCTGGCCGGGCGGCGGGAGAACCGCCACACGCATCGAGGCGCGGGGAAACAATGATCAATTAATGTCTTAATTCAATCATTAATTGATTGATTGATTGTTGATTGATATTTTTTAAGTGGGACGCGGGAACTTTGGAGTTGGCGCCCCCATGACACCCTGGTGTAGCATGGAACTCCCATAATTTAGCGGGAGTATCACAAAGAGTGCCCAGGTGGGCGGAAGTCGCAGGAACGTGTCCGCGCCGACCAAAATGTGCTAACACTCATCGGTCCTCTAGTCGTGACTGTGAAATTTATCAAAATATCCTCCTAAGGAAATCACTCCCAACTCGCAACCCCACCCGTCAGCAAGTCTCACAACAAGCAATGCGCTATCATCCTCGCTCATTAACCCCTCCAAGACCTTCTCCTGTAGCCTATCCTCATCCTCCCCCTTCTAACCCTATCACAATGCCACAAGAATCCTATTTCACCCATCGTAGAATTCCACAACCATCATTGTCAAACCAAATGCCCCAATATGCAGATGTCCTCAAACAGCCCATGCACCCACCCACTGGACAGCCATTCCAGCTGGAACAATTCATCTCCCATCAGATAGAACATTTCTTCTCCAGACTCATGAGTCAAATTATTCCTTCTCTCACAAACTCCATCCTTCAATCAATAAAAGTTTATTTTCCATAAAAGTCATGCATATAAGAAATGTAACTCATTCTTCACTTCGTCTCATTTCTTGGAATGCAAACGGTATTAAACCCAATATTCACATGCTAGCCCACTTTTTGCATAATAATAAAATACAAATAGCTTGCATTCAGGAAACTCATCTTTGCCCTTCCATGAAAATTTATATTCCCGGTTATATTCGATATCGCTATGACTGACCGCGTAATCGGTGCAGCGGTGGGGTAGCTAACTTTGTAAACAATTCTGTAACACATCACCAGCTACCGCTAAATATAAATAATACTTTTGAAAATGTTAGTATAGCTATTCAGCAGAAATATCAATTTACTTTAATAATTACGTCAATTTACAAACCCCCTAATATTCCATACAGATCAGGTGACATTGACACCTTGTTTTCCTCCCGCCAACCCACATTAGTAATCGGCGACTGGAACGCGAAACACATTGCGTGGGGAAGCAGACTAAACTCACCTGCTGGTAATCTGCTGCTAGCCGATATACAAAGATTAAATCTGGCGGTGCGTGCTCCTGATGCGCCCAGTTACTACCCCTACTGCGCGTCAGTGCAAGCTGATAACCTAGATTTCGGCATTTCTAACAACATTAGTTGTAACATTCAAGTCGAGATTCATATCGCCCTGCAATCTGATCATCGCCCTGTAGTTTTCTCACTCGGCACAACCCCAGAAGAAATTCGACCCGCTCAACCTTATCAGTTACGTAAGGTAAACTGGCCATATTATCAGATGCTAGTTACACATCTTTTACCTCCATTGCCATTACCTCGAAATACGCAGGAAATCGACAGCGCCATTGATTCACTTACTCATACCATTTTAGATGCCCTAGACTTAACGGCCCCCACAGCCCGTCAACACACGCCACTTCCAACAATACCACCTGTAGTGAAAATGCTGATAGGTTACAAACGTTATATTCGAAATCACTGGTTGAGTCATCGATCCCTTTTTTAAAATCTTATTTAAATCTTCTAACTAAAATTGTGAGACAACTTTTGGCCTTCGTTCACGCGCAAAAGATTCATTTCCAAACTCAAACGGCAAACCCATCTGATCAAATTATGGAACATTACGCGACGTCTGCTGCGCAAACCTACCAAACTACCCACCCTTTTTACTCCAACTGGAGAAGCATCTTCTCCTTCCGATAAATGCAATATGCTGGGAAATTACTTTGCATCAACCTTTACTTCTCATCCTTCTCATAATTGGCAACACGATAATCATATTCTAGAAGTAATTTCACAACCAGAAATAACAGTTCCTGAATGCCCTAAATTTATTTCACCAGCCGAAATTATTAAGTATCTTTCACTAGCAAACCCGAATCAAAAGGCCATGACCAAATATCAACATTTTTATTAAAACGCCTTCCTTTAAAAGTAATAGTGCATATTACAGCAATATTTTACGCCGCCTTGAGACAAACGTACTTCCCTGATAAATGGAAACATGCTCACATTATTCCCATTCTAAAGCCAGGGAAAGTACAAAATGATCCATCTAGCTATCGCCCAATAAGCCTGCTACCCACAATGGGAAAGCTATTTGAAAAATGTATACTCTTTCGCCTAAATTCTTACCTCAGCTCGATCAATGCCATACCACCTCATCAGTTTTGATTCCAACCCCTTTTGTCTACGTATCATCAAATCTTACGCCTAACAGAAGATATCATCGAAGGATTCCATGACCACAAGCATACCGCAGCAGTTTTTCTAGATGTAGCAAAAGCATTCGATACCGTTTGGCACCCAGGGTTAATTTTCAAATTACGCAGTTTAGGTACTCCATCATATCTCTCACGCATCATTGAAAGTTTTCTTAATAAGCGTACTTTTTCTGTACGTCTCCCAGGAGCTCTCTCAGCACCATTCACCATCAAAGCAGGAGTACCCCAAGGCTCCACCCTCTCCCCCACTTTATTTAACGTTTACACATCCGATATACCAATCACTCAAAATACAGCAATAGCACTATTTGCTGATGATACAGTACTTTATTCTTCTAATAGAAATCTCGATTCTGCCGTGGAAGATTTGCAACATCACCTCACTTTATTCTCCAGCTGGGCCAAAAAATGGCACATCCAAATAAATCCAAATAAAAGCCAGGCAAAAATATTCACCCTCCGTAGACCAGACGTCCCCCCAAATCTCACATACCAAAACCAAAGCATCACATGGCTTCCTCACAATAAAACTGTCAAGTATCTTGGAGTTCTGTTTGACAAAAGACTTACGTGGCAGCAAAATATTAAACACCGAATAGCTCTAGCGACTAGTAGAGTCCACCAATTGTATCCGATTCTCAAAAAATCATCCCCCCTACAGTTACATGTGGCTACTCACCTCTATAAAGCAATGATACGACCCATACTTTCTTATGCTTCCCCAATCTGGGCTGCCGCAGCCAAAACAAACATAAACAAAATTCAAATTTTTCAAAATAGATTCCTTCGAACCATTACTAAAGCTCCCTGGTACATTCCAAATGCGCAATTACATATGGAACTTGGCATTACACCCATCCCCGTCCACTTCTCCTTCTTAGCCGCAAAATTCTATCCTAAGATATTAAAGATCCCATCAACCATTTACTTTCATATTGGTAAGCAGAATCCTCATCGAAAAAGACTAAAAAGAAAGCTTCCAAGAGAATTTTTCGATCCCCCATAATGTAGAACCGATGAGTCTTTTCTCATGACATATCACATAATCACGCAAATGCATTATATTTAAAACTAGAATAGTGTCTCTAATGTATCCGAATATTCATGTATATATTTCTTTCTAATTTATATATCTTATGCGGCTGCAGAGGGCCAATGGCCAAGCTAGAATAAATGAAAAAAAAAGAACTAAAACTCCCTGACGAGTTTCGACACTGTCAAAAATTCAGAATTTATTTGCAGCAGAAATCTATGAAATGTTTATCGACTTCAAGAAAAATCACTTACAGTCACTCAATTTATTCTCCAACTGTTCACCACTAATAATGTAGTAAAAAATATATCTTATTTTCTCGTATTATTGGTAATGGACACGTAATATTTTCCAACTTTTTCCCTAATACCACTTCATCTTTCTCTTAAAACTCAACGAGACGACGAACGAGAGTCTGTAGAAAATCATACCTTAAATTATTGAAAATCGAAAAGTTTTTATAAAAATCTCACTTCTATAATTAGTTTCCATTGTTTGTTCTCCATACATACAAACGTTTTCAAGGAATGAAAAAAACCTACCTCAGTCAGAATTTGAACTAGAGCCCTCTGGCTCTTACAAGCAAATGCTCTACTACTTCGGCTAGGAGACGGCTCTTCAAGATGTCACTAATGCAATATTTTGCATATCGTTGACAATAGAAAATTATCTTGAAAAATCTCAGAAACTACTCGAAATTGAAACTTAATTGTGAATTAAATTTATTTTAAAATCTAATATTGGAGAAAAGATTGAATTAGAATATAAATCTCAATCTTATATATTCAAGAGATTTTGGAGGATATTTTATATGAAGCCCATGAGACTCTTTTTATATTTTCAAAAAAATAGCACCAAAGTTTTTGTTAAATTTTGACTTTGGATAGAGTAAAATTCGTTAACTAATTTTTGAAACTTTCGTTGTTTTGTCTGACTAGCTAAATAAAATACTTTTTTGATTCTGGATATTTGAGAAGTGAAAAAAGTACATAAAGACTGCCAAGGAATCCTGAATTTCATTAGGTGTTGTAAAAACAATACATTCTTTTTAAAATTATTTAATTTATAATCTGTGTCTGAAATATGTACACTTAAAAGTTTTCTTTTCAAAATAGTTGTTTGTCTATGAATTTTTTGTGTTAGAAAAACTTTTGAAAACAAATTTTGGAATTTGGTTGTTTATAAAATTTGGTATTATTGATTCCTTTTTGTAAGCATTTACAAAATGGAGAGATGCTTTGGTTTTCTCGTAAGCCGTAAGAACGTCTGTTATCTTGAAATGGAATCATAATGTTTATATCTTAAAAATTGTTTCTTAAATTATTTTTTAACACTATAAAACTAAATTTGGTCAATACAATATTATCTATCTGAAAAATTACAGGAAATATGACAACACATAATCAATTGTTTTCAGAATAAATAAGTTGAGAAAAAAAACATGACGAGAAATTATTCAGGTAAACATTTATTTTAGAAAAATTATTTGATGTATTTTATCTCGTTCGTATTTAATATATTTTGTAAAAGAAATTTGCAATGATTATCATAATTGTTTTAGTCCCAACATTTGATAAAAAGAAATATTGTAAAGAAAAACAACGATCAACAAAACGAAAATTTAAAAAAATGTATGTGGTATCTCATAAATATATCATTATTTAGTGAAAAACTGATATCAATTATAATTTAAAATTTTATACAATTAACATTGTACTATGGATTGTACTATTAGATTGTTATATTTATTTACTAGACCCTGAAGAAGAAAGCCAATGTCCTTCGAAACGTTGGTTGAATAAAAATTGATTAATAAAAGTTGTTATATGTGTGTCTGCCTGAAAATTATTGCACCTTGAAAAAACTTAAAATAATTTTTAAAAAGGCAGTCTTCAAATAATTAAATTTGGAATTACTCTGTCCAATGAAGATTAGAACTAACAAGCAAACTTCTTTACTTTAAGAAGTTTTTATCACTGATTTTGGTTTTCAGTTTTTTCCTACATAAAAAGAAGAAACAAAAAAAAAAAAGATTCACGGAGTTTCTGAGAAAAGCAAATGTTTAAAATTTATATTGCCTGTTTGATGCAAAATTACCCAAAAAATTCATATTTTCAAAAAACTAAACATAAATTTGTTAGAAGATACGTTTAACAGATTTCACTATGAAAAAAACTTATGTTCATAATTCTACTTGTAGAAAGACACTGAAAATTATTGAATTTCTCCAATTTTTGAAAAATCAAGAATTTTATCAAAAATGTGATCTGCATCATTTTCTTAAGCGACCTTTGCGCTACTCGAAGTCAAAATTTAATCAAACATTTGTTGCCATTTTTTTGGAAATTTTAAAAATGTTCCAGCGGCTTCATATAAAGTACCTACCAAAATTAAAATACCTGTTTCAAATTCAAGGGACCGCCACAACATCCAGCTCAAAGGGGGAATATCAATGAGAAAGAATATCTTGGAGAAAGTCGGCTGATCAGTTTAGGTATTATCGTTCTGTACAGAAGCGCAGACAGACGTTTTGACGTCAATCAGTTTTTAGGTATCAAATACCCACAAAACATGGATTATGGTGACATGTGTTAGATAATATTTTTCCAGATTTAGCAACGCACTGGATTTATCCACTTTTTCTTTACTAGGGTACGGCAATTAAAAGTTTTTCTGTCGAAACGTTCCTTTTTTCCCGCAGGATTACGATACTATCTCTATACTGCGTTCGCCGTAGCGATAATGTAAGAGTAATGACATTTTTTTTCAATTTCTGTGAACGAACAAAGCAAATTGCATTTGATTGATTGATTAATGTTTTAAGGATTGTTAACTAAAATGTTAATTAGTGCCATAGTTCATTAGTGAGGTTCACGATATATCTTAAGAGGCGGCGGTGTTTTGCCTCTGTTGCAGCCGTAGATCCGACGCCCACCTACACTTCGACATGCAGAGATTCCCTTATGCACGTTTCTCCCTCACCGTAGCAACACCCCCAATCGATGTCTGTGAATGTCTAATGTTATACACTACGTTAGCCGAATGATAAGAGACATTGGGATAGTCGCCGCTTCCTGTTATTGCGAATTCCAATGGAGTTGGCAGATAATTTTCTTCTATTAAGATGTGATTTCAGTAGCAATTAATCGAATTCATTTTGATTAATAAATATTGTTGGCAGATCAATGGAAAGAGCAATTTTTGCCTGCAAAAGGACAACCAGAAGCCTCTGATCTCTACCATTTTACTGAGGCACCCGGTAGAGGAGAGACGAGAACGTTGTATAGAGGAAGTACTACGGTGAATCATTGATATCAATTGATTAAATAGTTCTTCGGGGCATGTTAACTGTTTAAGTAATTAATCCCGTAAGTGCAGTACATTTTTTCCTAGGGAGGTTCATCTTTCGCCGCTGGATGGTGAGACCCGGCACCGAACTACCTCTCGGCTAGTGGTGTTGTCCCCAACCAGACATCTCCCAGCAACGGCGCGGCGTCGCAGCCGGGACCAGCTCTAAGCTCCCGCCCGGGCTCCTGGCACGTCTGTCAGTGTAGTACATGTAAGTGTGTATGTGTGTAAGTATGGGGTGACGAAAAAACAAGGAAAGGGAATGGAAGATCCCAAGCAGGCCGTGGCCAGTTTGTTGGGGTACTGCTTCGATTTTCGCGTGGTTTTGATCGGAAGAACCACGCAAAACTACAGATAAGAGCAGCTGACCGCTAGATTTACCCTCCACATATTGAATGAACTCGTCGTAGCTATCTAGCTAGTGTCGATGTTCCTGCCACGGTCGGGGCTCAAACCTAGGACATTCCGATCAGCGGCACTGCAGTGCACTGATGTCATCTTGGCGAAAATACATAACCGAACTTGTTGAGAGTCTAATTTGATTCTGATTAAATAATTTTTGGGAGTACTTCATACAATGCACGTAGAACAACATTAATACTTATATAGGGTTATGTATAATTGTATTGTAGTGTCACATTAAAGTATATATTCAAGAAGTAACTCTATCTTTAGAGACAAATTAAGAATTTTCACTTTGTAGATATTCCTGTCCTTTCAGAAATGTAGAACATTGATACTATCTTAAAATTTTAACTTTTTATTTATAAGAAAAATGTGGGAAAGTGATTGATCTTATGAACGAACAGTTCATGAACGTACGTACAAAAAACTCTGCAGTGCTGTGATAAAATTGTTTCTCCTCGCAAAAGAAGAGAATGTTATCGACATCGTTACTTGGAATTTATTTTCATTGCTCGTCAAGTAAAACACTGCTAGGGCTTTACCGGATTTGAACACGCAATCTTCTATTATTCAGTCTCGAGTCTAGGCTATTGCGCTACTAACACAGACGTACGCGTTTCCGCGAACTGATGCAGTTTAGAATCATATGAATTTGTGTCTTCACATTCATTGCTTTTCCCCATTTCTGTAACTTAAAATATTAAATAAACTACCTCTGGGAGACAATAAGAATGCAGAGCAATCTACGCAATCCTAGGAAATAGGTAATTCTACTTATAAATGTATCGATTCAACGTAATAGAATTGTCGCTAGTAGGCACTTCGTTTCTACCGATGTGCTGAGGCCTTATCGCCTTTCGCCTCTGTCCAAGGTGAGATTGGCAGAAGTGACGAGGTTGAAGTAAATGTAGCAGACGAGTTTCGGCAGTGTCCGAAATTCGGGAAAGAATTCAGAAATGAATTCATTTGCAGCAATTAATCACAAGAATCTACGAAACATATCGACTTCAAGAAAAAACACCTATCATCACGCAGTTATTACACCTCCACACATTCAAATAAAAAAGCTCTTATTTTTTCGTGTTATTGGTGAAGGTTGATTAACACATTACAAATTTTACACTATTAACACTTCATCCTTATCTTAAAACTCTTAATCAAATGATGACCGAGTGATTTGAAAAAAATATATACCTTAAATTTCTGAAAGCGAAAAATTTTTATAAGAATCCCACGTCAACAGTCAATTTTAAAGTATTGTGCTCCACACGTACAAACATTTTCAAAAAAAAAAGGCCATGAGTAGGCCAGGACTTAAACTCGAGCCCTCTGGCACCCAAAGCAAACACCCCACAACCTGAGCTACAAGACTGCTCTTCCCAAAGTCACTAATGCACTATCTGGCATATTAGAAGGGTGGAGACACCAGAATATGCGAAAGCTACTCGTGTTTTTAAAACAAACTAGTAAATTAAATTAATTTCAAAATTGAATTTTGAAGAACAGATTGCATTAAGAAATAAATCTCTCGCTTGTGAATTGAAGAGTTTCAGGTTCGAAGAACATTTCATTGTCACAATATAACTCAAAATTATGGGAAAACTACTAACGTTTGAAGAAACAAATATTAAAAATCTAATATTGAAGAATATATTGCATTAAAAAATAAATCTTAATGTATAATAGTGTTGTTGTGGGAGAATATCGACCATTTTGAACCTTTCCAATGGCCGAAATCCCAAAAGTTTTATTGAAAATCGAACCTATGCCGTACTGTGAAACGAAGTTCTACTCGCGGAAACAGTTAATAAAAACCATAAAGTAGGAAATAAGAACATCTCATTTTTACTTTCTCGTATACGTACGTATATACGGTGTAATACACGTAGTATAGGGAAAGTTATGTAATGCTGTGCGAAAAAATGGCGCATTTTCGGCATAAAAAATTTCATGGCCTGTGCCTGATAACGAACTAGTAGTGCTACAGAATGGCACAGACCTTCCAGTATTAGTTTTCTATTTCCTTTGGTTTCTATTTCCTAGATGTTCGGACTTGACATATATTTTTGCCAGTTGTCATCTATTGCCGCCCAAATTACTTTTTTCACATTTTCATTATTTTTCCGGTTTCTTATTAGTAGAACGAAAATATTATTTGAAGAATATTGAAGAACAGTGAAAGCTCGTCCTAAATGGCAAGGTTCTTTGAAAACTTTGGAGCCCTTTTTAAGAGAATAGCGTTTAAGTGCTACTGAAAATACGAAATTTGAAGAACGTTTTCACAGGTATCATTTGTGTTTTCGAAACATTTTACTTGAAGTCATTTAAAGCACATTAAGTCTCAAAGACAATAGTGTTTTCAATTAAGGGAACGGTGTATATTAACGGTGTGAAATCTTTCAAAAAATTACGTTTGTGTAATTTTTTAAATAACAGAATAATGACCTAAATGAACCTTACTCCATATTAAAGAGTGCAAACAGCACTATCCGTTCGAAAACTTTGAAGAAAAAATTTGAAGACATTTTTGAGCAAATAGCATTTGACCGTTTCTGAAGATGCGGAATTTTCAATTAGTCTTCACAGAAAACGGTTGAGTTTTCGGCAAACTTACTGGACATTATTTAAAGCATATATTCTCATAAATATAATGCTAACAAATTGCCGCTAATGTAAATATTAATGACGTGGGAGACAAGTCAAAGAAATAACATTTTTGTAAGTTATGAAAAAATAAAATAAAAGAGCAACATGACGTTTAAGTCATGAGTTAAGTAAACATGAGTTAAGTAAATTTAAATGAAAAAAATTTGGAGACGTTTTTGACAAAATCTTGTTTTTGTATATTTTTAAAATTGCACACATTGCAAGCAATATTGCGCGAAAACTACTAAACCTTTCTAAATACTGTTTCGTAGTGTGTCGAAAATGTTTCGTAAAGAAAGAACTCACTTTGCAGAACAAATTTTATTTGAAGGAAAAATCTCAATATTAAATTTTGAAGTTGGAGAAAGATGCCGAAAAAATTCAAACTTTTGCAGTTTTCGAAAATTCAGAGTTAACCGTAGAAATCGGCACCTAAGCCTCCTTAATAAGTGTATTTTACTCTATTCTTACAAGAAATTTAAAAACAAAGTTTGGTGAGTTTTTGAGAAGATTTTGAAAATGTCAGGAGGGCTTCATGAAAACTACCCCCAAATTTTTAGAAAGTTTTTCAAAATCTCAAAGCTTCGAATAGAGCCAGATGGTTAGGGGTTTCGTCAAATCCTACGTTTAGTGTAGGCGCTAGTGGTGGTCACTGAAGGACGGACAGACGTACGTTTTGTTTTCAATGTTTTTTTTTTGTATCAAGGACAAAAAGGGATTCTGGATACACCACGTGTTAGGAGATTTTTGTTCTTAATTTAGCAAATTATTTTATCCTCTTTTTCATTATCAGGTCCCGGCAACGAATTTTGTTCGGCGGAAAATTTGCCGTTTTCTCACGCAGCATTTCATAACTTTCCCTATATTACTTTGTACATACGTATACATACGGGAAAGTAAAAAGTTGATAAAATCAGTTGCTAAATTACGAAAAAAATCCCCTAGCACGTGGTGTGGTTAGAATTACTGCTTTGTGAGTCCTTGACACCGAAAAAGCAATTGAAAGCAAAACGCCCGTCTGTCCGTCCGTGAACACCACTAGCGCCTAAACAATGCTTAGAATTTTTTCCAAATTTATGAAACCGCTGACCATCTGGCTCTAGTCGAATTTTCGAGATTTTGAAACTTTCTAAAAACCTGGGGGACATTTTCGAAATTTTCTCAAAAACGGTTCCAAATTTTTTCTTTTAATTTCTTGTAAGAATAGAGTAAAATACCCATATTAAGGTAGCTTCGGTCCAATTTTCTCGGTTAACTCTGAATTTTCGAAAATTGCAGAAGTTCCAATTTATTCCGGCATCTTCCTCCAACAACAAAATTGAAAAAAAATTTTTTTCCCTGGAATAAAATCTGTTCTCCAAAGTGAGTTCTTTCATTTAGATTCCGTACATTTTTTGAAAATTTTAGTAGTTTTCTGACAATTTTGCCCGAAATATGTGCAATTAAAAAAAAATACAAAAACAAGAGTTTTTCAAAAACGGCTCCAAATTTTTTCTTTCAATTTTTGGCAGGGTTAGTGCCTAATGTACCCTATGTGATGACATAAACGTCATGTTGCTCTATTCTTTTCTTTTTTCAGAATTGACAAAAATGTAATTTTTTTACTTGTCTCTCACGTCGTTCATATTTTCACTACCTACAATTTGTTCACATATATAACAATATTTATGAGTATATTTGTTTTCATTAATGTCCTATAAAATTTCTCAAAAACTCAAGCGTTTTCTGTGAAAAGGAGCTCAAAATTCTCCATTTTCAGAAACGCTTAAACTCCATTTCTTCCATTTCCTCCGAACTCCAAAATGTTTCCAATTTTTCTCTTTAAAATTTTCGAACGGATCGTGCTCATTGGTTTCTTAAATGAGATAAAGTTCATTTTGAAATATTTTTTGTTTTTTTAAAAAATTACACAAATGTAAATTTTTTGAAAGATCTCACACACTATTTACGTACGTTTCCCACAATTTGTAAATACCATTGTATTTGTGAGTAAATATGCTTTAAATGACTTAATGAAGTTTTCGAAAACACCAAAGATACCTGTAAGAAAGAGCTTCAAATTTCGCATTTATAGTAGCGTTGAGACGCCATTTTCTTAAAACTGTTTTTCCTTTCACTGTTGTTTAATATTCCTATTTCTGTTCTACTGTTAAAAAAACGAAACATTAAGAAAATGTTTAAAAAAGCAATTTGGATGGCGATAGATGCCAGTTGGCAAGAGTATAAGGCAACTCCGAATAGCTAGCCGAGACCAAAGGGAATAGAATACTAATATGGGAAAGTCTTTGCCATTCTGCCATTTTGCCATTCATGGCACCACTTGTTTTTAATTGGCTTTAGTGAGTCTGTATGTGCAAAAGTACTGACGCATTTTGTAAGCAAACGTCGCTTAATTCGATCAATAAAAATTAAATAATATTTTGGAGAACATTTCGATATTCTCATAGGGGCTTCATGTAAAGTATTCCTCAAAATTAAAGGGGTTCTTTTGAATTAATGTGAACTGATGGAAGGAATATTATCCATTTTCAAGAATATCTAGAGGTTGGTTTTGGCCTCTGTACCAAAATAAGATAATTTTTTGTTTTTACTACCTGAAAGTCGAATGCAATATATGTTGCAAGAGTTTACAACCAACACTTTTCCAGATTTGGGTTTGAACAAAATAACGGTCTAAAACCAGAAAAGTTAACGACATACTTTTCTCGAAACTTTTTCGACAAATGTTTGGTTCCGAAACTTCTTCCAATGAAATTCTGAGAATAGTCTAAACAATAAGTGTTCGATATGTTTTTATGAATTTTCCGATTGTTTATTGGAAACTGTGCACCTGCACCCGTTAAATCACATTTTCAATGATTTTTTATGCACAGAAATATTTTCATATATTTTCAAAATAGCAAAAGTGAAGCCAATTCATAAAAAAACAAACAAAAATTAAATTCACAATTCTCAGCCAATATCTCTTTCATCATTTTATTCAAAAATATTTGGGAGGATTTCCTATATATGAATGAAAACTTTTCTGAGAATAAACCAAGTTTTTACAGATTCTCAACACGGATTTATAGAGCAAAAATCAACAACTTTCGTATTTTATTTTCTTAAAGGTATATGTTTCATTAGCGATTGAAAATGAAACGGGTATTGAAATATTTTAAACGTTTTCACGTCGGTTACTATGAAATATTACTCTGGAAATTAATTTCATATATGGTAATGCTCTGGATTGAATATTCTGTTGCAAAGCAGCGATGGCAAAAGTAGAATTATCGTACTCGCATGAAAATTCATAATTTCCTCATCCTCCTATTTATTTTCAATTAAGCATGGGGTCCCGCTGGGTCTTTTTTTACGTAAACGACATGCTCTCGACTTGCTTGCTCCATTAGAAGTGGAAGAAGAGTTTTACTTGCTAAAGACACGAATGTCTTTTACAACAAAAGAAACAGTAAAAAGTACGATTTCACAAGTTTCAAATGGTTTTCGTAACATTTTAATAATCAAAAAACGAGAAACAGTTTCTACCCAGTTTTGCATTGCAAACCAGCAATCGCTTGCCCCACAAAAAACTTGTGGTGCTACAATAGCACTTACTTTCCCGTATTAGAGGAAACAGCTACGTAGTACTGAAATATTGCCCTTTATGCGCTTCTAACATCTTAGCTTACAACTCACTGTTTCCATCGCAGTGTTGTCAGAAGTATGTAAATTCTACAACTGCACAAAAATAGAATACAAAAGTTTTGTAAACCTGTATTGGAAAAAAAAGCCTGATACTCTGGACAATATAGAAATGCATTCCATAAGGCCATGATTAGAGAAGAGTATTTTAAAACCATGCAACAAATTCTCTACTCACTACAAATAGTACAGCATTTGGTGCGAAAACTAAATATTTTCATGCAAATATCAACATAAATTAGACAATTATAACTCCTTTTCATGGAGTACTATCAGGTCACAACGACACGTAATTCTTAGATATTCGCGAACGCAAAGTGAATTCCATTGTTGCAGACCCTGCATTGTTGCTATTCTGAGAGCTATTAATTTGAAAAATAAACAATTTCTAAAATAATAATGTGTAAGTGTATAATAAAAGTTCGACCGTATGAAACGAAGAAAGAAATACAATACGAAATTGCACATTCTAATTTACGACGCACCCAGCTGTCCGAAGCCCAGTAAGTTTACAGCGGGCTATTATATTTGTCACAAAATTATAGAAAAACTACTCGTATTTGGATAATATTAAGAATTACCTTATTTGAAAATGTTGTTTTGATAAATACATGTAATTGAGAAAAAATGTATTTTTAAAAACACAGCTGTAAGAAAAAACGAAAACGAAGCGCTGTCAATTCCGAGCGGGCTATTATATTTGTCAGGAAATTATAGAAAAGCTACTCATATTTTCAAAAAATTTTTATGACAAAAAATGACCTTATTTGAAAATCTGCGGTCTACCGCCACCCAAACTACATTTGTTTTGATATTTTTTATTAATTTTTCGGTTTCCTAATGGTAGAACAAAAATATTATTTTAAGAATTTTAAAAAAACAGTTAACCGTGTCCTGAGTTGCAAAATTTGGAATTATTTTAAAGAAAATGGCGTTTAAGGGCTACTGTAAATGCGAAATTTAAAGCTCTTTTTCAAAGAAAAGTTTTGAGTTCTCGAAAAATTTCATTTGAAGTCATTTGAAGCGCTTACACGCACAAATTCAATAGTGTTTACAAATTGCTGAAAATGTGCATTTTAACGGTATAGGAGAACATTCAAAAAATTACATTTGTGTAATTTTTGAAAAAACAAAAAAAAATACCCCCAAATTACCTTTACGCCATATTAAAGAGTGCAATTAGCACTATCCATTCGAAAAGTCTGAACCAAAAATTTGAAGTCATTTTTGAGAATATGGCATTTCAGCGTTTTTGAAAATACGGAATTTTGAGCTACTTTTCACAGGAAACTATTCAATTTTCGTGAAACTCTATTTAAAGCACATGTACTCATTAAATAATAATGTGAACAAATCGCCGTTAACGTAAATATTAACAACGTGAGACACAAATCCAAAAAATTACATTTTTGCAATTTTTGAAAAAACAAAAGAATAGAGCAATATGGCGTTAATGCCATCTCATAGAGCAAATGTAGCACTAATCCTACCAAAAGTTGAAAGAAAAATTTGGAGCCGTTTTTGAGAAAATCTGGTTTTTGTAATTTTTAAAATTTCAAATATTGCGTGCCATATTGCGCAAAAAGTACTAAAATTTTCGAAAAAGTGTACATTACTTTAATGAAAGAACTCAAAAAATGTTATTTGAAGGAAAAATCGCCATCTTTAATTTTGTAGTTGGAGAAAGACGCCGAATAAAATTCAAACTTTTGCAATTTTCGAAATTTCATAGTAATCTGTGAAAATCGGACCTACGCCAACTTAATAAGTGTATTTTACTCTATTCTTACAAGAAATTTAAAGAAAAAATTTGGATCCGTTTTTGAGAAAATTTTGAAAATGTCCGTGAGGCTTCATTTAAAGTACCCCCAAATTTTGAAGAATCTTTTTTAAAACCTCAAAGCTTTGATTCGAACCAGATCGACCGGGTGTCAAAGAATACAAAAAACTTTAACAATTTCACAAAACTCTTGCATTGCTATGAAAACGCAAAATGAAAGGTACACTGACTAGGCGAGGCTACCTGACTGATACAGTAAGAAAAATTAAATTAGTGTAAACATTGTAGAATGTATTGAAGGCTACGAGGCACACATGCCTAGATTTTTCAAACCAGACTACTCGCATAGTACCACAGCTCCTCCTTTTTACACAGCTGTCTAGTAGAGGGTCTCAATGCACATAGAAAAAATGCCCTTCGCCGACGGGAATGCTTCACGCCAAAGTTTTTGAGCATTACCGTGTGGAGCGATAAGCTGCCCACCGCACTCCCCGTTCCATCGTAGCCCAGCTCCACCCAGCACTCTCCCCGCTAGCCGCTAGCACTCTGACCACCGCCCCGAGAATGACATCGGGTGCATGGCAGGGGGTGGTTAGCCGGCCGGCAGGGGGAGGGGCGGACGGACGGAGGCGGGGGGAGATAAGAGCGGTGACGGTGGTGGTGGTGGTAGCAGCGGCGCTGGCCCCGGCGGCAACGTCGGCGGCGGTGGCGGTGACGGTGACGGTGGTGATGTCGACGTGACGTCATCGGTGTCGGCGGCGTGGGTGAAGCCGCGCGGCGGAAGAAGACGCTCCATGCGTAGAGGCGCGGGGGAACAATGATTAATTAATTTCTTAATTAATTAATTAATTTTTTAAAGTGGGACGCGCGAATTTTTGAGTTGGCGCCCCCATAACACACTGGTGCAGTATGGAACTCCCATAATTTGGCGGGAGTACCACAAAGAGTGCCTAGGTGGGCGGAAGTCACAGGAACTTTGTCCGCACCGAGAAAAATGTGCTAACACCGGGGAATATCCATTTTGCATGAAATCGTAATGATGGTTTAGGCTCTAGCAGTGTTCACAAACTGACGAACAGACGGACGGATGGACGGACGGACACACGGACGTTCTTAGGCAGTATTCTACAAAACACGACTTTTATGATTATCCTTTTTTAACAATTTTGCAAATTTAGTTCTTTTGGGTGCCCCCTCTCCACAGCATGAGTGGACAGGAAAGAAGCCGAAATCAATGTAAAATTAAATTCGAGGAAAATACCGAAATAATATTTCACAATAAAATAAAAGAAACTATTTTATTTTCTGTGGATTTTTATCTCAACCCTCAGCAAATTGGTATGGGCTCTCTCGCACAGTTCCGGGTCTATAATGCTGGGGATGGGCGTTCGCAGTTGAGTGCTATATTAAATCAATTTTCAATTATTATTTATAAAGTGCAGAGTTTTCGCGCATTCCTGGATTTTAGATACTTATTCATACGTTGACAAAAATAAATACTTAGGTCAGAGAAATTAGAACTTTTTATCTAGTGTCAAACATCTACGGTTGTGGGAACCTAGGCTTTCACTGTAGGAATCAGTAACTATTTATCGGTCCGAGAGACGCCGCATCCTCAACACGATTGCCAACGTTTCAGCTGATATTCTGTGACCTTCCTTCTGGAGGAAAGTCGTAGGTGCGAGGTGCGTAAGGACGCGGCGTCTACCAAACAGCAAAGCTTACAAATGCTTTGTTTTTTTAAATGCCCTTCAATTTTACAAAAAGTGAAATAAATTCGTTGTTCTGAGATGAAGTTTTAATATTTTTTCCTGCCTGATTGGGTGTTCTAAGAGACAGTGAAGCAGTTATTGTAAATTCGTCTCCAAGCTGTTTCCCTTTATTTCCCCGGTGTCTGTATTTCCCCATTAATTCTTCACCTGCGAGCGAATTACCTGCGCCGAACCTGCGCCGAAAACTGTCGTATTTACATCTATATTATGCATGCTTGATTCTCCTGAATATTACGTCGTATATGAGGAGTGAAAAACCACCGCACACAAGAAGCAGTATTAAGGCTGACTGAATTTTATTACGTATTAAAACATTCTGATTACGGAATTCTTTATTTAGTGTTCTATTTATTAATATTGATTATCTATTTGAGGTTAGACTGAATTGAGAGGCCCAGAAATTTTATTTTCTTTACATCAGCCTTGTGCAGACAGTTAATTACTTTCCCGTATACATACTTTGACCGTATGGTCAAAAGACCATCATTACGCAAATAACGACATTCAAAATTGGCGCGTGGACAACGAATCGATCACGGGGAAAATCAATCGGGTCGTGAACGAAGGCACTTAACGAGGGATTCGATCGAACGGCGGTAGACGGAAGGTCAGTTGGGAGAGAACGGTCGTGAGGCAAGGACGAGAGATGGCAACGGAAAAGTAATGCGGAGACGATATGATAGAAATCGGCGGTGATCGAGCCAAGGTGGACAATAGGAATGAAAAGTATGACGAGTTAGGTGAGGAAAGTGAATGATGACTATCATAAGTGTAATCGAAGAAACATAATAACAGAAATTAGTGAGGGAAGTGCAAAACTACGTGGACACGTGGGTGATACGACGATCGCGGCATGGTGAAGTGGAAATTAGAACATTGATGGTGATAAGAACGATTTCAGAGGATCTAGTGCGGCAGAGGAGATACGAAGAAAGAATAATTTTGTCACGGAAAGGGATTAAGGCATTTGAGAAGAGAAAGCTCTCATCTAGTAATCACCAACCAGTCGGTGCAGTTACGCGTGCGCGGTACAGTAGTGTAGAGTTGTAGGAGCATAAACCGCAATTCCAATATTTGGAAAAAAGAGTTGGCGGCGAGACAGCGCCGGCGTGGGATTATGGACCGTAGGTAAACACGTGCACGGACGCAGAGCGACGGCGGGTGCCAAGGTCATCTTACGGCAACGGACATCGGAGGACGAAACGTCGCGTATGGCATCGAGCGGGAGGCAGCAACAACTGAGTACACCAGATAAGTTAACGAGAGTTACAAGTAAATATTGGGGGGGGGGCGGATGTGGTGTCCGCAGATTCAAGATGCTCATTAGAGTAATATAAGGAAAATTAACACTGTCTGTGATATGAGTGTACGATATGTGGTTACAGAGAGAGGGAATGGGACGTAATGTTGTTGGGTAATTTATCAGTGTATGATGCATTGAGTACGCTAAATGATTAATCGGCTGCGCCGGGAGCTCCCGTTGATTCATAACACGGATGATAGTATAAAAGGGAATAAGGAATTTATAATAATGAGAAACAACCAGATAAATGTCATGTAAACTGGTTATTTAGCTGTTCATTGATGATCAGTAATAATTCCAGTGTAATGTCAATAGTGTCATTTTTAATAAATCCTGTTTTTGTGTTACTAAATGATGAATCAAATTCAGACATGCTTATCAATAGCATCCCCCTTAAAGAATTCCTTGACCCTAACAAACAAACAAAAATTTATGATATGTATATCCCTGACAACCTATCAAGGTAAGTACGGTCACAATACGTATCCGCGGAGTGATATAGGAAGTAAAGGGAAAGTTATGTAATGCTGCACGAAAAAATGGGGAATTTTCGGCGGAAAAAATTCATTGCCGGGCGCTGATAACTAAAAAGTGGATAAAACCACTTGCTAAATTAGGAAAAAAATCCCTAACACGTGGTGTAGCCAGAATTCCTTTTTTGTGGGTCCTTGATACCGAAAAAACGATTGAAAGGAAAACATCCGTCTCCGTCTGTCCGTCCTTCAGTCTGTGAACCAATGCTAGAGCCTAAAACATACGTACAATTTCTTCCAAAATAGATATTCTCAGATCGAGCTGGTTCTAATCAAAGAATTGAGATTTTGAAAAAGATTCTTCATGAAAAAGATTTTACATGAAGCCCCACGGACATTTTCAAAATTTTCTCAAAATCGACCCCAAATTTTTTCTTTAAATTTCTTGTAAGAATAGAGTAAAATACACTTATCAAGGTCCGATGTTCTTGGATGAATTTTCGGAAATTGCAAAAGTTTAAAATTTTTTCGGCGTCTTTCTGGAACTACAAAATTGAAGATAGAGATTTTTCAATCAATTAAAATTTGTTGTCCAAAGTGAGTTCTTTCATTGAGGTCATTACATTTTTTTCCAAATTTTAGTAGTTTTCGCGCAATATTGCGTGTAATATGTGCAATTTTAAAAAATTACAAAAACAAGATTTTCTCAAAAAGGCCCCAAATTTTTTCTGTAAACTTTTGGTAGGTATAGTGCCTAACGTATTTTATGAGATGACAAAAACCCCATATGGCTCTATTCTTTTTTTTTCAATAATTGAAAAAATGTAATATTTTTGACTTGTTTCTCACGTCGTTAATATTTACATTAGCGGCGATTTGTTCACATTATTATATTAACGAGTACATGTGCTCTAAATAATGTCAAGTAAAGTTTGTCAAAAACACAACCGTTTTCTGTGAAAAATAGCTACAAATTCCGCATTTTCAGAAACGCTCAAACGCCATTTTCTCATATATGGCTGCAACGTTTTTCTTCAACCTTTGGTAACGGATAGTGATAATTACACTCTTTAATATGACGTAAAGTTTATTTTGAGTTATTTTTTTGTTTTTTCAAAAATTATATAAATGTAATTTTTTTGAAAGATCTCTCACATCTTTAATATGCACGTTACGAACAATTTGTAAAAAAATATTATATTTGTGAGTGTACGTGTCTGAAATAACTTCAAATAAAGTATTTTGAAAACTCAAAAATTTTCTGTGAAAATGAGCTTCAAATTCTGCATTTTTAGTAACGCTAAAACTCATTTTTCTTTATAATGGCAGCATAATTTTGAAAAGAAAATTGCCATTTAGGACTAGATTTTTGTGTTCTTTCATATTCTAAACTTGTGATTTCCGTTCTACCAATAGGACACCGAAAAATTAAGAAAATGGCAAACAAATGTACTTTTGCGGTGATAGATGGCAGTTGGCAAGAAAGAGTATGTGGCAATTCCGAATAGCTAGCGAAGACCCAATGAAATAGAAAACTAATACCGGAAAGTCTGTGCCATTCTGTAGCACCACTAGTTTTAACTTTGAGCCTGAAGGCCCGTCTTCAAGCTGGAATATGTCACGGCATCTCGCGTCTTCCTCAGTCATGCTGCTATATATCGCATGAAGCAGTGCTTACGATCCCGCAACATCTTGCGGCACGACCGAGAAAGACGCCAAATGCCTTGTGATATTCCGGCCATAAGGGTTTGAGGGGCAGCTATGCACAAATCGCACTTTAGGCGATAGCCCACCCCAGAGCGCACCTGCTTGAGCTCCTTGCGGATGCTGCGTGTGAGGTCGACGCTTCGCTTGTGGATGCGCTTCACGGCCACGATGTTTCCCTTATAGAGTCCGATGGTTGTGTAGGCGCGCTTGGGGCCCTGTTCGGCCGCCGCCGCCGCCGCCTCCGCCGACACGCTGCCCGGCCTGCACAGCTGCACCTGCCGCAACCACACACGCACGCCGTCAACGCGGCGCTTCTGCAGCAGGCAATGCTTCCTAATGGGATAATAATTCGGTAAATATCCCGTTAATATATAATGATAATGGCTAAACAATAATTGAGCAATTGAAGAACTAAAATATGTTCGGGAAACTTCTTGCAAACCTATATTTCTCGAGAAAAAAATGAATACTCTGCTTTTGACCATGCCAGATGTACAACGCTAGCTGGATGCTAAAATACATTGGTGTTCGTGAAAATTGCGACGCCAAGAAGGAGACATTCTATTACAAAGAAATTTATTCTAGATTAGGAATATCGCAATATACAATGTAAACTTTCAGACCTGTACCTACATTTTGACCTTGAGAATTAAGCACGATGTGAAACCGCCACGCGCTGCCATCAGATCCTAAAGATGTGGCATGGATTCAAAGAGAGCCTGGATATGTTGATGGGAAACTCACTGCTACGCGATTTCTATGCGTGACCACAAAGCATCGACAGTAACATCGACAGTAACGACCAGAACGAACAAGTACCCAGTAACATATCCCAGACATGTTCGATGGGTCATATGTCAAGCGAACGTGCTGGCCAGCGAAATAGTTGGCACCCGTCGTTCTTCGTAGAAAGCTTGCACATTCCCCGGTAAATGTAGTCGGACATTGTCCTTTTGAAATATGGCACGTGGAACTGCTCACAAGATGCGTGGTACCTTGGTCTTTGAAACCTCCATGATGCAATGGTTACTGTTCAGATTGCCCTCCATACATATAGGAGAGATTGCACATAGTAGCCAGTGGCGCTCCAAACCAGCCCACTTCTCATTTGTCCGCTATGGCGCGGAATAATGCACACTGGCAGCTTGCTCAACACATTATTGTAATGCAATTTTCACAGAAGTACATGAGAGAGCGAGGATAATTAATGTTTGTACTCTTTTCTATTTTATCTCTTTTCTATCTTATTTTTTATTGTATTTTACGAGATAATGAGGTCACTTTGTTTTTTTCAATTGGAACTATACATTTTTTAGCGTACCATTACCAGCGTAAAACGACGAATCCAATGATATACATAGATGTTAAATAACAATTTTTCGAGTAATTTTGATATTTTTCTGCTTAGCATTCCTTGCCCGAGAGCGCGTTAGCGGGGGGGGGGGCTGCCTGACCTTGTGTGGCGGACTTTTACATTGATAATATCCGGGGACATAAAATTGATTTTCAGTCAAAAATTAGTTTTTACTTTCCCGTATACGTACGTATATACGGAGTAATATACGTAGTATAGGGAAAGTAATGCAATGCTACGCGAAAAATGGCGAATTTTCGGCAGAAAAAATTTCATGGCCGGTGCCTAATAACGAACTAATGGTGCTACAGAATGACACAGACTTTCCAGTATTAGTTTTCTATTTCCTTTTGGTGTTGGCTAGCTGTTCGGACTTGACATATATTTTTGCCAATTGTCATCTATCGCCGCCCAAATTACATTTTTCATTGCCAGGCCCTGGTAACAAAAAACTATATAAAACCAGTTGCTAAATTAAGGGGGGGAAATCCTCTATAACACGTAGTGTAGTAGCGCCTAAACGCCATTTTCTCTAAATTAGCTCCAAATTTTTTGGAAGAAATTTTACAGTTAGTACGAGGTTTGTAGTGTTCTTTAATATTCTAAAATTAATATTTCCTTTCTATGATAAGGAAACCTAAAAATTAAGAAAATGTCAAAAAAATGTACTTTGGACTGCGATAATCGCAGCTGGCAAGATTATGTGGCAATTCCGAATAGCCAGCCCAGACCCAAAGAATTTGAAAACTAATACGGGAAAGTCTGTGCCATTCCGTAGCACCACTAATGTCGTTATCAGGGCCCGGCAATAATTTTTTTCTGCCGAAAATTTGCTGTTTCTTCGGGCATCATTACATAACTTTCCCTATACTATGTATAATACTCCGTACTATACTTACGTATTATACGGGAAAGTAAAATGCACTCAACTGACACAATTCGACTGCTTTTTTATGTAGAGAAAGACCTAGAGGAGCAGAGAAACAGGAAAGTGTTGGAGAGGCAAATACTCCAAGAAGTGACAGATTCAGGGACGGAGTGAAAGGAAGAAAGAGAGTGGAACAAGTGAGACGGACACAATGGAACAAGCGAATGACACAAAAGAAACTCAGAAGACAGAAACAGCGACGGAAAGAGAACAATAGAGATTAATAAGTTGACAGAGAAATGTTCGGGAGGAAGACACGAGCCGAGAAAATATAAACCTGAACCTAAACCTGAACCTAAACCTGAATACCTGAAACTGGCTGAATGGTTTTGATGGGAAAGTGATTATGAAGACATGATATAAATCATAATAAATTGATGACAGAGACGCGAGAAAAGCATCAGCAAGCTCGCTTTATTCATTACAAATTTTACAAAGATCCATCGGGATTTTAGGTCATGAAACGCAAAGTTGGAAGGCAAGCGATATGACCTTTAAACCTCGCATAGTGTAGTAAGAAACGCACAGAGAGAGAGAAACTCAGAGAGATAGAGAGAGGGAGAAAGAGAGAGAGAAAAGAGAAAAAAGAAAGAGAAGAAAATAAAGAAAAAGAGAAATTAAAAACAGGTAAATTGAATAAAGAGAGAAATTGAAAACACGAATTCAAAAAAAGACAAAGACAGAAAAGAGAAAGACAGAAAGAGAGGAAGAGAGAGAGAAGAAGGGAAAGGAAGAGAAAGAATAAAATAATAAGAAAGACAGAACGAAAGAGAAAAAGAATGAACGAAACGAGGAAAAGAGAAAGTAAAGAGAGAAAGAGAAAACAGGAAGAAAGTGAGTGAAAGAGAGAAAAAAATGAAAGAAAGAGATAGTGAGTTTAAAAAGAGAGAGAAGAAAGAAAGGTAGAAGGAAAGAGAAAAGAAAGAAAAATAGGGAAAGAGGAAGATCACGTAAAAGGAAAAGAAAGAGGGAAGAAAGGAAGAGAGAGAGAGATAGACATATACAGAGATAGAGAGAATCGTAGAGTCACCCAGAGAGGCGAATACCGACCGCGCCGCGTCCGCCGCCGGGGCCCTGCCACCCGCAGCCGCCGTCCAGCCCTGCCTCGGCCGGAATGAGCGTGACATCGCGCATGTCGATCTTCCATAGCAAGCAGGCCAGCTTCTGCTCGTAGCGGTAGTGGCGGCAGGCGAAAACCCCGGCCACCAGCAGCAGCGCGCCTAGCGCCGCCAGCGCCAGCGCCACGCGCCAGTCCAGCGAGCGCGCGCAGCGCTCCCCGCGGAAGCCGCACGTCGGCTCGGCCAGCGGCGGTGCCCCGCCCACCCATTGGATGGGGCGCGCCTCGTCCAGGTAGCGAAACTCCTGCAAACAGGAAACAGCCATTTGCCATCTCACTCGTGTCGTGTCTTCCGGTTGTGTCGATCGAAATACATTTTGTGACAATATTTATCACAGATGACGTTCTCATGATAAATTGTCAGTGCTACCTAGCCACGGCGCCAGAGGGTACCAGTCGCTCCTGCTCCGCCATGACAACTCGCCTACTCACAACTGTTCTTTCGGCTCCCCAGCACGCCGCTCCATGCAGTCTAACTCGTCCCGTTCGTTGCTTATAAATACACACCCCCTGCTCATGCACTTACGCCTGACCGCACTCTGCGTTCTGCCATATCCCGTCCGGTCTGCCCACCATGACTGCCCCCGCTTACTTGACCAGACCGCCTCACACACCGGCGGTCCCGCCCACGATCGGTCCCTTCCTGCAGACTTCCTTCACCCATTTGCTTCCCCAATCGCACAACTCCCTAAGTCCACAATTTTGTTCATTTAGCCATGATTGATTGAATATTTTGTGTTTCCAGGTGCGATATCAGCTATGGACATTAGTCCCATATGAGAAATGCATGTTATATTATAGCGGCCCTAGAAGGTTCGTTGTTCCTCCTCAGCTTACTTCTAAGATCCAACGCCAACCTATACGTCTAGCGAGGCGTCCCCCTCGTTTTGCTGACTGTACCCTCTCCCGACCGCACTCTCCATTCCCTCTTTGACAACCTCTCCCATATTCGCCTGAACATATCATCTCACTTGCACAGCTGTCCCCGCCCACCTTCCACTACTCTCTGCAATTCCTCCCACTCCAAACCATTAAAACTTCTTCGATCACACGTGCTCGACGCTTTACCCGGTGGCCCATCTTTCACGTGCCGTTTTTCATTCGCTGTACTCGCTCTCAAATCCTACTATCAAGCCTACTGTTCACGGATAATATGTCAGACCGCAGCCCGAGAGATTTTTTCTGAAGAATGTTCATTACTAGGGCCCGGATAATTATGTACTAAAATTAGGAAAATATGTGCATATATATGTATTATAATAGAAATATGTACTAAAATGTAAGAAATATGTAACACTTTATTTATTATATCAAGTCGTTTTAACAAAATACTTTTGTTTAAATATTGATCTGTAGACTTAATACATACATAAAGACCAAAATTAAAACATAATACTCCTCATAATTCAACAATGACAATGATCTCTGTCACAATGAGAAACAAATATTTTTGTTTCAAATAATTAAAAATGAAACTTTTCCTATTATTTGTTCGAGGGCCTTGCATATTATCTGTTCGAGGGCCTTGCACCGATTAAGTGTTCCACATCGCACGAAGTTACTGGTGTATAATTAAACTTTGTCCCAACATGTCACTGTTCACTACTATTCCCGGATTAGGGATTAAAAACAATGCTGGTTGATATTTAATCAATTGACTCATAGCACAAATTCTGCTTTCTTTTTAATTATGTTCTTACCCAAGACGCTATTGCTAGACTTCTCTGAAAAGATACACCAAACTTTGCCTTTGGCAAATTCCCAGTCTGCGTTACCACAAGGGTTAAACCAATCGCCGTGAATTATTTTCTATCATTTTCTTATCCAAAAGCTACGGGGCCACATTGTGATTTTACTGCAGATTTTCACCTCACTGAGGTATTTTACAACAAGGGTTTAGGCTCGCATGTAACAAACGGGGAAAGAAAACCGTCAATGGCGCTTTCTGAGCTGCGTTGGTGCATGCAATTTTTGGCGAAGAGTATTAAGGTCAAGGGAGACCTCTCGAAAATGCGTTGTGGGTGCGAGTTATCGCCTGCTAGACATTTTCGTACACCGACTTCCTTTCCGAGAAGTATTTTGTTCTCTGTTATACTCGCGCTGAAATCTAGACACTAAAAGCTTTGGAGAGCTATAACGCCTTGCCCTTTTGTAGGATATTGCGTGCTGCAACATCAACATTTTTACGCAATGCAACAGCGCCAATTTAGAGAGGAGGCTGCAGAAAAATTGTGTTTGACAATGTTAAATTGTTTGTCTGGGTGATTCCTTATCAAAAACTTATAGGATTAAAGAGAAATTATAAAAGAAGGATTAGAAAAACGAAAATATTAAGAAATATTTTAAAATATGTACTTTTGAAGAAAATATGTAAATATATGTACTTTCGGGTAAAATATGTAATTATATGTACTAAAAAGTCAACGTTTTTAGGCACTAATCGACATGAAACGTAAATATATCATGGTTTTGACTTGATAGAGTTAACTTACGGAAATACGTAATTACATAATTATCCGGGCCCTATTCATTACTACATCCATCTCATTGGAGTAGATATGTCTACAATTGGACATGAAATTTACAGTTGATGGCACCAATAAGGGTGATGCCAAACGCAGCCAAATCTGGCTTTTCCTTCCACAGCGTGTACAACCATGGCTGGACACTTAATAAATCCTGGAGTCCTGGCGAATCGGCTCTTATCATTGGTTTTGGCTCCGAATTTGAGACACTTCCCTCTCCCTCCTCTCGAAGGGCGAAGCAATTTCTGAGATGTAGATGTACCAGGGGGCGGGAATTCTAAGAGGAGAGGGCACACACGTGAGTGAGGTGCATGTGATTGGTGGGCGCGAGCGCAAGAATTACCTTGCTACTTACGCTGGAAAGCCCTTCGCACACTGACTAACAGGCAGCCCGTCACGGGGAGCTGCGATGGCATTTTATCGAATTATTTACCGTAAAAATTAAGCCTAATTCATGATATCTACAAGAAGAATCTTGTTAAGAATCTTAAAGAGTAAACTAATAGTTTCTTATAAAATATTTTAAAATGTTAATAGTTGCAAAGTACGGATTACCAAAACATTATTTACATACATATTTCCTATCAAACGTCGAAAATCATGTTCGTAGTATTTTGACTTTACTACACCTTTATTGTCGATATACAAGCAATGCACACATTTTCTTACACGCTATGGGAATGAAATCACTCACTTTTGCTATATGTATTTTTTTTTAATTTGTGAAAATCTTCACTCGAGTTTTCTTAAATATGTTTCACTCATTTTCTTAAATATTTTATAGAATAACCTGCTAAAGTAAGAAGAAATCTGAAAACCTTAAAATGTTACGACTATATATAGTTTTCTTAAAACGAGCTTCTAAGACAAAGAAAGCAACGAAAACGTCTTTGAATAAACTTTAAAGAGATTGAGTTTGTAGCTAAGAAATTTCAATGCCGGTACAAATTTTTCAATTAAAATTTTTAAGTAGAACACAGGTGTACTCGATTGTATGACTTTTCCAACATACATTAAGTTTTAGTATGATCCTCAGATACGGTGTTTGGAGTATTGAGTTCGATTGGAGGAGCTCTCTTGCAATACAAAGAAACTCCTGGAACCTTGCCTTTCACACTTGAATCAGTTCTGAAGTAAGACACCGTTTTATTCACAGCAAACATGCTAATCTTTTTTATAAAGTTTCTTTGTGAAATAATTGTAGTCACTGTAAAGGTGAGTATTTTCGTATCACTGTAAAGGCGAGCATTACGAGTATTTTCTGTCCAGAAGAAGAATCCCAATTCGATAATGGGTATCAAACCTCATAATACATTTTATTTTAAATCGACTCGTTAAAACACCAGAATTTCAATGAATTTACAAACCCCAAACCCGAAAAAAATATTTACTTTATCATTTCCACGAAATTATCTCTCTATATAAAAATCAATTGCTGTTCGTTAGTCTCGCTAAAACTCGAGAACGGCTGGACCGATTTGGCTAATTTTGGTTTTAAAATATTCGTGGAAATCCCCGGAAGGTTTAAAAGGTGAGAAATTATGGAAAAATTCCGAGGAAAATAGTAATAACAGCAATTTAATTTTTCCGTATAAACAGCCAATCTGTAAAGCATTTGACGTTCTTCCTGTATAGTTTATATTAAGACAGTAATTTGTATTTGTAGCTTCACATCTCTTTCTAATTTTAGTCACTACATCAGGGCTGCTCATGCAGAGCAAATCCTTTGTGATAGTAACACTATTTACCGCTAAGTAACACAGGTCGTCGAATTCGATCAAATGTGTGATGAACTACCTGATGAACTACCAGACGCAGTGCTCCAGTCATCCTAGAACAAGCATCATTCAACTATGATTCGGAAGTAGATTACTGTGCCGCCATATCAGCAATAATTGGGGAAATGAAAATCATTTGTCAATATTGTAAGGCGTTAAAATACAGCGGTGAATCTACTGGATTATGTTGTGCTGGTGGAAAAGTAAAATTGATACAATTGCTGCCACCACCAGATCCATTATGCTCATTAGTTTCTGGAATGGGAGATGATTCTAAACACTTCTTGGCCAATATTAAAAAATATAACGGTTGTTTTCAAATGACGTCATTTGGCGCAACGCATATTGTGCAGGACAACTTCATGCCCATTTACAAGGTATTGTACCTTAATAGTATTTGATAAATTTCTAATTTGTATTAGTATCAGAAATTCCTTAACAAAATCTTAATTAATTGCAAAATCAAAAAATCATAATTTTTTAAATTAAATAATTTAACAAAATCTTACTTAAAATCTTAATTAATTAATTTAAATAACTTAACAATATGTTAATTAATCTTACAAGGTATTGTACCATAATAGTATTTGATAAAATTCAAATTTATATTCGTATCAGAAATAATTTAACAAAATCTTAATTAATTGCAGATGCAAGGACAAAGTTATCACTTACTGGGTGCACTGCTATCACTACCAGATGAAGATAATCACTTCTTAGACATTTATTTTGTGGGCAATTCAGATGCGGAAGTTGATAGGCGTTGTGCTCACAGTCTAATAGTGAAGCGAATCATTGTCCAAGAACTACAAACGTTTCTTCATCAAAACAACAATTTAGTCAAAATGCTCAAAATAGCATTGGATCGGATGCCATCCGACAGCCATAATATTGTAGCGTCGTGGCGCGCTCAAACGGTGAATACCTGCGCAGATAAGGAAGTTGAACAAAGGGCGCGGAGGATGAAGCATTGGGAATTTCTGCCTAGCGCGGATACGGCGCAGAGGCAACGGGGGCGGCGGAAGGCCTATATAACGGCGCGAGACAATGCTTTTTTCTTCTTGTTTCTCAGCAGCGTCGACGTGCAGTTGTGCGTAAGTTTGTGCGAGTGGCGCACGTGGGAAAGGGGCCGGCAATTCATTTTCGTTATGAGTGAGACATGTATTAGGTCTCAAATGTAGAGCGGTGTGGTAGCCGTTCGATTAAAATCTCTCATAGTAGTGAGATCTATTTAGTTAGTTAATTGTAAGCAGTGAAATTTGTTATTTGTGACTACGGTGGTGTTTTGATTACACCCGTATGACGCCGCAATATCATCATTAGAGGTGATAAAACACCTCCACAAAACAAGAAGGTTTAATTCACCGGCAATCGACGAAGTGACTATTGTGATTGTCGGAGAAAGTTTACCACTGTGTCGTCGGTGATCAGTTGCAGACAATGGGCGATCGGTAGTTGTCAAGGTAAAAGGACAAAATTTTGATGTAGACAATCGTTGGATTGTGCCATACTCACCACCATTGTCCAAAGCTTTTGAGGCTCACATCAATGTGGAATATTGTAACTCGGTCAAGTCAATAAAGTACAAATATGAATATGTTAACAAAGGTAGTGATATGACCGTAGTCGCTGTAACAAATGCAAATGACGAAGTGTATCAGTATCAGATGGGTCGCTATGTAAGCAGCAACGAAGCAATTTGGCGCATCTTTTCCTTTGCGATACACGAAAGACACCCTACAGTGGTCCATTTGACAGTTCATCTAGAAAATGTACAACGCGTGTATTTCAATCAAGGGTACGCGGCGGCCAGAGCGGCACGTCCACCGTCGACCACATTAAGTCTCTTCTCAGTTTGTCAAATAGATGTTTCGCTCGCACCCTGCCGTATGCTGATATGCCACGCATGGAACGCATCATCGAAATTATTTCAACGTTGAAAACAAGGAATACCTGTTGAAAGACATCCGCATGTATTTGCTTCAGATGCTCTAGGCCAAATCTACACAGTACATCCGAATAACGACGAATGTTATTATTTTCGATTGTTGTTGGTGAATGTTCGTGGCCCGACATCATTCCAATAACTGAGAAAAATTGATGGACATCTGTGTGTAACTTACTGTGAGACGTGTCAACTATTATAGTTGCTCGAGAACGATTCGCATTGGGATGATACACTCAAGAATGCCGTCATATCTTCATCTGCGCATAAAATTTGCACATTGTTTGCAATTATCATATCGACATGTTTCCCCTCGAATCCGGAAGATTTTTGGGTGAAATATGGGGATGACATGTCTGAGGATGTTCTGCATCGTGAACGTCAAACTTTGAATCCTACGCAACAAATGACTGCAGAAATTTATAATGAGACATTGATCATGATAGAAGACATGTGTTTTTTGATGGCAAATAAAGTATTGTTGTGTTTGGGGATGACAGCACCCAATCATCCAATGCGCGATGCATTTAATCACGAGTTACAAAGGGAACACCAGTATGACACTGAAGCATTGGCCGAAACAGTTCTTACAAATGCTCCAAAACTGAATCAACAACAAAGGATTGTGTACGATACTTCGATAGAAGCTGTGAACTGTGGATCTGCTGGAATTTACTTCCTTGATGCTCCCAGAGGGACTGGAAAAACGTTTCTAATTTCATTGCTATTGGCGAGGATCAGATCGCAAAATGAAGTAGCCCCAGCGTTGGCATCATCTGGAATAGCTGCGACTTTGTTAGAAGGCGGACGAACTACACATTCTGCCTTGAAATTATCATTGAACATGCAAATCAACGAAACACCAACTTGCAACATCGCCAAAAACAGTCCAATGGCCAAGATTCTACAGATAAGCAAATTGATCGTTTAGGAGGAATTTGTGAAGTATGCAGGGTGAATTGTATTAGTGTGTTTAGGTAAGTTACGGCATTATCTATTTCAGTTGGTGTATTTAATATTTTAATTTTGGGGACTGCACTACTTATGGTACCAGTTAATTTTGAGTGTGTTGCTTTTCGGCGTAGGGGAATGAGGTGGAGGCATCTGTTGGGAGGTTATTAGTACTGGTATGTGGTCCGAGTCTAGTTCAAAAACTGGAGATGAATAAAATTGGGTGGTAGAGTCAGTAATTCCTAAATCGAGAATATATGGATTTCTGAGTCGGTCGTAAGGGTAGTAAGTGGGTTCTGTTGTGGATATTATTTTTAAGTTGTGTTGATTTACTATTAGTTCGAGTATTTTTTCCGTCGCGGTTATGTGCTTGGCATCCCGAGTTGGTGTTTTTCAAATTCAAGTCACCTAATACTAATGTACTTATCTGTGGTTGAAATAAAGTTGGTAGATTCGCATCAACTATTTTCGTTGTAGAGGGTTTGTAGGCTGATACTATGTTCCAGTCATGGTTATTTATATTTAGTCTAATTGCTATGGTTTCCAAGCCGGGTGTGTGAGCGATATTTATCTGGTGGTGCTCTATTGTGGACTTTACTTCTATTAGGACTCCTCCACCGTTGTTCTCTGTTCTGTCTGCTCTGTGTATTCCGGAATGTAAAGTTTATTTCTTGCTTTAAGATGGGTTTCAGTAATGCATGCTACATCTATTTTGAAGGAATGCAGAAAATGTATTAACTCGGTTTTTTTATTTAGGATTCCATTTGCGTTCCAGTTTATGAATGTTAAATTTCTAAGGAGATTCACTGGCATTATTATTGCTTAGAAACGATGTGACAGAGTTTTGGATTGCTGAGATGACGGTGGGGATCAATGAGTTTATGAAGTTTACGATACATGAAGTGATTGTATTTATTAGAGAGTTGTCTGATAAGGAGGCTTGAGAATTACTTAATGGGTGAGCGTTACGTTGGTTGAGGATATATTTTGATTATGATTGTTTCTTATTTGAGTGAAGTTTTGAAGTGGTTGGGTTCTCGGTAGGTTTGGGAAGTGAACTAATGAATCATTTGAGTGAAGAGGTGTTGAATTTAGTTGGTGGGGATTTCTATTTCTGAAGGTTGAGGTGAAAGTTTTCTTTTCATTTATTTCCTTGAAATAAGAGCAGTTATTATTTCTAATATCCCCACGGTGGTTTCCTTTACAGTTAGCACACACATGTGTTTGAAGTTTTTGAGGGCATGTTACAGAGTAATGGTTCCTGAACAGAAAGCACAGTTTATCTCATGTTTACAGTTATTTCTTGAGTGTCCGAAATCTAAGCATCTTTGACATTGTAGGGGGCCGTTGGGTCTTCGTCTTCTTTCTGTTGTCACTCGATGATTGCATATTTGGTTGATAGTTAAAATAGTGTTAAGGGGTTCGTTGCCACTAAATTCAGCTGCTACTACCGGGATGGGATTATTGACTTTTGTAAACGAGTTACTTTTATGATGGTTGAATGGCGTTGAGAGAGGTCTTGAATTATTTCCTGTTCTGAGATTGATTGATTTATATTTTTGAAAACCACTGAGAATGTTTTGTTGGTTGGGTCCTTATAAGAACGAAAACTTCTCTGTGACTGTATCAGGTATTTCACTATGTTTCTGAAGTCGATTATTAATTTTGCAACTACTTTCACTTTATTATTTTTATTCGGCAACGAAATTGGAGGTCACTTGAGCTTTTAGTTCTTTTATAAATTCATTTTTCAACTTAAATTTATAATGTTTGTGGTGTTGGCTACAATTATTGGAGGAATTCTGTTAGTGTTTTGAGTCTGCTCACTGATATTTTCTTTTAAGTAGTTGAACGTATTGTCATCTTGTTTAAACGTTGTTTTTAAAGACGTATGAATTATTCCCAGAATATCTCTTTATAATGCTGAATAAACCTTTATTGAAAATTTGTTTCAAACATCAATTTCATAGTTATTTTTGTTTGATATTCTGTAAGTACATTAGGAGTTACATTTATACATGTAAAAAAACACGTTTCATTAACAAATTTCCTTCTTAATGGAAAGGATAGACAAATGGATAGGGAAAGGGTGGGTTTTAACATGCGAGAGTCATCGCACGGGTAAGCTACTTATTTCTTTAATTGTGCAACCTAGGACTGCTTCAGTTGGCACATAAAATGTATTTATTATCATTTTGCAGTGTGTAAACCGCCTACACCAGACTACTTGACAAAGTGTTAGCTAGTTCACTCCATGTGTTTTCCTGTGTTTTATGTACTGTGCTTCTGTAAGCGGGAACTTCAGTGAAGTGTTAATTAAATTTAGTTTGTGCACGAACTTCTCTTTCTATAAACCTGCATCTAACTAACTCCTGCACCACTTCCATTTGAGCTATCAAAGTGTTTCGGGAATGTTGTACTGCACTTTCGCTATAATTATACATTCTAAGAAAACAATCTAAATTTAGTATAGCACCCCGAAGAGACACCTCGCTTGGTGTAAGTAGTGTAAACATAGAAAAATTGAACAGTGGAAAAACGTAATTTGGAATGACGAATCACGATACACAATGTGGCGATCCGATGGCAGGATGTGGGTATAGCAGATGCCCGATGAACCTCATCTGCCAACGTGTGTAGTGGCACCAGTGAAATTCGAAGGCGGAGGTGTTATGGTGTGGTCGTTTTTCTCACGGAGGACCCCTCGCATTTCTTGTTGTTTTACATGGCGCTATCACGGCACAGGCCTATGTTGATGTTTTAAACACCTTCTTGCTTCCCACTGTTGAAGAGCAATTCGGGGATGGCGATTGCATCTTTCAATATGATCGAGTTCATACTGCACGGACTGTGGCGGAGTTTAGCTTAGTTTAGTTAATGCCTTATTTTACGTGGCGAGACTCGTGCCATCAGGCCCGCTCTTCCGTCTGACCACGCAAATTTCGCTACGCTCCTTTCACCTAGCGTAGAAAGATGGTATTATCTCGGGCGACGAAACAGGCGATTTGAAGTTAGCTCAGCGGCGTCAGTTAGGCTCGAGGATCTTTTACATCCAAGTAAATCTACTAACATGGGACAGCCGGCTTTACTTCCCCTCCGAAGGAAGGCGTACGAAGGATTTTTTAGCCCTTAAAAATCCACGGCTTCGATCGGGTTTGAACTCGCGAACGACAACCCGGCACGCTAACCGTTACACCATCGAATACGCATCACCATCAATTCCGCTTATTGTTTACACGACAATAACATCCCTGTAATGGACTGACCTGCACAGAGTCCGGACTTGAATCGTAACACCTTTGGTATGTTTTGGAACGCCGACTTCGTGCCAGGTCTCACCGACCTACATCGATACGTCTCCTCAGTTCAGTACTTCGTGCAAAATGGGCTGCCAAGAAACCTCCCAGCACCTGATTGAAGGTATGCCTGCGACAGTGGAAGCTGTTATCAAGGCTAGAGGAATTCCAGCATTACCAGTGGAGGGCGCCATGAACTGGTAAGTCATTTTCTGCCACGTGTCCGGATATTTTTGGTAACTTAGTGTATCTCTTTCATTATCTCAGTACACATGGGCATGCTCTTCGGTAAGATCTGTTATTTTTTCTCGCAAATGGGAAGGAGGGGTCACAGCGCGAGACGTCCATGCGAGAACTAGTTGCGGAGTTGGCAATGCTCGACCCCGGTGAACCAGCCAGTAACCATAACCAACCTTGTTTGTTTTGGTTTTGCTTTGTAGTCTGGTGCTTTGTACTCCTCCGGTTATTTTTATGACTTTTCGTAATGGTTTTCGCGTTTTCGATTTTTCACTATATAAAAATGTTCATTTTGTTAACAATTAACTATAGAGTAAACTTTTAAATTTTAGTCAGTCGTCAATGAGCTATAAAACATATAGTATTATGATCTTTGATAGGTTAAACCGGGTGAGTAAAATCCCTTTCATCAAGCTTTTCTATATATTCGGATGTTCACGATCCCCCTCGGCCTCCAAGGTTTCTGAAAGCTTTCGTCTTGACAACTGTCGCAACTATCACTATCAAAAGCAATACTCCACAATACGCTCGCCATTTTAAATGATTTTACGACGTAAAGCACGAATTAAAATGGGTAAGTGCAACTGAGAGGCGTGCTTAAAAGATATCCCCGGATAAGATGGTAAAAATTCCATCTCAATCAAAAGAAATATAAGTAGTTACACTATATTTCTAATATAAAAATAATATTTTTGAAAGGTTTCATAGCTCCTGTCCCACCATTCACACCCCCCTAAGGCCAAGGATGTGTTTATTTCATTTTTTTACCAACTTATCACTATTGTATCTGTCTGAAAAATATAATAAATAGGAAAACAAATTTATACTACCAGAAAAACGTTTTTGAAATTTCCTCACGCTCAAATTAAAACACAAAACATATCTTTGAAAAATAACAACAAACTAGTGGTGCTACAGAATGGCACCTTTCCCGTATTAGTTTTCTATTTTTTGGGTCTTTGCTAGCTATTCGGAATTGCCACATACTCTTTCTTGGCAACTGCCATCTATCATCGCCAAAAGTACATTTTTTGTCATTTTCTTAATTTTTCGGTTTCCTATTGGTAGAACGGACATTTTAGAATATTAAAGAACACAAAAACCTAGTCATAAATGGCAATTTTCTTTTAAAATTTATGTGCCGTTTTAAAGAAAATTGCGTTTTAGCGCTACTAAGTATACGAAATTTGAAGCTCCTTTTCACAGAAAATTTATGAGTTTTTAAAATACTTTAATTGAAGTTATTTGAAGCACTTACACTCACAAATATAATCATCTTTACAAATCGATGGTAATGTGCATATGAAAGATGTGAGAGATCTTTCACAAAAATTACAATTATGTAATTTTTGAAAAAACAAAAAAAACCCTCAAAATAAACTTTACGCTATAATAAAGAGTGTATTTAGCATTATCCGTTACAAACGTTTGAAGAAAAAATTTGCAGCCATATATGAGAAAATGGCGTTTGAGCATTTCTGAAAATGCCGAAATTTGAGCTACTTTTCACAGAAAACGGTAGTGTTTTCGAGAAACTTTACTTGACATTATTTAAAGCATATATACTCGTAAATATAATAATGTGAAAAAGTCGCCGATAATGTAAATATTAACGACGTGAGAGTCAAGTTAAAAAATTACATTTTTGTAATTTTTGAAAAAGCTAACCGATAGACCAATATGGCTTTTATGTCATCAGATAGAGTAAATTTACCACTATCGCTACCAAAAGTTTAAAGAAAAAATTTGTAGCCGTTTTTGAGAAAATCTTGTTTTTGTAATTTTTTAATGTTGCACATATTACACGCAATATTGCACGAAAACTACTAAAATTTTGAGAAAAATTTACATGACCTTTATGAAAGAACTCAATATGCAGAACAAATTTTATTTGAAGAAAAATATCTATCTTCAATTTTTTAGTTGGAGAAAGACGCCGAAAAAAATTCAAACTTCCACAATTTTCAAAAATTCAGAGTTATCCGTGAAAATCGGACCTCAGCCATGTTAATAATTGTATTTTACTCTATTCATACAAGAAATTTAAAGAAAAAATTTGGAGCCGTTTTTGAGAAAATTTTGAAAATCCCCGGGGGGCTTTATATAAAGTACCCCTAAATTTTGAAGAATCTTTTTCAAAATCTCAAAGCTTTGACTAGAATCAGATCGACTTGGGAATGTCCATTTTGGAAGAAATCGTACGTATGGTTTAGGCGCTAGCAGTGTTCACAGACGGACAGACAGACGGACGTTTTCCTTTGAATTGGAGTTTCGGAATCAAGGATCTAGAAAACAGGGTTTCTGGCTACACCACATGTTAGAGTTTTTTCCCCTAATTTAGCAACTGGTTTAATCCACTTTTTCGTTTTCACGGCCCGGCAATTAATTTTTTTCCGCCGAAAATTGGCCATTTTTTCGCGCAGCATTACATAACTTTCCCTATACTACGTATATCACTCCGTGTATACGTGCGTATACGGGAAAGTAAAAATAATTTTTACTGTGTCTTAGAACCCCTGGAACAAGCTCGAAAAAAACTCATAAGTTTCTCGTAAATCACAAATAGTGTTGAAAGGTTTTGCTCGAAAGGGCTGCTGAAGAATACTGGGATAACGATTCGTGAGGACCTCACGAAATTGCGCTTAAAGTTGCTACAAGTTGCTGTCGATCAGTTTGCTCTCCGAAACGTATGGATAGAAGATGGCACCGTCATTATTAAACTCGTTGACGGTTGTGGCCGGATGCAAACCAGTGCCCAACTGGAGGAGGGGCACGTGGCGTAGGAACGCCCCCACCCATCCACCTCCCCACTCTACACTCCTCTGCCACAACCACTTTCAGATTTTTCCAAGAATTCTCCTTCCTTTTTCTCTTCCAAAGTTAAACTGCAGATCCTCTGTAAATGCTACCTACTTTCTACCCTTACATCCTGTAAACCTTTTACCTGTGTGTGACCGGAACCTTTCCCCAACTGTCCAAGAGCCTGACACCAGAAATAAGTCTAATCCTCGCTCCCTCTGACTGTATCTTGCGCACAAATGCCCAGTCTCTGTCCAGCCATTTCGATGAAGTAACGGAAATAATACTATCTAAATATCGCTTTCATGTGCTTCTCTTAAGCAAAACCTGGTTGAAGCATTCTCTCAATTCCGTGCTTGTAGCAATTTCAGGGCCTGATAAGAGCTCATCGCAAAGCCATCGTAACCGCACATGGTGGAGTTATCGGTATATACACATATTCGCAACGCTCTTAGACATAAGCTTGTACTAGCTTCAACAAATATGGATTGCCAAAGTAGTGAATATATTTTTATCGAAGTAGATTTTTTATCGAATTTTTGGGAAAAACGAGTCATTGATGTCGTATATTTATCTCTTAAGACAGGCAGCATAGATTTGTTGGACAAAAACTTTGCATCTGCGATCAATTTTTATGAATATGTTATTGTGATGGGTGGCTGTAATCATAATTTAATAAAAGCATTTCACTCTCTTTGCAGTGCAATTTACCCGCTTTTTCCATAGTATGTGCGTCGAAATTTTGCCTCTATACTCATTTTCACGTTAAGAAGTAAAAATGGGCTCTTATTGACAATGTTATTCTTACGAAAGAATTTCATGCACTATTGCCCAATCTATTGTTGCAAAATTAAGTTGAAAAATTATAGTATTGTAGAGAAAATTATGAGGAACACGATGGTAATCATGAAAAATGTGTCACTCGGTTCCTTGTGAAATAAATAATGAAAACCTTGGATTTCTGTGGAACTGACCTTCTCAACACTTATTTATTCAAACAGTTGAAACACATTCAAATATTTGGGGAATTGTTTTGCAAAAAACCGATACAATACTTCGTTAACCTCTACTGGAGTCAACGCTTTCATTTTATCAATACGTCGAAATGTGTGCTTTTAAAAAAATGAATTATCAACGAAAATGTGTAAATTTTTATTTGTGCATTAGAATATATTGTCGCTGCCATATTTTCGTTCTTGAAGTCCAATTAAAAATTTCCAGCGACAAAGGTTTAGGAAAAATTATGAATTTATTTTCTATTATCACCAGAAGGTCTTTGGATGCATTACTTCTTCGTATTTGCCGTTTGTTTTGAAGTCGAGCCGGGCCGTGGCGGTGGTCGGGCGCGACGTGAGGCGACGACGTAAATATCAATGGGTGACGCGACGAAATGCAAGGCACAGAGGCGGAATTTTCGGACCTCTAGGCCTGAAAGGAAGGGTCTGTTTACTTGACGTCAGCAGAAAGATGGACATACCAAAAAAATACCCGAATAGTCACGTTAGGTTGTTTCGTAAGTTTCATCTTGTTGGATGTTCTGGTCAGTCGATCTTTGCTGATGGATGTGGAAGTTGTGAATGTGCTGTGGTGTAGAAAAGTAGATAAATAATTTAGTCTGTGATCAATTGTTTATATTAATGTGTTAATATTAAGAGATAAAAATGGATCGGAGGAAAAAGGGTGAAAGAATGAAACGTGGTGAAAGAGAAACCATTTTAAAAGTATTCTAGTACTTAAAATGAAATCATCCAAAGCGCAGTCAATCTTTCATTGTGAATGAACTTTGCAAAGCAACAGGCATTCGTAGGCGTTCGTTCTATAGAATAGAAAAGAAAAATTAGAAAGTAGAAATAACAATCTTGAAAAAAACGAGGGTTACTGAAATGAAGTATAGAACAAGTAGGGAAGAGAAATATGATGATTTTGTTTGCGATAAGTCGCAAATTCCACCTATTTCTTTTTAAAAATGTCCCTGCAACAATCGAATGTGTAATGAAAAATGTTAATGATGTTAAGTATTTACCAAATTTCAAATACACTACGTTTTATTGCCTATCGAAAGAAATGGGATTTGAATTTGAAAAGCGAGGGAAAAAAGCTCTAGTGATAGAAAGAAATGACATAATATTGTGGCGACATTCATACTTACGGAAAATGTGACAGTATAGAAATGAGGAATGGAATATAGTGTACATAGATGAAAGTTGGATACATGTAGCACATACTGTATCGAAAGTTTGCAAGGACAAAACTGTAAAAACACCGACGGAAGCATTTTTGGCTGCATTGTCCACAGGTTTTAAGGGCCCTACAGCTCGGGGACCGCGATTTGTATTTCTACACGCCGGTGGCAAGATGGGATTTATAAAGGGAGCGAAACATGTTTTCTTAAGAATTCTGGTGACGTTAAGAATTCTGAAGAATTCATGACGAAATGGACAGTGTTAGATTTGAACGGTGATTCAAAGAACAATTATTACCTAACATTGAGCCAGGAACTGTCATTGTTATGGACAATGCGCCCTACTATTGCAGAAAAAAGAAGCAATTCCCAGCTCCAATTTTCGAAAGGAACAAATTAAGAACTGGCATCGAAAAACATTGTATTTGCCGAAGATTCTCTCGAAAGAGTGCTCCATGACGTGCATTCTGTGCGCGGACAGTTCAGTAATAATAATGTGGACTTAATTGCACAGGAGTATGAGGCAACTGTCTGCAAATTACCTCCATATCATTGTGAACTTAACCCAAATGAATTGGTTTGGAGTCAGGTGCAAGGGCATGTTGCTCGAAATAACACTAATTTTAAGGTCTAAGAAGTGGAGATTTTGATTCATAAAGTATTTGACTCAGTCTCCCAGGAACAATGGATGAATTACTGTAGGCATATTCAAGAGGTAGAAATATTATGTTGCGAGCAGATAAACGTCAGGATGACGTCCAACCTCTAATCATTCGGTTGACAAACAGTTCTTCCAGCAATGATGACGAGAATTCTGCTGGTGATAGCAGTGAAGAGACATCCGAAGCCTCGGTGGAGGGTATCGAGCCATTATCCAATTAAGGTAAGAGCAACTCTCTGAAATGAATGTAAAATCACTGGCTTATTGCGTAAATTAATTAACGAATATTTGACGGCGCAATCAACAATTTAGGAATACTTTTCATTTTAAAAGAGAATATATGAAAAATGATCCCTGTGTATTAGATATGTCTGCTAATAATAATAATTACAAATATATTAATAATAACAATTATTATTATTATTTTCCCATTACATCACGACTAAAGATGTTTTGAGTCGGCTGAATATAAGATCTACTCCAGGTTGCAACCAGCTACCTAAGGAGCAGATCCGGTGACTATCAGTGCCTCTACAATACTTTACGCAAAATTTGGGCTGTTCCAAATAAAGCAATTTCTTGCACTTCCCAGTCTTTTGAATTACCAGGGAGTTTAGACAAGTATTTACACAAATTTTGCGGAACAAATCCCAGAGCTCCGATAACTATCGGGACGACCTGCGCCTTTACGCCCCACATTCGGCTGATCTCGATTTCCAAACTCTTGTATTTAAGACGTTTCTCTGCCTCCTTGGTAACGACGTTTTGATCGCAAGGTACAGCAACATCGATAAGTAAACACGATTTTTTCGCCAAATCCCGGATAACTATATCCGGTTTGTTTGCCGCTATCGTGCGATCAGTTTGAATTTGTTGGTCGTACAATATCGTACACAATCCAACAGACGTCACCGGTTTTGGTGAGTGTTCGTACCACTTGAGGCATGTGTTTGGAACTTCGAGGGCGGTACAGATCTGCCAGTGGAGGTAGCTACACACCCTGTCATGTCTTTTCAGGTATTCGGTCTTTGCTAGGATAGGACAAGCTGAGACAATATGATCAATGGTTTCTACTTGCTCCTGGCAAATGCGGCATTTATCATCTTGGGAAATTTTGAGAACCGCTTTATCATAATGTCGTGTTCTCAAGGCCTGATCTTGGGCAGCTATTATAAGTGCTTCCGATTCTGGCTTCGTTCTTCCCCTTTTAAGCCACATAATTGATTGATCTTTATTGATCTGCACTTTGCCAATTCTTTTTAGGTATTGTCCGTGGAGTGGTTTGTCTCTCCGCGTTTTCTTTAACATTTTTTGTGTCTCACACTTCATGTTTATCAGCATCAGAAGTTCAGTGTCTGTGTTATTCGACGTGTCTTGCCTAGTTTTCTTCGCAATGCTTCTTGCTACACTAACAATGCCTCTGTTTCCCATTCTTCGGTCAGATTTCATGACCTGCCTCATTAGAGGGCCATCTTGATGGCTGACTACATACTTCCCCAACCCGACTATTGCGTTGTGCCAGGATGCCTCAATTTGTCTGAGGCCTCTTCCTCCGTCCTTACGTGACATATAAAGTCTATGTATATCAGCTCGAGGGTAGGGAAACATGATGCATTGTTAGCAGTTTTCTGGTTTTTCGATCCATGGTGCGAATTTCGTGCTCAGTCCAGTCCTACTAGTCCAAAAGTGTATTCGGCTACAGGTACAGGCCAAACTACCTATTGCATATATTTTATTCCTGGAATTCAGAGCGGACTGCAGGACCAGTCTCACTCTCCTATAATACTCCCTACGAATTCTCTCTTTCATTCTGTCGTTCGAGATGGTCTCATATTCTTCAATGCCCAGATATTTGTAAGTTTTACCTGGCTCAAGAACTTGAATCACAGTGTGCGTATCAAGTTCAATGTTCTCAGACGTTGTGAGTTTCCCTCTTTTTAAATTGATTTTGCACACTTGTCAAGACCAAACTTCATGCAGATGTCATTGCTAAAGTCATACACGACAGACAGCATTTGGAAGAGAATCGCTTCATTTTTAGCAAACACTTTCAGATCATCCATGTAAAACAAATGTGATACTGGCCTTTCATCACCATGGAGCTTAAACCCAAAGTAAGCTTACGACAACTGTCTCGATAGTGGGATTAAATTAGGTATTATTATTATTATTATTATTATTATTATTATTATTATTATTCAAAATTTTACGCTCGTCCGGACTTTTTAGATATAACTCAAGGACCGATCGTCAACACATACAGCGATTTAACAATAGCATATAACAATTTATTATTATTATTATTATTATTATTATTATTCCTCTAAATCACGACTAAAGATGTGTCGTCTGAATATAAAACCTACTCCAGGCTGCAACCAGCTACCTAAGGACTGGGACTACTAAGGGACTGTCGGTGCCTCTAAAATACTTTGCGGAAAATGTTTTCCAAATAAAGCTATTTCTTGTACTTCTCAGTCTTTTGAATTACCTGGAAGTTTAGACAAGTTCTAACACAAATTTTGCGGCACAAATTCCAGAACTCCAATAACTATCGGGACGACCTATGCATTTACGCCCCACATTCGGCTGATCTCGATTTCCAAACTCTTGTATTTAAGACGTATCTCTGCCTCCTTGGTAAAGACGTTTTGATACCAAGGTACAGCAACATCCACAAGTAAACGCGATTTGTTCTCCAAATCCCGGACTCTATCCGATTTGTTTGCCGCTATCGTGCGATCAGTTTGAATTTGTTGGTCGTACAATATCGTACACAAGCCAACAGACGTCACCGGTTTCAGTGAATGTTCGTACCACTTGGGGCATGTGTTCGGAACTTCGAAGGCGGTACAGATCTGCCGGTGAAGGTAGCTACACACCCTGTCGTGTCTTTTCAAGTATTCGGTCTTTGCTAGGATTGGACAAGCTGAGACAGTATGATCAATGGTTTCTACGTGTTCCTGACAAATGCGGCATTTATCATCTTGGGAAATTTTGAGAACTGCTTTATCATAATGTCGTGTTCTCAAGGCCTGATCTTGGGCAGCTATTACAAGTGCTTCCGATTCTGGCTTCATTCTTCCCCTTTTAAGCCACATAAATGATTGATCTTTATTGATCTGCACCTTGCCAATTCTTTTTAGGTATTGTCCGTGGAGTGGTTTGTCTCTCCACGTTTTCTTTAACATTTTTTGTGTCTCACACTTCATGTTTATCAGCATCAGAAGTTCAGTTTCTGTGTTATTCGACGTGTCTTGCCTAGTTTTCTTCGCAATGCTTCTTGCTACACTAACAATGCCTCTGTTTCCCATTCTTCGGTCAGATTTCATGACCTCCCTGATTAGAGGGTCATCTTGATGGCTGACTACATACTTCCCCAACCCGACTATTGCGTTGTGCCAGGATGCCTCAATTTGTCTGAGGCCTCTTCCTCCTTCCTTACGTGACATATAAAGTCTATGTATATCAGCTCGAGGGTAGGCAACGTGATGCATTGTTAGCAGTTTTCTGGTTTTTCGATCCATGGTGCGAATTTCTTGCTCAGTCCAGTCTACTAGTCCAAAACTGTATACGGCTACAGGTACAGGCAAACTACCTATTGCAGATATTTTATTCCTGGAATTCAGAGCGGACTGCAGGACCAGTCTCACTCTCCTATAATACTCCCTACGAATTCTCTCTTTCATTCTGTCGTTCGAGATGGTTTCACATTCTTCAATGCCCAGATATTTGTAAATTTTACCTGGCTCAAGATCTTGAATCACAGTGTGTTTATCAACTTCAATGTTCTCGGACGTGGTCATTTTGCCTCTTTTTAAGTTGGCTTTTGCACACTTGTCAAGACCAAACTTCATGCAGATGTCATTGCTAAAGTCATACACGACAGACAGCATTTGGGAGAGAATCGCTTCATTCTTAGCAAACACTTTCAGATTATACATGTAAAACAAATGTGATACTGGCCTTTCATCACCATGGAGCTTAAAACCAAAGTCAGCTTGCGACAACTGTCTCGATAGTGGGATCAAACTGATGCAAAACAGCAGAGGGGATAGTGAATCTCCTTGAAAAATCTGAATACTTCTTGTTTCTACTACTCCCTTTTTGCAGTGGATTAGTAACCTGGTGCTCCACGACTTCATACTAGCCTTGCAAAACTCAACAAGTCTAGGATGAAATCGATACATCTCCAGGGTCTCCAAAATGCAATCGTGTGGTACACTGTCAAAGGCCTTGTGGTAGTCAATCCAAGCCATGCTTAAATTACCTTTTCGTTTCGTTACATCATTCAAAATTATTTTATTCAGAAGCAAGATTTCCTTACAGTCATAGGAACTTTTACGACATCCTTTGTTTTCAACTGGCAACAGATGGTTCTTCTCTAGGTGCCTATACATTTTGTCTGCTATGGCAGCAGTCATAAGTTTGTACATTACTGGCAGGCAAGTAATTGGCGTGTAGTTCTTCGTCGAGGAGCTGTCTCCTGCTTTCGGTAGCAAATACGTGATGCCGCGAGTGAGCCATTTGGGGAGTTCCTTAAGGTTTTCTAAAATTTTATTAACAGCCTTTGCTAGATGAGAATGTAATGCTGTTATTTTCTTAATCCAATAAATCTGTATCTTATCAACCCCAAGGGGATTTCCAGTTTCCCATATTCTTAATTGTTTGGCATAGGTCCTCTTTCGAGAATCCTTGAACATGTTCCACTGTTTCCAAGAGGCCATTGGCAGCATCAACTTCAGATTGGAGCCACGATGCGCCTTTGTTGTAGAATCTGGTTTCCTCCCAGATTCCTGACCAAAATGTTTCGACGTCATCTTTTGAAGGAGGGGCAGCATTGCCATTCGGTTGTTCAGTCAGACTGCGATAGAATCTCTTCGCGTCTGTTTCAAACAACCGGTTCTGTACACGGAAATCGATTCTACGTTTGTACCGTCTTATTCGTTGAGCCCATGCTTGGATTTTTTCTTTTAGCTTTTCAGCTACCATTAGCCTTGTTGTGTCATTGTCAATTAGGTATTTTTGTTCAGCATGGAGTAGTTTTTGTTGAACTTTATACGTGTGGTTGGATTTAGAAGATGCCTCGGCTAGGAGTGATATTTCACGCCGTGTGTCGGCTATGCGTTCCATAATTCTTTTCATCCACGGAGGTACGGAGCATTTTACTCTCTCTGGCTGTCGGCTATCGGTGTTCTTGGCTGGTCCCAAGATTATCTGAGATACTAGATATCCAGTTGCATACACGATGTGATTGATTTCAGTCATATCTAGATCTCTACTTGAGGTCAGTACAACCTCATTCAAGACAGAATTCGCTCTTTCTATCACTCTCTTAGCTTTAACATTTTCGTAAATTCTCCTCAACGGTGCATGAGATTCGAATGGAAGTAGACGAACTCGTTCTATCTTGCGTCGGAGGAGGTCCCGCATCATGTCCTTATCGTGTGACTCATGGCTAGATAAATTTTCACCACTGACGGATATTTCATTTGGAAGATATGAACCTTGAAGTGGATCATCGTTTTCAGGGAAATTAGATGGTTCTTCGTCATGTGGATTGTTTGATTGATGAACATACTCTGCGTTTCTCTGGATGTCTGCAAGTTGTTCTGCTGTGAATTTTCCACTGCTGAGTATGTATCGTCGTTGACTGGCAAGCTTCTTTGAGTCTAGGGTAGGTCTCATATCTGGGTTCCGCTCTCTCCATATCTTAAAAACTTCTATTTCTGAGCCCTCATTTTTTCGCTTTTGCGTAGTAAAAGCACCACATCACCTCCATTAATTCATCCCGGGTCCATCTCTGACGATGGCTTCGAGCTACTGCCGGCTCTGGGTCCCTGGAACTAACATCCGTGGGATGGCCAGATGTCGACAAGGTGACATTAGCTCGATTCCTGGACAGGTATGGGACATTGGTAGAACAAGGCACGTTAAAGTTCATTACATTGCTTGTTCTATTCATTTTGCTCATTGGTTTTAAGTGATGATTCGCAGGTAGCAAGTTCGAGTTCGCAGATCACTATTAACATTTGGGTTGTTTCCTGCGATCCGTTACGGCGACCCATAGTGGCCTCGGGGCATCCTCGGGGCATCGCCAGTCGGCATTACTTAACCCTACGGGATTTTCACTGACTGCTGAAGGCAGCCTCCTTCGCTGGCTAATGCAAGGTTCGGGCCTCCACTCTAATCAGTGGCCTGGTGTGCCAACCTAGTTTCTCTCCTGTACGATGGGGCGATAACATAGGGCCTCATGGGCCGATAACAGGAAGTCCAAAAGTTCATGACCCTTCCCTCTCTACTTACTTCCCATTCTCCTCAAAATGGAGTTCTTCTTCGTGGGACCCCTCACCTTCAACCTATTCAGCAAGGGAGGCCCTACCAGTAGCTAGGCTACCACTGACATAGCTCTCAGGCTCACGGGGGTACTCAAGCTCCACCACCAACTGCAAGGTCGTGTACTCCCTAGGTGGAGTTGTTGTTGTTATTATTATTATTATTTATTTTCTTTTATTCTTCACAGTTTTTACTGGTCGATAAGTCAACCACTTACAGGTATAATGGCCATGTGTGCGGTTTCTTTATTGAAGATTCAGGTGGCTTTGAACCGTACGGCATGTATTTAAAATAACTCCCTTCTGCATATTATAAATACTTCTGGCATCCAAGTGAAGACACTCTAGTGCTCGAAGTGTCATTTTCGGGATCACGCCTGTGGCTGATATTATTATTGCCACAGTTGCCACTTTGCTAATGGTCCACTGAGCAGTGTTCATGGGCGAGATCGGCATATTTCTGGATCTTCTCTTGATGTTTTAACGACATGTTTTGGGTGTTAGATATTGGTATATCAATAATGAAAGCCTACCGATGGTTTTATCAATGTGTGTTATATCAGGTCTATTGCCGCCAATTTGTCTGTCAGTGACAATGGAGCGATCCCAATAGAATGTATGCTCACTACTTTCCAGCACGTTCTGAGGGACATATTTGTAATCAGGCAAGGAAGTAGCGAATAAGCTCGTTTTCATTGCTAATAATCGGTGAACCTGCTTCGTCACTTCATCATGCCTCTTTTTATATTCCAACTGTGCGTGGACGCTACATCCATTTTCCACGTGTTGGATAGTTTCGCTTGCGGCATCACATCTCCTACACGTGTCTGACTGGATGGTCGAATCTCTCATAATGTGGTTTCTGTAGTTCAAAGTTGACACCACTTGGTCCTGGATACCTATCATGAAGGCTTCTCTCTCCCCACGATTGGAGCCGTGCATGGGACGGAGAGATGTCGACTTCTGGTTTTCTCAGCTCATGGCGGTACCTTCCTTGCAGTGTCTTCGCTTTCCATGAGGTTATCTTCTCTTTGATTTCAATGACTGGCTGAACAGGTGGATCAGTCATTTTCAGATTCAGAGAACTATAGTTATTATCAACTGCGCTTCCTGCTTTCTGAAGTCTCCCACAATGTTCCAAGAAGTATCTTCTGAGTGATGCAATTTGAGAGCTATGTAGATTTATGAGAATACAACACCTCGCCCTCCTTGTGATCTTGGAAGGGTAGAACACTCAATATTTGAATGCGAATGATGTTTTTGGTGTTGAGTCATAGCAGTTCGAATGGTGCTCTGGAGATTGTCGAGTTCTGACATATTCCTTTGGCATTATTAAATGGAGCAATACCTCGACACCGGTATTGCTCCATTTAATAACGCCAAAGGAATATGTCAGAACTGGAATAACATATGAGTTGATGGCCTGCACAAAATTTCTAGCAGAGAGTTGAGTTTTCAAGAGTCTATGCAATCGTTTACACACTTCAGTTGTTATTGGCAGTGTCTTTAGTTCGGGGTGACTGTTGGAAGCCCAAGTACTTGTACGCTTCATGGGGTTCCATGAATACAATCTTTGGCTTATTGTTATTTTCCGAATTTATAACTTGCATACGACCCCGAATGATATTCATTCTCCTGCACTTATCCAAACCGAATTTCATCTTGATGTCTTGGTGAATTTCTCCGTGACGCTTTTTAGTTGCCGCATATCATTCTCAGTGTCTGCATAGAACTTCAGGTCATCCATGGAAAGAAGATGCGAGACACGAAGAAAGGTTGAGTTCCCTTTTTTAAGGTTGCGTCAAAGTCTTCGGTGTTGAGTCATAACAGTTCGAATTGTTCTCTGGAGTAGGTCGAGGTCGTTATTGATCCATTTAATAACTCCAAAGGAGTATGTCAGCACTGGAATAACATATTAATTGATGGTCTGTACAAGATTTCTAGCAAAGGGTTGAGTTTTCAAGCGTTTACACATTTCCGTTGTTAGTAGTGTTCTTAGTGGGTGAGTGTTTCGGGTGAGTAATTCGTGGGTGGGTGAGTAATTCGGAGTAACTGTTGGAAACCCAACTATTCGTAAGCTCCATGAAGGTAATTTTTGGCTCATTATTATTTTCCGAATTTAAAACTTGCATACTACCACGAATAATGATATTCACTCTCTTGCACTTATGCAAACCGAATTACATCTATCTCTTCAGCAAATTTCTATGTCACGCTAATCAGTTGCCGCAAATGATTCTCTGTGTCTGCATAGAGCTTCAGGTCATCCATGAACAGAAGATGCGAGACGCCCCTTTTTTAAGGACGATGCCATAATTTGATGTATTTAGTAGAGTGGTCAGAGGATTCAAGGCTAAGCAGAACAATAAACGGCCTAAAGAGTCACCCTAGAAAATCCCTCGGCGGATTTGTATAGAATCAGTCTGGACGGATTGTTTTCCATTCGAGAGATACAGTTTTGTATTCCATCGACTCATCACAATTTTTAGGAAGTTTTGGACCAACGGATATACATACATTTGTATACATCCAAACACTGAAGGAGCCAAGGATGGGGCACGGTGTCAAACGCTTTAGCATTATCTATGTAGCATGCGTACAAGTTTCTTTGTTTCTCCAGCACTTGCCCCATAATTACAGTCTATAATGAGATACTCCTTGCATCCCTGAAATCCAGGTCTATATCCTTACAGTCCATCCTCTAAGATGTTCCGTTCCTCAGTGTGAGTCATCCGCAGTTGTTTAACACATGATGGTATGAGTTTGTAAAAGGTTTAAGGCAGGTTATAGGCCTATACTTCGAGTCTTTAGTGTCACCCTCCTTTGGTAACAAGTACGTTCTACCTTCAGTAAGAATGTAAGCCATATGAGGGGCGTTCACAAAGTTCGTACCTTTGGGTAGAAAGAGAAAAGATAGAAATATCACCTTTTGCAAATTTATTAATCCTTTTCAACACACGATCCCTGCTGGTTTACACATTTCTCCCAGCGATGTGTAACTTGTCTTATGCCATTATTATAGAAGTCCTGCGTGACAAAACTTTGCCCACGCAGCGACTCTTTCAATTTTCTGAAAAGAAAGAAATCACACGGTGCCAAATCTGACGAATAAGTCGGATGCGGTAGAATTTCGTTTTAGTTTAGTGTAGTTTAGTGCCTTATTTTACGTGGCGAGACTCGGGCCATCAGGCCCGCTCTTCCTTCTGACCACGCAAATTTCTACTACGCTCCTTTCACCTAGCGGAGAAAGAAGGTATTATCTCCGATGATCTTAAAGTGTTTGCTAAAAATGAAGCGATTCTCTCCCAAATGCTGTCTGTCGTGAATGACTTTAGCAATGACATCTGCATGAAGTTTGGTCTTGACAAGTGTGCAAAAGCCAACTTAAAAAGAGGCAAAATGACCACGTCCGAGAACATTGAAGTTGATAGACACACTGTGATTCAAGATCTTGAAAATTCCAAATACTTGAAAAGACACGACAGGGTGTGTAGCTACCTCCACTGGCAGATCTGTACCGCCCTCGAAGTTCCGAACACAAGACCCAAGTGGTACGAACACTCACCGAAACCGGTGACGTCTGTTGGATTGTGTACGATATTGTACGATATACAAATTCAAACTGATCGCACGATAGCGGCAAACAAATCGGATATAGTCATCCGGGATTTGGAGAACAAATCGTGTTTACTTGTGGATGTTGCTGTACCTTGCGATCAAAACGTCGTTACCAAGGAGGCAGAGAAACGTCTTAAATACAAGAGTTTGGAAATCGAGATCAGCCGAATGTGGGGCGTAAAAGCACAGGTCGTCCCGATAGTTATCGGAACTCTGGGATTTGTTCCGCAAAATTTGAGTAAGAACTTGTCTAAACTCCTTGGTAATTCAAAAGACTGGGAAGTGCAAGAAATTGCTTTGTTTGGAACAGCCCACATTTTGCGCAAAGTATTGGAGAGGCACTGACAGTCACCGGATCTGCTCCTGAGGTAGCTGGTTGCAACCTGGAGTAGATTTTATCTTCAGCCGACTCATAACATCTTTAGTCGTGATGTAGTGGAAAAATAATAATAATAATAATGATAGTAACAGGTACCCAGATCCTGCAGTAGCTCGAAGCCATTGTCAGAAACGGACGCGGAATGAACTGAAGGAGGTGATGTGGTGCTTTTACTATGTATAAGTGAAAAATGGGAGCTCAGAAATAGAAGTTTTCAAGGTATTAGGAGAGCGGAACCCAGATATGAGACCTACCTTAGATTTAAAGAAACTTGCCAACAATCGATGATACATACTCAGCAGGGGAAAATTCACAGCAGAACAACTTGCTGACTTTCACAGAAATGCGGGGTATGTTCTTCGGTCGAATTACCCACATGACGAATATGTAGAACTTGAAAACGATGGCCCTGTTGAAGGTTTTCTCTTTCCAATGAAACACACGTCAGTGGTGAAAATTAATCTCGCAATGAATTACGCGATAAGGACATGATACGAAATGACCTCCGATGCGAGATCGAAAGAGTTCGTCACCTTCCATTTAAATCTTGTGCACCATTGAGAAGAATACACGGAAATGCGAAAGCTAATTCCGAGGGACTTCTAGTTTCCCATGTTCTTAATTGCTTGGAAGATGTCCTCTTCCGAGAATTCGTGAACATCTTCTACTATTTCCACAAGTTCATCGGCAGCATCAACTTCATATTGAATTCAAGATGCGTTTTTTTTTGTAGAATCTGCTCTCCTCCCAGATTCCTGCCCACAATATTTCGACGTTATCTTTTGAAGGAGTGACAGCATTGCCATTCGGTTTTTGAGTCAGATTGCGACAGAATATCTTCGCGTCTGTTTCAAACCGGTTCTGTACACGGAAATCTATTCTACATTTGTAACGTCTAATTCGTTGAGACCATGCTTGATTTTTCTCTTTTAGCTTCTCAACTACCATTAACGTGTTTGTATCATTTTCATTTCGGCATTTTTGTTCAACATTGAAAATCTTTCGTTGAACTTTAGTGGTGTGCGTTGATTTAGAAGATGCCTAGACTAAGAGTGATATCGGCTATCCGTTTCATAATTATCTTCGTCCAGGGGGGTACAGGGCTGTTTACTCTGTTTTGCTGTCGGCCGTCGGTGTTCTTGGCTAGCCCCAGAATTATCTGAGATAACAGATATCCAGTTGCATACACGATGTGATTGATATCAGTAATAACTAGATCTCTACCTGGAGTCTGTACCACCTTATTTAAGACAGAATTTGCTGCCTCTATCACTCTCTTAGCTCTGGCATTTTCGTATATTCTCCTCAACGGTGCACGAGATTCAACTGGAAGTTGACGAACTCTTTCTATTTTGCGTCGGAGGGGATTGCGCATCATGTCCTTATCGTGTAATTCATTGTCAGATGAATTTTCACCACTGACTTGTGATACATTGGAAAGAGATGAACTTTGAAGGAGAAGAACAGGACCATCGTTTTCAAGTTCTACATGTTTGTCATGTTGATAGTTTGATCGAAGAACATACTCCGCATTTCTCTCAATGCCAGCAAGTTGTTCTGCTGTGAATTTTCCACTGCTGAGTATGTATCGACGTTCACTGGCAAGCTTCTTTGAGTCCAGGGTGTGTCTCATTTCTGGGTTCCGCTCTCTTCATACTTTCAAAACTTCTATTTCTGAGCCCCCATCTCTGACGATGGCTTCGAGCTACTGCCGGCTGTGGGTCGCTGGTACTAGCATCCGTGGGATGGTCAGACGTCGACAAGGTGACATTAGCTTTGTTTCTTAGCAGATATGGGACATTGGTAGAACAAAGCACGTTAGGATTCATTGCACTTCTTGTTCTATCCTTTTTGCTCATTGGTTTTTAGTGAAGATTCTCAGGACGCAAGTTCGAGTTAACGGATCACACTTAACTCTTGGGTTGTTTCCTGCCATCCGTTACTGCGACTCACAGTGGCCTCAGAACATCCCCCCGCAGGGCCCAGGCAAGTGGTCCCTCCGATCGCCAGTCGGCATTACTAAATCCTACGGGATTTTTCACTGACTCCTGAAGGCAGTCTCCTTCGCTGTCTAATGCAATGTTGGGGCCTCCACTCTAATCAGTGGTCTGGTGTGCCAACCCAGTTTTTCTCCTGTACCCTCCATGGCCCGCAAGAGGAAGTCCAAAGGTTCATGACCCTTCCTTCTCTACTTACTTCCCATTTTCCTCAAAATTGAGTACTTTTTTTGGGCCCCCCACCTTCTCCTTATTCAGCCAGGGCCTACCAGTAGCTAGGCTTCCACCGACATACCTCTCAGGCTCATGGTGGTACTCACGCTCCACCACAAACTGCAAGGTCGTGTACTCTCTAGGCGGAGTTGTTGTTGTTATTATTATTATTATTATTATTATTATTATTATTATTATTATTATTTATTATTATTATCATTTGGCCGTCCGTTTAGAAAAAGGAGGAATTGAATTGAATACAAAAAAAATATTACGAACTAGCTCGTTTTTTGTGATCTCTTTCTGCCCTTTTGTTCTTGTAAGAATTTTTATACAAAACTTGATAATACGTTTCTTTAAATAACGTATATCATCATTAGAAACAACTAATTTGTTTGTATTGTTCCAAATGCAAGCGAGCTGTTAAGAGTGACTTTCCATTTCTCAAATTGGTTGCGTTATGTGGATACAGCAATACGGTATGTGAGTTAGGATGCCTTCTAATACATTACTGAATGTTAATAATCTCTGCAAATATCTTCCTTAAGCACAATAAATGAATATTGTTCCTTTGTTCCGTACATACGCATATCTCCAAGGTGCGTGAAGTTGGCATCCCCACTTTGTCGAAAATTCAAATGACATACGCCAAAGTTTTGATCTGAATTATATATGATTTTCGTATTTTTTAGTTGAACACTTTTACAATCTCTTTTATTCTTTTGGTTTAAAACGGTTAATTTGATAATCCGGAAGTGTATACGGTTCCTATTAAACCGGATTCTAATGTAGTACTATCGGATTCCTTTCTACTGTAGTACTCGAGTAATTCTCCGATGGAGCTCATGGCGCAGAGGGTCCGCGCTTTGCTCCCAGGGAGCCTAGACAGAATTTGCAAGTCAAGGGCTTGCGTATTCACTTCAAACACCCAGCCGCCAGCGGTGACCATTACCGTTCACACGCCTGAAGCCTCTGCTGGGAGGAGAACCCTGTCGGTTCACTAATATTTATGATCTGTTACTCGTCAATGTGTGCTGCTAGTGGCAATCGTTTGAGAGCTTCCTTTCAATTCGGAGGCGTGGGCTCTTTTATGTTACTATCTGGAAGGAGACCCAAGCTGACCGCGCTTCCTCGCGGCTTCGCGGGCGGTCCGAAGACTCGCCTCGGAATCAGCACGTAGATTCCTAGTGGATTTCTATTAGTGTACGAAAGAGAAAAATTAAGTAAAACATCCATAAAAATAATCCAGAGCTTTTCTAAATACGAACTCAATCTTTATGTATTACTATTAGTTATTAAAAAGGCTTCAGTAATTCAATTAACGCAAATGTTTTTATAGTTCCCATGTCTCCATAAATTCTTCTTTTTGTCAACACGAATATCTGAGATATGTAATTGAGTTTTAAAATGGTTGGGATATTCTTTGTCGGTAAAGTGGTTTGATAGTATGATGCAAAACATCCAGGTAAAAATATTAATATTGTTTTATTATACTCACCCACGCACAAAAAGACAGTGTTGCAACATAATAGTTCAACGAATTTAGAGTTAACATAAACTACTGATGTTAATTTTCTAAATCTCTAAAAATCACATTCAATTCCATGTGTGAACATTTATTTTTCAGAAGTTGCAATACCGAGACCATCTAGAGTGGATTTTGAAGAGATTTTTAACACATTAAAGTCTACAGAAATTTTTGAAAATAATGATTTAAAACCTCGTTCTGCTAAAGTGTGGAAGGAAGTAGGAAAACAGTTCTCTATCCAATCAACAACATTATTCAACCTCAACATTCTTATATTCGTCAGGATCGGTGTAATTTATTAACACGTCTCCGAGAACATTGTGGTATTGAGGTTGCTGAAACAGCTATAGATTCCAGCTTAAGTAACTCCGATTCTTCAAATTCTAGTGCAGAATACCGTTCATGTATTGAAATTTATGATAAAAACACGCTTCCCAAATTGATATTCAATGTTGACCATAATGACGAAGAATGGTGTTCAATATATCTCACGTCAAACACGTATAGAGAGAAAGGCAGAATGGGGAAAAAATATAACAAATTGAAAGACGGTTGGACAAAAATTTTAGCCACGGCAATATTTTTAAAGACCAAATTGCCTGGTGCATTCTCGTTCAAGTACGGAAAAGTGTATCATGAGGGAGTATTTTTAAATATTCTTGGGAATTGTAAAGAGTGTAACAAAAATTAGCGGTCATTGCTTATATGGACCAGTGTCGGGTGTTGGAATTACAATAAGCTTTGTACCTCTCGATACTCGGGGAATATCACATGGCGAAAAAAGAGCAATAAAAGGAGAAGCACGTCAGAATATGAAAGGCGAATTACTGCATAGAAAACTCAGGCGGTTACATCAGAAAGCTATGGAGGATTTATCATTTGGTGATCCAGAGCCACCGTATTTTCCCCGCAAGGAAACTTTGAGAAAAATGAAGGAAGAAGCTATCAATAAAAATTTAAAACTTGATAAGTCCCTTAATGTAGTAGATTCATTATGTAACTTAAAATATGGGAAATACGAAGGATACATCCAAGATGTCTCCAAAGATCCGTTCGTGTGCATATGTTTCCCCCATGCAAATATCCGTCTATAAACATTTTATCAAAAAATGCTTTAAAGTGGAAATAGATGCCACATGCCAGTTAGTTACGTCTATTAAGAAGCCTAATGGAGAAAGTAAACATATATTTCTGTATCAAATGGTTGTAAGAGGAGATAATGGGCCGATTTCCATTTTCCAAATGCTCAGTGAGAGAAATGATGTAAACCAAATATCATTTTGGATCAGACAGCGTTTGAAACTCAGCGCTCCTATTCCAAAACTGGCAGATTGCGATTTTTCGTTAGCAATTCTAAACGTAGCTGCACTGGGATACAACGACCGATCGTTAAGAAATTATCTTTCGGAGTTTTTATTGGCTCACTAAGCAGCATTTGCAACATTCATTAATGTGTTACATCCGAGTTGATATAGCACACTTGATAAAAATTATTACTGAAAAATCCGTTTTTCAAGAAAAACATCCTAGATTAAAAGATTTTTTGTGAGATGCGTAGGCGTAATGTCTATGTGTGAGGATAAGATGTCTCTTGAAGACATTTTGTCATCAACTATGTTAGTAGCGTTCAGCGAGTATGAAGGTGAGGATCAAAATGGTCGTGATCTTGTTTCAACTATAAACAAAAAAACTTGTTGGAAAAGATTAGACTGTTTAACCCAAACCCCCATTGTGATGATGAGGAAACTCAATCAGAATTTCCTGAAGTAGCGAAAAACATCGCGCTATACATTGAAGATATTAAAATCCATGCATTGCAAGAAGCTGAAAAAATACCAACCAATGGCAAATTAAATCCTTATTATTTGCCACAAATTGTAGATAGTATAGAGTCACTTGCAAAATATTTTCCTCTGTGGACGAATGTAATGAAGGGCTACTTTCTGCTATGTCGCGCTTATCACGGCGCGCATAACTTTGTATGTGGCGCGCTAGCATCGAGGCAGCGCGCCCTGACGGGTGCCGGCGGCGGCAGCAGCTAGTTACGGCCACGGTTCGGCAGGCTGGAGGCAGGGAGCGAGTCTCGCCGCCGGACGCCGGCCCTTTAAAGGGAGCCGGCCTACACCTCGACAGGCAGTTGGGAACGAGCCCTGAGAGCACCAGGGATAGCGTGCGCGCCGAGCCGGGAGAGTCAGCCGCCGGATGAATGTCGGCATGGAGTAAGGACTACAGCAGCAGCAGCAGGGCATTGGTGATTGCCCGAGAGATGGTAGTCGGGGCATTGGTGATTGCCCGATGTATGATAGGCAGGGCATTGGAGATTGCCCGTGAATAGCTGTATGACTGATTATGTTTGTAACAAATGCATAAATAAACTATTGTTAAATGTGCGTGCGAAGTTTATTTTATGGACATAATATTTTCCAACCTGTTCTAATGTAGCATCCACTGCTGGTTGCGAAGGGTATTTCAAAGACTTAAAAGAGTCAGATGTTATATCCAAAAATAGATTGCGAGCTGACAAATTTGTTGTTAAACATATTAAATCGAAAGAGAGTTTATGCATTTTTGAAAGGGCAAAGCAAAAAATAAGAACTCTCTCAATAAAAAAAGAGTCAGTGACACACAAAGACATTGACCAAATCTCTGAAAGGTCCGAGTCAGATTATTTACGTGAGGAAGAGAACTGGCACAAGAAAAATATTGACGCCAATGAAAAGATAATTTACCAAGAAATGCTACAAGAAGATGAATGTTCACTGAGAGGATCACGAGATTCAAATTTTAAATAATGTCAGACCATGCCCAGAGAGCCAAAAAAGAGGCATTTATGTTAGACCATGCCCTGACATTAAACTTTTGCATGATCGTCCATTAAAACGAAAAAAAAAACCAATTTTTTCTGAACGGCGCCAAATGTCCACCTATTAATTTAGTAAATGAAAAAGTATATGTACAATATACTTGTGCATTCGATTCGATATTAGAAATAATCACAAGTGGCTACATTAATTGCTCAGTAGTAAAGAATGCTATTGATAGTGTATGGGAAAAATCTGTTTTCCAAACATTGATCCAAAATTATGCCACTGGAATCATAAATAGATCTTTGTACATGAAGAGGGCCTTTATCCTTCGCTCCTTGTTTGCAAACGAAAACGGGTATGTAAAATGTTGGAAGAATGTTAATACATTATTTGAAAGGCTGTTTAAAGATCTGCCTAGTGTTCGGGAACAAACTAAATGTCAAACGTGCGGTACAAAATTCACGCAAAGAATTATTGTTGAAAAATGGAATCTGGATTTCAATGAGAAAAATTTCACCACGACATTCGAAAGTTTTATTGATAGCTATTTTAATGAAGAATATGTAACTTGTAGAAGATGCAAATATTAAGCCGAAGTGGAAAAGTCAAGTGGTATTCATGTAATATTTGATGTGGAAGGATGTTTTGAAAAACTTGACTATCCACAAGCTATAACATTGAATAAAATACCTTCCAAACTGCTCATCTTAGATAAGGAATACGTGTTAAGTGGTGTGATTTAATATTTGCCTAATCACTATGTCAGCCTTTCTCGAGATGTAACTGGCGCTTGGTCAAAGCAAAATGATCTCTTCAAACACAATTTGTGGCTAATCAGAATTGTTACAAGTTAAAACCATCCACTTTAGTGTATGTTAAGATATAATCGTAGTAAGTGTGATACATATTTGTAAATAAAATCCTGCTTCTAATTATTTCTTGTGTTAATCTACTGCGAATCATAACTGTTGCAAATGTGTTTATCTGTGATAAGACAAATAGGATATTTAGGTTGTCTTTATTCAAAGGAAATTTTGAAGGATCCTAAGAAATTTGATTTGATGATTTAAAATAAACTTAGGGGTGATATTGTGTTTATTGTTATTGTTTGTGACCAGAAATTGGTAATTGTATTGACCATTTTCTGACGAAAATTGATTTATTTTTTATTTTGAATTATGTTTTAGAATAAGAGTAATATATGAGATGATCTGTTTTGCAAGAGGAAGAGAGATGAGGGATTTATATAAAATCCCTTTATGAGCATGTAAGAGCAAGTATTTATGAAAGAAACAGTCATAGACGTACGAATTCAAGAAATAAATTGATATCCTAAAAAGATACAATACCGACTTTTCTTAGATTATTATTTACCCTGAACAAGCTTACTTGTTGTATAAGATGCTTTCCTCACAACCTAAAAAAAATATTAATTTTCATTCTTTAGTTATCTTGTAAATAATTTCTCCTTTCCTTCACCAGTGTGAATAAGTCAACAAAATGTAGAGAACAAGTGACTCTCATCTCAGTAAAAAAACTTGGGTCTCTACTTCAAAACTGAATAGATCTTGATGGAAGAGTATACTAGAAAAAAATTATTTGCCATTGTAAATTAAGGATTCGGACGAAAATAAAGATTAAAGTAAATATAAGTAAAGGTAAAATAAATTGCTCAGGCTGCAAAGTATCTCTAATGATTGTTTTCCCATATCCAAAATTTCTGAACTTATAGGAACTAATAACAGCACATTTTCAAGTTGTTCAAACCATTAAAAAATGTCTGCCTTTTTGTCTCGAAAACTTTCACATAGAAAAAGCGTTACATTATTCACGATATTCCGAAAATTTATTTTCAATGAAAGTATTGAGGGCCAGAAAAATTGTTTAAAATATTGAAAAATATAGGTGTTTTTAATCAATCGCCGAACAAAAATAATGATTGTACAGAAACTGAAAGTAAATATTTGCGTTAATGGAATTGTCTCTCTATATTGTGTCTTATATTGTGTCTTTGTAAAAATTATAGGTTGTAAAATATGCTCTCCGATGCAACTCTTAAAACCACCCACCTGTGTAATTTTTAAAACAATTCATTTCATTAAAATTGACTATTAAAATCGGTATTTATGAGGTTTTTGCATGCATTTATATAAAAGCCTGAGTATTTACTGTAAATATTAAAATAATGCAAATAAATAAATGATGCTGGAGTCCAAAAAGACCCTAGGTATCATAAGAATTAGTTATTAGTTTTAAAATCAGCAGATTGAATATGCGTATCCCCAGAAACAATTTCATGGATATTTCAGTGCGAGCAAAGGATAAATATGAAATGTGGCACATGAAGAAATCTGCACAATTTAGTAATCCACGTTGGTGGCATTGGTGACATGAATGTATCACTCACCAAAAGAGGAAATTTATTAATTATAAGTAAATATTATTTAACAGTGTACTTGGGTATTAATTGTATTTCATAAACAACATTTTACTTCACTTATACGTAAAACGTGCGGTTATATATGAAGTATAAAGGTAGGTAAGTAACGTTGCAAATGATAGATGTCGGGTTCATAATTTCAATACAGGTTTGAGGGGGGGGGGCTGACAAAGAAATATGTGTTTTTGTCTTCAAATCTTCAGTCTATCCTTTGATGAACAACGCTTTCCAGTACATAAATCATACAAAGAATTTTCCCGAAATATAATACTCCCGAGGCTCGCCAAAGACTTGCTAAATTGAAATTAATCTAACTTAGTAAAATTCAATAAAGCCCCAAATAATGTTTAAAATGTTTGCAAAAATATCTTAAAATAGTTAAAATTTTCTTCCGTAAAGTTATTTCTAGAGTACAACAAAATACACTCGTAAAAATGGCCCAGATCCAGATACCACCTCTGAATTATAGAAAATTACAAAAGCTTACAATATTTTAAACTCAGTCCTGCAACAACTTAAAAAAGACAGACATTTTATTATAAATTATATATTTTCTTGAAAAATTATATCTTTAAATGATATCTTGCTCCGTTTATCAAGATAGGGTAGTTTTGCGGAAGTTTAATTTAAATGGAGGGAATTAAAAAAACTACCTAAACATATTTTGTCAAGAACGTATACATATTTTACTTTCACGTATACTTATGTACACAGGAACAAAGTTACAAACTTCTGAGGCAATTATCACTTGTGAAAAATTGCATATAATGAGATTATTTGTATTTATAGATGTGGCATTTGTATTAGATGTTTAAGTCACCCCATAAGAATAAATGTTATGCAGGTATATGAAATCACCTTCATTGCGTCTGAACGCCAACTGTCTTACACTTGTGCATAACAAGTTGCATACAAATCAGGGGCAAGTGTCAAACTTTTAAATCTATGCAAAGTCGTTATAAAAAATTTTCAACTGTATTATCAATGTCGATCCCTCTGCGTGTCTTTGAAGTTTAATCATTTATTCATACAGAGATGTATTGTGGATCTTACAGTAGTACGAGTGAAAAACATAATATCTTGGCCTGATTGGATACTGTGCTTTTAACTGAGGATCTGGATCCCTACAATGAGAACTAAGGGACATATGCCCTTATAGAGACAAAGGATGATATTGGCTAATATGTGAAGTGCCGAGTCAGATTCCATATTTTGTTGTTGCTTGATACCAAAAAACCAATGTCGCGAAAACTTTCCGTGCGCTTCCGCTGTGTATCTGCCCGACCATCCATCTTTCCGTCCGTCGGACCGTCTATCGCACCATCTAGTGGTCCGTCTGTCCATCCGTCGGTCAGTCCGTCCATATATATGTAGTACGTCTGTGTAGTGCGCTAGCACCTAAACCGATCAGATGGTTTTCTCCAAAATTTTTAGTCTATTATATGAACTCGGGAGTCTCTGAAATCCAATGGATATTTTGATTTGTCGTTGTACTGTCAATGAAGCCGCGACATATCAACTTTTACTGAAAAATAATTCCAAATTTTCTGTTTAAAATTTCTATGATAGCGTACATAATTTTTTTCGGCGTCGTCCTGCAAATACATTTTTTTCATTATTCAAAACAATAATCAACATGAAGTTTTCAATTAATAAAATATGTACATTAAAAATTGGGAAAATATCAGCAAGATTTGGTAAAAAGATGGTGTGTTCAAAATTTCGAAATTATTGGTGTAGAGCTAAAGGAAGTTAGAAACCGAAATTTTGATTTCCGATTTCCGGCTTGTGTGACTTGGGCAAATAGTTTTTGTAGCTCAATAAACTTCGTTTCATCGTGGGCAAAACGGTGGTACATCCGAAATTTTGAAAATACTTGTGGGTGAGCTACAGAAAGTTTAAGTCCAAAATTTTGATTTTGATTTCCGGCGTTGTGAGACTTGGGCAAAACATTTTTAAGGATCGATGAACTTGGGCCGATCATGGGCAAAACGATGACATGTTCGAAATTTTTAAATTTTAGTTTGGGAGGTTTTAGTCAGAAATTTTGATTTGCGATTTGCGGCTTTATTTGATTTGGGCAAAACTTTTTAAAGGTTTTGCAAACTTGGGTAAAACGTAGACAAAACTTTGGCGTATGTCATTTGAATTTTCGACAAAGTGGGGGTGCTAGTCACTTTACAGTCCAAAATTTGATTTTCGATTTCTGGCGTTATGCGACTTGGGCAAAGCATTTTGAAGGTTGGGCAAACTTGGGCAAAACTTTGGCGTATGTCATTTGATTTTTCGACAAAGTGGGAGTGCCAACTACACGCACGTATATCTCCAGCCTCCCTGATACGTGTGTCAGTGGCAGTGCGGTGGGCATGTCTTACGGGCAAGTCGGTGGAGCGGCCTCCGGAACCGGGCGGGTACCAGAAGACGCCCACAGGCTGCATGCTCATGCGCACCCCCGTCGTCACTTCTGCGTCGTCCAGCAGCGCCATCACCGTGAAGTTTCCCTCTGCGTCGCCATTCGCGTCGATGAACACCTGCGCGCACCATCCATACACAACAATTGAATAATAATAACAATCATAACCAGAAAGATGACATGATGGTGACAATTATATATATAATAGTAACCACAATTATTTAAATGAAATAATAATTTCTATGTAACTAGCATAATTAAGTCCCGGTACAGTCTTTCCGCTCCATCAGCGCTGATTCCACCTGGTGTTCTCGGGCCACAACCGCCCCCTTGCTGTCGTCTGCTAGCTCAGCATTATTTTCTTCCGTATACATATAACACCGCCATTCGTCCTGTCCTGCTCGACCTCGTCCCGCCACACTAGCCGCCAAAATAGAGTTGAAACGTTCCGAAATATAAAATATTATCTCGTACTATGGTTGTTACTTCAATATTTGAAAACAATAAAACTTATAATCACAACGATAATGATAATAATAAAAATAATAATTAATTTGACTCATGAGAACAGTCCGTATTTTGTAAATCATTATTTCATCTTCACCACCATCCCATCTTCATCTTGATCACCATCCTCTGGTGGTGTGCAGCTAAATTATTGACATCGATGCACTCTTGAATCTGTGATGTAAAGCTATGCGAAAAATGTGCAGAAAAGTAATTATTATGTAAATATATTTTATGGTTATGGTTATAAATAGAGACCGGAAAAATATGTAGAATGAAACGTCAAAAAAATTACATAAATATGTAATCACAATAGTAAGATTATGTAATATCTAAAATCGGGGAAAAATATGTAATATTAAAATACTCTTCTTATAAAACTCATTTACATAATACGAAATTACATTGATAAACAAATTCCTATACAAATTTTAAAAGCAATGCAAACGTTTAAAAATCATTTGGAATACAAAAGTCGATGCCATACAATTCTCCCATCAATAGTAAAACCTACACAAATTGTTATCCAGGAATGTAATTTTGCATCTAGACTAGACGCAATAGAAGCCATCGCACAAACTGGCGAATTTTACGACCAGCAAACAATCACTGCGGCATGGAATATTCTCATCGACACGACGGCGATCTCCACTGTTCTCTTAAAAATTGAGGTTAGAGTTCACCAGTCAAGTATACTTTTCACACCTGAAGGTGAGAATGATCTGTCGCTGACGCGCACTTCCCGCCACTGAGATAACTGAAGCAGGCACGTCGGACTGTGAGAATATTCAACCGCGTCTTCACAAGGCTTACCTGGAGTAGAGTATGCAGTAACACTCTCTAAAAATGTAGGAAAAAGTCCTCAATTTTTTGAAAATACTTCTTTTCATGAAAATTTATGGAAGAAAATTGATAAATAAAAAATATGTTGAGAATATAGCGAAATATGTAAAATATGTAATATAGTACCTAATATGTAAAAATATGTAACGAAAAATCTGATATTGTGTTAGGACGACGACAATTTGTCAAGATTCAAATTTTGAGAACGGTAAGTAGAAAGACAAAAAATATGTAATTACATAAAAATCCGGTCTCTAGTTATAAATCAGAGCCTACGACTAAAATACTCCAGACCCTTAAAGGAAGCTATCACAAAAGTTTCAACGGGTCTATCACTGATGCTATTATTTACGAATGTAGGTTTTCAACTACACACGGTTACATTATTACTGTAGCAGCGTTACCTCGACTATTTACCGCGGGCCGGCGTCTCTGTCCCTCCGTGTCGGAGCCGCCGTTTCGTCTTTCAGTGGCGCGTTCCCACGTGTCCTGCACTTTTCTTAATTTTGCGCACTAGTTGTGCGCTTAATGTACGCACTAGTTGTAGTTCCTTATCATCAGTGTTCAGTGAGGTCCTCATTCCAATCCCTCAAACACCAACAGTCACATTTTTGCTACAGATGCCACTCGGTTGCCAATTCTTGCGTTCGCTCAGCGCACAGCGTGTCCCTCCGTTACCAAGCGTCGGCCATCACTCCTCGCCAGCCCCGTACCTCTCTCGAGGCCCGCCGCTGCTGATATATATATATATATATATATATATATATATATATATACTAATATAAATATCAGCTCCTTATCGGTTATATATATATATATATATATATATATATATATATATTATACTATAAAAGTAAGTAACTTGATATTGAAGAACTCAATTTTTCAAAATTTTTCCTTCGGAATTTTCAATAAACGCGCTGTGATCTATCGTATTCCCATTCTACTGTGAGGATTTGTGACGATAACCTCTGCGCGCCCGCTGTGGAAGAGGGAGTGGGGGTACTCGAGTTGTGGGGGAATCGCAATATGAGCTGTGCAACCGAGCGCTGCATTGAGACTAGCCTCTGTCAGAGCCTCTGCACGGGCGTTGGGCTGCTGGTGAACTGTTACTTTAGCAGCCGCACGCAATTTTCTAGAGATTAGGAGAAAAGTGTAAATGTGAGCGTTTTAATGTATTATTTTGTACTTTTTTCCAGTTGGTTTAATGGAACCAGACGCATATATAAAGAAATGAGGTTCACACCTCATTTCGATGTTAAAGTAGCTGATGGAAAACTGAACAAAACAATTTAATATTCCTAATATAAGAAGTATCATTGGCTAGCAGGGTGTTCTCACATTAATAAGTAATATTGTTATACTTGTATTTTGTACAACGGGGAAAAAGAATGAACATTAGATGCATGTGGTGTTACTGTAACAAAAGTTTCGCGAAAATGGCAGAAAAATATCAATCCTCAAGAAAACACCTTCAAAATGAAGAGAGTTTTCTGTTATTAGTTCGTCAGAGAATTGAAGACACTACTTCCAAAGGAGCAAAGTTTCAAGCTATTAAACATAATGAAGTAGTGAAACAAAACAGATTAGTAGTCGCGAGACTTATGGATGGATGTTTTGTAGGAAAACAAGAAATTGCCTTCAGAGGACATACGGAAGATGAAACTTCTGACAATAAAGGAAATTATATTGAATTATTGGAACTTTTATCAAAACAAGAACAGTGTATTCGTGACTATCTGCAAAGCACTTCCACTTTGAAAGGTACCATAAGTACTATTCAGAATAAACTTATTGAATCGTTTATAGAAGTAATGAATGAGCGTATTAAGGAAGAATTAGTTCTTGTCAGTTTGTTGGTGTCCAAGTAGATGATGTTTCTTGTAAATCGCAAATGAGTATTATTGTTAGATTCTGTACAGAAGAAGGTCTCAAAGAAAGATTTACTGCTTTTGATGATGTTTTGAGTGACAAAACTGCATCTGGACCATCCAAAGTGATTATCAATGTGCTTAATTTGTATGACATTACTGATAAAATTGTAAGCCAAATGGTGGGGCCGTCATTATGGCAGGAGATCGAAGTGGTGTTCAACATTCCGTTAAACAAGTATCTCCTCGAACTATTTTTACATTGTTACGCTCATACGCTAAATCTAGTAATGTTACATTGTTCGAAAAATGTCAAACCTGTTAGACTTTTTATCTATAATCTTGCCGCCTTCCATATATTTTTCAGCAAGTCTTCAAAAAGAGCACAACTCTTGAAGCGTAAAGGATTCGGACTACCCCTACTTAAAGGCATTTTCCAAAATATCACCGACTATGGTCCAGAGACCGGGATCAAGAGTCATTCAACTCCGCATCAGATCTGTTTAATATCTTGCACAAAAAACAAGTTTAAAACAGACAATTTTAAATCTTAAAAATGTTAAACAGCTGGCAGGTTATCAAACTTTTAAAGACCGTGTGATTGACAAATTTGCGACAGTGAAAAACCGACGCTTAGACCTGCTGTATAAGAAAATATAAGAAAAGTAGAATGTAGATAATCATTCGTCAGCCTAGCCTAGTAATTGTGTCAGCTTCGCCACTGATATATATATATATATATATATATATATATATATATATATATATAGTGATATGTGGATGATTAAGGAAGAAATTACCGAGGAAAATACAAAAAAAGAAACGGAGTATGCATTCAAACGACCGCGCAAAGCTGAGCGCGTTCGGAACAGCAGTAACTGACCAGGAGGGGTACCGGCCAAGTGCGATAAGGGAGCAACCCCCACTCACATCCTTGTGAGGAGAAAGGAGGGGAGGTGCGGCTCGACCGGAAGAAAATTCCTTCTTCTGAGCTGAGCATCGGTACTGAGCGGTCCTCAAATTGTTTCTTCTTGTCGGGACAACAGTACGGGGCGGTCGCAAGTTAGATCAGTGGAAAGAGTATTGAACTTGTGTAATGAAAAGTGCTCAGATCATGGTGCAGTAATTTCGCTCGTGAACAAAGCGTTATTTCGGGAGGCCGTAATATGATTTGAACTTTGCATGAATAGTTACGCTGAACAATTTCGAGCTATAGGAAGTGAGTTGGAAGAAGAGCTAAGCAATTATTATCCGGTAATTCGTGCGACCCGAGAAAATTTAATAAAATAACTGTTCGTGTAAACGGCCGCGTTTTTGCATGAGCGCATGGACAGTATTCCAATTCGCGGAGGGGACAAGAAGCGAAGAGGACGGAAGATCCGAGAAGAACGTATCGTGGAGGCGTCGCGAGAGGGCTCGTGACCGCTTGGAATTCATCCTTGGCGGCGCACAGCAGCGGGGCGTTCCAGGAGGCGACAACGCGAGGGCGCGCGACCTTCACCGCAATCCCGTTGGCCGGCGTGAGAAGACGGCGTGAGAACGTTGAGTATTAAAAGTTTCGTTCGTCATAGTGAGAAATTGGAACTGTGGAAAGCAGTGTTATTTAACCAAAACTAGTCGCGAGAACTGGGGAGGGGAAATAACTAGTAACAGATTTAGTCGCACTTTAATAGACATTTTCATATTCCAAGCCGATGACCGAAGAGGGGAGTCCAAATTTAGTCAAATTTTGTTATCATTGTAATATTTCTGGTTCAATGAGGAATTAACTTTGTAAAATAGATTTAAGAATTTTGGATGGGGGAATTATGTGGAATGTGATCACGAAGAAAGGGTTAATTTTTGTGTAACTGATTATTTAAAGAATTGGATCAAAGTTTATGTTGAATTTGTGTTAATTAGCCGTAGGTGGTATTACCAGTCAAATGCGTGGGATCCCATTTGCGCAGGCCTGGGTAAATTATGGTTGAATGGTTTTTGAAAAGGTATCTGAAACTAACGATGCAATGATTTCAAGTGTAATTATGTTTTCTTGATTTGGGAAATTTTCGTTGGAATAAATCCTGACTTGTTACCAGAAAAGGTGTTGCTAAATTTCCATCACGTGCTATTCCGAATCACGACTCCGCCCTGCCAAGAGCCCTGTGCCTTTTCAGGTCCCCCAAATAAAATTAGGATTATCGTGGCGAAGTACCGTCACAAATATATATATATTGAAACGAGTTGTTAATTAACTCACACAAATTAAATAAAAGAGAGGGGGACAGGGATTCTTTCTCAGGAATGGGTTCCGGGTCTGATCATACATACAATGGAGATTGACAATGGTTTATTACAAAAAAGAACCATGATCATTACAAGCAACTGGACTTAACATACACTTGCGGCCATGTGATCTGTATTCCCTACACCAATCTCTTGTAAATTACATCATTCAATGGTTTGCTACTGTTCGCACCACATTCCCCTCCCCTGACATCCATTCTCTGATTACCCTGGTTACTGAATATCAGGTACTTATGCTGTATGCCTCTTGTAGCTCTGACGCGTGACTCCACCTCGGCGCTATCCTCGGGATTGCTCGGGTCTGCTCGGTCGCCCGCGTCACCGCCGTGTCGCCACCGCGCCCGCCGCCTCCTCCAGCAATGCTCGCGAGCACGCCACGCCGTTTCCCAAATCTTCGTTCTTCACAGTACTGGCAGACGAAATTCATTCGGCGTGCTCGAACACTCGTGTCTCTCACGCAACGGGAGCATTAGTTTCACGATTAATCTTTCTCCGTACAACTCACCAGCGTGTGAACGACGCCTGGTTACTGCACTCGCTCGTGTAAATATAATAGTACAAGTCTCAATTATCCCCTTTCCGCCCCCTTTTTCCCAGGTTGTAACTTTGGTGTTACTGCACAGTCCTCACAATCACAATTGTTACTATCCTACGTTTACTCAACGTCTCTATTAGTTGCTGCACTCGTCCATGTCCACGTGTTTACCACTTACTACCGACATTATCTGTAGCATCTCTGTTCTTTCACATTACACACGCCTCTTTTTAACTCCGCTTTACCACAGTTACCTGTATCACTCAAGCGTCTACTCACACGATTCTTCTACTTTTTCCACACCACACTTTCGCTGATTTCATATATTACATCGCTCTACCATCTGACCTCCGCCATGTCTGGGCGCTTCTCTTCGCCACTCTGCCTCTTGGCCCGTGCTCGGTTCGCGGCACTCGGTTCCTCCGCTGAGCCGGCTCCTGCCCCCCCCCGACTCCGCCGGCTGGCCCGCCTGTGCCGCGCAGTTTAAACCTACGAATTGGGCCGAAACGCATTGTTATCACTGAGATGATAACAATTCGTTTCATCACCCCCTCCTCCCCTTTTTTCCGGATTTTTCACACAAAATCCACCTAAATTTTTGAGTGGGGTCTTCAAGGTCGCCCCCTTCTATAGGGCATGGTCGCAAGTTGTAAAAATTATAACATCCTACTATTTCTTGTCTATCTTGAATCTTGACCAATACCACGCCATCCACAATTTTCCATCGATCCCGTTTTCTCCTTAATGCCGCGATGTCCGGGTCGTCCTCCTGGGTCCGGCCCTCTTTAAAACATTTAACTTTGTAATCTTTAATTGGGGCTTGATTCTTACTAAACACTTGCCTGTTGCCTAATATCCCTATTTGCTTGACTTGTTCCCATAGTTTTTCTTCTGATTCCTCCACTACATTACCCGAACATACCTCGTAACCTTCTTCCAATCCTTGGTCCATTTCAGCTTTCTGACCTCCTAGTTCCGCCAGTTTCCGGTCGAGATCGATCGCAACCCTGCATTCCAACAAGAATTCTGTCCCCAGGATTATTGGACGTAATAAGTTCTTCAGTACCAGCGCTACTACTTCATACCTTTGGTTGCCGATTTCCACATTTATCATGATCTGTTTTGTAATGGGGCTGGACCTCTTCTGGGTTGCTCCTATTACGTACGCCCCATTCATGGGCAAACACCTCATTTTCTTGCCTTCCGCCAACAACTCCTCATCAAATTTCTCCGACACCACCGTAATCGTGCAACCTGTATCCACTAACGCTCCAGTACTCATCCCTTCACACATCAATCTAATCGTGGGGCATTTTCTTATTCGAACGTCTGAGCTCTTTCGCCTCTGCCACGGCTGGTCGTCGTAGGTCACCGTTTGGATGGTGTTAATGGGGACCGCGTTTGACATTTCCCTTGTCTCGTCGGTAATGGGGTCTCTCTTCACCACAGATTCTTCTAGTTTCATGTTTTCTTCCCTCGACTCCAATGGTACTACTTTGTCTTCCACCTCGCGAAGTTTATCCGGTATCTCCATCTGGTATTCCTCAATCTTGTTTTCATTTGCTTTGACGTCTTCTTGACACCTGACTTCCATCTCTCCCATATTGTTGTCTTGTGTCCCAAGATGGTCGTTGATTTGTTCTTGCAAACGAGTCTCCCTTTCCTCTTCCATCTTGTTTCCTAGTGTTTCTGGTTTCCTGTCCTGCCTCTCAAATCGTGCCACTACTTGCCTTATTTGATTAGCTAGTTCCCTCGTCCGTTCCTCCTCTCTCTTGTTCTGTTCTTCTGCTAACTCCTTAACTAACTCCCTCGTTCGTTCCTCCGCTTTCTTATCCCGTTCTTCCGCTCTCTTATTCTGTTCTTCCATCAGCTTCTTCTGTTCTTCCGCTCTCTGATTCTGTTCTTCCATCAGCTTCTTCTGTTCTTCCGCTCTCTTATTCTGTTCTTCCATCAGCTTCTTCTGTTCTTCCGCTATCATTTTCTGTTGTTCCATCATCTTACTCATCATCTGGATTATGTCCGGTTGAGTACTTGCTTGCATCTCTCGATTCAATGTTCCTGCTTCAGTCTGGTTGATCGGTGTTGATGTAATTTTGAATTCATGGCTGAAGTCTTCTCCCGTTTCCTCCCTCCATCCACTACCATTCCCTACATCTTCACCTCTCAGTAAAGTGCTCCCACCTATTCCTTCATCGCTATCCTCCATCCTCCCCTTCCTCTCTGGTTGCACCGATTCCCTCTGTTGGGCTGCCATCTTGCTATTTAATGACCTCGTTCCCTAATCTAATTCGTATGTTCCCACTACCTACCAAACAACCTAGTAATGTTTCTATTTCTAACCTTCTGCCTATTTCCTCCGTCCACCTACATTCACAGTGATCTTTTTATTATTTCTATAGCTAATTATGTTTTGCCCCACAACAATGCTCTTTACCAATCGTATATCAATATTCACTATTAATTGACCGTACACATAATTATTCTCATTAACCTGTACAAACTCTCACATATATCATAGGCCCTATTAATAACCTTCACTTCACCAATTAGATTTACACACTTGTATCACCCAATAACACAAAATCGAATAAGCAGTGGAGTACAAGATAACCTACCCCCTTTCACACTTTATGATTTACACTCTATTTGAACACCATTACTTTAAAAATAATCATTAACTTCACGGTAACGCCTTCACAAATTCTTACAAATAATTTTTCATAATGCTCATAATACTGCAAACAGCAATCTCCATACCATCTAAATCACAAATGAACAACTTATTAACACTACTGTTAATACAATTTCTGCGAGTAAATCCTCATAGTACCCATAATACCGTCAACACCACCTTCATACACTCTGAACCCCAATAAACAAGTTGTGAAACACTTGTAATACATGTAATACTACCAGCAACCTCATAGTACATATAACACTACCAGCAATATCCTTCATACAATCTAAATCACCACATAAGCAAATTATTGAACACTACTATTAGTATAAATTCCTGCCAATAAACTTTCATAATACATATAACACTATTAGCAACAACCTTCATATGATCTCAATCACCACATAAATACTGCTATTAATATAAATTCCTGCAAATAGATTTTCATAATACAAGTAACACTGTAACACTGCCTTCATATAATCTGAATCCCCCAATAAAATTATTACCCACTGCTGTTAGTATGATTTTAATCTTACAATCTGAACCACAAAATAAACAAATTATTAAACACTATTGTCAATGCCCATTCCAAAATTACATGAATTCACCAATCTACAAACTTATTACCTATTACTAGTATTATTTGTTATTCTGCTGCAAAACTCCCTTTTGTTTCCAAAATGACAATGTTAATACCTCACTTATTTTAATGCACCCATTATCTTGCACAAGAAAATAACATTTATGATGCACCCTTAGAACACTATTAATGATTACTTCATTGAACAAAATTCTTTCAATCACTTGAGAATGCTTTGTTTTTCAACTACCACCGAGTACTGTATTACTTAATGTGCCCTCTTATTCTCATTAAACATACAAACAATAATATACAAACTTATTCAGAAAACACTGGCATCAATTAAGAAAAATTTCACTTAAAAAAACACTTTTGCATTATTATGCCTATACTTGATCCTCTCCAGAAACCCACCACCTCAAACCTAAACATGAATGACAAATCAAATTTAAGTTATTACTATTGCCTGGCAACTATTTTCCTGGCTAACAAATTACATCTATGCACTGGATCACTTCAAAACAACTTGTATTCATCACACACTTTTTGTTTTCCAAAGTAACTATAATAACTGCTTGTTAATGTCACCCTGATTCAATATATTTCAACTGCAATACTACTGTTTATTTTATTATCTCAATAATACCCACACTATTCATTCCCATTGCTTGCATGATTTCACCGGAGCCCCATTACTTAGTTTACCGAGTCCAACCTGTGCGGGCGCCAGTGAAACGAGTTGTTAATTACATTTGTGCACTGAATCAATTCAAAGCAAGTTGTAATTATAACATGCTTCTTACACATTTCAAGGTTATTGTTATAACTGCTTGTTCAATATCAAAATACCTTAATATGCTCCAAATGCAGTACTCACTATTTATATTCTCTTATCTTATTTATGCCCGCACTATTGATTCCATTGCTTGCATGATTTCACCGGAGCCACATTACTTAGTTTACCGAGTCCAACCTGTGCGGGCGCCAGTGAAACGAGTTGTTAATTACATTTGTGCACTGAATCAATTCAAAGCAAGTTGTAATTATAACATGCTTCTTACACATTTCAAGGTTATTGTTATAACTGCTTGTTCAATACAAAATACCTTAATATGCTCCAAATGCAGTACTACTATTTATATTCTCTTATCTTATTTATGCCCGCACTATTGATTTCCATTGCTTGCATGATTTTACCGAGCCACATTACTTAGTTTACCGAGTCCAACCTGTGCGGGCGCCAGTGAAACGAGTTGTTAATTAACTCACACAAACTTAAATAAAAGAGAGGGGGACAGGGATTCTTTCTCAGGAATGGGTTCCGGGTCTGATCATACATACAATGGAGATTGACAATGGTTTATTACAAAAAAAGAACCATGATCATTACAAGCAACTGGACTTAACATACACTTGCGGCCATGTGATCTGTATTCCCTACACCAATCTCTTGTAAATTACATCATTCAATGGTTTGCTACTGTTCGCACCACATTCCCCTCCCCTGACATCCATTCTCTGATTACCCTGGTTACTGAATATCAGGTACTTATGCTGTATGCCTCTTGTAGCTCTGACGCGTGACTCCACCTCGGCGCTATCCTCGGGATTGCTCGGGTCTGCTCGGTCGCCCGCGTCACCGCCGTGTCGCCACCGCGCCCGTCGCCTCCTCCAGCAATGCTCGCGAGCACGCCACGCCGTTTCCCAAATCTTCGTTCTTCACAGTACTGGCAGACGAAATTCATTCGGCGTGCTCGAACACTCGTGTCTCTCACGCAACGGGAGCATTAGTTTCACGATTAATCTTTCTCCGTACAACTCACCAGCGTGTGAACGACGCCTGGTTACTGCACTCGCTCGTGTAAATATAATAGTACAAGTCTCAATTATCCCCTTTCCGCCCCCTTTTTCCCAGGTTGTAACTTTGGTGTTACTGCACAGTCCTCACAATCACAATTGTTACTATCCTACGTTTACTCAACGTCTCTATTAGTTGCTGCACTCGTCCATGTCCACGTGTTTACCACTTACTACCGACATTATCTGTAGCATCTCTGTTCTTTCACATTACACACGCCTCTTTTTAACTCCGCTTTACCACAGTTACCTGTATCACTCAAGCGTCTACTCACACGATTCTTCTACTTTTTCCACACCACACTTTCGCTGATTTCATATATTACATCGCTCTACCATCTGACCTCCGCCATGTCTGGGCGCTTCTCTTCGCCACTCTGCCTCTTGGCCCGTGCTCGGTTCGCGGCACTCGGTTCCTCCGCTGAGCCGGCTCCTGCCCCCCCCGACTCCGCCGGCTGGCCCGCCTGTGCCGCGCAGTTTAAACCTACGAATTGGGCCGAAACGCATTGTTATCACTGAGATGATAACAATTCGTTTCAATATATATATATATATATATTTCTTTAAATAACATACATCATCATTAGAAACAACTAATGTGTTTGTATTGTTCCAAAAGCAAGCGAGCTATGGAGAGTGACTTTCCATTACTCAAATTGGTTGCGTTATGTCGATACAACGGTACGGTATGTGAGGTAGGGTGCCTCCTAATACATTACTGAATGTTAATAATCTGTAAATATCTTCCTCAAACACCGGTTTCTCTGTACAATCCAACAATGATTATGAAATGATAAAGGGGACAGGTAATCATGTCCGTGAATGGGCTTGGGGTACTTACACATATTCATTGGAAATGCGCAATTTCAATGTTTCACATGAAACACTTTGTTTTAATAACACCAAGAGAAAATGACAGTTCCAAACACTCATACTTCTAAATATTACTTAACTAGTGATATGTGAATTGGGTATCTCATTAATCGTCATCTTCAGCCATCCCATAATAACCCACTCTGAACTAATATTTTCCTCAATCCGAAGTTGTACACGCGCCCACTTCCCTATACCTCCTCTCTACTTTCATACTTCCCTTTAAATGAATGAGTTGTGATCATGCACAGTCTTACGATTTGTCGTATGTGTGTTCACGCTCGCTGGCCGCTGCTGCTGCCAAAGGGAGGGAGAAGGTCTAACGCGTCGTGTTTACATCGCCGCCCCGTGATCTTGGCCGGAACGTCGTGACCGCTCCGCCTGCACGCCGAGTTCCTACGTTCCTAAGCTCCTCGATGGACGTGAACACTTCACACACAGCACTCCCCGCTCGTCTTCCAGAATATAACTCACTCACGATATATCACATGCATCAGTTTATTTACTCATAATAATCTTATTTATCTTTGAATTCTGCTCGCACACTTGATTTTATTAATCGCTATTCATTACACACATGTTGAAACGTTGTTAATGTAAATTATGAGATTGCCTGACAGTTTTACCTATTCACTTTAGCTCCTATTGTTACAATTCACCTTTTTATTCGCACTCTTGCAGTTGACTGGGTCCACTTTTATCGTATTCACCACGGTACGCACGTGTCCATCAATTACTTGGCTATTACCAACAATATTTACTCACATTTCTATCTTCAATACTTCATCAGGGGCCTAATCATTAATTTATAGTACTTTTCTGTACTTAAAGTCGATTTTCGTGTCCGATGGATTTGGATGTCCACACAGATGATCTCACGGTTACTTAGCGTTCCTCCACCATGTTGTTCCTTCGCGGCCCTCTGCGCGCTCCGACGTCTGACTCCCCTGAGTCGTTCCGACCGGGTCAGCCGACGCGGCCAGCACAGGCGCTGAATTCAGACAGTGCCGGCCGCATCTTTAATACGAAACGTATTATTTTAATAATTAGTTTTCTCTCTCTCTCTCTCTCTATCTATCTATCTATATATATATATATATATATATATATATATATATATATATATATATATATAGAGAGAGAGAGAGAGAGAGAGAGATGGAACTTATTTCTTTGTTTTCGCTGGTTTTCCCCGATTGCTGGAAGTAAATGCCGGGATGGTTACTAAGCCCAGGGGCATTAGAATAAAACACTTGTGAAAATTCAATAATTCATGTGAATAAAATTTGCTGTGGTATCGGTGTCCAAGAAATTTTAATAGCTTTTAAATTTTCTTACCGTAGGCCTGTTGCGATGTATAAGTAATAAAACGACATAAAATGATTTCAGCAAATCTGCATCTTTGAAGGACATTATGTACATTTAAACACGTCACGTTAGTATCTTCAATATACTTTCGCGTTTCATTTCGATGAGGTTGGCAGTGGCGAAACTTCGCCATGTTGATACATTTAGGGTCGTTTTTAACGTGAAAATATTTATATTGCAGTTTCTGAAGAACACCAATGGTCAACGGTAGAACCTAGAATAAATTGCAAAATAATTGCAGAACTTATTCCTGAATTTTATAAATGTTTCCAAACATAAGCAACTTCACGATTTAAAACCATGAGGTGCGGGTGTAAAACAAGTCTCGGTAGTAGTAGTACAAACAAACGTGTGGGACGATGCAAATAATTCCATTGCTGGGTAATCAATTATTTGATTACTGTAGCTTTAATGTTGGGTAATGGAACCACTCGTGAACCACTAGAACCAAAGTTCTCAGGGAGTCAACCAGGAACTGCAATCATTTTGTGGTTCAGGGCCCTGCATACTCCCAGGCACGACGCCTAAGTTAAGTCAACCACAGAATTAGCAGAGCCAAATTTTATGCCTACATTGTGCCTAAATTCTGGTTGGAAGAACCGTATTTGAGTGTGATGCTACTATTTCTTTTTCATTGTGCGTCTATCAAAAAAATAATCCTGAATGAATTTAACAAAATATTATAATTATTTTCTGCAAATATGACTTACAATTTTCAGTTTTTGACAAATGGGAAGGGTAGTCTTAACAAGGAAGTCTAGCGACAAAGCAAGCGATTTGACTTCAGCTCAGACGCTTCTTTTATGCTTGAAGATCTTTTTACATGCCGTAAATCTGCATTTTGGGAGAGCCGGCTTCCTTCCCTTCCCAAGGAAGGCGTATTCGTATTTCGATAAGGTTTGAAACAGCGAACTTGGATATATGAGTGGCACATTAACAAGTATGATGTTTGTAAAACGCCTTATAAAAGGTACAAAATGGTGCGGACATGGTCCCGTACTCACATCGTGGCCCTGCATGGAGTGGTAGGGGCGCTGCAGGATGCGCGCCAGGACCGCCGAGCCGTTGCGCGGGTCCTCACCCGCCAGCAGCACCTCCGTGAGCGCGCGCGCGTACACGAGCACGGCGTCGTACAGGTGCACAGCCTCCACCGGCACCTGCCGCATGCGACGGAACAGAGGTAGGCCCAATATGCTGTTTCTTGAAATACCGAGCGAAGAGGTTCAGTGCGTAGCGCACTGGATTCAAAATCGGAACGTAAGGGTTCAATCCCCGAGCCGGCCATCCCGACCAAAGTTTTTCTTGGTTTCCCTTGGGCAAAAGGCGAATGCTGGAATAGTTAAAAAATCCGACGAGATCCCCCACCTCCCACTACCCCTTCTACCATCATTCTAATCCTCTCACCCCTCACCATCATCCTATCACTTCAATAATAATAATAATAATAATAATAATAATAATAATAATAATAATAATAATAAGGGGCTCAAGGGGTGTGAAGTGTCCTAAGGCATCCTACAACTTGTCACACCCAACTCCACTCTCAACCTTCACACGGTGAGCCCTGTTAAGTCGAATGCGTCCCAAGGTTGTGGTAACCAGCCCCTTCGGCGGGACTTTCGACAAACCGATGAGAGATGGGGGTTCTGATAGGGCTGCTAGAAAGTAATTTTAGAATAAGGTCTATCAGAATGGTACAGGTTAGCCAACTGGGCTTGTACCCAGGGAATCAGCGGAGGAACCAATTAAGTAGTCAAGCTCTCGTGGCTGGGTCAGTTGGTGCTGGCAGAAGGAATAAAATGCACCCATTAGAGATCTGAAGATGGAGACTCGTGCTATAAGAAAAGCCTCGGAAAACATGCCGCTGCCCGAGGAGCGTCGGGGCGCCCCTGGAGCCACCGCTGGGGGTGACAGTGTGCGAGCCGGTGGTGATCAGGTGCTGAACAGGTGGGCCCTGGTCGGGTTACCCGAAGAGCGACTGCCTGGAAGGAGTCAAACTACAACTAATGCCTCCCCTGCTGAAGGTGCTGCGCAATACTACAACCAGCGCTCACCCAAGCAGGACTGCCGACACAGCGCAGGAAATGGTCAACGGCCGTTAACGAAACAATAATGCGCATATATTACCGGGTCACAATAATAATAATAATAATAATAATAATAACAATAATAATACGATACAAACGTAGAATATCCTGCCGCTCGCTGATAAGCTCAAGGCGAATTTGAGAGCGCTGCGCTCTCGGCCTGCTCGGCGGCTTGCCGCCGCGCTCGGTTATATTTCTGTGCTTATAAAACCAGGGCAAGATTCGCGAGTGAATTTTCATTTATGAAGGGAATTGAGAGACTTTTAGGTGGTTTCGAGCCTAAATTCCTTCCCCAAAGGGGAAGACTTTCACCACAATGTCCGTGCAACAACGAGAAGGTAATGTGCCCAGAACATATGCTAGTGCGACATCTAAAGATATGTTTCCATCAAAAGACCCGGCTGTAGTAATCGAAGCACAAGAGGGTTTGACAGAAAAAGACTACATAGGAAAGTTAGCAACATTACTAGCAACAAATGATATAAGATTCGTATCGTGGATATCAAATAACAGAATCTGTGTATTTCTAAGTAGTAAGACCATAGCTAACAAGCTTACTGAGAACCACCGTACAATAAATTTAAAAGGTTTACAACTAGGACTGAGACCATTGATTAGTAAACAAAGAAGAGTGATCATCTCCAACGTATGTCCTGTTGTCCCTCACAGTGTTATCGAAGCTGAATTTTCGAAAAGAAACATAAAATCTAGTTCTAAAATATCACTTATAAAAGCTGGAATTAGTGACCATAGATATTCCCACATCATGAGCTTCCAAAGACAGGTGTTTGTAGAACCAATTGATATTGATAATTGCCTGAATCGACAATTATTTTTTGAGGATACAACATACAGAATTTACTTATCAACTGATAATATGTGTTGTTTCGTATGTAAACAAACAGGTCATTTAGTAAACCAGTGCCTTTAAAAAAAAATACACCAGATGGGATAGAACAAATTGATGATTTTATAAGTCGAACTATTAAAAAAAATCACTGACAATAATTGACAACAAAACAAATGTAAATGAGAAATTCATACCTAATGACAGAAATTTCCCTGTTATCAATAGAAATCATGTGCCTGTTGTAACATTCAAATCAAGAACAGAAAATTGATAATTCACATGAGAACATCAAAACAATAATATAATAATTAAATAAGGTAGATTCATGGGCAAAGATAAAATTAAATATATCAAAATGCAATGCAAAAATGTTTGCCTTACGTAGATACAATGAACTACCTCCTCTTACATATCAAAACGAGCCAATAAAATGGCTTTCCTCCACAGAGCCAGTAAAATATTTAGGAGTATTAATGGACAGAAGACTCCATTGGCGAAACAATATCGCCCACAGAATTTCGTTAGCTTCATCCACTGATTAAATACTCTTTTTACTTTCCCGTATACGTACGTATACACGGAGTGATATACGTAGTATAGGGAAAGTTATGTAATGCTGCGCGAAAAAATGGCCAATTTTCGGCGGAAAAAAATTAATTGCCGGGCCGTGAAAACGAATAAGTGGATAAAACCACTTGCTAAATTAAGAAAAAAATCCCCTAACACGTGATGTAGCCAGAAACCCTGTTTTTTAGGTCCTTGATACCGAAAACCCAATTGAAAGGAAAACGTCCGTCTGTCCGTCCGTCCGTCCGTCTGTCCGTCCGTCCGTCTGTCCGGCTGTGAACACTGCTAGCGCCTAAACCATACGTACGATTTCTTCCAAAATGAATATTCCCCAATCGATCTGGTTCTAGTCAAAGCTTTGAGATTTTGAAAAAGATTTTTCAAAATTTGAGGGTACTTTATATGAAGCCCCCCAGGGATTTTCAAAATTTTCTCAAAAACGGCTCCAAATTTTTTCTTTACGTTTCTTGTATGAATAGAGTAAAATACACTTTTTAACAAGGCATAGGTCCGATTTTCACGTTAAGCTCTGAATTTTCGAAAATTGTGAATGTTTGAATTTTTTTCGGCGTCTTTCTCCACCTACAAAATTGAAGAACTACAAAATTGAAGATAGAGATTTTTTCTTCAAATAAAATTTGTTCTGCATATTGAGTTCTTTAATAAAGGTCATGTAAATGTTTTTCACAATTTTGGTAGTTTTCGTGCAATATTGCATGCAATATGTGCAATTTTAAAAAATTACAAAAACAAGATTTTCTCAAAAACGGCTCCAAATTTTTTCTTTAAACTCTTGGTAGGGATAGTGGTAAATGTACTCTATCAATGACATAAAAGCCATTTTGGTCTATCGGTTGGTTTTTTCAAAAATTACAAAAATGTAAATTTTTTTACTTGTCTCTCACGTCGTTCATATTTACATTATCGACGATTTTTTCACATTATTATATTTACGAGTACATGTGCTTTAAATAATGTCAAGTAAAGTTTCTCGAAAACACTACCGTTTTCTGTGAAAAGTAGCGCAAAATTTCGCATTTTCAGAAATGCTCAAACGCCATTTTCTCATAAATGGCTGCAATTTTTTTCTTGAAACGTTTGTAACGGATAGTACTAATTACACTCATTAGTATAGTGTAAAGTTTATTTTGAGTTTTTTTTGTTTTTTCAAAAATTATATAAATGTAAATTTTTTGAAAGATCTCTCACATCTTTAATATGCACATTTTCCGCAATTTGTAAAGATGATTATATTTGTGAGTGTAAGTGCTTCAAATAACTTCAAATAAAGTATTTTGAAAACTCAAAAATTTTCTGTGAAAATGAGATTCAAATTTCGCATTTTTAGAAGTGCTAAAACGCCATTTTTTCTTAAACGGCACATAATTTTTAAAAGAAAATTGCCATTTACGGCTAGGTTTGTAAGTTCTTTAATATTCTAAAATTAGTGTTTCCGTTCTACCAATAGGAAACCGAAAAATTAAGAAAATGACAAAAAATGTACTTTTGGCGATGATAAATGGTAGCTGGCAAGAAAGAGTATGTGGAAATTCCGAATAGTTAGCGAAGACCCACGAAAATAGAAAACTAATACGGGAAAGTCTGTGCCATTCTGTAGCACCACTAGTTCGTTAAGTACTGACAAAATTGCACGTGTACAAAACAATGATTCGACCAATACTATCCTATCCGTGTCCAATTTGGGGATCAGCATCTAAAACGAACATTAATAAAATACAAATTTTTCAGAATACCTGCCTAAGAACTATTGTTAAAGCCCCTAGGTTTATTTCTAATCTACAAATTCATTCTGAGTTAGGTATACTTCCAATCAAAAACTTTTTTGTACAAATTTCAACAAGATTCTACGGCAAAATTAATAAAATTCCACCTGCACTTCATTTGAACTTGGTAAACACAATCTCCATCGAAACCGACTAAAACGTAAATTGCCCAAACAATTCTTCGACCCCCCCATAATATCCTTTCAAATTTGATTTCAACACATAAAATAGAATGTTCTTGATGCGTGAGCTTGCTTTGTAGATACTCAATTCTGTTTGTAATACTCAATCAGTTCATCTTCTGCTGCCAAGGGCCTAACTGACCAAAGACATGTAATTATTCAATAAAAAAAGATCAAGAAATGGATTGTCAACCACGTAATAAGGACACTAAAAAACCAAAGAATCTATTAAAGGAACAAAAAGTGTCTACTCTTCCTCTGATTCTCAGTTAACTGCCACAGTGATCTCAGCAAATGAAACTGATGATGAAGAAATATATCTTTAAAATCCAACCACTGATATACAAGAAAATACCTCAAAAGTAAAAACAAATGAAAAGATAAAATAAAAAAAGAAGAAAAGACCTAAAAACAGTGATCGAAGATCTGATGGTGATGAAATTGATAATGTTAATGACTCAAATGAAGAAATTTGTAATTCAGGAGAGATTAGTAGTTCATCAGGTGATGAAGTGAAGGAAACAACAAACAGCAGAAAGGAAAAGAGAAGAAGGATTTTTGAAAACAAGACAGAAAAACAAGTGTGGGAAGATATTGGAAAAGAGATTAATTCAACCAAGACAGAGAAAAGTTCTCTAAATACTGACCAATTTATTAGTTTGATGGACTGAACAAAAGGAACTCAAAACATGAAGCAAAGAGTTGCTGAATATACAGAAAAAACAGAGGACTTAATTAGGATGTGTAAAGATTTACATGGGAAAATGAACCCACAAATGAAAAACCAATATACTCAGCTTTCAAAAAATTGCAACATTTAAGACAACACTCAAGTTACAAGTCAACCTTCAGTTAGTTTTTCTCTACAGTAAAATAAATTTAGGAAATTATATTCAAAACAAGTAATGGATATAATACAATGGAACACAAATGGATTCTACAGAAGACTGGAAAACATCAAGTTAATAATAAATTCAATCCAATATGTTAATGCATCCAGAAAACAAATTTTTCCAATGATCATTGTGCTCAGATCAGAATGTATTGCAACTTTTACAAAAAATGGAGTCATTCAATTATAGCCAGTGGAGGTGTAGCAATATATGGCACAACATTTACTCTGCCTGAAGAAATTCCATTAAACACAAATACAGAAGCTGTAACTATCAGTATAACATTTCCCTTCAAATTTACAATATGTAATGTATATTTACCAAATAGATCTAAATTTAATCAGGAAGAATTAAACAAGTTGGATCAACTTCCAAAACCCTTTATTTTATTTGGGGATTTTAACAGCCACCATACGTACCGGGATCCCATAAAAATGATCATAGAGGGAAAATAATAGCGGAATGGTTGGAAAATAGAAACAACCTCATTATCCTAAACACCTCTCAACCTACTTATTTCAAGTGTAGCAACGGACTATCCAGCAATATCGATTTGTCTATAGCCTCAAATGAAATAACACCAACCTTGAAATGGAATGCTTTGGAGGAATTATATGACAGTGATAATTTTCCTATAAGAATAAGTGTTGCGGTTGTAAACACCTCCTTCAAAAGCGCGCCAAACAGGCAGCGCTCGGCAGCGGGCAAGACGGCTAGTGAGGGTGAGGGCAACAGACCAGGGAGGACGCTGGCGAATAGGCAGCCAGCAGACGGTCAGCGAGCCTTCACTCCAGGAGCGAGTCTGCGGCGCCGGGGGCTTTATAAGCCGGCACTGCCACCGCCGAGGCAGTTCAAGAGATCGTGGAAGTGCCTGTGCTAAGACTGTGCTATTGTAATTGTGTATACGACCCGGCGAGTAATTTGTTATTCTGTGTACGGTATCTTTGTCGACTGGACTATTATTAGGGACATCTTGTGGATTAATTGATATTTTGGCTTGTGCAACGGTACTTTCTTTTGGATTACTGGCTAGACCCACTTGTTGTATAAAAAGCTGTGATTGTGCAATAAAAACTTGTTTAACGAAGTCGGCCTGTTTTTCTGAACATAACAATAAGAATTATGGAAGTCCTTCCTCCAGAACACAATATAGCATCAACAAGAAGATGGCTATTCAACAAAGCGGATTGGAAATCATTCAGAGAAGAAATTGATAATTCCCTCACTGAGATGCCAGAATTAACTGATGACACAAATATATCAGCAAATGAGCTTGTAACGACATTTACTTAACTCATTCTTCATGCAACAAATAAAACAATCCCCAAATCATCAGAAATCCACAGAAAGAAACGTGTGCCATGGTGGAATAAGGAATGTGCTCAAGCAGTCCTTGAATCAAAAAGGGCACAGTGGCTGTACAAAAAGAATGCACAGAATGATCCTGATTTAGTGTACAAAATTAATTACAAGAAGAAGAGAGCACAAGCCAGAAGAACACGAAAAGGGAGTAAGAAAAAATCCTGGCAAAATTTTATATCAACAATAACACCGAAGACAGATAGTTCAACAGCATGTAAGAAAATACAATGCATAAAAAGTGGAAAATATAAATCCGACAAAATAGTGTTAGAAGATGCTGATGGTAAAATTCATTTGGAACCCTCATACACTACAGAGCTTCTAGTAGAAAACTTTGCAGCAAATTCTAGTTCCAGCAATTATAACAACAAATTTATAAAATACAAGGAGATGGAAGAAAAACACAACAGCAAGTAGGATACAAGAGATAACACAAACCACATCAATGAAGAAATAAAAAAACAAGAACTGGAACTTGTTCTCTCTCAAGTAGGAAATTCAAGCCCAGGTTCAGATAGCGTACCAACTGTAATAATAAAACAACTTTCTAAAAAAGCACTAATGTACCTTTTAGGTATTTTGACCGTATGGTCAAATATACACGACATTCAAAATTGGCACGTGAAGGACGGATCGATATATCAACCGGGTCCAGTGGCGTCTTCTGGCTGGTAGATGTGGGGATGCGATCATGATATTACAGATTGAACGCATAATTCCAAATATTTAAAGTCTGCGTCATTCTACTTTTCTCTGAAGTATTTTAGAAGTGTATGTTGCAAGTTAGACACATTCTGAAAATCATCATTTTCTCATTGCATGCACTAACTTACAGCTAAATTTTTCTAGGGTGGCCGCTGAGATTTGCGAGTAGAGGGGGAAGCTGAAAGTGATGGCGAGAGAGCCAGAAGGCGGCGCTCGCTCGCGCCTGGTTCGTCTGTCAAAACCAAAAACATTAGCCTACCTTTGCTATAGCACAAGCTAGCGAACAGCTTTCGAAATCAATTTGCTGTAGTGTCTTTGCTCGGTTAATGGAGAAATTCACGAGATAGCCTGGCTCTGTTATCATCCATATGTTTTCCACTGTCACTGATACCCGTTTCCTCACAAACATAATAGTAACATTTTCACCGTCTTTAATATCGCGTCGTTTCCTGTAAAAATAACGATTTCTTCATATGGTGCATTAAATCATAGTGCGGTGAAACACACTCTCATTGAAACTGCAGAGAGCAGATTCCACGTCCTTTCTCTTTAATCAATTAGGAGTAGAAAATGAACACGATTCTCCTGATTAAATACAATTAATTTCCTTATTAGTTCTGCAAATAGATCTTTTCGAAACACCCGAACCTGGAATTACTGCCTTAAGAACTGTTTTGATATTTTCAATGCCTTCTTTTGCTTCTCTTCATAAATTGATATACTTTTGCAACGACTTCACGCGTCTGACTGTGAAGGATATCTATATGAAAGTTGCTTTGAATAGAACGCATTGCAATGATCACAAGATAATATTCACTTGTACAGAACTTCATACAAATAGGTGTACTCTGTTAGAGAAATGCAACTGAAAACTGTCACCTTGTGGAGAGGAATAGTCAGGGTCAATGTTTACTGAATTGGAGTAGGGCTGTCAATACGTCCTGGGAAGGGACGCGCTCCCCCTAAAGCTTTAGTTTTAAGGAATGGTATCTTCCGGCAGCTCTGAGGTCTGATCTTGAGCGGTCATGCTAAAATAATTTCACTGTACATAAACAAAATAATAAAACTAAATAAATAACCACAAAAATGTACATACCTAACTCCACATCTATTCGCGTTGTCTTGGTTGTCCATCCCTATCTACCTTAAGTTTTTCGTAATAGGATAAAGAACTGCACGGAATTTCACGAATCCTGTCTATGACACCATGAAACGTTTCACTATTGTTCCCTGCCACAAATAACTCACCCACTACCACAAATGATGAGCTCGCTATGTTGCACACGCACACACACACGCAAGTTTTATTCTTTCGCGTTACAATTTCGAATTCACGATTCTCTTTAACATAGGCAAAGGCAAAACAACTAGGCAAAGTAGTCTATTTAACGCACATTCAGTATTAAACAGCATTTAGAGTAGAATGCAGGACTCACATGACGAACGAAATAACATCGCGCGCACCGTTTCGAGTTCACGGATTGTCTGTCATACCATTTCCTTACATGATGATATTGTTTTGTCAGGCCTGCTAACACACATTTGAGTTACCCAGTTATACTGAATCAAGTTGAAATATGCTTAAGCATTGTTGGCAGACTTGCTTGACTTGTGAAGAAAGACAGTCGTGCCGTCAGCCCCCCGCTCCCCGCTTCCGGGCCACAATAGTGGCACGTGACTTCTGGGATTCCCAGGCGTGCTGCCGAATTATTAGAGAGAGAAGGGCATCAGAGGAGGGGGTATGGAAGGTTATTGGGAGGGGATACACAAACGTCAATGAGAAGCCATTGATGTGAGAAGCTATGTCACATCACCGGCAGCCGAAACCACACAGCTTGCACACAGCGCATGGCCGTGAGTTCAATGACCTCGCCAACGAAGTGAGGTCGTTGAAGGGATGTTTCTCGGTCTGTCACATCCAGCGAGGGGACTAACGTCTATTAGAGCGCGCACATAAATGGGGGAAGGGAATGGAGAAATAGAGGGAGATACTTAACAGAAGAAAATAAAATACTTTACTGAGAATATTTTTAAGTGATGGCAAACTAGGGGATGTAACATATCACTCGCATACATTGAGCCAACGCCACTGACCGGGTCAATGAACGAACTCAATGAATCACGGATTCAATCGGACGGCGGAAGGCGGAAAGGCAGTTGGCGGAGTATAGCCGAGGGGGACGGACGGAAAGATGGCGACATGAATGTAATTCGGAGACGAAAGGAGAGAAATCGGTTATGATCGAGTCAATGTGGACAACGGAGACAACGAGCGTTACGAAATAGGTGAGAAGAGTAACTGATGGTTATCGTGAGTGTTAAAGAAGAACTATAATAATAGAAACTAGTGAAAGAAGTGCAGGGTTTCGTGGACACGTGTGTGATACGGTGATCATGACATGATGATGTGGAAATTAGGATAGTGAAGGTGATAAGAATAATTTCGGACGATCTAGTGCAGCGAAGAAGATACGAGAAGAGAATACCTTCGTTACGGAGAGGTGTTAGGACATTTGAAGAAAAATCGCGCGTCCAGTTACTAACTTGTCGACGTAACTACGTATGCGCGGTATAGTGGTGCAGAATCATACAATTAGAAGCAGTAATTTCAATACTTGTGCAAAGGAGTTGGCGGCGAGGCAGTGCAGGCGTGGAATAATATAACTGCTCGTGAATACGTGTATGAATGCGAAGTGCGCACCACCCTGGGAACGGCGGATGGGGGATCTGCTGTGGCGGGCAGAGAGCGACGGCGTGGTCGCGTGGCGACGACAAGCGCCAAGGCCAACTAATGGCAGCCGAATGGTAAACAAGAGGCGTCGCGTGTGGCGGTGAGCGGAGAGGCAGCAAAAACGGAGTGAAGTACACCAGATAAGTCAATAAGAGTTACAAGTAAATCTATTAAGGGGCGGATGTGGTTTCCGCATATTGAAAATGCTTATTGGAGTAATGTAAAGAAAGTTTAACATTTCCTGTGACAAGAGTACACGGTTTGTGAATGCAGAAAGAGAAAGGGAGACGGAGACGGAATATTTAAGGAATATTGTTGGGTGATTTGTCAGTTCATGATGTGTTGTAATACGCAGTAAAATTGATGGTTGATTGGTTGTACCGGGAGCTCCCATGAAATAATAATCCGGATAAGGGCATAAAGGGAACGATTAGAATAAAGAGTGTATGGTAATTAGAAATGTAATCAGATAAATATCATGAAAAGTGGTCAGTTGATTGTTCAGTGATGATTAGTAATAATTCGAATGTAATGTTAACTGTTCCATTACAATACATCATATTTTTGTGTTGATAAAAGTAAATCAAGTTCAGACATACTTATCAATAGCATCCCCCTAAAAGAACCCCTGACCCTAACAAATACAATTATAATGTGGGTATTCCTGATTACCTATCAAGGTAAGTACGGTCACAGTAAAAAGGCCTATAACGTTATATGGAAAAGACAGGTATTCCCAGATACATGGAGAGAAGCTATAGTAATCCCCATTTTAAAGCCAGATAAAGTATAAAGCGCATCAACCAACTATAGACCAATATCACTAACCTGCAATTTATGTAAAAGTACGGAGAAAATTATCAACAGAAGAATTAAATGGTACCTGGAGGAACATAATATTCTAGCACCACTACAATCTGTATTTAGAGAATTACGTTCGACAATGGACTATCTAATAAATCTAGAAGCAGAGATATACGAAACTTTCATAAAAAACTTTCATGCATTTGCAGTCACCATAGATATATAGAAAGCCTATGAAATGGTTTGGAAACGTAGAGTAATAAAACTAATTGAGAACTACAATATAAAAGGAAATTCCTGAGCATTTATTAAAAACATTCATAGCAATAGGACCATTAAAGTTAGACTAAATAATACACTCTCTACACCAGCTCAGGTTAAACTAGTGGTGCTACAGAATGGCACAGACATTCCCTTATTAGTTTTCTATTCTCTTGGGTCTATTCGGAATTGCAAACTCTTTCTTGCCAGCTGTCATCTATCACCGCCAAAAGTACACTTTTTTGTCATTTTCTTAATTTTTCGGTTTCTTAATCGTAGAACGGAAACATTAATTTTAGAATATTATATCGCAAAAGTGGTTCATAATAACTATTCAACAAAATCCCGATTCAATGAAATCCAAATTCTTTTTACAGACATTGATGACCATCGACATTTCAGAAAATTCTGTGAAAGTAATAATATACAATTTTATACATTTCAAGATCCGAGCAAGAAAGCATTCCAGATAATGTTTAAAGACATTCCAATATCACTAAGTGAATTAGAAATTTTTAATGAACTCATTCGCCTAGAATATCCAGTGCTTCAAGTTCGGCGTCTTTATGACAAACTAAGACATCCTCTTCAAACTTGTGCAATAGACTTAACTGACTCCCATCAAGCTAGAACTATTTTAAAATTAGATCGTTTATTTCATTCCATTATAAAAGTTCAACCAAAATCAAATCGATTCACCCCTGTTCAGTGTAAAAATTATCAACGTTTTGGACATTCACAGGCGAACTGTAAATTGAAACACAGATGTGTCAAGTGTTCTCAACCCCATCATTACTCGGTTTGTCCAAAGCCACAATCCACACCTCCCACTTGTGTAAACTGTGGACAGACACATTCTGCCAATTATAGAGGATGTTCATTTTACAAACGTGTCTTGAATAATAAGATAAATAAATCTAATAATAATTTACCTTCCACACATACTTTCTCCTCTTCTACCCGCACTAATAACTCTTCCCCCAGCATAAACTCTTATTCCATTATTCCTACTACTTTACCTCAAAACTCTTCAAAACCTTCTTTTAATTTACATACAACACATTTCCCACCTCTTTCTAACACACAAACTAACATTAACAACTCTCCTTGGACAAATAACTTACACATTCCAACACAACATACCTCTCCCTCTTCTTATAATATTCAACAAATTATTACAACAATAATATCACAAATTCTTTCAATTCTTCTTCCTCAACTTCAAAATATTATTGAATCGCTCTCTCATAATAAACAATTGATAAAACTACCAATCAACTAACACTTCTCAACTGGAATGCTAATGGTTTGAAAAGACAACAACATACTTTCGAACATTTTCTATACACTCATAATGTACACATTGCTTTTATAACTGAGACACATTTACTCCCAACCGACAAATTATATATCTCCAACTATAAAATTTATCGTTTTGACAGAATTAATTCAGTGGCCTCCGGAGGAGTTGCTATACTCATTAAACACTTTATTAAACACTATTCATTCCAATTTAACAATCATCCTTCTCTTGAAATCCTTTCTTTGATAATCAATATAAATAATCTTGATTACTATTTTTCTGTTGCCTACAAACCCCCTAAATACACATTTCCTCTCGTAACATTTAAAAAATCTTTAACAATATAAACAAAACCATTCTTCTTGGCGATATAAACTGTAAACATCAAATTTGGGGTTGTAATACTACCAACCCTAACGAAATTAAATTACATAATTTTCTCGTTTCTAATATTGTACAAATACACTCCCCCTCTGAACCTACTTACTATTCATATAATAATAATATTATTCCTGATATTCTTGATATTATTCTTACACAAAATTTTCCTTTCCCTATAATACAAAATGGACTTCCTGAATTAGATTCTGACCATTTTCCAGTTCTTATTACTTTATCTTTTTCCTTTAATATTTCTTCTTCTACCTTCACACCTCTTTTTCAAAAAATTAGGTGGCCTGACTTTCAACACGATATTGAAAATAATATTAAGTTTCCTCATAATATACAATCTACAAATGATATTGACAATTATCTATCTTATTTTACCACTACAATACATAACACACTTTACTCTCATTCAAGCTTTATACCTAAATTTCCCCCTAGCCCCTATAAACCATTACCTTTTCGTATTTTTAATTTAATCAAAACTAAACATACTTTACGTCGTTATTGGCAAATAACTAGACGTCCCGATATTAAATCTAAACTTAACAAAATTTCGCGAATAATAAAGTCTAGAATACATTTATTTAAATTTTATCAATATCAAAACTTTCTTCAACAAATACACCCTCAATCTAAACAATTATGGTCGACAATTAAACGACTTTATAATGACAAAACTCTCATTCCTGTCCTACAAGACTCTTCCTCCACTGCCCTAAATGATCCTGAGAAACTTAAATTACTGTGCTCTCACTTCCAATATTCTTTTATTGCAAATCCAATACACAATACTCAACTTCACAATCATATAACCCACATCCTTTCCCTTCCTAATTATAACGTTCCACAACTTATTCCTTTTATATCCCCTATTGAAGTTCATAATATTATAAAAAAAACTCAAAATTCGCAAATCAACTGGATTTGATCTAATTACCAACAAATCACTCAAATTTTTAGGTAATAAATCCATTGCTGCATTTACCAATATTTTGAATTCGTCTCTACGTTTTCACTATTTTCCTAATATTTGGAAATTAGCTATAATTATCCCTATTTGTAAACCAAAGAAAGACCCAAGATTTCCTTCTAATTATCGGCCCATTAGTTTACTTTCTTCTTATCAAAAATTTACGAAACTATATTACTTCACAGACTTTATATATTCACTTCTCAAAATAACATTATTCAACCTTCACAATTTGGATTTATGCACAAACATTCTACTCTTCATCAACTATTACGTATTACTGAACACATAGAAAATTCTTTTCATTTAAAACAACACTCCCTTGCAATCTTTTTAGATATAGAAAAGGCATTCCACAAAGTTTGGCACGATGGTTTAATATATAAACTTCATCTTGTAGGTATTCCTATTTATCTTATAAATATTATCCAAAATTTCCTATCTAACAGAACTTTCATAGTTAAATATAATAATTCTTTCTCTCAAAAACTTAACATCTCTGCCGGGGTCCCTCAAGGTTCTTGTCTTTCTCCTCTGCTATTCAATATCTATCTATCCGACATTCCAAAATTCGCTTCTTCTAAATTAGCCCTTTATGCAGATGATACAGCACTTATTAACTCGCACACTAATATTCTTCTTGCCAGAAATAAACTTCAAATAGATCTTAATCGTTATTCGGTGTGGGCCCATAATTGGAGAATCAAAATCAATATGGATAAATGCCAAGCCAAAATATTTACGTTATGTAAGCCAATAAACCCTCCTCCCCTTCTAATTCATAACACTCCTATTCCTTGGCTTTCTTCCTCTTCATCTATTAAATATTTAGGTCTCTATCTAGACACAAAACTGAACTGGAAAATTCACATAAAAATGTTATACAAAAAACTACCATTAAAATACAAAAACTTAATTCTCTCATTAATAATAACTCACCTCTCCGTATTAAAACTGCTAAATTAATATACACTTCAATTATTAGACGTACTTTAATTTATGCTTGTCCAATATGATCAAATGCAGCAAAATCAAATATACAAAAACTTCAAATCATTCAAAACAAATTCTTTCGAAAAATTCTACATGCACCTTGGTTTATTCCCAATACACAAATTCATAATGAACTAAATCTCCCTACAATCCATGATTTGATTAAAACTTGTAGTCTCAAATTTTTTAATACTCTTTCTTCATTACATCATGCACAATTTTTTAATCTTGGTAAAACTTATCCCTTTCCTCGTAGAATTAATTCCAAATTTCCTAAAGATAAATTTCATCCTCCGTAATTTTATTTATTTTCTCTTCTTTTCTATGTTCCTTAGTCTTATATAATTGTCTAATTATTAAAAATTTACTTTCATAAATCCTCTTACAGAGGTTACTGTTAGTGTCCAAAACGACTGTCCATTATTGTAAATTTCAATGCCCTGAAAGACAAATTGTCGAAGGAACTAATAAATTAATTAAAAAAAAAGAATATTAAAGAACACAAAAACCTAGTCATAAATGGTAACTTTCTTTTAAAAATTATGTGCCGTTTAAGGGAAAATTGCGTTTTAGCGCTACTTAAAATGCGAAATTTGAAGCTCATTTTCACAGAAAATTTTTGAGTTTTCAAAATACTTTATTTGAAGTTATTTGAAGCACTTACACTCACAAATATAATAAAGTTTACAAATTACTGATAATGTGCATATTAAAGATGTGAGAGATCTTTCAAAAACATTACAATTATGTAATTTTTGAGAAAACAAAAATATAACTCAAAGTAAACTTTACGCTATACTAAAAAGTGTATTTAGTACTGTCCGTTACAAAAGTTTGAAGAAAAACTTTGCAGACATATATGAAAAAATGGCGTTTGAGCGTTTCTGAAAATGCGAAATTGTGACCTATTTTTCACCAAAACCGTTGTGTTTTCCAGAAACTTTACTTGACTTTATTTAAAGCACATGTACTCGTAAATATAATAATGTGAACAAATTGCTGCTAATGAAAATATTGTCGACGTGAGGAACATGTGAAAAAATTTACATTTTTGTAATTAAAAAAAACAAACCTGTAGAGCAATGTGGTTTTTATGTCATCTGATAGAGTACATTTACCACTATTCCTACCAACAGTTTAAAGAAAAAATTGGAGCCGCTTTTGAGAAAATCGTGTTTTTGTAATTTTTAATGTTTTAAAATTTGCACCTATTTCACGCAATACGTCACGACAACTACTAAAATTTTGTAAAACATTTACATGACCTTCATGAAAGAACTCAATATGCAGAATAAATTTTATTTGAAGAAAAGATCTCTATCTTCAATTTTGTAGTTGGGGAAAGACGCCGAAAAAAATTCAAACTTTCACAATTTTCGAAAATTCAGAGTTATCCGTGAAAATCGGATCTATGCCATGTTAAAAAGTGTATTTTACTCTGTTCATACAAGAAATTTAAAGAAAACATTTGGAGCAGTTTTTGAGAAAATTTTGAAAATCCCCGGGGGCTCAATATAAAGTACCCCCAAATTGTGAAGAATCGTTTTCAAAGCTTCGACTAGAACCAGAGCGAACGGGGAGTATCCATTTTGGAAGAAATCGTACGTATGGTTTAGGCGCCAGCAGTGATCACAGACGGACAGACAGAGGGACAGACAGACGGACGTTTTCCTTTCAATTGTTTTTTCGGTATCAAGGACCTAGAAAACAGGGTTTCTGGCTACACCATGTGTTAGGGGATTTTTTTTCTTAATTCAGCGACTGGTTTTATCCACTTTTTCGTTTTCACGGCCCGACAATTAATTTGTTCCGCCGAAAATTGGCCATTTTTTGTGTCGCATTCCATAACTTTCCCTATACTACGTATATCGCTCCGTATATACGGACGTATACAGGAAAGTAAAATAGGCTGCCCAAAGGTTCGGTGCTGAGTGTGTTACTTTTCCTGTTTAGTATTAATGAAGTATTTCAAGCAATACAAAAACCTGTAAAAGGTTTCTTATTTGCAGACGATTTAACGATTATATGCCTTGGAATAAATATTCTGTACACAGCCAAACTTATCCAAAACACCCTGAACAATCTTCAAAAGTGGTCAGAAGAAACGGGTTTAAAATTTTCAAAAACTAAAACCAAATGTATAGTATTCTCAAGGAAAACAAGAGGAGAAAAATGTAATTTTAAAATTGGATAACAGAATTCTCAAAGAGGTACCATATGTTAAAATATTAGGAATGATATTTGACAAGAAGATGAAGTGGAAGAAGCATATTAACCAAATAAGAACAGAATGTTTTAGGAGAATAAAGATAATAAAAGTTCTATCCGCAATAAATTGGGGTTCTGATAAAAATGTCTAATACAAATTTATCAAGCCTTAATTAAATCAAAAGTAGAATATGGATGTATATTATATGTTTATGCTAGAAGAGACGTAATAAATAAATTAGAAAGTATACCAAATACAGCGTTACGATTATGCATAGTGGCCCCTAGAACTACTTTTAGTATTTTAGTTGAGGCCAACACGTTACCACTTCATCTAAGAAGAAAATAACTAGTCATTTTCCATGCCAACAAAATGATAGCAAATAATCAAGCCAATGGTATCTATGAAAATTCGTGGAAGAAAACTACAAAAGAAGTAGAATACCTAAAACGACTAAGTTTACCTAAGCCTCTTTATATTAAAAATCATCTCTACACTGAAGAACTGAAGATGAAAGTCCCTCCACTCCTACCTAAGAAGACCCCAGCAGTAACTCTGGAGTAACATCATAATAGGAGTAAATATGGAGTTAGCAAAATACGAAAAGAGTACCACACCAAAAGAAATATTTAGAAGTATTTTCTACAGATGAAAGCAATTACAAAAATTACCAGAACTATTATACAGATGGGTCAGCATTGAACGGAAGAAGAGGCTGTGTAATAGTATCTAATGATAAGATATACAGATTCAGAGTAAATGACAGTTATTCTATATTTACCTGTGAAACAATAGCTATACTAAAAACACTACAAATAATATGAAACAATACAATTGATACTAAACATGTAATATTTTCAGATTCCAATTCAGCACTTATGGCAATAATTAACAACAGCAACTCTACTATACTCATTAAGGAAATCAAAGAATTAATTGGTTGGCTAATTACAAATAACTATAATATAGAGTTAGTATGGGTCCCAAGCCATATGGGAATACAAGGAAATGAAGATGCAGATAAGGAAGCAAAAAGAGCAATTAACGAACCTTTAAATACCTCAATTTATTCACCTCCAGAAGAAATTAAGAAATATGAAGAAATTCTGGGACTCCAAATGAAAAAATAATGAATCAAATAAATTACAAGAGATCAGACCATCCACTTTTGATAAGCTACCCACATGGACAACATCAAGAAAGGAGCAAGGGACAAATTGATGGACTAAGAATAGGACATACAAATTTAACACACACACATTTAATTACAAAACAACAGAGAAACAAGTGTGAAAAGTATGGCTCCGCTTGCAGAGTCAAACACCTTTTAGTAGAATGCCAAGAATTCAAATTAGAAAGAACCCAATCCAAACTTCCCAAAAACATTAAAGAATGTTTAAATACCGAAGCAGGATGCAAAAACACATTCGACTATTTAAAGAGAACTAAAACATATAACGTTATTTAAGTGTATACAAAATTAATGCGAATTGTTTATATTATGTAATGTACGTAAATAATAATCTGTGAAGTATGCAGATAATGATATGTGATGTATGTAAAAATGATATGTGATGTATATATATATATATAATGATATAAGTAAATAATGATTTGTGATGTATGTAAATAATGATAAGGTAAATAATTATGTAATGATGTATGTAATTAATGTAAACTGTGGATGTTGTTTAAGAATGGCAACATACTCTGTACGTCAAAATTTGTTGTATTAAAAAGGTCGCTGATGACCATTGTAGTTATAAAGCAATCTAAAATAAAGAAAAGAAAAAAACAACAACGTAGAATATCATGGAGCTAAGAATACATGGAGGTGCCCTTACCTATCTCTGTAATGTTAGGAAAGTGAAGCCATAGAGTAAAGATGTACATCCTTACATACCCAATACATCCTTAGTCTATGGTGAAGCCACTCCGCCAAATAGTCCTTAGTCCCCAACTCATCACGTCAACACGTCATTAGCTGCTTGTGACGTAGGAGTATGCAAGCCGACTATGACCATGTACGATAGCCATCTTGCTTTAGTTTACCCTAGGATTGTGTTAGAGTTTCATTCTGCGCCGCAATTATCGACAATTTAATATTTAAATTCTTACTGTACATAAAATCCAGAATATGGATTTGGAATGGTGTTATCCAAATGACGGGGAAACTAAGACTCGAAACGGGAAACCGAGTATCAGTGTTTTCGTTTCTGGCTGTGAAAGAAATAGACATGCGCCAAAAGAAGACGAAAGTTTCTACGAAATCATCATTCCAGGGTAGGGAAACGTTTGTAATTAATTTGAGAGCAATAATGTGGAAGTAATTTAAAATAAATGAAAAGTCGTTCAAAATTATAGCACACAAATCTCATTTATGAGTTGTAAACAGCAAAAGTTTCAAATCAATCGAATAAGTTTCGTCCAGTTTCTCTTGACTTACTGAGAAAATGCTAATTCGATCCCTTGTTCTGCGTCTAGAAAATAAATGTAGATTTCTTTCCCCACAGTGACGATCTGATTAAACGGTCATTTTTTACATTAAATAAATGCATCGTAAGATTAAATCTCTGCGTGACTGAAGGTTATGAGGTTATGTTTGTTATTTTACTGTCGTGATTTCAACATACGCTGAAAATATGATGAATGCAAGGAAAATATAAATGACCAAGGTTTATTAAGTGATGTTATTAAATACTGTTAGGATTAATAATTATATTACAAATTTTTAACGAAAATGCTTCAACAATTTTCATTATTTCTAACACACATTACATTTTTATAGGTTTGTGAAGCACATTTTCGTCCTGAAGATATCCAACGAATTTCTGAGTACTATGACGAGAACTCAAAGAAACAACAAACATCACTAGGAAAATAGAAATTAAAATATGGTACAATGCCATCAATATTTTCAAATTGTTCTAAATAGTTATCGTCAGTAGCAACATCAACAGAGTGTTTTAAATATCAAAACCTGCAACGTGTATTTAATGACGTCCTTTCATTGAAAGCGAATGCAAGAACAAATTTTGTCTTGGAAATTTTCAGAATGTGATCAATGTGTGACATTGTGACACTTCAGTGCATTGAAGAGTAAAGTGCCATATTTTGATTAATGTTACAAGAAAAATAAATTTTATACTGTAAATTATTGTTTGTTTTAAATATATAAGAAACTGGTGAAACTATTTGGGTTCTATTACTTTGGGTTCCTTGTAGTTGTGTTGTAGTTTATTCCTTAATGTGTTTCCATATCTCTTTCTCAATCCACACATTTGAATATTTATGTTACGACATTGCGAAATATTTTAATTTAACTTTCTTAATACTGGAATTTATAGGTAAGTAATATTCATGGAGTAATCATTTTAATAATTAATGGCATGCACATTTGAACACCCAATCCTTGTTTTTGCTCTCTTGAACACAGAATGGATTGTACAGAAAGAAATGCTATTTATACGCAATAATTTATTTGATTGCTTTTCTATTATTAGGAGGAAACAAACTACTGTAAATTCTGGATGCAAACTAGTGACCACCCCGACATTTGTTTTAAGCTGTGGCTGGATACCAGAAAAACCATAACAAGGTTGCAGGGTAATGTCCCAAAAGTGACAATGTCATGACAAATATTTTAGGTTACAGGAATAATATACAAATTTCAGATATTTACAAGCAGCATTTTACAGATTATGCCAGTGGATCAGTTGATCCAAAATAGTGCCATTAATGTTTTACAAAAGCCAGCCAAACAATGTTTCACTGACCCTGAAATATAATGTATTTTGCGAGTTGTGGCCTTACTTTATTTGCGGGCAAATTGTCGTTTAATAGTTTTACTGCATGGGTCAGTCTGATTTTAAAGTAACTACAGTCTACAAAAATAAATGATTATCAAAAAAGTCCTCCTTCATTTGTTCTTGGAGGTTTATGAAAACATTTTTTGCATTACTTCTCGTAACACTATGTTTTCTGGGAGGGAAGGGAATTTTAAGGAAGTACTTCTCATAAATACTATTTCTGCTGTAACTCACTCTTCAACATCATCTGAAGGTATAAGGAGTCCTCCCTTAGATTTTTTTCGAATTAACGAAAACGCTTCGTAATTCCCCTCACCTCTTAACGCCCTTATACACACACAGCACTGAAAGTGTGTGTGTGTGTGTGTGTGTATATATATATATATATATATATATATATATATATATATATTGAAACGAATTGTTATCATCTCAGTGATAACAATGCGTTTCGGCCCAATTCGTAGGTTTAAACTGCGCGGCACAGGCTGGCCAGCCGGCGGAGTCGGGGGGGGGCCGGAGCCGGCTCAGCGGAGGAACCGAGTGCCGCGAACGGAGCACGGGCCAAGAGGCAGAGTGGCGAGAGAGAAGCGCCCAGACATGGCGGAGGTCAGATGGTAGAGCGATGTAATATCTGAAATCAGCGAAAGTGTGGTGTGAAAAAAGTAGAAGAATCGTGTGAGTAGACGCTTGAGTGATACAGGCAACTGTGGTAAAGCGGAGTTAAAAAGATGCGTGTGTAATGTGAAAGAACAGAGATGCTACAGATAATGTCGGTAGTAAGTGGTAAACACGTGGACATGGACGAGTGCAGCAACTAATAGAGCCGTTGAGTAAACGTAGGATAGTAACAATTGTGGTTGTGAGGACTGTGCAGTAACACCAAAGTTACAACCTGGGAAAAAGGGGGCGGAAGGGGGATAATTGAGACTTGTACTATTATATTTACACGAGCGAGTGCAGTAACCAGGCGTCGTTCACACGCTGGTGAGTTGTACGGAGAAAGATTAATCGTGAAACTAATGCTCCCGTTGCGTGAGAGACACGAGTGTTCGAGCACGCCGAATGAACTTCGTCTGCCAGTACTGTGAAGAACGAAGATTTGGGAAACGGCGTGGCGTGCTCGCGAGCATTGCTGGAGGAGGCGGCGGGCGCGGTGGCGACACGGCGGCGACGCGGGCGACCGAGCAGACCCGAGCAATCCCGAGGATAGCGCCGAGGTGGAGTCACGCGTCAGAGCTACAAGAGGCATACAGCATAAGTACCTGATATTCAGTAACCAGGGTAATCAGAGAATGGATGTCAGGGGAGGGGAATGTGGTGCGAACAGTAGCAAACCATTGAATGATGTAATTTACAAGAGATTGGTGTAGGGAATACAGATCACATGGCCGCAAGTGTATGTTAAGTCCAGTTGCTTGTAATGATCATGGTTCTTTTTTTGTAATAAACCATTGTCAATTTCCATTGTATGTATGATCAGGCCCGGAACCCATTCCTGAGAAAGAATCCCTGTCCCCCTCTCTTTAATTAAATTTGTGTGAGTTAATTAACAACTCGTTTCACTGGCGCCCGCACAGGTTGGACTCGGTAAACTAAGTAATGTGGCTCCGGTAAAATCATGCAAGCAATGGAAATCAATAGTGCGGGCATAAATAAGATAAGAGAATATAAATAGTAGTACTGCATTTGGAGCATATTAAGGTATTTTGATATTGAACAAGCAGTTATAACAATAACCTTGAAATGTGTAAGAAGCATGTTATAATTACAACTTGCTTTGAATTGATTCAGTGCACAAATGTAATTAACAACTCGTTTCACTGGCGCCCGCACAGGTTGGACTCGGTAAACTAAGTAATGTGGCTCCGGTAAAATCATGCAAGCAATGGAAATCAATAGTGCGGGCATAAATAAGATAAGAGAATATAAATAGTAGTACTGCATTTGGAGCATATTAAGGTATTTTGATATTGAACAAGCAGTTATAACAATAACCTTGAAATGTGTAAGAAGCATGTTATAATTACAACTTGCTTTGAATTGATTCAGTGCACAAATGTAATTAACAACTCGTTTCACTGGCGCCCGCACAGGCTGGACTCGGTAAACTAAGTAATGTGGCTCCGGTGAAATCATGCAAGCAATGGGAATGAATAGTGTGGGTATTATTGAGATAATAAGATAGACAGTAGTGCTGCATTTGAAATATATTGAATAATGGTAATATTAACAAGCAGTTTTAGTAATTACTTTGGAAAACAACAAGTGTGTGATGAATACAAGTTGTTTTGATGTGATCCAGTACATAGATATAATTTGTTAGCTAGGAAAATAGTTGCCAGGCAATAGTAATAACTTAAATTTGATTTGTCATTCATGTTTAGGTTTGAGGTGGTGGGTTTCTGGAGAGGATCAAGTATAGGCATAATAATGCAAAAGTGTTTTTTTAAGTGAAATTTTTCTTAATTGATGCCAGTGTTTTCTGAATAAGTTTGTATATTATTGTTTGTATGTTTAATGAGAATAAGAGGGCACATTAAGTAATACAGTACTCGGTGGTAGTTGAAAAACAAAGCATTCTCAAGTGATTGAAAGAATTTTGTTCAATGAAGTAATCATTAATAGTGTTCTAAGGGTGCATCATAAATGTTATTTTCTTGTGCAAGATAATGGGTGCATTAAAATAAGTGAGGTATTAACATTGTCATTTTGGAAACAAAAAGGGAGTTTTGCAGCAGAATAACAAATAATACTAGTAATAGGTAATAAGTTTGTAGATTGGTGAATTCATGTAATTTTGGAATGGGCATTGACAATAGTGTTTAATAATTTGTTTATTTTGTGGTTCAGATTGTAAGATTAAAATCATACTAACAGCAGTGGGTAATAATTTTATTGGGGGATTCAGATTATATGAAGGCAGTGTTACAGTGTTACTTGTATTATGAAAATCTATTTGCAGGAATTTATATTAATAGCAGTATTTATGTGGTGATTGAGATCATATGAAGGTTGTTGCTAATAGTGTTATATGTATTATGAAAGTTTATTTGCAGGAATTTATACTAATAGTAGTGTTCAATAATTTGCTTATGTGGTGATTTAGATTGTATGAAGGATATTGCTGGTAGTGTTATATGTACTATGAGGGTGCTGTGTTACATGTATTATAAGTGTTTCACAACTTGTTTATTTGGGGTTCAGAGTGTATGAAGGTGGTGTTGACGGTATTATGGGTACTATGAGGATTTACTCGCAGAAATTGTATTAACAGTAGTGTTAATAAGTTGTTCATTTGTGATTTAGATGGTATGGAGATTGCTGTTTGCAGTATTATGAGCATTATGAAAAATTATTTGTAAGAATTTGTGAAGGCGTTACCGTGAAGTTAATGATTATTTTTAAAGTAATGGTGTTCAAATAGAGTGTAAATCATAAAGTGTGAAAGGGGGTAGGTTATCTTGTACTCCACTGCTTATTCGATTTTGTGTTATTGGGTGATACAAGTGTGTAAATCTAATTGGTGAAGTGAAGGTTATTAATAGGGCCTATGATATATGTGAGAGTTTGTACAGGTTAATGAGAATAATTATGTGTACGGTCAATTAATAGTGAATATTGATATACGATTGGTAAAGAGCATTGTTGTGGGGCAAAACATAATTAGCTATAGAAATAATAAAAAGATCACTGTGAATGTAGGTGGACGGAGGAAATAGGCAGAAGGTTAGAAATAGAAACATTACTAGGTTGTTTGGTAGGTAGTGGGAACATACGAATTAGATTAGGGAACGAGGTCATTAAATAGCAAGATGGCAGCCCAACAGAGGGAATCGGTGCAACCAGAGAGGAAGGGGAGGATGGAGGATAGCGATGAAGGAATAGGTGGGAGCACTTTACTGAGAGGTGAAGATGTAGGGAATGGTAGTGGATGGAGGGAGGAAACGGGAGAAGACTTCAGCCATGAATTCAAAATTACATCAACACCGATCAACCAGACTGAAGCAGGAACATTGAATCGAGAGATGCAAGCAAGTACTCAACCGGACATAATCCAGATGATGAGTAAGATGATGGAACAACAGAAAATGATAGCGGAAGAACAGAAGAAGCTGATGGAAGAACAGAATAAGAGAGCGGAAGAACAGAAGAAGCTGATGGAAGAACAGAATCAGAGAGCGGAAGAACAGAAGAAGCTGATGGAAGAACAGAATAAGAGAGCGGAAGAACGGGATAAGAAAGCGGAGGAACGAACGAGGGAGTTAGTTAAGGAGTTAGCAGAAGAACAGAACAAGAAAGCGGAGGAACGGATGAGGGAATTAGCTAATCAAATAAGGCAAGTAGTGGCACGATTTGAGAGGCAGGACAGAAAACCAGAAACACAAGCAAACAAGATGGAAGAGGAAAGGGAGACTCGTTTGCAAGAACAAATCAACGACCATCTTGGGACACAAGACAACAATATGGGAGAGATGGAAGTCAGGTGTCAAGAAGACGTCAAAGCAAATGAAAACAAGATTGAGGAATACCAGATGGAGATACCGGATAAACTTCACGAGGTGGAAGACAAAGTAGTACCATTGGAGTCGAGGGAAGAAAACATGAAACTAGAAGAATCTGTGGTGAAGAGAGACCCCATTACCGACGAGACAAGGGAAATGTCAAACGCGGTCCCCATTAACACCATCCAAACGGTGACCTACGACGACCAGCCGTGGCAGAGGCGAAAGAGCTCAGACGTTCGAATAAGAAAATGCCCCACGATTAGATTGATGTGTGAAGGGTTAAGTACTGAAGCGTTAGTGGATACAGGTTGCACGACTACTGTGGTGTCGGAGAAATATTATGAGGAGTTGTTGGCGGAAGGCAAGAAAATGAGGTGTTTGCCCATGAATGGGGCGTACGTAATAGGAGCAACCCAGAAGAGGTCCAGCCCCATTACAAAACAGATCATGATAAATGTGGAAATCGGCAACCAAAGGTATGAAGTAGTAGCGCTGGTACTGAAGAACTTATTACGTCCAATAATCCTGGGGACAGAATTCTTGTTGGAATGCAGGGTTGCGATCGATCTCGACCGGAAACTGGCGGAACTAGGAGGCCAGAAAGCTGAAATGGACCAAGGATTGGAAGAAGGTTACGAGGTATGTTCGGGTAATGTAGTGGAGGAATCAGAAGAAAAACTATGGGAACAAGTCAAGCAAATAGGGATATTAGGCAACAGGCAAGTGTTTAGTAAGAATCAAGCCCCAATTAAAGATTACAAAGTTAAATGTTTTAAAGAGGGCCGGATCCAGGAGGACGACCCGGACATCGCGGCATTAAGGAGAAAACGGGATCGATGGAAAATTGTGGATGGCGTGGTATTGGTCAAGATTCAAGATAGACAAGAAATAGTAGGATGTTATAATTTTTACAACTTGCGACCATGCCCTATAGAAGGGGGCGACCTCGAAGACCCCACTCAATACTTGGGCGGATTTTGTGTGAAAAATCCGGAAAAAGGGGAGGAGGGGGTGATGAAACGAATTGTTATCATCTCAGTGATAACAATGCGTTTCGGCCCAATTCGTAGGTTTAAACTGCGCGGCACAGGCTGGCCAGCCGGCGGAGTCGGGGGGGGGGCCGGAGCCGGCTCAGCGGAGGAACCGAGTGCCGCGAACCGAGCACGGGCCAAGAGGCAGAGTGGCGAGAGAGAAGCGCCCAGACATGGCGGAGGTCAGATGGTAGAGCGATGTAATATCTGAAATCAGCGAAAGTGTGGTGTGAAAAAAGTAGAAGAATCGTGTGAGTAGACGCTTGAGTGATACAGGCAACTGTGGTAAAGCGGAGTTAAAAAGATGCGTGTGTAATGTGAAAGAACAGAGATGCTACAGATAATGTCGGTAGTAAGTGGTAAACACGTGGACATGGACGAGTGCAGCAACTAATAGAGACGTTGAGTAAACGTAGGATAGTAACAATTGTGGTTGTGAGGACTGTGCAGTAACACCAAAGTTACAACCTGGGAAAAAGGGGGCGGAAGGGGGATAATTGAGACTTGTACTATTATATTTACACGAGCGAGTGCAGTAACCAGGCGTCGTTCACACGCTGGTGAGTTGTACGGAGAAAGATTAATCGTGAAACTAATGCTCCCGTTGCGTGAGAGACACGAGTGTTCGAGCACGCCGAATGAACTTCGTCTGCCAGTACTGTGAAGAACGAAGATTTGGGAAACGGCGTGGCGTGCTCGCGAGCATTGCTGGAGGAGGCGGCGGGCGCGGTGGCGACACGGCGGCGACGCGGGCGACCGAGCAGACCCGAGCAATCCCGAGGATAGCGCCGAGGTGGAGTCACGCGTCAGAGCTACAAGAGGCATACAGCATAAGTACCTGATATTCAGTAACCAGGGTAATCAGAGAATGGATGTCAGGGGAGGGGAATGTGGTGCGAACAGTAGCAAACCATTGAATGATGTAATTTACAAGAGATTGGTGTAGGGAATACAGATCACATGGCCGCAAGTGTATGTTAAGTCCAGTTGCTTGTAATGATCATGGTTCTTTTTTTGTAATAAACCATTGTCAATTTCCATTGTATGTATGATCAGACCCGGAACCCATTCCTGAGAAAGAATCCCTGTCCCCCTCTCTTTAATTAAATTTGTGTGAGTTAATTAACAACTCGTTTCAATATATATATATAAACACTAATGCTTTTCACAACATTCCAGAGCTCAAAATAATCAGGGTCTTACATGGATACCATACTACTGATATTCTTCAATCGCTCCTCTATTTTATCACCAAGTTTAGTTGTTAGGTTCAACTTTCGTTCTGCAGACAATGAGGTTTCTTTTAATATATTTAATAATACTTGTTCGACAAAATATTTGTCTTTCAAGTGTGTGAACATTATTTTACATTGAAAGCAACATTAGAAAAAACTTAAATAGTAACCTCAAACATACCACAGGTATTTTTGATTTTGATAAAACAATGATAAAAATAAACATTGGTTATAAATATTACATAATACGTGAAATTTATACTGCTGTATACACAGCATTTATGCCCGCCAAGGCGGGCCTAGCAGGCCCACTGTGGCCCCAGGAGTAGGTTGCGGCCCACTGTGTGTGGTCCGAGGAGCGGAGCCCCGAACGCAGCCATCTAAAGCTAGCAGCGCCCAGAAACCAATCTCAACCAAACTAAATCCCAAATTTTAAGCTAATTTTAGGCCAATTAAATGCTCTATTCCCGAATTTTAGGCTCCTCTGGATTTCCGAAAATCGTGGGCGCTGCTAGCTTTAGTCTAAAGCTAGCAGCGCCCACCCAGAATCTATCTCAAAATCAATTGTAAAATCTGAAACCCCTCCCAAAAGTTAAGAATAACTGTAGGCTCTTGGAAAACAATCATCCCCGCCTTCAAATTCCAAAAATCAGGGCTGTACAAAGCCGAAACAATTAACATTAGTTCTTACGGGTGAAATTACACCAAAATCAAAAAACCATAGGAAAAATCTGAAACCCCTCCCAAAAGTTAAGAATAATTTTAGGCTCTTGGAACAAAATCATCCCCGCCTTCAAATTCCAAAAATCAGGGCTGTACAAAGGAAACAATTAACATTGGTTCTTACAGGTGAAATTACACCAAAATCAAAATACCTTAGGAAAAATCTGAAACCCCTCCCAAAAGTTAAGAATAATTTTAGGCTCTTGGAAAAAAATCATCCCCGCCTTCAAATTCCAAAAATCAGGGCTATACAAAGCGAAACAATTAACATTGATCCTTACGGGTGAAATAACACCAAAATCAAAAAACCTTAGGAAAAATCTGAAACCCCTCCCAAAAGTTAAGAATAACTGTAGGCTATTGGAAAAAAATCATCCCCGCTTTCAAATTCCAAAAATCAGGGCTGTACAATGCGAAACAATTAACATTAGTTCCTACGGGTGAAATTACACCAAAATCAAAAAACCTTAGGAAAAATCTGAAACCCCTCCCAAAAGTTAAGAATAATTTTAGGCTCTTGGAACAAAATCATCCCCGCTTTCAAATTCCAAAAATCAGGGCTGTACAATGCGAAACAATTTACATTAGTTCTTACGGGTGAAATTACACCAAAATCAAAAAACCTTAGGAAAAATCTGAAACCCCTCCCAAAAGTTAAGAATAATTTTAGGCTCTTGGAAGAAAATCGTGCCCGCCTCCAAATTCCAAAAATCAGGGCTGTACTAAGCGAAACAATTAACATTGTTTCTTACGGGTGAAATTACACCAAAATCAAAAAACCTTAGGAAAAATCTGAAACCCCTCCCAAAAGTTAAGAATAATTTTAGGCTCTTGGAACAAAATCATCCCCGCCTTCAAATTCCAAAAATCAGGGCTGTACAAAGGAAACAATTAACATTGGTTCTTACGGGTGAAATAACACCAAAATCAAAAAACCTTAAGAAAATCTGAAACCCCTCCCAAAAGTTAAAAATAATTTTAGGCTCTTGGAAAAAATTCATCCCCGCATTCAAATTCCAAAAATCAGGGCTGTACAAAGCGAAACAATTAACATTGGTTCTTACGGGTGAAATAACACCAAAATCAAAGAACCTTATTAAAAATCTGAAACCCCTCCCAAAAGTTAAGAATAATTTTAGGCTCTTGGAAAAAATCGTCCCCGCTTTCAAATTCCAAAAATCAGGGCTGTACAAAGCGAAACAATTAACATTGGTTCTTACGGGTGAAATAACACCAAAATCAAAGAACCTTAGTAAAAATCTGAAACCCCTCCCAAAAGTTAAGAATAATTTTAGGCTCTTGGAAAAAATCAGTCCCCGCTTTCAAATTCCAAAAATCAGGGCTGTACAGAGCGAAACAATTAACATTGGTTCTTACGGGTGAAATAACACCAAAATCAAAAAACCTTAGAAAAAATCTGAAACCCCTCCCAAAAGTTAAGAATAATTTTAGGCTCTTGGAAAAAAATCATCCCCGCCTTCAAATTCCAAAAATCAGGGCTGTACAAAGCCAAACAATTAACATTGATCCTTACGGGTGAAATAACACCAAAATCAAAAAACCTTAGGAAAAATCTGAAACCCCTCCCAAAAGTTAAGAATAATTTTAGGCTCTTGGAAAAAATTATCTCCGCCATTACTTTTCGAAAATCAGGGCTGTACAAAGCGAAACATTTAACATACGTTCTTACGGGTGAATAAACACCAAAATCAAAAAACCTTAGGAAAAATCGGAAACGCCTCCCGAATGTTAAGAATAATTTTAGGCTCTTGGAGAAAAATTATCCCAGCCTTCAAATTCCAAAATTCAGGGCTGTACAAAGCGAAACAATTAACATTGGTTGTTACGGGCGAATAAACACCACTCACTATGAGAGAACTCACTATGAAGAAAAAAATATATTTGAAGAAAAAATCTCCATCTGCAGTTTTGTAGTTGGAGGAAGACGTTGAATAAAATTCAAAATTTTGTAATTTTCGAAAATTTAGAGTTTACCGTGAACATCGTACCTATGGCACCATAATAAGTGCATTTTACTCAGTTCTTACAAGAAATTTAAAGAAAAATTTGGAGCAGTTTTTGAGAGAAGTTTAAAAACGTCCGGGGAGCTTCATGTAAAGTACCCCAAAATGATTTAGAATCTTTTTCCAAATCTCAAAGCTTTCACTCAAACCAGATCGTGCGGGGAATATCCATTTTGGAAGAAATCGCACGTATGGTTTAGGTGCTAGCAGTGTTGACGGACGGACGGGGACGGACAGATGGACGTTTTCCTTTCAGTAGGTTTTTGGGAATCAAGGACCAACAAAACACGGGTTCTGGCTACACCACGTGTTAAGGGATTTTTTTCTTAATTTAGCAACTGGATTAATCCACTTTTTCGTCATCACGACCAGACAACTAATTTTTTGCTGGCGAAAATTCGCCATTTTCCCCGCAGCATTATAAGCATTATATTTAAGTAGCGTTTATTGTCGACAGAACAATTTTTATACATGGTGGTAGTTTTGCACTACATAGCATGTATATATTGGATGGTTGGAGAGTTCAAGATTGCTTTGACCTTTCTTTCGTTATTTATAATAGTCTGAGGATTTTCCTCTCTTGTGTAACTGACCACTTCTTTTGGTTTATTTACACTATCATTACTTCAAAAACCTACATCTAATTACAATTACTTCATAAGCGACTCTGTCGCGTCCTTATTGCTTTTATCTTCGAAATTCTCTTATCCTGAAATGACCTGACACTAAGCACAGGTGTCACTGTCACGTCCTTGTTGTGCACTGATTACTATTTACACTATTTACATTTTAACTGCTCCATCACTGCACCATCTTCTTTGACAGGGTGTAGGGACATCGAGGGGCTCCGGGTGGTGGCGCGGGAGTTTTTAGGTGCGAATTGGCCTCCGCCAGACGATGCCCGCGGCCGAGACGGCCCCCGCCGGGCACAGTTTTATTTATTTACACACACGGCGGTATTCGGCAGGGACCAGGTCTGGACGGTGTGCTTGTAATAGCAGGCGCCACTACGTCGGTAAAGCTAGCACCCCCACTTTCTCAAAACTCAAAAATGCTTGCGCCATAATTTTGGGGTAAATTTGGGCTAATTTCAGCCCCCTTCCAAAATTTTTGGGCTACCTCCCAACACCTTGAAATTACGATTTCAAATTTTGGCCGGTAAAGCTAGCACCCCCACTTAAAAATTCAAATTTTTTTGCACGGTCAAAACAAGTGAATTTTGGGCTTCTGGGAGCCACTTTTCAAAATTTCGAAACACACCCCTAAATACGAAAACAAAAAATCAAAACCACCCCTAATTCTCAAATTTCAAAATTTCTCCCACCATAAGTTTGGAATATTTTTGGGCTCTTCAGTGACACCAGAAACATTATTTTGGTACCCTACAATCTCCGAAATTAAGGTTAAAAATTGTGGGTTGTTAATTTAACACCCACCCGTACTGAAAATTCGAAAATATTTGTGTGGTCGTAAACGTGCGAAATTTTTGTTCCTTTTTCAAAATTTCGAAACTCACCCCTACGTACGATAACAAATATTTAAAACCATCCCAATAGCAACTCAACTCAAAAAATCTTGGGCCATAATTTTGGGTTCTTTAGTGTCATCAAAAATCACCCCGAAATCAACTTAGCAAAAACGAGGATGGAGAAGCTAGAATCTCACTATCTCAAAACTAGGAAATCCGGAGAAACTTCACACATATTCTGGGAGAATTATACCGTACACGTGTATTTCCAACATTAAAAAAGAAAAAAATGTATTTGTTGAGAGTTTTACCATTTATTCGGACAGGATCAATATCAAGCCTTGAAATAATTACTCTCATTCATTCCTATGTAAATATCCAAAATGGACTTATTAAATATTTCATACAAGAAAAATTCTCTCCAAAAAGCAGCGACAAAAAAAACAAAACTAACAAATGAAAATATAGAATTTACTAACAATTGAACACATACCAACAAATAAGATGCGATCTTGAAATAATTTGGGCATTGTCATGTTTTTCATGAAAAAGAAAGCAAAGTAAAAAAAACTGTCCGAAATACTTACCGATCTCAAATATTTGTTGGGTTTTTTTCAAAACTAAACTACAGGTATTTCGCTTCAAGCAATCCAATGTTCTACAAATAACATGCACATTATGGCAAAAAATCGCGACACGCATATGATTTTGGGGTAGATGCATTCTTTTTGAAAAGAATTGAATATTAATCAAAACACCCTATTTTCCTGCAAAATTCAATATTTCTGTTGTTATAAAACCTAAACTACAAGGATTTCGTTCTGGGCAATTTAATGTCATATACAACACATAATAGGGAATACGGCTATACTCTCTAATAATTTTGGACTACTCACTTTGTTTTAAAAAAGATTGGAAAATTAGTGTGAAAACTATTATATAAATTTTGATCATATTTTGGTTTATTACTAAATAAACTCCAAAATACTGTACTAATTCAAACGAGGAATTTATTTAGAATTGCTCATACACTGGCCATCAATATGTCAACTTCAAATAATTTTGGACTCGATTCGTTCTTATTGAAAATGAAAGGAAAATTAATCAAAACAGTCCCAACTTTTTTCCGATATTCAATATTTGCGTTACCTTAACTACAGGTATTTCGCGTTTGATAATGTCATTTTCAAATACATGATAAGGAATACGGCTGTACTCAGAAAAAATTTTAGGCTCCTCTCTTTGTTTACCAAAACTAGTGGTGCTACAACAGCACTTACTTTCCCCGTATTAGAGGAAACAGCTAATTAGTACTGTAATATTGCACTTTATGCGCTACTAACATCTTCGCTTGGAACTCACTATTTCCATTGCAGTGTTGTCAGAACTATGTGAATTCTACAACTTCACAAAAATAGAATGCAAAAGTTTTGTAACCCTGTATTGGAAAAAGAAGCCTGATACCCTGGAAATATAGAAATGCCTTCCATTGGGCCATGATTAGGGAAGAGTATTTTAAAACCATGCAACAAATTCTCTACTCACTACAAATGGTACAGCATTTGGTGCAAAACTAAATATTTGCCTGCAAATATCAACATAAATTAGACAATTATAACTCCTTTTCATACAGCTCCATTAGGTCACAACAATGACACTAATTCACAGATATTCGCGAGCGCAAAGTAAATTCCATTGTTGCAGACCCTGCATTGTCGCTATTCTGAGAGCTATTAATTCTTTTTACTTATTTCAAATATTTCAAAATAAACAATTTCTAAAATATTAATGTGTAAGTCTTAACAAAGTTCGAATGTAAGAAACGAAGAAAGAAATAATATACAAAATTGCACATTCTAATTTACGACGCATCCAGCTGTCCGAAGCGCAGTAAATTTACAGCGGCCTATTACGTTTGTCACAAAATTAAAGAAAAACTACTCGTATTTTGAAAAAATTAAGCATGACCGTATTTATTTTATTTATTTATTTGTCAAAAAACAGAAACAGAATGGCACAGACTTTCCCGTATTAGTTTCCTATTTTCCTGGGTCTTCGCTAGCTATTCGGAATTGCCACATACTCTTTCTTGCCGGCTACCATCTATCATCGCCAAAAGTACATTTTTTTGTCATTTTCTTAATTTTTCGATTTCCTATTGGTAGAACAGAAACATTAATTTTAGAATATTAAAGAACACAAAAACCTAGCCGTAAATGGCAATTTTCTTTTAAAAATTATGTGCCGTTTAAGAGAAAATGGCGTTTTAGCACTTCTAAAAATGCGAAATTTGAAGCTCATTTTCACTGAAAATTTTTGAGTTTTCAAAATACTTTATTTGAAGTTATTTGAAGCACTTACACTCACAAATATAATCATCTTTACAAATTGCGGATAATGTGCATATTAAGGATGTCAGAGATCTTTCAAAAAATTTACATTTATATAATTTAAAAAAACAAAACAAAAAAAACTCAAAATAAACTTCACGCTATACTAATGAGTGTAATTAGCACTATCCGTTACAAAAGTTTCAAGAAAAAAATTGCAACCATATACGAGAAAATGACGTTTGAGCATTTCTGAAAATGCCGAAATTTGAGCTACTTTTCACTGAAAACGGTAGTGTTTTCGAGAAACTTTACTTGACATTATTTAAAGCATATATACTCGTAAATATAATAATGTAAAAAAATCGCCGATAATGTAAATATTAACGACGTAAGAGACAAGTAAACAAATTTACATTTTGGTAATTTTTGAAAAAACCAACCGATAGACCAAAATGGCTTTTATGTCATTGATAGAGTACATTTACCACTATCCCTACCAAAAGTTTAAAGAAAAAAGTTTTTAAAAAATGTTGTTTTTGTAATTTTTTAAAATTGCACATATTGCACGCAATATTGCACGAAAACTACCAAAATTGTGAAAAACATTTACATGACCTTTATTAAAGAACTTAATATGCAGAACAAATTTATTTGAAGAAAAAATCTCTAACTTCAATTTTGTAGATGGAGAAAGACATCGAAAAAAATTGAAACTTTCACAATTTTCGAAAATTCAGAGCTGTACGTGAAAATCGGACCTATGCCATATTAAAAAGTATATTTTCCTCTATTCATACAAGAAATTTAAAGAAAAAATTTGGAGCCGTTTTTGAGAAAATGTTGAAAATCCCCGGGGGGCTTCATATAAATTACCCCCAAATTTTAAAGAATCTTTTTCAAAATCACAAAGCTTTGACTAGAATCAGATCGACAGGGAAATATCAATTTTGAAGAAAATCGACCGAACGGTTTAGGCGCTAGCGTTGACCACAGACGGACAGACGGACAGGACAGACGGACGACGGACGGAATGCCGTCAATCGATTTTTAAGTATAAAGAAGCAACAAATCATGGATTTTGACCACACCACGAGATAGAGGATTTTTTTTCTTAATTTAGCAACTGGTTTTATCCACTTATTCGTTTTCACGGCCCGGCAATTAATTTTTTTCCGCCGAAAATTGGCCATTTTTTCGCGCAGCATTACATAACTTTCCCTATACTACGTATATCACTCCGTGTATACGTACGTATACGGGAAAGTAAAATGGAAAATTCTCGTGAAAACTACAATATACTTCTTGACCAATTTCTCATTCCTCACAAAATAAATCCAAAATACTTTACTAATTCAAAAAGAGAATTTATTTACATTTGCACATACATTGCTTTTCAATTTGCTAATCTCAAATAATTTCGGGCTAGAGACGTTCTTATTGAAAAATAAAGGAATAATAAACAATAGAAAAACTTTTGTTTTTGCTATCCAATATTTGCGATCTTATAAAACCTGAACTACAAGGATTTCGTTCCTGGCAATAAAGTGCCAAATACAACACATGATATAGAATACGGCTATACTCATGAATCATTTTGAACTTCGCGGTTTCTTCTCCAAGAAAAGAAAAATTCGCGTGAGAAGTACAATATACATTTCACCACGTTTCCACTTCTGAAAAAGTAAACCCCAAAATTCTGTACCAATTCAAATACAGAACTTATTAACAATTGCACATAAATTAGCTAATAATATTCAAATCACAAATAATTTTGGGCTATATTAGTTCGTATTGAAAAAGGGATATTAGTCAAAACCAGTCTATATTTTTTTTTCGATATTCGACATTTCCGTTCTTCTAAAACCAGAAGTACTAGGATATGGCTCATGGCATTGGCGTGTGACATACAATACATATTAAGGAATACGATTATACCCACAAATAATTTTGGGCTTCTCTTTCTTTTCCAAAAAGGGGAAAATTCTCGTGAGAAATAACTAATTTTTCATTCCTCACAAAATTATTTCTGAAATACTTTAATAATTCAAATGAGGAACTGATTCACAATTGCTCATGCATTACCAATCAAGATGCCAATCTCAAATAATTTTGGGCTAGCACCGTTCTTATTGGAAAAAATTGGAATATTCATCAAAACACACCCAATTTTTTTCGATATTCAACATTTGCGTTCTTATAACACCTGAATTACAACGATTTGGCTCCTGGAAATTGAAGGCCATATACAACACATGATACGGAATACAGATATACTAACAAATGATTTTTGGCTTCTCTCTTTCTTTTCCAAAAAAATGGAAAAATTCTCGTGAGAACTAGAATATACCTTTTTATTAATTTTTCATTCCTCACAAAAAAATGCTGAAATACTTTACTAATTTAAATGAGAAATTTATTAACGATTGCTCATACATTACCTAATAATATCTCAACTTCAAATAATTTTGGGCTAGAGCTGTTCTTATTGGAAAAAATTAATATTACTAAAAACTTTCCGAATTGTTATAAAACCTGAACTACAAGGATTTGGCTCCTTGGAAAGGCGTGTGACATACAACACATAATAAGAAGTATGGTTATACCCACAAATAATTTTGGGCTTCTCTCTTTCATTTCCAAAAAATGGAATCTTGTCGTGAGAACTACAACATGCCTTTCGATTAATTTTTCATTCCTCACAAAATAATCTCTGAAATACTTTACTAATTCAAATGAGAAATTTTTTAGCAATTGCCCATACATTACCTATTAATATGCCAACCTCAAATAATTTTGGGCTAGCACCGTTCTAATTGAAAAAAAATACAATATTAATCGAAACACACCCACTTTTTTTCGATATTCAATATTTGAGTTCTTATAACACCTGAACTACAACGACTTAGCATCTGAAAATTTAACTTCATATTCCACACATTATAGGGAATACTATTATACCCACAAATAATTTTGGCTTTCCTTCTTCCCTTTCCAAAAAATGGAAAATTCCCGTTAGGAATACAACATACCCTATTCACCAGTAAGAACCAATGTTAATTGTTTCCCTTTGTACAGCCCTGATTTTAGGAATTTGAAGGCGAGGATGATTTTTTTCCAAGAGCCTAAAATTATTCTTAACTTTTGGGAGGGGCTTCAGATTTTTCCTAAGGTTTTTTGATTTTGGTGTTATTTCACCCGTAAGAACCAATGTTAATTGTTTCGCGTTGTACAGCCCTGATTTTTGAAATTTGAAGGCGGGGATGATTTTTTTCCAAGAGCCTAAAACTATTCTTAACTTTTGGGAGGGGTTTCAGATTTTTTCTAAGGTTTTTTGATTTTGGTGTTATTTCACCCGTAAGAACCAATGTTAATTGTTTCGCTTTGTACAGCCCTGATTTTTGGAATTTGAAGGCTGGGATAATTTTTCTCCAAGAGCCTAAAATTATTTTAACATTTGGGAGGCGTTTCCGATTTTTCCTAAGGTTTTTTGATTTTGGTGTTTATTCACCCGTAAGAACGTATGTTAAATGTTTCGCTTTGTACAGCCCTGATTTTCGAAATGTAATGGCGGAGATAATTTTTTCCAAGAGCCTAAAATTATTCTTAACTTTTGGGAGGGGCTTCAGATTTTTCCTAAGGTTTTTTGATTTTGGTGTTATTTCCACCCGTAAGGATCAATGTTAATTGTTTCGCTTTGTACAGCCCTGATTTTTGGAATTTGAAGGCGGGGATGATTTTTTTCCAAGAGCCTAAAATTATTCTTAACTTTTGGGAGGGGCTTCAGATTTTTCCTAAGGTTTTTTGATTTTGGTGTTATTTCACCCGTAAGAACCAATGCTAATTGTTTCGCGTTGTACAGCCCTGATTTTTGAAATTTGAAGGCGGGGATGATTTTTTTCCAAGAGCCTAAAATTATTCTTAACTTTTGGGAGGGGTTTCAGATTTTTTCTAAGGTTTTTTGATTTTGGTGTTATTTCACCCGTAAGAACCAATGTTAATTGTTTCGCTTTGTACAGCCCTGATTTTTGGAATTTGAATGCGGGGATGAATTTTTTCCAAGAGCCTAAAATTATTTTTAACTTTTGGGAGGGGTTTCAGATTTTTCTAAGGTTTTTTGATTTTGGTGTTATTTCACCCGTAAGAACCAATGTTAATTGTTTCCTTTGTACAGCCCTGATTTTTGGAATTTGAAGGCGGGGATGATTTTGTCCCAAGAGCCTAAAATTATTCTTAACTTTTGGAAGGGTTTCAGATTTTTCCTAAGGTTTTTTGATTTTGGTGTTATTTCACCCGTAAGGATCAATGTTATTTTTTTTCGCTTTGTATAGCCCTGATTTTTGGAATTTGAAGGCGGGGATAATTTTTTTCCAAGAGCCTAAAATTATTCTTAAATTTTGGGATGGGTTTCAGATTTTACAATTGATTTTGAGATAGATTCTGGGTGGGCGCTTCTAGCTTTAGACTAAAGCTAGCAGCGCTCACGATTTTCAGAAATCCAGAGGAGCCTAAAATTCGGGAATAGAGCATTTAATTAGCCTAAAATTAGCCTAAAATTTTGGATATAGTTTGGTTGAGATTGGTTTCTGGGCGCTGCTAGCTTTAGATGGCTCCCGAACGCGCCGCCTGCCAGGGGAGGAATGCCTGCATCCCGGTATCGCCACCAGGGGCAGGTCGGGCGGCGACCGGCCGCGTCGAGGCGTTACGGGCCAGCGGTCAGCGGAGGCGTCACCGCCGTTCCCGCCGGAAAAGGCGGGAAGATCCAGAGTCGTTACTCCGGCTCCGCTACTGTAAAAGGGGGAAGCCGGCTCGGAGCGGACAGTTGGTGTTTGGAGAGTGAGCCCGCGCTAGTGATCAGTGTTGTCGTGACGGAGGTGCTTTGAAGACGTCAGTTGTGAGCGAGTGGTTTTCTTTTTGGACTTTCGGCTGGACTTCGTATTGGTTCATCTTCTGGTATATTGGTTTGACTGGCTACGTGTTTTGGACTTCTACTGGCATATCTGTTACCCCTGGCTTGTATTTGGTTATTCTTTGGACAACGGAAATAAATTGTGTAATCTGAACTGTTATTTCTCTGCCCTGTATTTCCCAGCACATAACATATACAATAAATAATATATACTTTGGAGTTAACTATGGAGGATGTAATAGATCGTTTGAATATCGTGATTTAATTCTGGGAAAAGGATTAGCTGTTTTTCCGAGTTGAAAAGATTTATAAGTAGGAGGAGAAGTAAGTGAAATATAGAATTTGAGAGACGAAGGATTCAGGATTTTAAAGGTAGAATACTGAGTTCATGTAATATTTGATCTTTCTTATTAACCAAGAAGCTTTCAATATTTTTCTTAGATATTTATTTTGTATAACTCCAAATTTGTGAATATGCGATTTTGCTGCACCCCCCAAATGAGGCATGCATATGTCAAAGATGGGCGAATTATGTATTTAAATATGGACAATGCTGTATCTATATAAAGTTGAGAATTTTTGTTCACAAATGGGTATATTTTAGAAGCTTGACATTAGTTTCATTTATTATCGATGTAATGTGTGGTTCCCAAGTTAATTTAGTATCAAGTTGTAATCCAAGATAGGTAATTGGAGTCTTGTTAGGAATCCAAGGGATTGCTTTATAGTTGATAATAAGTGGATAAATAGGAGAGATTCGTTTTAAAGAAAATATTTTTGCTTGAGATTTGATTTGCCAATTATTGTACCAAGTAACAAGAGTATTTAAATCATCCTGTAAATTATCACGACTAGTTATAATATCTGCATGGGAAGTGAATAGGGATGTGTCGTCGGCAAAGAAGGCTATTTGTGTATTAAATGTGGAATATCTGAAACGTAAATATTAAAAAAGATTGCTGAGAGTGGCGAACCGTGCGGTACTCCGGCGTGGATAATGTATTCAGTAGAAAAAACATTATTAACCTGAACTTGAAATTTACGCTGTAGAAGAAAGCTTGATAATATTTTTTGTAAATATACAGGAAAACCGAATATTCTGAGATTGTAAAGTAAACCATCATGCCATACTTTGTCAAATGCTTTTTCACCATCTAAAAATAGTGCAAATGTAAATTGTTTCTTTTGAAAACTTGACGCTATAAAATCTGTGATTCTTAATAATTGGTGTGTTGTAGAATGATTCGATCTAAATACAAACTGAGATTTTGGGAGTACATTAGTTTGATTAATAAATTTAGTGACTCTCGTTAGAAGTAGTCGCCTTCACATCGTGGTGCAAACCATTCAATCGGCTACAAGAAATATAAGTCATACATAAGAATTAGTAAATTTAAAACAGTTAAATTACATTTTTCACACAATCCAGGTTTACTTGCGAAAAATCAATTGAACAATTCCCGGCCTGTATTATCCCCTCTTTTAACGCAAAACAACATCAGTACATGAATGAATATTACGGATCGGAGAAAGAATGAAGTGTGCGAAAGTGGCTCCAGGATAGGAAAATTAATTGGGAAGTTTTGGCAAAGTAGTAGTGTTCAAATATCATTGTTTACGAAATTTAAGATTTTTGCAACAATTAAACTAGATATAATTTTGATCTCTTGTCAAAATTGTTATTTTGCAATATTCACCTCGAAGACAATTTGAGGATTTTCCCGGTCTGTATAGCGCACGTTTCGGAATTGTTTATAAAATTGTTAATTGTTGCAAAATTGTTACTTCGCAGTTTTCGGTTCTGGAACATAAAATAACCCTTTCCTCTTCAGAATTGCAAAACTTGTAAATCGTCTATAACTTTGCAAATTTTGCGAAATTCTTTCATTGACTTTTCCAAACTGCCTTTTAACGTGATTCAAAATTCCGCAATCTGATCGGCGCTACCGCCTGTAGTTTTCGTGATATATAATTCTTTATACGAAATGAGCATGTCATGACAACTCCCATTTCTTTAAAAGTCCATCTTTTTGCAGTCACAAATCTACCCTTCAAGCCGTTTTCCAAATGCAACGTGCATTGAGCGGCACTCTCTCCATGCGATCCTGACACCACAATGCTATTTGAAATTGTACCTTCAGAACGCTGAACGAGAGTCGCGGAATTTCGTAGTCATATCAAAAGGAACTAGTGTTGTAACATATGTTACGTCGAGTAAAATCATGCAAACTTGAGTTCTTACAAATGTTCCATAAATACGTTAATGTCAAGAAGGTCATGTTGAAAAGCACAAATTCTCTGTGAATTTCAGAGTTAAGCGTGAAATTAGGACCTATGTCACCTTAAAAAGTGCATTTTACTCTATTCTCAGAAGAGGTTTGATGAATAAATTTGGAGTCGTTTTTGAGAAAATGTTCAAAATGTCCAGGGGGCTTCATGTACATTACCCCCAAATTTTACAGAATCTTTTTCAAAATCTCAAAGTTGCGACTAGAGCCAGATGGGCGGGGGTTTCTTCAATTGGAAAAACATTCTACGAGTTGTTTAGGTGCTAGTAGTGTTCACAGACTACTGTTCACAGACGGACGGACGGACAGAGACAGAGGGACATTTTCCTTTCAATTGGTTTCTCGGTGTCAAGGACTTACAAAATAAGGATTCTGGCTACACTACGTGTTAGGGGATTTTTTCTTAATTTAGCAAATAGTTTTATCCACACTTTTTTGCCAGGGCCCGGCAATGAACTTTTTCTGAAATGAAAATATGCCGTTTTTTCGCGCAGCATTACATAACTTACCATATATTACGTATATTACTCCGTATAAACGAATGTACACGGGAGAGTAAAGAAACATGTTTTGTAAACATTGTAATTGAATGGAACTTAACAGAATCAAGTGCCAATAATCCGATAAAAGAATAATGTAAACTATAATTTGTATGAAAAAATAATAAATGAATAATGTAGACTATAACTTGTATAAACTACTGGTGCTACAACAGCACATACTTTCCGGTATTATTTTAATCATTTACGTAACATTGAAATATTGCACTTTCTGCCCTACTAACATCTTAACTATTATTTGAAAACGTCCAATTCAACCAAGAAGCGAACAACTCAGTTTCCATCGCTGTGTTGTCAAAATTATGTGAATTCTACAAGTGCATAAAAATATAATACAACAGTTTTGTAAACGTGTATTGGAAAAAGAAGCCAGATAGTGTAGCGTCGTGGCGCACTCAAACGGTGGCTACCTGCGCAGGGCAGGAAGTCAAACAAAGGGCGCAGAGGATGACGCATTGGGAATTTCTGCCTAGCGCGGATACGGCTCGGAGGTAATGGGGGCGGCGGAAGGCCTATATAACGGCACGCAACCAATGCTTCCCTCTTCTTCTTTCTCAGCAGCGTCGGTGTGCAGTTGTGCGTAAGTTTGTGCGAGTGGCGCACGTGGGCAAGTGGCCGGCAATTCATTGTCGTGACGACCGAGACATGCATTAGGTCTCAGATGTAGAGCGGTGTGGTAGCCGTTCGATTAAAATCTCTCCTAGTAGTGAGATCTATTTAGTTAGTTAATTGTAAGCAGTGAAATTTGTTATTTGTGACTACGGTCTAGTTTACGAATCGCGACAGCGAAACGGAATTCAATTGTTGCATTCCCTGCATTGTCGATACTCCCTAAAAGAGCTAGCAATTTTTATTTGCAATATTTGAAAAGAAATAATTTCTTTAAAGATTAATGTGTGAGAGTATCACATAAGGTCGAATGTAGAAACGAACAAAGAAATAATATACAAAATAAAAAATTCTAATTTATCACTTATCCTCTGTCTTGCGCAATAATTCACGCATCCATTGTCTGAAGTGCAATAAATTTGCAGTGGGCTATTATGTTTGTCATGAAAGTTGCACGAAAATGTGCATATTGAAGATTTGAGAAAACTTTCAAAAAATTACATTTGTGTAATTTTTGACAAACAAAATAATTCCCCAAAATGAACTTTACAGCATATTAAAGAGTGCATTAGCACTCTCCGTTCCAAAAGTTTGAAGAAGAAATTTGGAGCCATTTATGAGAAAATGGCGTTTGAAAATTTCTGAAAATGCAGAATTTTCAGCTACTATTCACAGATAAGGGTTGAGTTCTCGAGAAAATTTACTTGAAATTAAATAATTGTACATGTACTCATTAATATAATAATGTCAACAAATTGCCGCTAATGTAAACGTTAACCATGTGAGAAGCAAGTCAAAGTAATTACATTTTTGAAATTGTTGAAAAAATAAAAGAATAGAGCAATACGGAATTTATGTCATTAATAGAGTACATTTATCAATGCCCCTACCAGAAGTTTAAAGAGAAACTTTGGACCCGTTTTTGAAGAATTTTTATTTTTGTAATTTTTTAAAATTGCTCATGTTGCACGCAATATTGCGCGAAAACTACTAAAATTTTCAAAAAAAATATACATGACCTTATAGAAACAACTCACTTTGAAGAACAAATTTTATTGGAAGGAAAATTGTCTGCAATTTTGTATTTGGAGAAAGACGCCGAATAAAAGTCAAACTTTCGCATTTTTCGAAAATTCGGAGTTATCCGTGAAAATGGGATCTATGATACATTTATTAATGTATTTCGCTCTATTCTTACAAGAAGTTTAAAGAAAAAAATTGGAGCCGTTATTTTTGAGAAAATTTAGAAAATTTCTGGAGGCTTCATGTAAAGTACCCCTCAAAATTAAAATATTGTTTTCAAGATTTTTGAGTTTGTAGTTTTCTGCTATTTAAGACAAAAAGAAGACCCTAACATATATGCACAAAAAAAGAAGTAATCTTGTAGAAGAGAGGAATGCAACTCAATTTAGAGAGTTATTCTTAAAATTCTCGCCGGTTTGAAAAAAAACATGGCTAATAAAAATAACGTGTATTATGGTCCCACTAATTAGTTACCCATTGTTACCCTGCCTCGCCTATCTCGTCCACTCCACCGGTACCGCCCACATCATCCGCGCAGCCGTGCCCACCCTTGCGCTCCCAGTCCGATCGCTGTGCCCGCTCTACTTACCTCCTCCCTCCTTTGCTCGCTCGACTGCTCTGCGACCTGCGTCGCTGACCGTAATATAAATGTTGGTACCCAACCAAATTTGGTGAAACATTTTGGTTTCTTGAACGCACCTGTTATTCTCAGTTTGTTAGGAGAGTTCAGGTAAAATTTGGGAGCAATTGCTATAGTGGATTGAACGTTTTTTGGAACAAACATATATGGTAGGTTCCATAAGTTGCCGGCCCCACTAATTTATATTATTGATACAAAGAAAAATATTATGCAACTTTTCAACTGAATCATTCTTCACTCCAACCCACTTTTTCACATCTGCATATTAACATCTCTTGGCCATTGAATCTGTAGTTTTGTTCAAAAAATGGTCAAAAACTATTTCTTTCACCTCAAAGTCATCTAAATATTTTCTTTCCAGAAGGTCTTCTTCAGTTTTGATAAAGGGTAGACGACGATGGGTGCCCAATCTAGAGTGTCAAAAGAACTATGGTGTCAACTCCTTGAGGCCACAGTCCTTCACAATTTTCTTTGAAAACGGGCCTTAAGCACTGGTGTGTTGTTGTGGAGAAGCTAACTATTATGAGATTTCACGCACGGCATCCAACTCAATACCTCTTTCCTCAAACTGAATCGGCAGCAAAATTATAGCATTACAAAATTAAAGATTAAACTATATACTGCTCAGAAGATTTTCCCATTGATGAACGTTATCTTAGGCCGGAAACGTATGGAACTGCCTATGTTTAAATACATGTACACACAAACTCCCTCATGCGAGAGGGTTTGCATACAATTTTATTAATAATATATCATAATCCTTCGAAAGTAACGTACAGACTGGTCTTGGTATATATTAAAGTTATTAATTTTAAATAAATGTCAGAACTTGGAGGAAAATTCTGAATATTTGATTTAATGGACTCACCGATATGCTGTCGAAGACGAGTCGGTGATACGGTACACAAAATGGAGGTTGGGCAGACATGTTGCGAATCTTCTCACATAGCTCTCTGCAAGAATTTAGACTAGTTAAATAAAAATGATATTGTAGCAACAATTAGTAATGTTTTTCTCACAAAGGTAATTACACATATGATAATCTAAGAACAAAATATAATATATAAAAATGAAATAATTTGTTCATAATAACAATAGTACTACTAATAAAATATTTATAAAAATGGTGAGACATTTAAAAAATTAGTACCTATGTTTTGTTTCACGTTTATTGCATTTTACTGTACAATGTTAACTATAGTCATGCGCATTGAAATTCTGATCTGTCGTATCAGGCAGTCAGCCACATGAAGTAACGCAGTAAGGTTGCAATGATGTAAGCGATATTATGCAGTACTATATATTTAGTATTTAAGGGGTGGATTAATCCGGCTTTTGCAAACTAGGAGTCTTCCCATGCCTGTGACTTGTTTTTATTTTCTCGTCCTTAAAATTAAAGAAGGAAATGCATTGTAATCATGCGCTGAAACATGGCGACTTTTCAGCAGAAAAACTCTTATTGCCGGGACCTGGTATCGAAAAAGTAACTCAACTCTGTTCCTATATATTATACGATAAATAAATTTCTCTAACAGAGAATCCAGGTTTTGTGGGTCCATGTTACTGAACTTTCACTATCAAAGCCACAAATTGAGAGTTTATCTCCCTCTAAAATTCGTTGCTCCCAGGCGCACTATTACAATGCTTTCCCTTCTTACATTCGTTAGAGCGTGAAAGGAAACTAGTCATGCTACAGAATGACACAGTCTTTTTTGAACTAGTTTGTTTTCTAACTCCTTTGGCCTGGGGTCCTTTCAGATATCTTTTTGTCAGCTGCCATCTATTGTCGCCCAAAGTATATATTTGTTTTGAAATTTTCTCAATTTTCGATTTCCTAATGGTGAGATCGAAATATTACTTTCAAGATATTGAAGAAGCGTAAAATTTCGCCCTATTTGGAAATTTTCGTTGACAAATTTGGGACGGTTTTTAAGAAAGTGTCATTTAAGAGTTACTGTAAATACGAAATTTGAAGCTCTTTTTAACGGTAAATTTGGAGTTTTGAAACGTCATTGGGAGTACTACTATCTTACTCAATTATACGTACGTATACGAGAAACTAGATCAAGTTATCAATGCCATTTTCTACTTTCCCATATACGGAGTAATATACAGGGTGAGTCACGTAACTTTAGCACCTCCTGTAACTTTTGAACGGTTGAAGATATTGCAATGCAGTTTTCACGGAAGTGAATGAGAGAATGGGGCTAATTTATATGTGTATTGATTTCTCTTTTATCACTTGTATTTTACGAGATATTTGAGGTAACTTTGTTTTTTCAAATGGGACTATACAAGGCATTTGTTCATTATTCGAATACTTTTCTTTTGCAATCTGAAGGTCTGAATACTACAGGATGAGCTTCCCCAGAATATTATGCCGTATCTCAGGCGGGAATATACATTTACAAAATAAACGCAACGAGCTGCATGAAGGCTGACAGAATTTGAAGGAATTCTGAATGCGTAACAATGAATTTAATTTAGTGTTTAATTCTGTTATATGTACATTCCATTTGAGGTTTGGTTGAATCGAGGGACCTAGACATTTTGTTGCAATTGCATATTGTTCATTTTCAATGGAACATGGAATTGCCGATTTGAAATGTAAAAATTCATTGAAATCGTTTTTCTTTCGTTAACCATTAATATGTTATTATTAAACCAATTTGAAACTTTTGAAATCGTACCACTTACTGCTTCTTTTTTGCAAAGAACCGTTCTTCAATAGTGTCATCAGCAAACAGAACCGTTCTTCCATTTTTAATAGACGACGGCATATCCTTTACATATGTAACAGAAAGAGGATAGGACCTGGAGATCGAAACTTGCGGGACCCCATGATCAATTGGCAAAGAATTGGAAACAAGTATGTAATGTCCTTTCGTGCCAGTATGGCATTTCTACTCTTTGAGTCCGATGTTTAAGATACGAAGTTATCCAATCTAGGACAATACCACGAATTCCATACGAAGGTAATTTTGAGAGCAAGATCTAAGAATATTCCAATAGTTACTTCATTTTGGTCTATTGATGAAGCAACATCTTTGAGAAAAGAAAAAAATGACATTTTCCGTAGATTTTGATTTTCTAAAACCGTGTTGTGAGTCTGAAAACGCTTTGTTTTTCCTGAGAAAAGTTCCCATTCGTGAGCAGAAAAGCTTCTCTAATATTTTTGAAAAAACTGACAAGAGAGAAAATGGCCGGAAATTTTGAATTTAACTTTTGTTTCCTTTTTTAAAAAGTGGCTTAATTTTTGCTGTTTTGAAAATATCTGGAAATGTTCCTATACATAAAGAAGCATTGAAAATGTGAGTTAACGGATGTATAAAGGCAGATGCACAAGTTTTTAATAAACAATCCGGAAATTCATCTAAACCAGATGAATATTTATTTTTTAGTTTACTGACTATTCTGAGGATTTTGTTGGGAGAAGTTTCGGAAATAAACATCGTATCGGAAATTTGTTGGGAAGCGTAAGATGTTGAATTTGGGGTTTTAGTCCCTTCGTGAGATCAGACGCAATTTTAGAAAAGTGTTTGTTGAAGAAATTGGCGACTTTTCCGGATTACTCGTTTCTCTTCCATTGTCCTTTAAAATAACATTCTCTTCAAGGGATCGAGATGATGTGGTTGTATTTTTTACTATATCTCACATTGCTTTAGTTTTGTTACTAGCGTCCAAAATGTCCTGACTATTTTTCATTATTTTTGCCTGAACTATTACTTTTTTAAAATTCTTTTGTATTCTCAGAAGTATATATGGAAACCGGGTGATACGTTAAGATGTTTAGAAATAAAGTAAAGCGTACGTTTGTTTTTACACAATATTCTAATTCTTTGTGTGATACAAGTATTACTTTTGCTTGAAATGTTTAATTTTCTCTTTTTAAGACGAGAGCACGCGTTAAAATGAATTGAAAGCTGTGAGAAAAATAAATTACATTTTTCATTTGTGTCAACAACGTTATAAACTGCGTCCCATGATTCCTTCATCAAGTATTCCGTAAATAATTTTGTATTAGCTTTAGTGAATGCTCTGCACATGCGTGTAATATTTATTGTGTCAGTGTTTATGTTCTTAATAATTGTAAGAATTTGTGCATGTGATCACTGTAATGTAGATTATTCGTTATTATTTCATACGTAGTTGTGGTTTTGTTCATTATAATTTGATATAATGCTTTTTGTTTTTTAAATGTATTCCATGTAGGTACATTCACTGTAATATCTACATTAAAAGAATGAAGTAAATTGAGAAATTGCTCTTTTTCATGGGATTCGCTCAGAAAATCAATATTGAAATCTCCACGTACAACATTGAAAGTTTTCAACAAAGTTTCATCCAGTTTCTCTTGACTTACTGAGCAAATGCTGATACAATTTCCTTGTTCTGCGTCTAGAAAATAAAAGTAGATTGCTTTTCTCTCAGTGACGATTAGATTAAACGGTCATTTTTACATGAAATAAATGCATCGTGAGATTAAATCTCAGCATGATTGAAGGTTATGAGGTTATGTTTGATTATTTTACTGTCATGGTTTCAACATGCGATGAAAATGTGATGAACGCAAGGAAAATATGAATGATCGATGTTTATTAAGTGATGTTATTAAATACTTTTAGGGTTAATAATTATATTACGAATTTTTAACGAAAATGTTTTAACAATTTTCATTATTTCTAATGTACATTAAATTTTTGTAGGTTTGTGAAGCATATTTTCGTCCAGAATATATTCAACGAATTCCTGAGTACTATGACGAGAAAGAAACAACAAACATCACAAGGAAAATAGAAATTAAAATATGGTACAATGCCATCAATATTTTCTAATTGTTCTAAATATTTATCGTCAGTAGCAACATCAAGAGCGAGTGTTTTAAATATCAAATCTGCAACGTGTAATTAATGACGTCCTTTCGTTGAAAGCAAATGCAAGAACAAGTTTTGTCTTGAAAATTTTCAGAATGTGATCAATGTGTGACATTGTGACAATTCATTGCATTGAAGAGTAATGTTCCACATTTTGATTAATGTTACAAGAAAAATAAATTTTATGCAGTAAACAATTGTTTGTTTTAAATATATAAGAAACTGGTAAAACTACTTTTTGGGTTCCTTATGGTTGTGTTGTAGTTTATGGTTATGTGTTTCCATATATCTTTCTCAATACACACATTTGAATATTTATATTAAGACATTGGGAAAGAGATATTAACTTAACGTTTTTAATACTGGAATTTGTAGGTGCGTAATATTCATGCAGGAATCATTTTAATAAGTAATGGCATGCACATTTGAACACCCAATCCTTGTTTTCGCTCCCTCGAACACAGAATGGATTGTACAGAAAGAAATGCTATTTATACGCAATAATTTATTTGATTGTTTTTCTATTATTAGGAGGAAACGAACTACTAAAAATTCTGGATGCAAACTAGCTGTTCTGAGCAAGATTTTTAAATATTAAAAACGATGCCAAACAACACAACTGAACCCGATCACAGCTAAACAAGCGACAGAGCACTCACGCTGTTTGTTTATGCTACAAGCTCTCTGGGCACAGCAATATGGCGGAGGTGGCTTCAATTTTATGACGTCATGCCATCTCCATGTATTCTTAGCTTCATGAACGTGACAACTTCCAATATTTTGGGGAGCAATCTTTTCGCAGTTCCTACACAAGACTTCTCTTCAAGCCGTTTTGCAAATCCAAAGTGCACTTTTTTTCCACTCGAACCTGACACCACAATGCTATTTGAAACTACCTTCAGAATGCAGGTCGGTTGTTTCGGGCCATTGCTTATAGATTAAAAATTAGTGGAAACTTGAGTTTTTACAAATGTTTCCTAAATACGTAAATGGCAAGATGGTCATCTTCTGCTTGACGTCAATGGAGGATTGTGTCAAGCCAGTTACACTTGGCCATCTTTTTGTATACTACTCGCGTTCAAGACGATACTTTCTTATTGAAACCGGTTCCTGCGTTATGTTTTCCTAACTATGACTCTAACCAAATGCATGACAAAATTTCACTTGCGCGCTGCTAACGGCACAGAGTTTGCGATATTTAGGCATCGTTACCTGTCTTTGAACATCGGTCTACAACACAGTTTCACGTGGAAATTCATTATTTCCAATATTACTACGCCTATCATGAGGGTAGATATTTTATCGCATTTTAATCTCGTTTCTGACTGTTCATCAGGTACTTTAACGGATACTGTCACTAACATGACCGTTCGTTCTTCCAGATTACCAATACACCAACCAAGCATCTTGGTAATTCAAGATGTAAATAAGGCACTTAACGACATTTTGGCGGAATTTCCAAATATTTCTCAGCCTCCTGGTGCGTTACCCGACACTGTGCATTTTATTCATACTACACCTGGTTCTCCGCTTTAGTCGTCCTCGCCGACTGAATACAGTCAAATTTCACGCTGCCAAATTGGAATATGACGCCATGGAACGCGAAGGCGTTGCGCATCCCGCGGAGGTCTCCCCTTCACATGGTGAAGAAAAATATTTCTTGTTGGTGACAATCGGCGATTACCGCGTATTGAATACTGGCACTATACCAGACCGATATCCAATGCGTCACATTCAGATTGTAAAGCATCTCTTCAGGATATAATTATTTTACTTCCACAAATCTAATGAAGGCTTATATGCAGATTCCAGTCAATCCTGATGACATACCGAAAACTACTATATATATATAACTACACCTTTGGGCTATTTGAATTACCTTATATGATCTTTGGGTTACGGGATGCTGGACAAACATTGCAACCGTTCATGGACAACGTACTGAGATATTTCCGTTAAACTTCTTACTTCATCTTCTGTGTGGCCGTAAAGATTCGTAAAGATTGTACCATTTGGTCTCACGCATGTATTGTATGTCAGAAATGCAAAACTCCTTGGCACGTGCACTCTCATAACGGATCGTGTCCTTCAACATATGTACGTCTATCAGTCATTCACATCGGCATTGTCACGCCTTTAGCTCCTTCACGTGGATATCGATTTACTCTATGATCGACCGAGAAACGCGCTGGGCAGAAGCATCACCACTACGTGACATTTCAGCCGCCAGCATTTCATCCACGTTCATCAACCAACGGATATTCCGTTTCGGAGTGCCTCACATAATAACATCTGACCAAGGACGACAATTCAGATCAGAACTTTTTAATACACTCTAAACAGTACGGAATTCAAAAGAACAGCACAACTGCTTATCACCCATCTTCTAACGAAATGATCGAAAGATTTCATCGCACATTAAAGACAGCTGCGCGTTGTACTGATAAGCAAAATTCTTCGTGGTCACAAAGACTGTCATTAATTTTATTAAGTTTACGTTGTTCTTTCAAACCAACCTAGGAGCCACTCCCGCTGAATTCTTATAAGTTCAATCGCTTTGTTTGCCGAACATGGTTTTGAATGCTCCAGCAGAATCCGTTTATAACGATATTCTCCAAACGCTTTCTGCCATCAAGAACAAAATTAATTCTTTCATCCCTTCTTCATCTCGTCTACATTCTAAACCTCAAAATTTTGTTTCCTCGGATTTATCTAAATGTTCGTACGTTTTTCTACGACAAGAAGGATTATGCCAATCCTTATCTTCAACATATTCCGGGCCATTTAAGGTCCGAAGGTAGATAGAGATCCGAAGACATTGAAAATTATGATAGATAAAAAAGAAATTATCGTCTCCATCGATCGCTGCAAACCAGCTTATTCATGTGCACTTCTGCACAGGAATAATCATTCTCCTCCTCCACATCGCTCCTCTTCTTTGAGCCTGCGCTTTTAACACTGCCTATGGGGGTGATGTGGCGACACGCCCATCCAAAACATCGAAGGGGTGTTGTGGAAACACGTTCACGACGACAAGTGTTATGTTGCCGGGGAGAATATATCAAGGAAAATAATAATCTGGGTAGTGACAGACTGGAGAACTCCTCTTGAAGAGTTTTGTATTAATCCTATGTAATTCAAGAGATATAATTCATTCGTTTACCGTGATATCTTGAATAATTATTTCTTCTACGCGAGAAAGAAACATTTTACTTAGGAAGTTTAGCAGATCTGAGATCAAGGTGACGCTCGCCTAAACATTATTGTACGTAAGCTTTAAATGATCTAACAAAAAATTTCTCGAAAACTCAATAGTTTTCTGTGTCCTTTTCGTACGGATAGTGTGATAATTGCACTGTTTAACATGCTGTAAAGTTCATTTTGGGGTATTCTTTTGTTTTTGCAAAAATTACACAAATGTAATATTTTTTAAATATCTCTCACGTCGTTAATACGTATATTTGCAGCAATTTGTGAACACAATTGCATTTTGGAATGGCAGCCCTTTAAAAAACGTCCAATGAAGTGTTTCGAAAGGTCAAAAATTGTCTGTGAACAAGACCTTGAAATTTCACATTTTCAGTAACGCTTAAACGCCATTTTCTTGAAAACGGCCCCTAATTTTTCAATGAAAATTGTCATTTAGGTCAATATTTTATTCTTCTTGAATATTCTTAAAGTAATAATTCGGCTCTAGTATTATGAAACTGAAAAATTGAAAATTTTCAAAATGTACTTCAGGTGGCGATAGATAGCAGCTGGAAAGAGTACACGGTATGTCCGAATTGCTAATTGAGATTAATGAAAATAGAAAATTAATACGAGAAAGTCTGTGCCATTCTGTAGCACCACTAGTTCTTTATGTAGTGGTGCTTCCTACCTCTACTACCCCCGTCGCAGATAAAACAGCAGTAGAGTAAACTATATAGTGATTGGCACTCGCACAGTCATTGGCATCTTGATTACATTCTTTCCGATAATAAGTCTTTGGTGATCAGCAGTGACATCTTTGAACCTTGCATGGTATCGCTCTTCTGTGCTTGATCTCTTGGTTCCGGAATTACCCACTATGAGTATTACGTTTTCTGTCATGCCTGCTTGATACCTCAAGGTACAATTGCCTTATTCTGAAAAGGACTGTTTCTTAAGGTAAGGCATAAGCTATCTCCTTCAGAATTTGTGCTCTCTTTAGTGTTATTATTGCATCATATTTTTAAAACTTACTTTGGGGGTTTCTACGAAGAAGTTTTGTACATAACCTGCAGTTATGAGGGCTTGCAAACTATAGCAGTCACGTAATGGGGAGTGCCAACAACTGTGTTTTGAGAAGGTATATTTTCAGTCATTGGTACTCGGTGCCAATACCTGTATAAATTTATTTCATTATATTATACTTTTATTTAAAACATCAACAAAACTACACAGGATTGTTGATTTTTATATAAAAACAGTATATAACTGAAATACTAATTAATTGTTCATGGTATTTGTTTAAAATGCCTCATGTCAAATCGGAGAAAATGAGAAGAAAATGAGAGTCGCATTAGTGTTGCAGTCAATGATAAAAGAGGGATGTATTTTCAATGTACAAAAGTGGTAGTGCCAACAGATTTATTCTTTTCATTGTGCTTTAAACTATTTCATGAGATGTGTGTACCAGACATTCACAAGGTGCGTATTCCTGAAGAGGATGATTTCTATGTCTGTCACTTGTGCTTTAAGTATGCCAATAGTTCTGCTGTTATGAACTCCATTGTAGATCCCATGATGTAGATCCATTGTTTAGAGTATCCTGTTGTGAACACTTTGGTGGGCTAATAATATTTTATAACGTTCAACAATCACGTCAGTTCATGTATGTAAGATGTTATGTTTTATATTTAATTTCATCATTAAGAACAATGGGTGCCAATGACTGTACCATGTAGTGTAAACCACTGTATCTATAAGTGCCAATGACTGTAATTTTTGGTTTTGTAAATTTGAATATTATTAAAAAATAAATGAAAAGCATAAATAGCTAACATCGAATATTATACAACCCAAATACAATTATTATACAACATTCCTAATTCAGAATACAAGGTTATAATTAAGTTTAATGCCATAGAGTGAGCGCCAGAGACAAGAGAGTGCCAGAAAATGTCTTAACAGTGCCAACGACAGTTTACCCTAATGGTGTACCCTGTGAGACGGTCTCTTGAGAATTATGATTATTTTGAAATCACCCCAGATACCCTTGATTGCGTATTTAACTTTCTCGCGTTTGAGAATGAACTTCTTAAGAAGAGAAAGTTATGTAATGCTGCGCGAAAAAACGACGAATTTTCGGCAGAAAAACTCTTATTGCAGGGTCCTGGTAACGAAAAAGTGGATAAATACAGTTGGTAAAATTAGAAAAGAAAATCCTCTAACTCGTGGTGCATCCAGGATCCATGTTTTATAGTTCCTTGATACCGAAACAACGATGGACGGCAAAACGTCCGTCTATTTGTCCGTCTGTGAACAACGCTAGCGCCTAAACCGTGTAGCCAATTTTCTCCAAAATTGATATTCCCTGATCAATCTGTCTGATGTCGTAACTCTTTGAATTTGAAACCGATATTTTAATTTTTGGGGTACTTTACATTACGCCTCTGGGACATTTTCAAAATTAAAAATATGGCGCCAACGATTTTAATTAAATTTTACTGTTGTATAGTCTGAAGGACTTTTAAGCACTGGCCTAGGCTCAATGTATGCAACTGATGTATTACATCCCCTAGTTTTCCATCACTTAAAAAATATTTTCAGTAAAGTGTTTTACTTTCTTCTGTAAGTATCTCCCTCTGTTTCTCTATTCCCTCTCGCCATTTACGTGCGCGTTCCAATAGGCATTAGTCCCCTCGCTGGATGTGACGGGCCGAGAAACATCTATTGAACGACCTCACTTCGTTGGCGAGGTCATTGAACTCACGACCTTGCGCTGTGTGCAAGCTGCGTTGTTTCGGCTGCCGGAGATGTGACATAGCTTCTTACATCAAAGGCTTCTCATTGGCGTTTGTGTATCCCCTCCCAATAACCTTCATGTAAGTCTGCCAACTATGCTTAAGCACATTTCTACCTTAGTCAGTACATTTGGGTGACTCGATGAATGCTAGCAGGCCTGACAAAGCAAGCTCACTCCCTTCATGTAAGAAAATGGTATGACTGAGACAATCCGTGAACTCGAAACGTGCGTGCGATGTTATTTCGTTCGTCATGTGTGTCCTGGGTTTTAGCGTAAATGCTGTTTCCTACTTAATGTGCGTTAAATAGACTACTGTGCCTAATTAGTGATGCGTTAAAGAGAATCGAGAATTCGAAATTGTAACGCGAAAGAATAAAACGTGTGTGTGTGTGTGAATGGACGTGAAATAACGAGCTCATCCAGTTCATTTGTGGTAGTGGATGAGTTATTTGTGTCAAGGAACAGTAGTGAAACGTTTCATTGTGTTATGGACAGGATTCGTGAAATTCCGTGTAGTTCTTTCTCCTATTGCGAAAAACTTGAGGATGGACAACCAAGACAACGCGAATAGATCTCGAGTTCAAAAATTAGGTATGTACTTTTTTGTGGTTATTTTTTTAGTTCAATTGTTTTGTTTATGTTAGTTAGTGCATGCAATGAGAAAATGATTTTCAAGGAAAAATCAGAGGGTATTTAATTTGCTACATAAACGTCTAAAATACTTCAAAGTGAAGTAAAATGATGCAGACTTTAAATATTTGGAATTATGCGTTCAATCTGTAATATCATGATCGCATCCCCACATATTCTGGCCACGAGACGCCCCTGCTTTTAAGAGAATGGCGCAGCTCTCGTGTTTGGTTGGTTAACTTTTTTTTCGAAAATTGAAAGAATTGAAAATTTTTTCGCAGTTTTCGTACAACAACAATTATGAAGATACAATTTTTTTATTAATGAAATACGTTTATCAAAACCAGATCTTCAAATAAAGTCATGTCTGATTTTTCAAAAACATGCATGATTCTGTTGATCTTGACCTCTTCTTATAATTATAGTGTGGATAATCGTGAGGGTAGGTCAATGAAATTCAGTTATTCTTACAGTGCCAACGTTTCGGCCATTTATTTGACCTGCTTCAGGGCTATCCAAATAAATGGTCGAAACGTTGGCACTGTAAGAATAACTGAATTTCATTGACCTACCCTTACGATTATCCACATTATAAATACATGCATTTTTTTTGCGAAATTTTGTGACAAACACAGGCAATTTTACGGAAGAGCAGGTCTCATGGCCTGAGTCTCGCCATGTAAAATAAGGCATCCATTCAAATTAAATTTTCTTTAAACCATTTTTTCTTAAAAGCCACTCAATCTTTTTTGATTAAATTGGAACCTACAAAAAATCTTAAGAGAATGGTACAGGTCCCGTATTCGTTGAAATGCTTATTTTGCAAAAATTTAAAAAACGTCTTTTCCTACAATTGCGAAGACACATTTTTTTCGTAATCAAATGTGTTCATCATAATCATATCGTTAAATGAGGTCATGTTGAATTTTTCAAATGCGGTTCAACTATAAAACAAAAAAAAACAGAGTCTTGTCCCTGGTAATTTGGACATCTACTGTAGTTGTAGGAAGACGCAGAAATTTTTTAATTTTAAAAAAGTTTTAGAAACATCAGGCATTTCAACGAACATAAGACCTGCACCAATATCTTAAGCGGCTAAGGTCTAAATTTAATCAAAACATTTTGTGCCTCTTTTAAGAAAAAGTGGTTAAAAAAATTAAAATTGCCTATGTTCGACGCAAAATTTCACAAAAAATACTCCAGTTTTTGAAAAATCGAGCATGACATGATCTGCTTTTGATAAACACATTTCATTAAGAAAAAATGTTTAACATATTTGTAGACGTAGGAAGATGCCGAAAATATTTTGAATTTATTTCAATTTTCAAAAAGTCAGGTTTTCAACGAAAATGAAACCTGCGCCATTCTCTTAAACGTTCTTTCTCCTATCCATTAACAAAGTTTAATAAAAAACGTTGGAGTTACTACTCTTGAAAATTTTGAAAATGTCCCAGGGGCATCATGTAAAGTACCCCCCAAAACTAAAATATCGGTTTCCAATTCCAGGGCAGCGACATCAGCCAGATCGATTGGGGAATATCAGTTTTGGAGAAAATCGGCTGAACGGTGTAGCCGTAGCGTTGGTGACAGACGAACGTATTCCAGTCATGCAGCCGATTTTTCTGTATCATGTACTCACAAAAACATGGATTCTGGCTACACCACGTGTTAGAGGTTTTTAAAATTTTAGTATCTGTATTTATCCACTTTTTCGTAGCCAGTATCCTATAATAAGAGATTTTATGCTGAAAAGTTCACCGATTTTTCACATTACATTACATAACTTTTTCTATACTGCGTTAGCGGTAGTGAGAAAATAGGCTTAGACCACTTAAAAACCAAAGGCTTAGACCACTGAAACGGTACCACATAAATTGGTTCAGGGCCTTTGGACGCCATGAAAACGTAGCAGCGCTGCTCAACTGTCAATTCCAAAAAGAGTTCACTGTGTAGCAGATTACTTAATACAGTTTTTTCGCAAGGACAAATCGTCGATCTACCTACTTGTACTCCGGGTTTCGTGGGTGAGACGGAGTGAGCTTCAGAACAGAGCGGAACGCAGCGATGTCCTTGAAGGCGTTGTAAGCATCCTCTTCGAGGTGCGGATCCAAGTAAGCTGCAGCAGAAACAAGGTACTAGCATACGCAACGATATCTCTTAGCACAATCAATTTCTCAATCCATGAACACGACAATTTACTATTAGTGAGGGTTTCTTGCTTATCGATATTTTCATTTTTAAGTTTAATTTCGAAATAACAGGAACTATTAGCTACGTCAAATTCACAGATTCACTTTGTGTCTCGTCAAGATTATTTGTAAATTGTGATAATTATTCTTTATTCCAGGTGCGGTCTATGTATGTGTTTCGACTCATTATTCGTTTTCTCCCAACCAACACCCCTCTTTGATATAAAGATTTCTGAAAACAAATTTCTGCTATCACAGTGAGAACATATAATATCAGTATGAAAAAATGTTACATAAATCTCTTTATCTATCAGAACTTTCTGATTTAAAATATGAATCCTGTTATGTTTAAATACTTAGAGTACTGGCTTCAATAAACAATTACTGAATTAGTGTATTTTTAATATAAATAGTTCAGTGGTGGTGCTCAAAAGTCCACGTCTCAGTAGTCCATGGTGCTCAAAATCACCCAATTCAGGAAAAATTCTGGAAGGTTTTTTTCTCAACGGTTCTATATGTTTTTGAGGGTGCTGAATTCTAATTTGATGTTTGCCACCTCAAAAAAGGTCGCATTCACAGAGAAAATTGCAAAAATCACTAACAATTTCGCCCTTTTTTTACTTTCTCGCCTTACAAATACTTCATAAGAAGAGAAAGTTATGTAATCGTGCGCCGGAAAACGGGGGATTTTCGCCAGAAAAACTCTTATAGCAGGGGTCTGGTAACGATAAAGTGAATAAAACCTGTTGCTAAATGTAGAAAAAAATCCTCTATCTCGTGGTGTAGTCAAAATCCAAGTTTTGTTTCTTCTTGATACTGCAAAATCCATTGACGGCTAAACGTCCATCTGTCCGTCTGGGGTCAACGCTAGCGCCTAAACCGTTCAGCCGATTTTCTTCAAAATTGATATTCCTCGATCGTTTTCACTCGTCTCAAGGCCTCTGGAATTTGAAACCGATATTTTAGTATTTGAGGGTACTTTACATGAAATCCATTTTGAGATTTTTAAAGTTAAAATGGCTCCGAATTTTTTGATTATATTGTTGTTGAATAGTGAGAAGAACGTTTAAGGGAATAATGTAGGTACCATTTTCGTTGATATGCCCAATTTTTCGAAAACTGGAAAAAAAACTATTTAAAAACTGAAAAATTGAAGATAGAGATTTTTGCCTCAGACAAAGTCGGTTGTACAAAATTTGCACTTTAAATAAAGTCCATTGTACCATTTTTTGGGAAAACGAGTAGTTTTTGCGTAAATTGTGATTCAAATTTACGAAAAAAATTCTCAAAAACAACTCCAAATTTTTTCTTTAAATTTTCTTCACTTATGTAATGAGAGACGATAAAAATATGGTCTTATTCCTACTTCTAAGAAAAACTTGGTTTTCTGAAAATTGCAAACAAAATTTTTAAACTACAAAATTGTAGATAGCGATTTTCACCTCAGACAAAATCTCCTGTACATAACTAGCTCTTTAAAAAAGGTTATGTAGAATTTTTTGAAAAAACGTCATCATTGTAGCCTCAATATATGCATAACCTCAAATCCTAAACAATTACGTTAGTTTATTCCTGATATATTTGAATTAACGTGAGAAAAATTAAACTGTAAAGTTCCTGGCATTTTAGATTGGTTCTATGACTATTTTACTTTTCATTATTTCCATTCGTATTGTGTATTATTGTCGAATTCGTGTTTAGTGGTGGCGGTGAAAACTACATAAAGTGTAAGCTACGAAGACATTTGTCGTAGACGACAAAACATGGAGAATGTCGGGACCCGTCAAACGAAATCTCGTCATTGGATGCCGGCGCATGCGCAGTACAATTGTCCCCAGAATTGTCGGGTTACGTCTTGCAAATTCACGACTTGCAAAAACTCTCTATTATGAAAAACCACTTTCGTTAAAAATGGAAAATGGAAGTGAATGGAAAATAAATCAATTGCTTAGAAACATATGTGACTTGAAACCAGTTATGAAGAAAGAAACTTACACTTTCTCTAGAAAGATATAAGCTTTGGTAAGAATCAAATCCGACGAACAGTTCACAGTGAACGGGAGTCGTCCCCTGATCCACGGTGTAAGATATATAGGTGGGTTTTCTCTCAGTCTAAAACTGAAGCTTATGTGAGGCTAGTTCTCGCAGCTCTCGCATATATGTGCTGCGATCTTTGCATTTCATTTGACAAGGTTGTGATTGGTCGTGATCCATTCGACGGCTCTATGGCCAGCTGATTACTTATTTCAAGTCAGCGATTGGCGGTGGAATTGGTAAAGTCCAAAGCGAACAGTTACGAAAATGGTTAGGAAATATTATATAAAAGTGTGTAATAACCACAGTTCAAGATGTCATCTTAAGATGTGTATCATACACCGTGACCCAAACCGATCGTGCGAACTGTACGGACAAGCGAGGAACTAATCTCAAACTGGCTTCAGAAAATTTGCCCAAAGGTGGCTAGTTGACACACCTAAATATCTTACACCGTGCGTAATCTAATAAACAAGGGGACCGAATCTTTCGGCTAGTGAACTGGTATAAGTATAACGGAATAGATACCACAAAAATATTGAACCAGATAATTTTATAAAAGTTTGGAAATGCATTTCCAGCCAATCTAACTCGCGGCGGCACTCTAGTTCTTTATCATGCTTGAAAACAACTATTGTAAACAAATGATTAGCATTGTTAAATGATACTCTCAGAATCAGTAGGGACGTATTTACTCGGGGAGCATCTGTAAATATTTAAAACATACATCATAAGGTACACGTGCATTTAAAACAATTTTTAGATGTGGAAGAAAATTACCTTTAATCACTTTTATCAGTTCTTCAATGGCAAATTCAACGGTATCAGTTATTCAATGGTTCAATGGTAACTATTCCATGAAAACTAAAAATAGTTTGCATCGCTGATTCTGCATCATCTATGCAAGGCGTGACAATTATTTGTATTCCTGTCGTCTTTGGGGGCTGAAGCAGTGGTTTCATGTACAAAAAATAAGCATGTGGATCAACAGCTGACAATTCATTTACTGCCTCTATGCAAAGTCGTATAGCACGTCCAAAATCATTATTAAGATTTCTCGCGACTCATAAAACAGTTTCTCTAACAGCTAATTTCCTCATAGGGTGTACTAGATTTCGTTTAGAGGGAAGCCTTTTGATTTGTTTCTTCGCAAAGTCTTTCGTGGATACTCCTCTCCACAAATAAGTAAATGAGTTTTGAAGACAAAGTGAGGTATAGAGAAACGCAGTTGATTCAGTCTATTCTTGAACTCTCTTCACGTAAGCGGAAAACAATTTTTCGTTTCCGTGTTGCCTCCTATACTTACAAGGGGTTCAATTTGTGAGTTACATTAAAATGAAAACAAATTGCCGCCTCTCTCTGGTTTCAACGAAGTATTTCCACCCCCTTACTTTCACACAAGTTGTCTGCATTCCATCTTTTAAAGTTTTATTTTAAATAGCCCACTCCCTGCAAAGCGTTACGTACACGTAATGAAATTGCAAATATTACATGTTCATATTATTTTACAATGACTTCGTGATGCGGCAAACTACGAGTGACTTTACAATGGACTGCCGATCTTGCGACAGCGTATTAGCTGATCGCTGAAGAGTCAGTCACACGCTAGTGCATGATGTAGAATGATTCACCTAGTCCCGAGCCGGCTGATGAAATACTTCGTGGAATAATATGCAAGTTATAGATTTCCAAAATTTGCTGCGGGAATCTGAATTATCTCTATCGCTCTCATTTCTGGGGAATTATACAGTATATCACTCTCGGAGATTTGCAGTAGTCTAGGTCATAGTCTAAGTCATATTATAATTATGGATCACGTAATGTGGTGGTAACAAAACTATGTTTAGAATTACAGCTGGAGGAGAGGAGATAGCAGGAAAAGAGAAATCAGGAGATTTTTGTGTACGAAATGGAGGTATCGCTTCTCAGTAAATATCGTTCTCACTCGGATGAGGTGTCTTTCTCCATTCATATGTTACATCTTGCAGACAGACTCTATACACTTCTGTCAATGTAGCCCATCTCTACATACACTGTGGTAAAGATTTTAAAAGAATTCAATTTAACATTGTTTTCTCTTTAGACAATTTACATAAATATCGGCTAATCACTAACATAGATATCTGGTTTCCACATCAGTAATTATCTATTATTCCTAACTATTATTTGTATTGTAATGGGACGGTCGCGCACGTAAGGATTTCGGCGTGTGCGTAAATAATATTTTTTTTAACATTGCGAATGCTAGGAAGCTTGGGGCCAAGAACGGTGCACTTTTTTCTACCTGGGAGCCGGCCGACGATGCAGAGGGCCGCAACCGGACGCCGCTGCCTATTGTCAGGAGACCGTTTCGGCTCGGGGAAAATCCCGACCCCGCGTCCGGGGTCGGGGGTGTCAGCACCCACGCCGACGTCTACCGAGAATTGACGTGACGTACTTCCTCACTTGAACTTAGATTCCCAACCGACTCTACCGCGACCGCATTGGCCAGCACGCATCGCACGATTTGGCTGCGCCAATAGTGAAAAACTAGACGAGGGAGTGACACATGATCTCGCGATCGAGGGAGGTAGATGCGAGGATGGGATTCGGTCATTCCGATAGGAGGCACGCCAGCGACTAGTTGCGCATTCATTACGATGGGAGAGACGCCTGTGCCCACTCTCAGAGTCTATTGAGAGCGCGGTCAGCAGCAGCTACTTCAGTAACGTGGCGCCGCTCGTGCAAAGTTTGCGCTGCGACGCGGGCGACCGTCATAAAGGGACCGTGATGAGATTCATGGGGGACGTGCGGGCACGTTCGATGCCGCTGCACCAGTAGAGGCCACGCCGTTGCCGCGAGACGCCAGACCGCCGCGGGCAACGCATCGCCGTCACTTCGCCACCCGCTCATGTGTCGCCTGAAAGGAGCCGAACGCTGTACGAGTGGGGGTCGAACGGACGAAGGAGTGCCCAGACTTGACCTGAGAGCCGGCAGCCGATGAAGGACACGGTCGTTGTCGCCGCATCGGGGCAGCGCAACCTCGCCGCCGCCGCCATCGCCGCAGCAGTCCGTCGCCAGCCGCTCGTCCGGGCCGGTGAACGGGGAACACCAACCGCGCGCCAGTCTCCGCGCACCGCCTACATCGCCGCTGCTGCCACCGACCCGACTCACGGGCCGATGCCGCCCCTGGAGAGGCGGAACGCCCGGACAATTACCCAGAAGGGTCGACTCACTAAGCTCAGTTAGTTGTAAGTTAGGTTAAGACATTGTAATTAGTTGTAGGAGGCTTCACCTCATAATTATTTGCTTTAATTAAATTCAGTGGTTAAGAACGAGTCTTTCAATGCCTAATGCATGAAAATTGCCCAGTCACGCATACGTCCTGCCCAACTTTCAGCCGGGCGTACGAGGCAACATGTCGCCGACGGAAATCTGAAGGTGAGTCAGGCTACCCCTGAGATCCATCCCGCCGAGGTCGATAAGAGAGTGTGGGGGGTGTTACAGTATTTCAGAAAACAAAAATCACATTTTTAAAAAACAGACCGTACATTACAATTGGATATAATCGGTGTTATCTGCTGATTCCTTACCCCCGTTTTATTCTATAGCGATATGTTATTTCTTTTTTAACCTAAAGTTTCTATTTCCAAACATCTATAAAATTATCGGGTTCAATATTTTTGTTCAATAACTAACATTTCCTCATTAGGGTTACATTTACTTTTACTCATAATTTGGGACATATTGACAAAACGTGTTGTTGGTACACATTTTTTATGAATATAATGTATTGTACTGAACGTAGGTCATAATTTTCTTATAGCTCTTTATTGTGGTTACGTAAGGCTTGGATATACAGGTACTCCGCGCGAGTAAGCTCGACCCTATTGATCCCGTGAATATCGGAGTGTTAATCATTTAACAATTCCAATCATTTGTTCGTAGTAACATTTTTCAACTATGATAAAGTGAAACTAGAGCGCCACCACGAGGCAGGATGACTCGAAAGAGCTATTTTCCCGCTTTGGCCAGAGGCACAAAAAGTAATAATTTTTCAGCGCGCTCTAGCGCTAAACCATTTTTCACAAATCTAAAGTTTATATACGTATTTTGTAGTAAATGTTATCTACCTTAATTTTGTAAGTAACAATTGTTTCAATAGAAAGCATAGTTTTGAAGATCTAAGCAAAAACTAAAAAAAGGGCGAAATTGTTAGTGTTCTTTGCAATTTTCTCTGTAAAACCGATCTTTTTAAGGTGGAAAATATCAAATTCCAATTCAGCACTCTCAAAAACATATAGAACCGTTGAAAAAAAGTCTTCCGGAATATTTCCTGGGCCATATACCATTTGATTGGACTACAGTGCCTTTCTTTCACGGTAGGTTGCAACCTACAAAAGTCCTCGTTCGTTCCTGAAATCAGTATCCCCTCGTGTCTCAACATGTGTTAAATTCTGAAGTTTAAGTCTTACCACGGCTGACGATGCTGAGTTTGCTGCTGGGATCGTAGATTTCGTCATCAACCGAGATGACGGCGTACTCGCCGTGGTCCAGCAGGCCGCGCCGTTGCAGGCAATGGACAAAATCGATCAGAGCGATGTGTTCGCCCACAAACACGTACACTGCAACACGCAGACGCCAAGTGCTAGAGTTTGCATTTCAGGTGAAACAAAGGTAGAAATAAAACTAGAGAGAAGTCTGTCGGTAACGGTCTGGATTTGTCGCTAAAAATCAAGTTTTAAGATGGAACAAAGCTCTTAATTCGAAGTGCAGATCTGCAGAACGGATTCATGCAAGAAGACTATGCCTGAAAAGCATTACTAATTTTAAGTTAAAGCCGTTTCTAGCCGAATTTGATCTAAAAGTCAGTAAATGTCTCTTGAATTATACACGCTAGGCCACTTTTTGCCTGCACGGTCCTCTCGCAAACAACATAACTAATACGAAAGTCATGGGACAGACAACGATGCCTGACATATAGAAAGTAGGGTGTGTGTATATTTGTAACCGATCAGCCCAAGTATGGGATGAATCGATAAATTCGCTATTGTAGAGTCCGTTTGTGAGATTTGCGGCGCATTCGTACCTCCGCCGCCGCCGGGGCTGATGCCTCCTTATCAGGGGAGAGGAGGGGGGCAACAGGAGGGGTGTCATGCCCTACCTGCCCGGGTGACGCGCGCGGAGGAGAGGGGCAGACAAGCGAACGGAGGAGTATGGTGTGAGTGTCCAGGGTGAGAGGTCGGGAACGAGCAAAGAGGAGGCAACCTCTGGTGGTTACGATGCCTGGAGGAAGCATGGTGGTCCGTGCCAAGGTGTCTTGTGACAGAGGAACTCGCCGTTGTTACGAGAATTTGGGATACGCTGTAGCGGATGCAAATTGGAGGCGACCACCGTCACCCCTGTTTGCTGCAAGTTTTGCCATTTGGACAAGGTTATTATGCCAACGAGCTGAGGTCGGTATATAGTATGTTCTATATAATGTCTTTTCTACACGAACTGCCCGATTGTGTAAAAAACTTCGAATTCACGATCTCGCAAGAGGTGTGTATGAAGCGTAATAAGACTAGTGGCGTAAAAGTGCTGTGGTGTTTTACGGGGGCATGAGGGAAATAAAGGCGTAGTTGCCGTGCATTCCACTCTGGAACTGAGAATTTTGAAGCAATTGGTTAAAGAATGCTGACTAGTGTAAGGCATGTGTTCACGCAGTTCACCGTCAGAGATTATTTTATAGGCCATTAACATTATTGCTGAATGACTGATACATTCTTCCACAAGTATTTTCATAGTATCTTAGTACTATTTGCGGTAGGTAATAGAAGTTATGCATCTTCCTGAAGGGAGAACACCTCCGACTTTGTAAAGAATCTTGTTACGTTAATACGTACGTGCAGTTAATGTTCTTTAAACGGAACATTTTGGGAGGTTAATGGGGCAACCAAGTCAAGTTAGAAAGCAATGAGAGTTGTTCAAAAAAATTTAAAGTGTTATAAATTTCTATTTGTTATAAATTTTTATCTGTCATAAATTGTTGAAGAACATTTTTGGATGATATTGTGGCATACAACTCAAGTTAGGAAGCAATGAGAGTTATTCATAAATAAATATAATTTGTATTTGTTATAAAATTGTACCTGACAAGAACTGTGAAGACATTTTGGCATGATAGTGTTACATCCTAATCAGGTCAAAAATCAACCAGAGCCATTCATAAATAAAGTGTTACAAAATTATATTTGCTATGAACTGTTGAAGAATTTATGTGAACTAAAATGTCTCAAAATAGATGTTGGAACAAATAGTTATTATCTACAGTTTTCAAGAAACTTATTTGAATATTCTGTGTTTTCAAAAACTATATTTATTCATTGTAATTGAATACAAGATATTCTTTTGTAATTTCATAGAATTACGTGTCAGAAGATATATAAATGAATGTTGATACAGTGGATGTTGAGGGACAGTTAACTGCAATTTTCGTAAACAGAAAGTACTCAGTCAAATGAAATGCACGTACCCTTACCGCGGAAGGGACGGCACTCCTCATTCCCATCCATACCATTCATCCATACCATCCATACCGTTCATCCAATTTGTTTAATTTCAATTTATTTAGTTACAGAAGATATTGCTGTGAATCTAAGATGCGACAAACATGGAGTTAATTCCGGTTGATTTTGCGGTTGGTTTTCCCTTCTGATGTTTTTTTTACTTTCCCGTATACTATACGTACGTATGTATAGTATAAGGAAAGTTATGTAATGCTGCGCCAAAAGCGGCAAATTTCCGGCAGAAAAACTCTTATTACAGGGCCCTGGTAACGTAAACGTGGGCAAATCCAGTTGCTAAATTAAGAAGAACTATCTCCTAACACGTGGTGCAGCCAGAATTCCTTTTTTGTGGGCCCTTGATACCGAAAAACCAATTGAAAGCAAAACGTCTCTCCATCCGTCTGTCCGTCTGGGTGTGAACAATGCTAACGACTAAACAGTTCAGCCAATTTTCTCCGAAACTGATACTCCCCGATCGATCTAAATGATCTCGCTGCCCTTGAATTTGAAACCGATATTTTAATTTTGGAGGGTACATATAACGTCCCTGCAACATTTTCAAAATTTCCAAAAAAATGGCGCCAACAATTTTGACTACATTTTGTTGTTGGATAGTCTAAAGGTCATGAGAGAATGGCGTAGATCTCATATCGGTTGAAAACTCTGAATTTTCGAAAATTGCAAAAGTTTGATTTAGTGTCGGCGTCTTTCTCCAACTATAATATTGCGGATAGAGACTTTTCCTCCAAATAAAATTTCTTCTCGAAGTGAGTTCTTTCATTAACCTTTTAGCGACCGAGTTTTTTTCCTTCTGCGCTCCGTGCGGTACCGACTTTTTTAAATAGACGAATTTGCTTGACCCCAGTGGAGGTTTAACTGCGGCGAGTGATGACAGCTACCCCCGAGTGTTGAAAGTTCTTGTTGATAGAGATTTAAAGGGATTAACTGAGTAAGACAGTATCAGACAGTATCAGACCTATAAACTTTTCCTCGGCAAAATCAAGTAATATTATTTTGAACAATGATCTTATTCATTTTTTCTACTAATTTTCATTCTTTACACCACCCACCCCGCCTGCGCAACGAATTTTACTGCATTTGATGTTTAAAATGTCTTTATATTTAGAATGTTTCAGAATTTTAAAAAATATTTCCCACTTGCAAAGAGGTAACCTACATAATACTTTATGAAAATTAATAACAAAGTTGGAATTTGAAGAAATTATTATACTTTCGAAAAAAATATTTTCAAAATATTTAAAGTAGCTTTTTAGGATAATAGATCTATATAAAACTATCAAAAGTATGATTTTTTCAAATTTTTCAAAGTGGTTTGGGAAAGTAAAAATATGAAAATCATTTCTAAAAATGAAAAAGTATTTTATTTTCTTTAATTTTATTTTGAATACGTAAGAAATGTATTTCGTACACCGTGGATAAAGCTACATCCAAGTGATTTAGTATCTTGAACGGCATGAAGATAGACAGCTTGATGAGAGCTGAAAATGTTTAATTATATTGGCTTGGATGATCTTCCAGATTGGACACAGGTGCTCAGTCACTGTCACTGTCCAAAATTAACTCAATTTCGCGTGTTGTTAGCGATTGTTCTCGACAAGTTATATTTACTTCAAAAAGCACACGACCCAAGCGCAAGCAAGAACTCTTAGCAGAATACGACTGCGATCGCCCAAGTGAGAAGCGTGGGCCGAGGCAGGTTTGTCATGACTGGGGTGTGTGACAGGAGATAGTAGTCAGTGAAGCGCTACATATAAGTACAAGGGCGGGTACAAGGGCGCTACATATAAGTACAAGAAGGCGCCCTAACAACAGAAAAGCTTTGATAAGCTGACGAGATATTTATATGAAACCACGTTGTTGGTTTATGCCAGTACAATAAAATATTAAGACTTTGCAAATAATACAATACAATACATAACAAAATATGAAATCAATATTGTAACAGTGCATCGATTCCCATCATATAAAACGTGTATACGTGATTGAGCCCGTGGAAAAGCCGCACTTTGCCGCTACCGCCACCGGCGCCCGCGCCGTCCCAGCGCCCGCGCCGTCCCAGCGCCCGCGCCCACTCGAGATTTCTTTGTCACCGTCTTAAGACCTTTCACTACTTTCAAAAGGGTAGCGCCCATCGACGGAAAAATGAATTATGATGTTTGTTTCACATTATTGTATTGGGATTCCTTATCTATGCAGAAAATATTCCTCATGCGTATACCTTACAAAGGCTAAAATTATTTCACAAAGATTTAGATTTTTGACGTTGCTGGCCAAATATGAATATTTTATGTCGTAATGTATGATATAATCTTTATTGATTTCTTGTAATAGATCGAATGCGACTGCTCCCGCCCCTTACGGGGATGTCTAGAGGAAATCTATCAGCTTTCAGTCGTTGACAGTTGGTCCAGAATGTTATTTTGTAATAGTTACCTATGAAAGAATCAGACGGCGCTACTCTCCGTACAGTGCTGCCAGAATGTGCAGAAAGACTGGGATTTAGAATTCGGCCGTTAACCATTTTATGTGTCGGTAACTTATAGATTGTTTAGAATTATGCGGTCCATATGGTAAATAATGCATTACTTAGTATTGTTAAACTTAATATTAATTTCGTTTTTGATGCTCGGTATAGTCTCTAATTCTAAAGAAAACGAGTTTACTTAGGACTTAGTATCGTAAACTTCTTTGAATCTTTTAATGTTATCTGGCAAAGTGTAGTACAAGTTTTGTACATGATTTTTTTGTAGTGAGCTTTTAATACTGTCACCTAATGAAAATGATTACTAGGTCGAGTATTCCAGTTATAGACATCGGCATTTGTTGAAAATATATACCCGGCCTTCAGAATGTAATTTTTGACAAAAAACATAGATTCGTAAATGAAGAGACAAGGTCAAAGTAAAATTTCCAGATTAATAAAGCGAGGCTTACAAGAATCACGTGGGGGGATTTGCTTATTATTCGTACAATTCTTTTTTGTAATCTAAAAGTCTGGGAGCTGTAGAATGTATTCCCCAAATAATCATGCCGTATATCAAACGAAAATGAACAACCGCGATGTATACACAACAAGCAGAACGAAGGCTGAATGAACTTAGAATTCTGAACGCGTAGCGTGATGAACTTAATTTTGTGTTCAATTTATTTAAATGGACGTTCCATTTAAGGTTTATCTCAATTGAGAGATCTAATCATATTGTTACCTTAACATTCGTTATTTTAAATGGACGACAGAACTGTTTATTTGAAATGGAAAACTGCATTGAAGCAGTTGTCTTTTCATTTACTATTAATTTATTACGAAACCCACTTGCAATAACAGATATTGTACTATTTACGGTTCTTTATAGGAAAGAATATTTCTAACATCCGCAAAGAGAACTGTTCTTCTGGTTCAAATTGTCGAGGACATATCGTTTACGTGACAAGAAAATAGAGCCTAAAATCGGACCGTGCGGAACTCCATGTGCCCCATTGTGTACATAATGTTTCATCATTCCAGAAAGGGGGCATCCATAAATTACGAAACGCAAATTTCGAGTATTTTCAATTCCCTCTCTCTCCTTTGTAACGCACCCGTAACATGCTCTTGAATCTCTATATAACGCAGCATAACGCTGCCTCAGATCCCCTCCCTCCCCCTTTAGCGTTACGTAATTTATGGACGACCCCAAAGTTATTTCTACTCTCTGATATTGTTCTTTCAGATACGAACATAACTTATCTAGAATAATACCACAAATTCCATACGAAAGGTAATTTTGAAAGAAAAAGTTTTGATCAATGACATCAAAAGCTTTTGAAAGATCTAAAAATATTCCAAAAAGTGCTTCGTTTTCATTTATAGGTGAAACAACATTTTTGTAAATCTACCCATCATCCATTGATGAGGCGTAAGATTTTGATTTTCGAAATCCATATTGACCATCTGATAATACGTCGTGTTTACTGATGGTTTCCATTTGTACGTAAAAAGATCTCTCTAATGTTTTTGAAGAATGACGACAAAAGAGAAATTGGCCCATGATTTTTATATTTCATTTTTGTTGCTTTTCTGAACAGCGGCTCAATCTTAGCTATATTGAAAATATCTGGAAATGTTCCGATGCATAAGGAAGCATTAAGTGAATGAGTTAATAGGTGTATAATGGCAGACGCACAAGTCTTTAACAAACAGTCCGGAAATTCATCGCAACCGGCTGAATTCTGGTCTTTCTGAATTCTCTTCTGACTTTTCAGAATTCTCTGAATTCTGGCCTGGATCATTCATGAAAGATCTTAGACTTGGTTTACACGCTTCCTTTCGACCAACAATTTCGGAGTTTTAGCGTATGTGCACATGCGCAGCTCCCTCTAGAAAACCAGAAACGACACTGAGCATGCGCGCGTTTGCTGAACCCCGGAATCTTTCCTAAAATTGAAGTTTGTAAATCGGAACTTAGATATCTTTACGAAAATTCACAGGGCCTGTACTCATAAACTTTTCATAGTAAGGGCATTATACAGTGAGTAAACATCAATTGATCAAACGCCAGGTGATCAACGCTCACTAGCAGTATCGATTCCTTATTCGCTTAGTTTCGCTTCGCATCGTTTCATTAACGTGCCACGCATGAACCCACTCTATAAACAACTCACTTTGGACAGGTGGTGGAAGGTTACCACGCACAAAGGTTATATGCTACGTGTTACCTCACATACGAGATTCACTTTACTAATGTATTACTACGATACTATGTGAGTTTTGAAAAGTCACAAAGCACCAATAAAAAAATAATTTGTAATTGCAATAATTTCACTTATTTCAACATAATTTTTACATAAATTTCTTTAATTTTTTAAAGGTGTACTATTATTATACCAATGAACTGTATTTTCTAAATCTGGTATATATTCTTAAACATCACCTTTTACTTTCCCTTATACGTCAGTTTATACGGAGTAATATGCGTAGTATATGGAGAGTTTTGTAATGCTGCGCGAAAAAAAGATGGATTTTCGGCAGAAAAAAATTAATTTGCTGGGGATTGACAACAAACTAGTCGAGCTATAGAATAGCACAAACTTTTCCGTTTTAGTTTTCTATTTCCTTTGGACTTGGATTGCTATATGGAATTGCTACATACGCGTACCAGCTGCCATCTATCGCCGTCCATAATATATTTTTTTGACATTTTATTAATTTTTAGGTTTCCTAATTATTATTAATAATATTAACTTTAGAATATTAAAGAAGAGTAAAACCTCGTCCTAAATGGTAATTATCATTGAAAAAATTGGAGCTGTTCTCCAGATAAAGGTGTTTAAGCGCTACTAAAACTGCGAAACTTGAAGCTCTTTTTCACAGACAATTTTTGAGTTTTCGAAACATTTCATTTGAAGTAATTTGAAGCCCTTATTTTACAAGTACAATAATCTTTACAAATTGCTGGTAATGTGCATGTTAAGGGTATAAGAAATTTAAAAAAAAATTACATTTGTGTAATTTTTCCAAACACAAAAAATACCTTGAATTGAACTTCTCATCATATTAAAGAGTGCAATTAGCACTATCTTTAGAAAAAGTTTGAAGAACAAATTTGAAGCCATTTATGAGAAAATGGCGTTGGAGCTTTTCTGAAAAAAACGGAATTTTGAGGTAGTTTTCACAGAAAATGGTTGAGTTCTCGAGAAACTTTACTGGAAACTATTTAAAGCGTATGTAATCAATAATCATGTGAAAAAATCGCCGCTAAAATAAATGTTTACGACGTGAGAGTCAAGTAAAACAAATTAATTGAAAAAGCAAATAATACGACGTTTATAATAATAATAAGTAATATGGCGTTTGGGTCATCTCGTAGACTTTATTAGACACTATTCTTACCAAAACTTTAAAAAGAAAATTTGGAGTCGTTTTTGAGGAAATCTGGTTATTGTAATTTTTTTAAATCGCACATATTGTACGCAGTATTGCGCAAAAATTACTAAAGGTTTCAAAAACAAGTATTCGATCTTCTGTAAAAGCTCACTTAATAAGCTCACTAATACATTTTATTTGAAGGAAAACGTGATATCTTCAATTTTGTAGTTGTAAGAAAAGGTTGAAATAATTCAGTATCTTGCAATTTTCGAAAATTCAGAGCTAACGATGAAAACCGGATTTAAGACACATTTATAAGTACACTTTTCTCTATTCTTTCAAGAAATTTAAAGAAAAAATAGAAGACCTTTTTTGAGAAAATTTTGAAAATGTCCGGAAGGCTTCATGTAAAGTAAAGGCTTCTTGTAAAGTTCAAATTGTGAAGAAAGTTTTTCAATATCTCAAAGCTTCGACTGGAACCAGTTCGACAGGGATTTCTCTAATTTGAAAAATTTACACATGGTTTAGGCGCTAGTGGTGTTCACCGACGAAGGGACGAACAGACTGACGGACGGAGAAATAGATGGACGGACGGATAGAAATAGATGGACATTTTGCTTTCTATTGGTTTTTCAGTATCAAGGACCACAAAACTAGGATTCAGGCTACACCACGTGTTAGACGATTTGTTTTTCCTGATTTAGCAACTGGATTGATTCACTTTTTTACTTTCCCGTATATGTACGTATATACGGTGTACTACTAGTATATTCCCTACGTAGTGTAGGGAAAGTTATGTAATGCTGCACGCAAAACGGCGAATTTTCGGCAGAAAAAATTCGACAAGAAATGGGAGTTGTCATAGATTAGCAGGTCATGACAACTTCCATTTCCTTGGGAGCCAATCATATCGCAGTTCCAGCGAAAATCTATCCATCGAGCCGTTTTGCAAATGCAAAGTGGATATACCGATACTCTTTTCCCATCAGACCCTGACACCACAATCCTATTTGAAACTACCTTCAGAATGCAGTTTGAGGTCATGGCTTATCGACTCAAAACTACCAAAACGTGAGTTTTTATAAATTTCCCTAAATACGTAAATGCCTTACGAATACTTCGTAAGAAGAGAAAGTTATTTAATCGTGCGCCAGAAAACGGGGAATTTTCGCAAGAAAACTCTTATAGCAGGGGTCTGGTAACGAAAAAGTGGATAAAACTTGTTGCTAAAGTTAAAAAAACTAGTGGTGCTATAGAATATCACAGACTTTATTGGAGATCTTAGTTTTCTAATCTCTAAATTGAACTTGTTTTTCTGTTATGAATGATGATGTTCCACGATACCTTTCCTGAGCGCCTAAAGGACTTTTTTTACATTCTCTGGATATTTTCTTTTCCTAATGCGAGAAATGAAACCACAATACTCTATTACTATTTTATAAGTGCATTTCATGCCTATATATTGTGGTCGCAGCGGTTAATCAGCGAGGATTGGTACAGGTCTTTCGAGGGAAGCTTCGGCGGTTCGTGTAGTGATCGCGGAATATTATTTGTTGAAATTCTCTGTTGTCACTCAAGAAATCAATGAGTCTCAAAAAATAAATGATAATTTATTTTAATTGGGAATTAATTTAGAATTAATTTAAATTTTATTTAAAACCATGTGAAACTATTTGAATCACAAATATTGATAATTACGATAAATGTACCGGAAGTGTCTGTATATATTTGTTCAAATTTTTAACTTTTAACAATTTTTCAAGTCTCTTCTTGGATTCGTACAGCGTATGTACCATCGTATCAATTGTTTCTTTATCATGCATTTACCGTTTTATAGGTCGGTTTGATTCTTTGATGGCTCTATTCGACCCATGCGGTGCTAGTGTGGCGTAGTGGTATTATTACAACAATAAGTTAATTTGACAAAAAATCACGGATAAGCAATGCATGTTTCATCGGTTTCGATTATGCTGCCTGAGATTCCGGAAGAAAGCTTTCTATCATTGAGCCAAACGAATAGTATTGTATTAAAATTGATCGGATTAATTATTGTGCTAAATTTTGATCATTGTTTGAATATCTTCCAAGATATATAAACATTTATAAATAACGTTCATATGTGGCATGTAGTTTGCTACACAGGATTGAACTATAGAGGGAGGATTTTAGAGGATTGTTTTAGTTCAACATTCTGAGTATATTGTTCTCTCACAAACGACGATTGAGTGATGGGTGACTTGTTATCTTGGAAATTAATTCATATTCGAGCTGCTAGAATTCTTCCTTGTTAAGTGATACCCTTCTCGAGGTATTTTCTCCTATGTTGTCTTTCCGTTGCTGATGCACATTCCTGTGAAAGTAAATTTAATAGCGCAAAACATGAAAGCACTGGACGAAAACGGAGAGAAATACCACACATTTCAACCAAAACAAAACCGAGCATTCCGTGTAATACTTCGTTATATGCGTGAACGAAGAAGGAATCAAAGGTGAATTTAAATCTCGGTCACCTTGTTCGTAATATACTAATGTGCGACATCAGATAACATAGAAGCCTCTCTCTCTCTCTCTCACACACACACACACACTCTCTCTCTCCACATTATAGATTTAGAACCACATGAAAACAAGAAGAAATTTACAAAATTGACAAACTTTTGAATGCAATCATCAAATACGAACCACTATATAAAAAGCAAATAAAGTTGACCTCATCACCAAGAGAAGCCAAACATATAATCAGAAGGGATTGTGCGAGCACGCGAATCCCCTTCCAATGAACCTACTAGGTAAGTCAACACGTGTACAGAGTGACACGAAAAAACATTTTACTTATGAAACCTATAAAGTGTGCCATAGTACTAATTTATTTCTATTTATTTTTTTGTTATACCATTATCTTAATGTTGTGACGATACGGAATATGACATACGTAGATATCTCTCTTTGCGTTCGCTTTCTACACAGTAGATGAGGCTGGAGTGCTGCGTCCGCCGTTTCCCCTAGACAACGCGAGGGGCTGATTCGTTATGGCGCACATGCGAGCTGCCCCCCGAGACAGACCGGCGCCAGCCCGCGGAAGAGCGTTCTACGCGTTCTACAGGCGTAATTACGTCGTAGGCACGGGCACTCTCCCCTGAGAATATTTCGGCGCGCAGTTCTATTTGGCCCAGCGACCACCCAGCAAGGGTTTATTACATTGCAAGAGTGGGAGCGCTCAGTGGAAATTTTTGCTGCATGAGGATGTAAGACGCACGAAGAGATTGACGCTTCAAGAAAATGAGACGCAATATCTTCTAACCAATGGCACTCCGTCTTTTCAAAATTCAGTAGAATGTTCTCGAACTTTTCGGAAATGGGAAGGATAGAACGGCGCTTGCTCTAGTTTTGCGCGTAGGAAGAGATTCCGGTGAGAACCTCCAAGGAGGTCGGGTGAGACGTGAAGGAGAGCCTCTGAGAGGTGCCTGGAGGGGAGATCGCGTATTGCTTTTGTTTTTTCGATGTGGCGAGTGGCTCTCGGTGGAGATTTCGGCGAGAATCCCGCGAAGTATTAGTATTGAGCTTTGTTTGTTGATGGGCGAGTGCCCACACGTTACGTGCAAGGCTGCTGAGCAGTTAATTCAGCAACGCGATCGTCCGCGTCAATTATTCGAGTGGGCTGTAATCAATCATTCGGTCGCTTAGCGGTAAGCTCGGGGTATTCGCCCGATTAGTCTCCTCGCCTGGGCGCCGATCTGTCGCTCCTGCGTAGGCGCCCAGAGCAACGCCTTTCTGCCCGAACGGGGAAGCTTCCCTCGGGGTGGCGGTGTTATTACAGTAAAATCTGTCTAAACCGGAACCTGTACAAGCCGGAAACCTGCCTTAACCGGAAAATTTCTCCGGCCCGTGAAGTTAAATGGCATTTTTACACGGCATAAAACTGAATCTGTCCAACGCGGAAACGGAACTGTTTTTCATGTGCTGCCAGGCGAAAATACCTTCATAAAACGGAATTTCTGTTAATTTAGTGCAGTTTGCAGAGAGACGGGATATACTCTATTAGAATGAATGCATCGGCAAGTCTGTTTTAAAGTCTCTGTCCATTTGTGTTTCACACGTGGCCGCACAGTGAAGGAAATGGGCTCCCGCTGTTATCATAGAATTCGAACTTGAGGTCATCTGTCACTCATGGCGTCGGGGAATTCCCTCTCTCTCGACTCTCTAAGCGTGGGTAGGTGTAAGGGCATGTCTTTAATTTACGCGTCTCCCTGCCTCGCGTTGGCAATCGTACCCCTTGACCAGAGCCGAATTACTCAAGGCCATGCGAGTGTGTCAGATAGACATATATCGCGATTTTTCTAACTAACTTTGCCTCTCAAGGCCCGCTTCACTATGAAATATGTCACGGTATTTCGCGTCTTTCTCAGTCGTACCGCTAGATATCGCATGATCGCGACTGTATCAAGCAGCGCTTGCGATCATGCGACTTCTAGTGGCAGATCGGGAAAGACGCGAAATGCCGTGTGATACTCCATCGTGGCCGTAGGGGCTAGAGAGGCAGATCTAGAAAAATCGCAGTGTAGTACTCTGGGCTGTGACGCATTGTGCGCTGAAAGAGTCTGCGAGAAGTTCAGGTGCAGCCACTAACCAGTGAGGTGATGTGCTTTTATGAGTTTCACAACCAGTTTAACAATGATTCAAAAAAAAACAACAACATAAAACTCTTACATATTAAAATTTTTCAACTTAGGAAAACAACTGAAAAGGTGTTAGTAAGACAGAAACTCCAAACGCAAAAACTCTAGGCTAATGTTGAAAAAAGTAACATTATTTAAATAAACAAGTCGTGAAATATTGTTTTACCAAATTGTCAGAAATAATTATTTTTAATATTCATTTATTGGTGATTTCTTCCATAAATGAGTTTTATGTTATTATACGTTTTATAATTATAATAAAGTCATGTTACTAGTTTCAGGACGGAAATATCAACATAAAAAATGTCATAAACGGTCAATCCTGTCTAAAACGGAAACCTCCCTAAACCGGAAATTTTTTTGTGTCAATCGTTTCCGGTTTGGGCAGATTTTACTGTATTTCGAAACTGAGATCCGCTTTTTTTTCTACGAACCCAATAGTGTCTTAACTATTCGTGGACTTTTTGCCAAAGAAATTTCCATTATCCATCAGGCCCCACTCGAGGCCCGGCAATTTAATAAGAATTCTTTAAACATTGTGGATGATTTACCTGAAGAGATTTTTTCTTCAGGCAATGTTCTTCACAATTCGTTCTTTACAAAATATAATTTGTGAGAATATTAGTTGTTTTCGTACAATCGTTATTGAAATTAACAATATTAAAACTAGTGGTGCTACACCAGCACATACTTTACCGTATTATTGGAAAGAGCTATGTAGGAATGAAATATTGCACATTCTTCCCTACTAACATCTTAGCTATTATTTGAAAACGTCCAATTCAACCAAGAAGCGAACAACTCACTGTTTCCATCGCAGTGTTGTCAAAACTATGTGAATTCTACAATTACATAAAAATATAATACAAAAGTTTTGTAAAATTGTATTGGCAAAAAAAGACTGATATACAACTATATCAAGTCACAACAATGACACGTATGACGTAATTCACAGAAATTTGCGTCAGTGGAACAGAATTCAATTGTTACATTCCTTGCATTGTCGATACTTAAAGAGAAATGTTTTATTTCCAATATTTGAAAATTAATAATTTCTTTAAAGATTAATGTGTAAAATAACAAAAGGTCGAATGTAAAAACGAACAAAGAAATAATATACAAAATTGCAAATTATAATTTACGACACATCCGGCCCTACCATATTACTCCGTAATACGTACGTACACGGGAAAGTAAAAATTGGAGCAGTTTTTGAGAAAATTTTGAAAATGTCGGAGGGGCTTCATGTAAAATATACCCCAAAATTAAAATATCGGTTTCAAATTCAAGGGGTCACGAAATCAGCCAGATCGACTGGGGAGTATTAATTTTGGAGAAAATCGGCTGAGCGGTTTAGTCGCTAGCATTGTTCACGGACGGACGGACAGACAGAAGTTTTGCTTTCAATTGGTTTTTCGGTATCAAGGACCCACAAAACAGGGATTCTGTCTGCACCAGGCGTTAGGAGATTTTTTTTCTGAATTTAGCAACTGGATTTATCCAATTGCTAACGGAATAATATTGATGCACAATTGTTAAAGATAAATTATTTGAATAAACTTAGTTAGTAGCTAAGAAATTTCAATGCCATTACAATTTTCCAATTAAAATCTTTGAATGGAACACAGGTGTTCTCGATTGTATTATCTTACCAACTTATATTTTAGTGTACGCCATAAACAGTGCCTGGAGTATTAAGTTCGATTGTGGAGCTCTCTTGCAATCCAAAATAATACCGGGAAACTCACGTTACCACGGTTATCGATATTCAAGCGAGGCACCGTTTTATTCCCAGGAAACACGCCGCCATTGTTTTCTAATGCTTACTTGTGAAATAATTTTAGCCATTGTAAGGTAAGCATGACGAATATTTTCTGCTCAGACAAAGAATCCGAATACAATAATGTACGTCGAACATCCTAATTCATTTGATTTTAGATCGACACCTCAACCCCCAGAGTTTCCATTAATTTACAAGCCCTCCAATCCAAAATATTGATATACTTTCTTTATTATTTACACGAAATTCAACTTCATATCTTCTTATACATATTTTCTTGTAGACACTTCAAGAAAGTGCATTGTGAAACATCTTAACAATTGCACAGTGCAATGTTATTAGCAAAACTGTCTGAGAAGTTGTGATTTATAAGTTGATTTTAAATCATGATTATTATTAAATGATGATTACGGTTTAAGGGGTCAAGGTTAGGATTTTTTTCTTAATTTCGCAACTGGATTTATCCACTTTTTTGTCAGAAGGGCATGGCAACGAATTTGTTTCTGCCGAAAATTTACCATTTTTTCGCGCAGTATTACAGACGTTTCTCTATGCTACGTATATAACTCCGTATAACCGTACGTATACGTATACGGGAAGGTAAAAATTAAACCAGAAAGAAGCTAGTGGTTCTACAGAATGGTACAGACTTTGCCGTATTAGTTTTCTATTTCCTTCGGTCTCGGCTAGCTATTCGGAATTGCCACATACTCGTGCCAGCTGCCATCTATCGCCTTCAAAATACATTTTTTGATATTTTCTTAAGTTTTCGGTTTTTAATGGTGGAATGGAAATGTTAATTTTAGAATACTAAAGAATAATAAAACTTGGTCCTAAATGGCAACTTTCTTTGAAAAATTTAGAGCCATTTAAAAAAATGACGTTTAAGCGCTACTAAAATGCGATATTTGAAGCTGTAATTTACAAACAAAATTTTTGAGTTTTCGAAGAACTTCATTTGAAATCATTTAAAGTACTTACACTCACAAATACAATATTGTTTACAAACTGCTGGTAATGTGCATATTAAAGGTGTGAGAGATTAATACATTTTCTTCTTCTTAGCCTTTTGGTTGACCCTTATCTTATGGCGCCTAACTTCTTCTTCCACTCTTCTCTGTTGTTCCAAGTCCCAGGAGGTATCTGCCAAACAGCCAATGTCTTCTCTACGTTGTCTCTCCAACCAGGTCGCGGACGGCCTCTTTTCCTTCGTTCTTGCGGTTGCCAATCCAAAAGCTTCTTTGGAAGTCTATTGCTCCGCATCCTCTGCACGTGTCCAAACCATAACAGTTGTTTTCATTCAATTTCGTGCAGTATATCCTGCTTCAAACCCATGATCTCTTTAATTCTTTCATTTCGTATTTTCTCTCTTCTTGAAATGCCAGCTGATCTAAGAAAGTCCATTTCCATTACCCTCAACTTTGTTCTCATTTGTTCCGAGAGTTGCCATATCTCAGCACCATACAGTACAACACTGGATTATTACTTTATATATCATTAGTTCTGTTTTTTTTACTTATGCTCTTGTCCCATAGGACAGAATTCAGGGAACCGATGAGTTTTCTGCCTTGTTTAATCCGTTCCAAAACTTCTGTCTCATAAAGCCCCTGCTTCCCAATTTTTACCCCTAAATATTTAATTTCTTCAGTTTTCTTAATTTTGTTTCCTGAGCCCATAGTTATGTATTCGTTATTAGTGTTTAATGCCCAGTACATTGTTTTTTCTAAGTTGAGTGTCAGTCCCCACTTTGCGTATTCATCTCTGATCCTTATCAGCATAAATTCTATATCATCTTGGTCGTGCGCCATTATTACCTGGTCATCAGCGAACTGTAAAGTGTAAAGAGTAGAGTACATATCCAACGGTATTCCCATTCCCGCACAACTCCTTTTCCATTTCTGCAGAACCTCATTCACATAGATTTTAAATAGTGTCGGTGAAATGCAGCATCCTTGCCTTAAGCCTTTCGTGATTGGAAATGATTCTGTCAAGTGCTTTCCTACTTTCACTATTCCTGCTTGCTCTGAATATAATTCTTTCACTGCAGCAATAAGACTACTTTTCAGATTTAGACGTCGCAGGACCTCCCATAATTTATTTACTGGCACATTGTCATACGCTTGTGCGATATCGATGAAGACGATGTGTAATTCTCTCCCCGTTTGCCACTTCTTTTGCATTACTTGTGATAAACAGAATAAGTTATCAATGCAAGAGCGCCCTGCTCGAAAGCCGTTTTGTTCTTCTTCTTCGTGCATCACATACTCCCTTTCTAGGCGATTTCTCAATATCCTCCCATATATCTTACTAAATGTATTAGTTACTGCTATCCCCCTGTAATTTCTGCAGATGTCCTTCCTTCCTTTCTTGTGGATAGGTGTGATGTGTACTATTTTCCACTCATTTGGTACATCTCCGGTATTCATGCTTTTGTCCATTAATGACTGCATCATTCGCATTAGTTTTGGTGTTCCATTTTTCAGTAGCTCGCCTGGAATATTTCCCGGTCCTGGGGCTTTTCCACTTTTTAGTTCTTTTACACTCTTCTCTACTTCTTCAACTGTTATGTTTATGGAACATTCTCTTGGATATATGATCTCGGTATTAAGCATGAATTCCGGCCTGTCTTCCTTCAGCAATTTACTGAAATACTCTTCCCATTGTTTACCTGTAATACCGTGGATTTGTACATTCTCTCTGCACGGTGATTTTATATTCCTAATGTATTTCCAAACTTCAGTTGTTTTTCTCCCACCTATATACATTTCTATTTCCTTACATTTCCTTTCCCACGACTGTTGCTTTTCCTTCCTTATCAGATTTCTTACTCCTCTCCGCTGGATTATGTAATTGTATTTGTCTTTGTCTTCATAGGTACTTAACCATTTTGTAAATAGCTGTTTCTTTGTCCTAATCTCATTCATCAATTCTTCATTAATCCAGTACTTAGTCTTTTTGTCTCTTCTCACGACCACTTCCCCTAAGGCTTCTTTTGCAGCCTGGTGTAGGCATTTTTTAAGTGTTCATACAGGTCAGTATTTGTTTGTTCTGTATTTTCATTTAATAAGTTATCTAACCTATTTTGATAAAGATAACGGGTACTACTATGTGCCAGTCCTTCCAAGTTGTACTTTATTTCTTGTTCGCTTTCTTTCTTCCCTAAGTCCTTAGGATTTTTCTTTACGATACTTCCTAGGAGGGAATAAATACATTTTTAAAAAATTAAAAAAATACGTTTATGTAATTTTTGTAAAAACAAAAAAAAAAAATTGAACTTTAGAGTGCAATGAGCACTATCAGTTCGAAAAGTTTGAAGGAAAATTTGGAGCCATTTTGAAAAAATGACGTTTGAGCGTTTCTGAAAATGCGGAATTTTGACCTTATGTTGACAGAAAACCGTTGAGTTCTCGATAAGCGTTATGTGACATTATTTAAAGCACATGTACTCGTCAATATAATAGTGTATACAAATCGTCACTACTCCAAATATTAGGGACGTGAGAGACAAGACAAAACATTTCATTTTTGTAATTTTTGAAAAAGCAAGAGAATAGAGCAATATGACGATGATGTCATTTCACAGAGTATATTTAGCACTCTCCCTACCAAACGCGTAAAGAACAAATTTAGAGCCGTTTTCGAGAAAATTTTTCTGTAATTTTTCAAAGTTGATAATATTCCACGCAATATTGTGCGAAAACAATTATAATTTTCAAAAAAAGACACGACCTTAATGATAGAACTCACTACGGAGAACCAATTTCATTTGGAGGAAAAATCTCTATCTTCAATTTTGTACTTGTAGAAAGATTCCAAAAAATTCAAACATTCGAAATATTCGAAAAGTCAGAGTTAACCGTGAATATGGGACCTACGCCACCTTAATAAGTGTATTATACTCTATTCTTACAAGAAATTTAAAGAAAAAATTTGGAGCTGTTTTTGAGAAAACTTTGAAAATGACCGGGGGACTTCATGTAAAGTACCCCCAAATTTTGAAGAGAGTTTTTCATAATCGCGGCGCCTCGAGTAGACACAGATCGACCGGGGTATTCCACAGGTTCTTCCATTTTGGAAGAAATCGCACGTATGGTTTAGGCGCTAGTGTTAATCACAGACTGACGGACGGACAGACGGGCGGATAGACGTTTTGAAAAGACCAAATGTTTCGTTATCAGGGGACCCCAAAACGATGATTTCCGTTAAGATCTCGATATCGATTTTCCGCAGTATTACATAACTTTCCCTATACTAGTAATATACGGAGTAATATCCCTATACGGAGTAATATAATATGTATATTACTCCGTATATACGTACGTATATAAGTATAAAGTACCTAATTTACACAATTCAACTCCTTTCTTTCCCGCTTATTTGTTCTTTCTGAACAAATATATTAATTTCTTTTGTACAAATTAAGAATTTACATATTTCTAGAGTGTTTTATGCTTCTATAGTGCAATTGTTACCTAAAAATCATTTTTACTTTCCCGTAGTAGTAGTTCTCTCATACCGTTAAAATGCACATTTCCAGCAATTTGTAAACACTATTGAATTTGTGAGTGCTTCAAATGACTTTAAATGAAGTTTTTCGAAAACTCAAAAATTTTCTGTGAAAAAGAGCTTCCAATTTTTCATTTACAGTGGCGCTTAAACGCCATGTTCTTGAAAACAGCTCCATATTTTTGAAGGAAAATTGCCGTTGAAGACAAGGTTTAACTGTTTTTTAGTATTCTTAAAATAATGGTTTTGCTCTGCTATTTTGAAACCGAAAAATTAATAAAATGTCAAAGAAAATGTAGTTTGAGCGGCGATAGATGGCAGCAGTCAAGAGTATTGGCAAGTCCGAATAGAAGAGCCAAGACCAAATGAAATAGGAAACTAATACGGGAAAGTCTGTGCCATTCTGTAACACCACTAGTTTCAAACCAACTTTTGAGTGCTTTTTGTCCTTGCAAACAAAGACAGTGCCCGACCCGAAGGTGAGTGAAAATTACCTCCTCGCAACTGGAGCCACGGATGACGAACACCAGGGTTTTATGGAGTTCTTGATCCTCATTTGTTTGAAATAAGGGTTGTGCCATTATTTGCCATGCAACGTTGCATAAAAAGGTTGCTTCAAACGCAGGTAGTACCACAGGGATGTCTATCTCTGGCTTCCTGTTAGACAACTTTTCTATATGGTTAGCTCTCTTATATCTACTTATTTCCACACTGCCAGGGACACAGGATAAAAACATATTAAAATGATGGAGAATTAAACATTGTCTTTGATGAATTTTATCTGTATGAATTGAAATAATGTAGTAGTGGAAGGATATCAATGGGAAATTTTCTATGTTTCAATGTTTTAAATCCCTAAGTTTTTATTGAAAATTGGACAAATTATCTGGAAACACGTAAATTCCAATGTCATTCTAATAGAAACACTGAAAATAAATATACTGTGTTTATGATAAAATCCGTATCAGTAACAAAGCAACAACATTGTAATAGAAACAATTTCGTTAATTTGTTGTCCGTCCAAATGCGTCCATCTCAATGTAAATACTAAAATAGCTTTGCCCAAATTTTCATTTTATATCATATTTAAATTTATATCATTGTTCTTTCGCAACCTCAATATCTAATTAAATTCTGAAAGAAATTTTCATGACGCTCAAGAACCTTTACAAAATTCAAACTGCAGGAACGTCTCTAAAAGAAATTGCATATCAAAGAACGTGAGACAGGTGGAAAGAAATTGATTTGAGATCTATCCAGGATAAATAGGTAACATGTACGCTCATCATTTCGATCATACACGTGCACGATTCACTGAAGTCTCAATGACTGTCGTCATATATTACCCTATTAATGTTAGACACGAAATGTAGAAAAACAACCGATTATTTACATTGTTTTGCTCCTTCATCTTCATCAAAAACTGGGGAAGGTTAGAATATGCGATGTGTCCAGGGCCGTCTTTGGGTTTGAAAGTATCCGAGGCACTCAGAGATTTCGGGGCCCCTAATTCTTAGTTCAACAACATGTCTCATGTTCGTTAAAATGCATGGTTTTGCAAAAATTAAAACAAAAATGTCGGCCACTTCTTACAATACTCCGTATACACGTGCATATACGGAAAAGTAAAATATACTATGTATATACGTATGTATAAGGAAAATAAAAATAATTGATTTAAATATAATTTATTGGAAATGCCAATATTAATTAAATTTTTGCTTCCTCACACTTTAACTTATCGACAATGCGGAGGCTACAATGGAATTTCGCTTAGCGCTCGCGAATTCCTGGGAATTAAGTACGTCATTGTTACGAGTTGCGATAACGAGGCGCGCAACTTGGCGACAACGCGCGATTAGCAACCACGAGTTCGTACATTGCTGTGTGTCTTCTGGGAGCAAATAAAAAAAACTTCACTCCTGGAAAACATTGCCTTTGATATTAACAAGCCATTCAGCAATACTGAAATTTGATGGATATAATTATTTGTGCGATATGAATGAAAAACTCAATAGCTAAGATGTTAGTAGCGCAGAAAATGCAATATCTTAATACAGCGTAGCTGTTTTTTATAATTCGGGAAAGTACGTGCTGTTCTAGCACCACTAATTCAGTTTTGTTATATATTTTTTATTATCTGTGGGGGCCCTGAGGCTCGAGCCTCGTCTGCCTGTGCCTAAAGATGGCCCTGGATGTGTCAATACATGAACATCCCTCTGGAAGTTGCAGATTCACTAACTTTAATACTAAGAAACCATTTTAAAAATTATATTCATTCAAAAAATTCATAAAAATTACATTCAAAATTCATTCAGAAAAATTGTATTCAAAATTAAAAATTATATTCAAAGAATATGTTTTTGAGATTATATTCATTTTTCGGTTTCCTAGTAGTAGAACGGAAATATAAATTTTAAAATATTAAAGAACACTAAAACCTCGTCCTAAATGTCAGTTTTCTTTGTGTGAGAAATTTTTCAAACAATTACATTTGTGTAACTTTTTCAAGCACAAAAAATACTACAAATTGAACTTTACGTTATGACGTAAGGCGTGCAATGAGCACCATCCGTTCGAAAAGTTTAAAGAAACTAGTGGTGCTACAACAGCACTTATTTTCCCGTATTAGAGGAAACAGCTACGTACAGGTAATACTGAAATATTGCACTTTATCCGCTACTAACATCTTAGCTATTATTTGAAAACGTTCAATTCAACCATGAAGCGTACAACGTACTGTGTTTCCATCGCAGTGTTGTCAGAATTGTGTGAATTCTACAACTGCACAAAAATAGAATACAAAAGTTTTGTAAACCTGTATTGGAAAACGAAGCCTGATACCCTGGACAATATAGAAATGCATTCCATAGAGCCATGATTAGAGAAGTGTATTTTAAAACCATGCGACAAATACTCTACTCACTACAAATGTTACAGCATTTTATGCGAAAACTAAATATTTTCATGCAAATATCAACATAAATTAGACAATTATAACTCTTTTTCATACAGCTCCATCACAACAACAATCACACGTAAGTCACAGATATTCGCGGGCGCAAAGTGAATTTCATTGTTGCAGACCCTGCATTGTCGCTATTCTGCGAGCTATTAATTTGTATATTTTTTAAATATTTTTTATTTTAAATATTTCAAAATTGTATTTTAAATATTTCAGAAGTTTATTTTAAATATTTCAAAATAAACAATATCTAAAATATTAATGTGTAAATGTATAACGTAAGGTCGAATGTAAGAAACGAACAAAGAAATAATGTACAAAATTGCACATTCTAATTTACGACGCATCCAGCTGTCAGAAGCGCAGTAAATTTACAGCGGGCTATTATGTTTGTCAAAAAGTATAGAAAAATACTCGTATTGTGAAAAAATTAAGCATTACCTTATTTGAAGATATAGTTTTGATAAATACATTTAATTGAGAAAAAATTGTATTTTTAAAATTGTAGTTGTAAGAAAACGAAAACGAAACGCAGTCAATTCCGAGCGGGGTATTATGTTTGTGAGGAAATTATAGATAAGCTACTCATATTTTTAAAAAAAATCAACATGACCTGATTTAAAGATCTCCTTTTGGTGAGCATATTTCATTAAGAAAAACAGTCGTGTCTTCACAATTGTAGTCGTAGAAAGACGCCAATTATTTTTAATTTTTTAAAAGTTTTGCAAAATAAGGCATTTTAACGAACATGAAACCTGCACCATTCTCTTAACCTTTTTTGTGTATGTTATCTCAGGTCCCAATTTAATAAAAAATGTGCGGTTTTCAAAAAAAACTGCATTAAAGAAAATAAAAAATTGTCTGTTTGACACAGTTTTTCGAAAAAAATACTTACGTTTTTGAAAAATTAAATATGACCTTATTTGAAGACCTGTTTTTTTTATGAACACATTACATTAAGAACAAAAATTGTATCTTCATAATTGTAGTTGTAGGAAGATGCCGAATAAATTTTGAATTTTTTCAATTTTCGAAAAATTAGAGTTCTCAAGACCGACGCCATTCTGTGAAATGACCTTCAGACTATCCAACAACAAAATTTACTCAAAATTGTTGACGCAATTCTTTGGAAAATTTTGAAAATGTCCCAGGGGATTCATGTAAAGTACCCTCCAAACTTAAAATATCGGTTCCAAATTCAATGGGCCGTGAAAATATTCAGATCGATCGGGAAATATGAATTTTGGAGAAAATCGGCTGAACGGTTTAGTCGCTAGCGTTGTTCACAGAAGAACGGACGGACGCAGGGACGGACGAAGGGACGGACGGAGGGACGGATGGAGGGACGGACAGACGTTTTGCTTTCAATTGGTTTTTTCGGTAACAAGGACCCACAAAATAGGGATTCTGGCTGCACCACGTGTTAGGGTTTTTTTTCTTAATTTAGCAACTTTATTTATCCACTTTTTCGTTATCAGGGCCCTGTAATAAGAGTTTTTCTGCCGAAAATCTTCCGTTTTTTCGCGCAGCATTATATAACTTTCCCTATACTATACGTCCGTATGTATAGTATACGGGAAAGTAAAAATTATACTTGAATAAAATATAATTTCACAATTGTGAGTGAACTTGCTATTATCGTTCTAAGATATCCTTTGTAAAGCAGAAAGCTTGGTTCTAATCTGTTATGTTGTCTGTGAACAGTGCAGTTATTTATTTTTATTTTCTTGTATACGTAATACGTATATACGAAGTGATATACATAGTACAAGATATATTATTTGTATACTTGGAAATAGAAAGTTATGTAATGCTATGGTAATTATATTTTGAAATTTCTACGGCAATGTACGGTTATGGGTTTTCTGATACCAAAAACGAGGTGTTGTTTCTTTTAAACGTTCGACCGTCTGTCCATCAGTGAACAACACTAGTACATAACCATTAGTAGGGTTCGTATGATTTTTGCCAAAATGAACATTCCTTGATCGATCTGACCAGAATCGAGGTCCTACAGTTTTGAATATTATTCTTTAAATTTCGGGGAACTTCATTAAAAAACTTTCAGACATTATCAAATTTTCTCAAAAATGGCCCAATGTTTTTCTTTAGAATTCTTCCAATAGTGTGAAATATACTGATGAAGAAGGCATAGATCGATTTTCACGTTTATCTCAGAATTTGCGAAAATTATCAAATATTGAACTCTTTCGGCTCTCTCTACATACAACTACAAAAAGGAAGGTGGAGTTTTTTTACATGAAATTAATCCTTTATAAAGAGTTATGTAATAAATATCATGTAATATTTTTGAAAATATTACTAGTTATCGCGCAATTTTAACAAAAATACGAGAAATATTAACAAATTTTAAAAAATTCTCAAAAATACCCCAAATTTTTGGCTTCAACAATCTGTACAATAGAGCGAAATTTATCAAAAAACGAAACTATCGTCATTTTGATGCATTGTTTTTTTTAAATTATACAAATATAATCTTGATACATTTCTTATGTCGTTAATATTAATGTATATACCGATAGTTTTTAATACATCACTGCATTCCTGCGCATAGCTGGAGCCTAGCGGCTCTTAAAGTTAGAGCGACAGTTGTTTCCAAAAGCGCAGTTTACCGACAACGTTCTTATGACACTAAATAAAACTTAAATTCGTAGTTATATTTTGGGAGTAGTTTGGGTTAAGCAGCGTTAATAAAACACTCTCAATTTTTTTTCAATTTCCGTGTTCGAATACAGCGAATTGCAGTTGATCGACTGTTTAGTGTTCGGACGCGTCATCCACAATGAAAGTGTAGATATATCATGGAAAATGGCAGTGTTCGGCCCCTTCTGGAACTGTAGATCCGACGCCCATCCACATTTCGACTTGCAGGAATTCCCCATGCAGGAATCGTCCCCAATGTACCAACGCCCCCAGCCGCAACGAGATCTAATCCTCTGACTGGTCTCCTGTCATGTACGGTAGAGTTGTGCATGTTTGTGTGTATATTTAAGTAAGGGGGAAGTGCGAGATTGAGGAAGGAAAGATCGCGCGCGGTCATTGGTTCGTGTGTTGGGGTATTTATCAGAAAAATCAGGGGAAACTACCCATCACAACAGCCAACAGCTGGAATTCAAGTTCAAGTAGTAACTAATTTCGACCTAGATCTGTAATTTGAGTCAGACATCCGCCACCGTCGGGATTAGAATCCTACGACTTACTGGTCAACAAAGCTCCAGAGGCAACAAATGATGACACTGAGCTATTGCACCCGGTGCAAAATGCATGTAAAACATAGTAAAAGTCTCATTTACATTACATATTTCGAAGTTTTCTACATTACTAATATTCAATGACAGTTTTGAAGTATTAATGACTTCTGTACCACTTCTATGACAGCATTAGCCGAATAAGAAGCGGCATTACGATAGTCTCTGCTTCTTGATATTTGCAGGAGTTCATAATCTTCTACTGTGATATGATTTTGGTAGTCACTTGTTCAACTCATTGTTAATAAAAATTGTTGGAAAGCTATAAAAAAGAGCTCTTTTCGCCAATAATAAGACTGTTACGTCCTAATTTCATACGGTTTATTGACTTTTTATTCCATTGCACCCAGGCCTCTAGCAGCACAATTATTTAGAAGTAGTTCAATCATCTGAACAAGTAGTGCCGTGTTTTAAATGTGTCTGTGTCGGTGAAATGGAATTTTTCGGAGTGACCGTCATCCGACGGGCTCTGAAAACATTATCGGCTCGCCACTTCTCTCGTGGGAGATTCCCGCCTGCACGCTCCGTTTGGGTGGCAAGCGCGTACGTGCTGATTGCCTGCAGTAAGAGTTTTTTGGTCATCTTTTGGCTCCTATCGAGCAGTGGCGTAGCGTCAGGGAACGCTGATTTGCTCAGCATCCCAGTATATAATATTAATAAAGAATCCTGTTTTGAATATCCTGTAAAGAATACTGTATTGATAATCTTACAAGTGGTCCTTTGAGCGAAACACGTTTTGTATTAATTTTAATTTGATTTTTTGATTTCCTATGATTGAATTCGGCGGGTTGTTGAAGCTGCACTGTGATTGCTTGGGAGCTAAAAATGCTTCTAGCGTCTGCCGCGAGATTGCGACGAGCAATGACGCATGCGCAGATGGCAATGTTCCCCTCTCCCGTCTTCACCCCTGGCCAAGAGAAACCCGACTGCTTTACGCTAGCATCCACTGCGGAAAGAAGCTCGTTTGTGTACGAGAACGGAACACATTTCAGGCGGTCAGTCTCTCTCACTCGGGAGTCCTCGGTTGGTCATGGGCACAAACTGTAGAAATAGTGCCCGTTTTTCTTAACTATTTCTTAATTAATATCCAAGAAATTGAATTATCCCTTAGATTACGTATTATTTTAGTCTGCAATGTATAATTTGGTGGTATATAATGGTCTTATTGCCATTCTCGTGTAAGAATTAAAGCGAAGCCATTGTATAATTTGCTTTCAAGACATCGGCAATATTGTCTGCTGTGAGGATTTTGGGGGAAGCGCCTACACCGTCGAAAGCAATCGAGATCGTGGAAGTAGTTCCAATGTATCTGCCTTGTGTTGCGTTCCTCTGTTGCAGATGTAGTTGATAGTGACCTTTTGTGTGTAACTGTTGAGCATTCCCAAACGTGCGTGTCACGCTACGCCACTGCTATCGAGTTACTTCGCTCCAAGTGCATGCGTGCGTGCTGAGTGCGTACACGGGCTTCGTTTCCGCTCCTGTATCCGCTGCTGCATGAGAAGTCATCAGAGCTCCAACGGATAAGTGACCGGTCTTTAAAATAAAAGACAAATTTAAAATACATGTTTAAAATAAAACTTGTTTCTGATGCATCAGAATTCTACCCTGGGTGCACTTTCAATTTTGCTAATCAAATCAATGACAAGAAAAATCTATAACATAACAAGATTTAGTGCTTACTATTTTTAATCATTGTTTGTTTTGTTTACTATTTTTCATATTAATTTTTTGTGATTAAATATTTTGTTCTTTTTTCATTACAGCAAAAATTGTTCTTTTTTGCCTCATCAGTTTCCATCCAAGTGTGCATTACCATGCAGCTCAATTAATTTTCGTGTTATGTGTATCTGCCACATACAGTCTGCTGGTGTGGCATCTGTGGCCGATGCCACGAACTACAAGCGCTGCCCGCCACGCCGATGGATCGGCGGGTCACCACGAGGGTCCCTGGGAGTGACGCCGGTTGCCGCCAGCGACAAGCAGCCGTGTTTCTCCCGACCGCACACGGCCAACGGCGGGGCTACCTCGGTGGTGGCAGCGGAGGGGCCGGTGGCACTCCCTACCCAGCGGCGCTATATAAGCGGGGCGCCGCACCCCGACGGCAGTTCGAGTTGGAGTCTGGAGTACGAGTCATCACCGCCGAGAGAAGCCTGCCCACGAGTTACGACGAACGCGCTACGCCATAGGATTTGAGCACCTGGATTTCTGAAGACCACGCTACGACAACGGGACTGCTACGCATACGGAGAACGGGACCTGGCTTGTATTTGGATTACGATTTTGGCATTTTGGATAATAAATTGCTATACTAAGCAAAGTGGTTGATTTTCTCATTTTAGTATACAACAGCTGGTCCTCCAAATATCAAACCATCCAGGATTCCTACATTTCCATATATTATAATTGTTTTTTTTCATCCCGTCAACTCACATTGAAGACGATACACGTAAAAAGGATGTTCAGAAGCCTATGATCTCTACCATTTGACTGAAACGCCCAATAGAGAAAGGGAAGAACGTTGTACTAGAGAAGTAATGAGATGATACACTGGTGTCTTCATTTTGACGAAAATACACAACCAAACTCGTTGTGAGACAAATTTTGCTGTGTACACAGCCACGTTTGAAAGTGGCGCGCGCGCGCGGGCAGGCGCGCACTCTATTCCAAATCAACGGAGCAACAGAGTGACAGACCAGCACCCTCTCCACACTCTGTGGAGAGGGTGCTGGACAGACACGCCAGCGAACCATCGAGCCAGGAGCGCGAGTCTGCGCTCTAGGCGCCGGCAGCCTTATAACGGGCGGCCCGGCTCCGCGGAGTGAGTGGTAACTTCGGAGTGAGCCTCGAGACTAGACTGTGGTGATAGTGACTAATTACGCCGACGAAGTGCTGCAAGGGTAATCTTCAGGTGGTTTGGTGGACTGGCTTCAGATTTGGGACATCTTCTGGCGTTTTGGTAAACACGGCTACGACTTTGGACTTTCCTGTTGGACTACGGAACATTGTACGGGCAAGAAAGCCCGATCTGCATTTTGGTAGTGTAATAAACTGAATAAGTGAGACTCTGCCTCTTTTTCATATATTTCAAAGTTGATTCGGATAAAGTAGTTTGGGGAAGTATTTAATGCCTATAGGACAACTTTAATAGGGGTGTGTATTATTATATTCTAATGATAATTACAATATATATATTCAAAATATAATTCTGTCTAAATAGTCAAGCGCTCGTTAAGAATTTTCGCTTTGAATTCGATTTTCCTGTTCCGTCAACAATGCGACAGATTGATATTATTTTTTGTTTACCTTATTTATGAAGTACGAATTTAGATGGGCAAGGTATTTCTATATGTCTGGATATAATACCGTCCGTGACCTCAATAAAGAGGTGGAATGAGATAGGTAATAAAATAACGAGTGATCATTCATCGTTTTGAAACCTGGGAGACGATTCCGCGATGTATGCAAGACATGACACAACCACAACTCCGTATACTTTTTTTTCAAATAGGAATCGCAGTAGCAAAATATTTGGCACAATAAACTGTCAAAAATGAATAGTATCTTCCTGACCTTTTGACACATTTTTCAGACATTATCTATCTACCTGTTATGTTTGGCTCAAAAAGTATCCGAAACACATAGGTAGGGAATGGCTCATGTCGCGCCCAGTTAATTCTACTTGTAACGTAAGAATAAATGGACCGACACTAGTTCAATTTGTCGCCACCACGTGGTGCCCCAAAATTAGCACAATTTACTATACCAATAACCTCTGAACAAATGGTCCGATTTTCGATCTGTAAACGGCATTTGACCCCTTCTTGAAATAAAATTCACGCTAAGAAGCCCTTTTTTAAAATAAAAAAACATCAAAAACTCGTTTTTTAATTTTTTCTCCTTCTTCCGGGAACGATTTCAAAAATTTGGGCTTCTAGCGCAATGGAGACAAGCTTCCAGAATCCAACGCCGTGTGAAGCATCAAATCGGAGGAATAGGAGCGTCGTAAAGTCAAATTTGGGAAAACACCTCACCCCTCTCCCCATTCCACGCCGCCGCGTCATCCACCCGCTATGGGCACCACGGCCAGCGCCGACGCGGCGGATCGCGGTTTGCGGCGCTCGAGGACGCTGAACTTTCGGGGGCAGGCAAGCCTGGCATTGCTTTCGTCACTTCGCATCTCAATATATTTTTTTCCCAATATATGAAATTAGTGATGCTGTGACACAGACAAGCGGTATCACATCATCTATAAATTACGTAACGCTAAAGGGGGGAGGAAAGGGGTCTTAGGAAGCGTTACGCTGCGTCAGAGGTAGGGAGGTGCGTAACAAATAGCAGGGGGGTATTGAAAATACTTGCAATTTGCATTACCTAATTTATGGACCCTTTATTAGTAGTATAAAACTACTTATCTTTTTCACATAATTCAGTCTTCCTTCGAATACCTTCATACGAATATCTGAGGTATTACTCAAAATATCGGTTCCGGTTTGAAACTGATTTCAAAAAGAAAATTGAACTAATTGTAGAAATATAACCCCTATTCCATCTCCTCACATTAGAGCCGGACAAAAACACCATCAATTCCGTTCGTTCTTGGCGGCGATACCAGGCGCGCCGATACTACTGTGTCCGAGAATGCCAGTTCCGGAACTACCATTATCGAGAACAAAAGATACCGAAACTTGGCCTGTTATCGGTGAACGCCGACCGCGTCGAATAAATGCTGGTGGTGTCACCGGAGCTATTGCCACCGTTTAGTATAGCTCATACTCGAGCCAGTCTGGCGGTATGTCTTGTTGAATAAGGAAAAATATTTTTGCGATTTGCGAGATTTGTGCGTTGACCAATGCACAAGCAATCAAGCGGCACCTGTAATTCTTGTAGATAGCCTTCGGCTTTTGAAAAAAAAAAGTAATGAAAACAGAACAATTATGACGAATATTTATTTCGCCTTTTCACGTAAATATATTTTAAGACATATTTAACTTTCTAAGGTTTTTTTCGTGAAAAGTATTTCTATTTTCTTCTAGTTTGGTTAAAAATGTATGTTTAAATCATTTCCACTTTCACCAATTCCAGCCGTTTGGCATCCAACCTCTATTTTTACTTTCCCGTATACGTACGTATACACGCAGTGATATACGTAGTATAGGGAAAGTTATGTAATGCTGCGCGAAAAAAATTGCCATTTTCCGCGGAAACAATTAATTGCCGGGCCATGAAAACAAAAGAGTGGATAAAACCGGTTGCTAAATTAAGAAAAAAATCCCCTAACACGTGGGGTAGCCAGAAACCCTGTTTTCTAGATCCTTGATACCGAAAAATTGAAAGGAAAACGTTCGTCTGTCTGTCTGTCTGTCTGTCCGTCCGTCTGTCTGTCCATCTGTGAACACTGCTAGCACATAAACCATACGTACGATTTCTTCCAAAATGGATATTCCCTAGTCGATCTGATTCTAGTCAAAGCTTTGAGATTTTGAAAAAGATTCTTCAAAATTTGGGGTACTTTATATGAAGCCCCCCGGGGATTGTCAAAATTTTCTCAAAAACAGCTCCAAATTTTTTCTTTAAATTTCTTGTATGAATAGAGTAAAATACACTTATTAACATGGCATAGGTCCGATTTTCACAAATAACTCTGAATTTTCGAAAATTGTGAAAGTTTGAATTTTTTCGGCGTCTTTCTCCAACTACAAAATTAAAGATCGAGATTTTTTTTCAAATAAAATTTGTTCTGCATATTGAGTTCTTTCATAAAGGACATGTAAATGTTTTTCAAAATTTTAGTAGTTTTCGTGCAATACTGCGTGCAGTATGTGCAATTTTTAAAAAAAATACAAAAATAAGATTTTCTCAAAAACGGCCCCAAAGTTTTTCTTTAAACTTTTGGTAGGGATAGTGGCAAATGTACTCTATCAGATGACAGAAAAGCCATATTGCTCCATAGGTTGGTGTTTTCAAAAATTACAAAAATTTAAATTTTTTCACATGTTTCTCACGTCGATAATATTTACATTAGCGGCGATTTTTGCACATTATTATATTTACGGATTCATGTGCTTTAAATAATGTCAAGTAAAGTTTCTCGAAAACACAACCGTTTTCTGTGAAAAGTAGCCGAAAATTTCGCATTTTCAGAAACGCTCAAACGCCATTTTCTCATATATGTCTGCAAATTTTTTCTTGAAACTTTTGTAACGGATAGTGATAATTACACTCTTTAATATGAAGTAAAGGTTATATTGAGTTATTTTTTTGTTTTTTCTAAAATTATATAAATGTAAATTTTTTGAAAGATCTCTCACATCTTTAATATGCACATTATCCGCAATTTGTAAAGATTATTATATTTGTGAGTGTAAGTGCTTCAAATAACTTCAAATAATGTATTTTGAAAACTCAAAACTTTTCTGTGAAACTGAGCTTCAAATTTCGCATTTTTAGTAGCGCTAAAACGCTATTTTCTGTTAAACGGCACATAATTTTTAAAAGAAAATTGCCATTTAGGACTAGGTTTTGTGTTCTTTGATTTTCTAAAACTTAATGTTTCCGTTCTACCAATAGGAAACCGAAAAATTAAGAAAATGACAAAAAAATGTATTTTTGGCGGTGGTAGATGGTAGCTAGTAAGAAAGAGTGTGTGGCAATTGTGAATAGCTAGCGAAGACCCAAGGAAATAGAAAACTAATACGGAAAAGTCTGTGCCATTCTGTAGTACCACTAGTTTATTTAGACCTAGACTGAGGATGTCATTTGTTTTTGAATTTCACATTTTGTATCTTTAGATACCACAAGCTCGCTTTCCTCTTAATTCTTTACACAAAGATAAGAAGTCACCTATGAGTAATGAGGGGGGGGGAGCGCTGGCCTCAGATTCGCATTGCAAACATCACTGGCATCTCAAGGGGCAAGTCAATTACCCCGACTTCCGACGTTGATATCTCACCGTCCTACATGTTCTTCCAGGAAGGTAAAGGAAATGGAAGGAAGGTTCTATTAATTGAAAGAATTATGCGTTGGATCTCTTTCGTATGCCAGTGATAGAATTAAAGTCAATTAAAACATTTATTTTATCATTCCTAGGTATATAATAAATTAAAGCGTTTTCTATGGCGCAAAAGTTTTATAAATTTATTAATTTTTCCTCATGTTAAGTGGTGTATAAATGTAGTATATTATAATTAATTACGTATTTCGAATTTCTGAAACTCTACCCGTGTGTGTCTATAGAGCAAGTTGAATTGGCTGATTTGCAGTGGGCACCATTGTTTGGCCGCCAATTGTTTCATCCAATTCAGAGGCCATGGCGGCTTACATCAACTGTTACACAATACATTGTGCCCAGTGACGAAAAGACGTTTTCACGCAGGGAAGAACAGTGCCCATTTCAATTTTGATTCGCATATGAGTTTTTATCCTGTAATGATGAAATTAATATAAAATGTTATTTGTTTTAATAAATATGCCTTACATTCGAATGTGTATGAAACGTAAATGACATAAGTGTACGTATAAAATGAATTATTTTTCCCTTAACAAATATTTTTGTGCTTTCATATATAATTCTGGAATTTAACTTTTATCGTTACTTTCTTTGCTTACTTGAAAATAAACTGCAGGTTCATTTACGTTATTAGAGATTCCAATTAATAACCTTTATTTCAATATTGTGTAATAATTCACAATGCAAAAACAATTGATGAAAATTATTTTAGTTTTTATTTTTATTCTCTTTTATTGATATTGCTAAAAATTTTATTTTATATTACTTTTTGCACATTTTTTTGCTTTTATTTCAGAAATTGTATTATTTTCTCTCTAAAGTTATTTGCAATTAATCAAGTGATTGCTACTTTTCAACCAATTAATAGATAAATTTAAATTGTATTTTATTGCGATTATAATTATTCAATGACAATTAAATGAAAGAGTTCTGCCATCACAATACGTGACGACCTTAAATCCCGCCGTTGCGTCGAGCTGCCGAGCCGCCGAGCCTGCGCCGAGCGCCCGGCGACGGCCGCTTCTGCCGAGACTGCCGATACCGGCCGATACTGACGAGAACAGCCGAGAATGGAGTGGTTCCGATATTTCCGATTCTCGAATGAGTTCTGCCATCATGTAGTTTTCAACAGGCAGATACGGAGCGCGCGCGCGACCTTCCAGGCTCCGAGACTGAGAAAGCAAAGCCGGCGAGAACGATCGATAATAGAATGCGTTTTGCCCGGCACATCTTAGTTTTACTTTCCCGTATACGTAGAAAAGTTATGTAATGCTGTGCGAAAAAACGGTGAATTATTGGCAGAAAAAAATCATTGCTGGGCTCTGATAACGAAAAAGTGGATACAAAAGAGGGGTTATGTGTACACCACGTGTTTGGAGATTTTGTTTCTTAATTTAGCAACTGGTTTTATTCTCTTTTTCATTATCAGAGCCCAACAATGAATTTTTTCTGGTGAAAATTCGACATTTTTTCCCGCAGCATTACATAACTTTCCCTATACTACGTTTATTACTCACTATATACGTACGTATACGGGAAAGTAAAAACAATTGAAAAAAACGTCCATTTGTCCGTCTGTGAACACTACTAGCGCCTAAACCATAGGTACGATTTCTTTAAGAATGGATATTTCTCAGGCGACCTGGTTTGTGTTGAAGCTTAGAGATTTTGAAAAAGATTCTTCAAAATTTCAGGGCACTGTACATATAGCTTTCGGACATTTTCAAACTTTTCTCAAATATGGCTCCAAATGTTTTCTTTAAATTTGTTGTGAGAATAGAGTAAAATACACTTATTAAGGTGGCATACGTCCGATTTTCACGAATAAGTCTGAATTTTCGAAAGTTATGAAAGTTTGAATTTTTTCGGCGTCTTTCTCCAACTACAAAATTGAAGATAGAGATTTTTTTTCAAATAAAATTTGTTCTTCATATTGAGTTCTTTCATAAAGGCCATGTAAATGTTTTTCAAAATTTTAGTAATTACACAATTGAAGATGGAGATTTTTCCTTCAAATGAAATTTTTTCTCCAAACTTAATTCTTTGTTTAAAGTCATGTGTATTGTTTCGAAAATTTTTGTAGTTTTCGGGCAATATTGTGTGCAATATGTGCAATTTTAAAAAATTACAAAAACACGATTTTCTCAAAAACGGCTCCAGATGTTTTCTTTAAACTCTTGGTAGGTATAGTGCCTAATGTATTTTCTGAAATGACAAAAGCCCCATATAGGTCTATTATTTTTTTTCAAAAATTGGAAAAATGTAATTTTTTTGACTTGTCTCTCAGGTCGTTAATATTTACATTAGCGGTAATTTATTACATTATTATATTTACGAGTACAAGTGCTTTAAATAAAGTTTCTCGAAAACACTGTTTTCTGTGAAAAGTAGCTCAAAATTCCTCATTTTCAGAAACGCTCAAACGCCATTTTCTCGTATAATGTTGTAAATGTTGTCTTCAAACATTTGTAACCGATAGTGCTAATTACACTCTTTAATATGATGTAAAGTTTATTTTGAGGGATTTTTTTCAAAAACTACACAAATGTAATTTTTTTGAAAGATCTCTCACATCTTTAATATCTACATTAGCAGCAATTTGTAAACATTATTATATTTTCAAGTGTAAGTGCTTCAAATAACTTCAAAGGAAGAATTTTGAAAACTCAAAAATTACCTGTGAAAAAGAGCTTCAAATTTTGTAGCTTCGTATTTAGTAGCGCTAAAACGCCATTTTCTTTAAAACGGCACAAAAGTTTTAGAAGAAAATTTTCATTTAGTACTAAGTTTTTGTGTTCTTTAATATTCTAAAATGAAAACTAATACTACAAAGTCGGTGCCATTCTGTAGTACCACTAGTCTTTATTTTCGTGCTTGAATGATTGGTAAGTCGCTCAACATGCAGAACTTTTATGTCCATGGCCATCAATAAATGCTGAAATAAATAAATCTGTTTTTGTTATTTACGTTAGTAAACACGCACTTAGCCCCTTAGCAACCAACCATCTAAACAACGCTTTAAGAACGCGTCCATAGCAACGGCCATTAAAATGCTCGGTGTCCATTATAGTTATTTATGTATCAAGGGCGTTAAGTAGATGTTTTTGCCCCGAGGGCGACTTCCAAACCCGAGGGCCTCTGGCCCGAGGGGTTGGAAGTCGCCTGAGGGGCAAAAACATCTAGTAACGCCCGTGGTGCATACAAAACTTTATGGTTTACTAGTTCGTTGCTGAATAAAACAAGAATTCGAAACATTTTATAATATTTATTGCGTCTAAAGTGAAAAGACGCATTGTAACAGTCATTTGTCAATATGACGTCAGATAAACAAAACAGAGTGTATATCTAATTTCTATTGCATAATCGTTATTGAACTGATTTGTTCGTACAAAATGAAAGAATATTGTGAAGTTCCTGTGGAAATTCTCGCAAAAGCTAACAAAACTATGGACAGTGGTTTCCATTAAAATCTTGAGAAATATATAAAACTCTTTATGGTGTATTTGAGATTTACCAGCGTGAATAACAGTGTAAATTGCGCTGATGAAACGGTACTTTTAGGTTATTAGCGCCTGTTGTCAAACGTTATTTAGAATATGTCAAAACACCAAAAAATAACATTTCGAGGATGTTAGCTGATGTGCCTTATATATCTTATTACTATTACGAGTACCGCCACTAAAGAAGAATATAATTATGTCACTAAAAAAGATGGTACGTAACAGTGAAATGCGAGTGAATGATGACAATTATAAGTTCACGAAAACATTTCAAAATTTCAATTTTCATATCAAATAAGCAAAATAAGGTTTATAACAATTTATTTTATTTATTTAAGCATTATGCCATTTATTTATTGTATTTGCTTGCATCTTAACTTTACAAAATCGAATTCATAACTAAGTTCTGTGTGTTGTGTTGGTATAAGAGCGGGCCGGTAATACCAGGGTTTAGGGTGGCGCGGTTCCTTTGGTTCACTGATCCGGTTCACTACGGAGGAATCGACTCAGTGAACCGAATTCTTGTTTACTATTCGCGTTGAACATGGTTACGTAATAAATGTCTTTGAAAACACATTCTATTTAAGAAGCGCGCGCTACTTGAACATTCTTTACTACTTAAGCCACTCATTTTGTGTCACTTATGCCACTCGTCTAAATGCTACTTATTACATTGCTCTATAAGCCACAGAATATAAATGGGAAAAGTATAACTCACGTATTTGTTGGAATTTTTATACATTTATTTTAAGTTATCAAACAAAAATATAAAAACAACAACAATAATAATAATATAAACGTAGAATTTTAAGAACCTGAAACAAAAAAAAAGTATTTTTAAAAATAATACAATATAAATTAAAACCAATATCAAATAATATTAATAACTCACTATTAAATAGAATGAAAGATAAATAACGAAGGAAATTGAATAAAAGCGAAGAAAAATTTATTGAAACAGAGTAATTTCTATAACAGAAAAACATACTTTTAAAAAGAATACAAACTAAAATTTATAAAAACCAATAGGAAGTAAATACTAATAACTCACTTTTGAATGCAATTGAACGATGAAAAAAAATTAATATAAACAGGAACTCATAAATTTAAACAAAAAAATTAACGTTGAAAAAGATTTTTTAACATCACAATTGCTGTAAAAATAAATTCACATTTAAAATAAATTCCATTTCACAAACTCATACTACTTAAACTTTTCATAACACGAAAAAACGTCAAGCTTGTTTCTGGAAAAAAATACCTACTTTTTATGAACTGAAGCTTAAAATATTAATAATAAAAAATAACTTGTTAAGCTAATAAAATAAATACAAATATTTAAAATCAATTCCATTTCACAATCACATACTACTTACACGTTTATTATTGGGAGACTAGCACCTCTCAAATCCTCCATTTTAATAATAAAAACAAACTCGTCTACTTTTTAAAGCAAATACTACATAATATGTTAATCATAAATAAATCCTGCATTTACATCTTCCATCACGGTAGACACACAAAATCTATTAAAAGGTGTCTTGAAATACGAAAAACACTCAATTCCACGAGCAAAATAATTTGTAGTGCGAACAGCTACTAATCGCATTCAATAGTGCCAGTAAATAATTTTGTTGTTATGGGAACAACTGAAAGTGACATTACTAGAAGGCTTTTTAAAATCTAAAAACATGTCTATACTAATATTTGAGTTCAAACAGCAATGAAATCAGCTTAGAAACAAGTTTAATTCAACAAAAAAAGTGTAGTGAAGTGTAATTTTCAATGTGAAGTGAAGTTGTTTTAAAAGTGTCGTGATGAAGAAGACATTTTTCGTAAAATATGAAATTGGTCATTTCTTGTATATTTATGCTTTGACCCATCAAAGCTAATCAACCCGAAGATAACTCACTTTAATTTATCGCCACTTCTGAAGTGAACCGTAAGTGAACCGTGGCGGACGATTCACGAGAGTAAGTGATTCACTAAAGGAACCAAAGGAACCGCGCCACCCTAAACCCTGGTTCAACCGAGCGGGCCATAAAGTATTCAAAAGGCCCTAGGGCATAAAGAAGCGAAAAGGCCCGCAAGGGTATTAAGTATACCGTTACGTGTTTTGTTTCAGGTCTGTAAACACACAGCAATGAACTAGTAAACCATAAAAAATATTTTAGTGGACTTTCGGGTTTAGATGTTATCAGTGCTCGTAAATATTGGGATAAGTATGTCTTTGACATAAAACACAAGTTTTGGGAATAAATGTAAACAATTGTCAGAGGAATATGTACCCCTTTCTGTAGTATATTGTTCTTGGTCAGGTCTGCAAGTTCTTATCCCCGGAAAGCACCAAGTACTCCAAAAACAAGGATGACCTTCAAAAGCAGGTATATGTGATCGTCAGCCTCTAGTGAGAACTTAGTTACTTGCTCTTCCGATTATTTAGGCTTGTAATTAGCTTAAATTTTTTCTTCAAATATTCAATAACTTTATAATAGAATATTCAAATAAATTTTAAATAATTAGCCTTCAGTATTTGCTATTATTTCAAATTGTAGGGAATGAATAACTTACGTGAATACTCAGTCTTCTCATGTAGTTTTATACATTTTTCCAGCATACTAAAGTATGACTATAGACTAGTTGGTTTGAATGTTTTTGATCGTTCGTTCAAAAATGCTAGCATAAATCTTCGTTAATGCCTCGAACATTCCTTTTCGTCCGTCAATCACAAAATAAACCATACGCTTTTTCATAAGTGGTTACAGATTTGGAAGGCATCAAACTATATCTTGCATTGTCTGTTTTCTCCAGAATACCATTGGCACGAAAATATATGCTGATACTTCGAAATTTCAGGACATTTTTTCTCAATCAGTTTGCATTAGCAGAAAAAGCATTCAACTGTTTAATCACAAACAAAGTATCCAGTACAACCAACCCTTGCTACAGAAAACCGAGGGTAATGTCAATTTTTTCTTAACTAATGAAAGTGATAAACGTTTATTTTGAATAAGCGATAAACAAGAAATAGCAAGGAGTTGTCGACCGGACGTCGTCGAAGGTGCGTGGATGCCGCGAGTGCTCTCGTCTGCAACCAGTTTCGTTCTTATTTCGTCTGTGAAAAAAGTGTGTTTAAACTGTGAAATAGGTAAAATCAAAAGTGTTTCACACCAACAATCTTTCTCAAGAACCAGTACATCCTGAGATCGTGTGAGGCGACTTCTGAGTACAGGAGTCATCTCTACATAACCTCAAAATGACGACCCCATCAACAGGTAATCAAAGTTACGTATCAGCAGCTAAGAAAGACATTTTCCCAACCAAAGAACAAGCTATCGTAATAGATGCAATTGAAGGAGTTCCTATTAATGATTATATTAATGCTGTCGGACTACTGATAAATCCATCTAACATTAGATTTGTATCAAGAATTTCACAAAATCGAATATGTATGTTCCTAGCAACAAAAGACATTACTAAAAGTATTACTGAAAACCACTTATCTATACAAATAAATGACAAAAAATTTGAGATCAGACCATTAATATCTCAACACAAAAGAATTATTCTATCGAACGTATGTCCTGTGATCCCACACGTAATCATAGAAAGAGAATTGGAAAAACTTCAAATTAAACTTGAATCACCGATTACATTCCTCAGAGCTGGAATTTCCGCACCTGGTTTTGCACATATTTTAAGTTTCCGTAGACAAGTTTATATTAACCCAAATGATGTAAATAAAATTCCAGAATCCATGAGCATTGAATTCGAAAATACGAAATACTGGATTTATCCATCCGCAGATAACGTAGCTTGTTTTATCTGCAAGAAGCAAGGCCACCTCGCCAAACACTGTAGCGAAAACCCATTAGTCATAAATGAAGTAACAGTATCTCAACAAATTACACAAAATGATCAAAACACCAAGAACTTTCAAGCTCAAGAACTTTCCCCAGTCAAGAACGATCCTACCACAAATCAACCTGAAACTATGTACTCCCACAATACCCCAGAAACATCCTTTCCTCCACTCCCAATCTCTAAACGTGCTCTCTCAACTACTAATTCAAAATCAAGTAGGACTTCATCCATAAACAATGATGAAGATACAAAAAAAGAATCAAATGCCCAAAAAGGAAACAATGACAATACAATAAAACATCCCACTACCAAAAAGCAGAAGATAGAAGACACATCTGATAAAACTGAAAATAATCTTGAAGCTCATCTACAACCTATCAAAGAAATCCTATCATCTACTAACAACCCATATGTACTAAACTATATACAACTGAAAAGTTTCCTTGAGAAAACAAAAGGTAACCCTAATGTAGAAGAAATTGCACTAGAATACCATGAAAACATACCTAAAATAATAGAATGTTTACGTGAAATCTACCCACACCTTAATGAACGTAGCATTAAAAATAGAATCACCAGAATAACAAAAAAACTATCCAATACTACCACAAATGTTCACCAAGACTCATCATCAATCTGCAGTGAAAGTGAAGAAACTTTTATTATGGATATTTAATTTTCATAAACAAAGATTGTCACAGTTGGATAATGGTTATATCTCATGCAATTATAATAATAAAAACTAATTTAATGGGAGAGAACATTATTCAATGGAATATTAATAGTTATTATTCACAATTAGAATACTTAAAACTAATAATTGCAGATTTTAACCCTTCTGTTATCTGCCTCCAAGAAACTAATTTCAAAAATAACCACTGTGCTAAAATAAACCAATACAACCATGTTTTCAAAAACAGAATAAACAACAATTATGCTTGTGGGGGAGTAACCACATACATACATAATAGTATCTTCTATGAAGAGATTCAACTCCAAACTAATCTAGAAGCAGTGGCAACAAAGGTGTTACTATCACTTGGCTACTTAACTATATGTAATTTATATCTCCCAAACAGTTATGATTTTCAAACTCAAGAAATAATTGAGCTTATTAACCAACTTCCTTTACCTTTTATCATAGTTGGTGATTTAAATGCCCATAGCCTCTCATGGGGCTCTCACAAACTTTGTAGAAGAGGGAAAAAAATAGAAAAAATTCTAGAAGACCCCAGCATAGTTCTGTTAAACACTGGCAATGTAACTCATATAAACAACAGTTCAAAAACTTTCTCTGCCATTGATCTATCCCTCTGTAGTGTTAGCATTGCTCATACAACAGACTGGACAACCCTTAATGACTCATATGGCAGTGACCATATCCCAATCAATATAACATTTCCCAAAGCTATCTCTCAGCAAATTCATGTTGAGCCAAAATGGAAATTCTACCAAGCAGACTGGGATAAGTACCGTAAGATAATTTATAATACTTTAAATGAAAATTCATGGACATTAGAGCAAGTGAATACCACCATTGACAAAAAAGTGTCTAATTTTGTAAATATTATTATCAACGCTGCAAACCTTTCAATACCCAAATCATCTGGTAACCAACCCAAAAGACATACACCATGGTGGAATGAACAATGTCAAAATGCACTCAATGCATCCAAAAATGCTTTCAATAGATACAAACGTCATCCAAATACTACCAATGAACTTGAATTCAAAAGATTAAGAGCCATCACACGTAAAACTCTCAAAGAGCAAAGAAGATCATCCTGGATTAATTACATTTCTAGTATGTCTCAACACACTTCCTCAAAAGAAGTATGGGATAAAATAAGAAGAATGAGAGGTATTTATAAACCTCCCTACCCTAAATCCATAATTACGAAAGAGGATAAAATCATAACTGATCCAACTGAAATCGCTAATGAACTGGCCTCAGTCTTCTCAAAAAACTCTTCAGATAACAATTATAGCAATGATTTCCTTGATATTAAATCTCATACTACACCAACTAAAGTCAAATCAAATGAACCCAGTAGCAATATAAATACTTCATTGGATAACCCTTTTAAACACCAAGAAATAAAAAGGGTACTTATGTCATCAAAAAATTCTGCAGCTGGACCTGACAACATCTTTAATATATTTTTGAAACAACTCCCTGACAACGGAATAAAGTACCTAACATCACTTATCAATGAAATATGGAAGTATAGTTCTTTTCCAAAAATATGGCAAACAGCCATTGTTATACCAATCCCAAAGCCAGGTAAGGACAATAGAAAATCAGAAAACTATCGTCCAATTGCACTTACTTCTACTATGTGCAAAATAATGGAAAAACTCATAAACAAAAGATTGGTGTGGCATCTGGAAAAAATTAACTTTATCTCTCCCCATCAAAGTGCATTCTTAAAACACCGATCTACAACAGACCACCTGTGTAATATTCATAATGAAATCTGTAATGCTTTTATTACTAAACAACACCTTGTAGCAGTTTGCCTCGACATAGAAAAAGCATACGATATGACATGGAAAGAACGAATACTTACAATACTAAAAAATATTGGTATTAATGGAAAACTTCTCAATTTCATCTCCAACTTTATGACCAACCGTCGAATCAGAGTTCGAATGAATGGCTGCCTATCAGATGAAACATCAATCCAAAACGGTATACCACAAGGAGCTGTATTGAGCACCACCCTTTTCCTGATTGCAATTAACGAAGTTACTCAACTTATACCTTCCCCCATTAAAATATTACTTTATGCAGATGATATCACCATTACCTGCAGTGGAAAGAACCTAAATACAACTCAAGAAATGATACAAGAAACTCTGAAGAAGATAAATAATTGGGCCAATAGATCTGGGTTTAAACTATCAAAAAGCAAATCCCAGTATACAATTTTTAATAAACTCCGTAAACCCACCAAAAATTTCAAAATCACTCTTGAAAACACGCCACTCAGAAGAGCTCACACACTGAAAATCTTGGGATGTTACTTTGATGAAAAACTCACCTGGAAAACCCATATTAAATTACTTAAAGCTGAATGTCTCAAACGAGTAAATATAATAAAGATGATTTCTTCCCTAAACTGGGGCGCCAACAAGATAATAGTAATAAATACTTACCGTTCATTAATACGATCTAAAATAGATTATGGATCAGTCATCTATTCCTCTGCAAAAGACAAAGTACTGGATAGCTTAAGTCCAATTCATAACTCCTGCCTTAGAATGGCTATTGGAGCTTTTCGTACTAGCCCTATTAGTAGCATTCTGGCTGAATCAAACGAAGAACCATTATCCTTCAGAAGAGAAAAATTGAGTATTTCCTATGCTCTCAAAGTAACCTCAAATCCTAAAAACCCAATAAATAAAATTATTTTTGACCATAAATACTTTACCAAATTCCATAAACAACCATCGTACCCTAAACCCATATCTCTTCAAATCCATAATATATTATCCAGAACTATCCCTAATCTTCCACCAATATATCAATATAAATCTTTACCTGAACCCCTAGAACTTCTCCATGTACCCTCAATAGATACAACTTTGACAAAATTCCTCAAGCAAACAACAAATCCTATAATATACCGATCTTTATTCTACGAAACACTTAATAGATATGAAAATAGCATCCATATATACACAGATGGATCAAAAAGTGCAACTGGAACCGGATGTGCCATCATATATCCAGATGAAACAAAACTAATCAAACTACCAGACATGAGTTCAGTTTTCTACAGTGAAGTCTACGCAATCAGATCTGCCCTGGCAGATATCCTAAAATCAAATAACTCTCACTTTACTATTTTTACTGACTCAAGAAGCGCCATTGAATCCATCCAGAACAAACATACCAAGGAACCAATATGTTTAGATATAATATCAATGAACTCACAAATTATTTCCTCAGGCAAAACGTTAACATACGTGTGGATTCCCTCCCATGTCAACATTTCTGGTAATGAAACTGCGGACACTGCTGCTAAAACAGCTTCTTCTCTCCCTGATGCATCAACTCACCCAGCATCCCACAATGACATCATCAAAATTATAAAACGCAATATAAAGGAAAACTGGAATAACCAATGGTTGAAATCCAAACCAACCCAACTCCACCAGATCAGAGACTCAATCTTCGAATTACAACCTACCTGTGGTACTGATAGAAGACTAGAAACTGTTATCACAAGATTGAGAATTGGACATAGCAGACTCACTCACAGTCACCTAATAACGAAAACACAACCAAGCACCTGCAACTTCTGCAATTCTCCATACAGTATACGTCACCTAATCATGGAATGTACAAACACTAACGACAGAAGAAAAGTTTTAAAACTGACCTATGATTTTAAATATAATCTAAATTCAACCGAAACTATTAAAAATATAATATTATTATTAAAAGAAACCAATGTATATAAAATGATTTAACTTTGTATACTAGTTATTGTAAACTGAAATACTGTATTACTACTTTGTAAACGTGGTCGCTAATAACCACTTAGGTTGATGCGACCTTTATAAATAAATAAAAAAAAAAAAGAAATAGCAAAAAACATTGTATGTGACTCGTTCTCTATTAGTCTTCATTTAGTCTTCACTCATCCCTTCATTTAGTCTTCACCCTTCATTTAGTCCTCTATTAGTCTTCACCCATTTAGAGGACTCATGACATAAATAACTATTTTGGCCTTTTTCCACAACTAAAGATTCAGCCAGTTATACTAAAAATGCTTTCCTTTTAAGACCATTCATTCTTCAACAAACCTTTGCTTAGTTCCAGACTTGTAAATAATATATTTTCAAGTCTATTATCTCAAAAAATCATAACATACTTACTAGGTTTGGAGCTCATATTGTAAAATTGGACAACACCCACGAAATGGTACCAACTGTTTATCAATCGTAAAAATTGCTCTAGAAGAATAATATTTGTTCAGAGTTTTACATATTGATTCCAAAATATTGTATATTGGAGTCAACGTGACTTTTTTTATTACGAGCTCACCTAGTTCATTTATCATTAAATCTGATGTAAGTGAGAATTTCTTTGAAAGATTCATTGTTGCTTGAAATACACAGGTGTTCATACTTTTTACCCCAGATTGATCTTAGGTTTAGATGACTCATTTTCATGTGTCCGGCAGTAATCAAAATACCAAAAACAGCCTCTATTTCAATTTCATCACAGTATTGCCGTAGGTTCTTCTTGCTCTTTTCTTTGTGAATCATCTCTCCTTCCTGATTTGTATATTTTACAATGTCACTTCTTATTTTTTCAGACATGCAATACATCTACAAAATGAAAGCTTCCTTGGGAGACTTGAGAATGAGAGGAAGAATGAGGTGGAAGAATGAGTTTGTTTAGTTTCAATTTTATAATATTGAATGATATCAACTTTGAAGTTGAAAGAGGGCCTTTGTTCCACGAAAGACCTTCTTTATAGATCGTCGTCATTAAACTAGTGGTGCTACAGAATGGCACAGACTTTCCCGAATTAGTTTTCTATCTCCTTGGGTCTTCGCTAGCTCTTCGCAATTGCCACACACTCTTTCTTGCCAGCTGCCATTTATCACCGCCAAAAGCACATTTTTTGTCATTTTCTTAATTTTTCGATTTCCTATTGGTACAACGGATATATTAATTTTAGAATATTAAAGAACACAAAAACCTAGTCCTAAATGGCAATTTTCTTTTAAAACGTATATGCCGTTTTAAGGAAAATTGCGTTTTAGCGCCACTAAAAATGCGAAATTTGAAGCTCATTTTCACAATACTTTATTTGAAGTTATTTGAAGCACTCACAAATATACTAATCACTCATATATATACCAACTCACTTACACTCACAAATATAATAATGTTTACAAATGGTTGGTAATGTGCATATTAAAGATGTGAGATCAATTGACCTGCTACATTAGATTGTGGCAGTTCGCTCAGAGCCTCCGTAGTGAAAGGTTGTGTCGACCGCTCGCTGATAAGCTCAAGGCATAAGTGAGCGCTGCGTTCTCCATCTGCGAGGCCGCCGCGCTAGGTTGCTGTTTAGTGAAAAACCAGTGCTAGTTTCACGTGTGAATTTTCATTGTGAAGAGATTTGAGAGATTTTGTTTTGTAATGACTGGTGGCGTGCTACTATCTTGGTGAACATTTTATATTACCCAAGAGGAGTTCGTTTCCAGCCGAATCTATCCTCCCTCAAGAAGGGAAGACTCCCAATACAATGTCCGTTCAACAACCGGAAGGTAAAATGTTAAAAACCTATGCTAGTGCAACATCTCTAGAAATGTTCCCTTCAAAAGAACAGGCGATAGTTATTGAAAAACAAGATGGTTTGACAATCAAAGATTATGTAGGAAAATTGGCAACAATTATTTCACCAAATGATATAAGATTCGTATCACGAATTGCAAACAATAGAATCTGTGTATTTTTGAGTAGTAAAATCGTAGCTAAGAAACTCACAGATAACCATAGTACAATAAAAATAAACAATTTTGAACTAGGACTGAGACCCTTAATCAATAAACAACGAAGAGTGATCATCTCCAATGTATGCCCTGTTGTTCCACACAGTGTAATTGAAGCTGAACTTTCCAAATTAAATATAAAAACTAGTTCTAAAATATCATTTATAAAAGCTGGGATCAGTGACCCTGGATATTCCCACATTATGAGCTTTCGAAGGCAGGTGTTTATAGATCCAAATGATATTGATAAATTGCCTACATCAACACCTATATTCTTTGAAGATACAACATATAGAATTTATTTTTCAACAGACAATGTGTGTTGCTTCATATGTAGTCAAGCAGGTCATTTAGCTAATCAGTGCCCTAAAAAAAAACATTTCACCAGATGGGATAGAACAGATTGATCATTCAATAAGTGAAACTATTCCAAAAGCATCACAGGAAATAATTGACAATAAAACAAATGCAAATGTATTAATACATAATGATAGAAATTTCCCTGTAATCAACAGAATTCAAGTAACTGATGTAACATCTAAATCTGGAACAAAAAATGGTGCATTATACAATGATAACATACAAGAGAAAACCCAAAATAATGAAATGGAAACAGTCTCTGAAGAAACCTACAGTCAAGATCAAGAAATGAATTGTCTACCAGAGAACAAAGACAATAAAGAACCAAAAGACATTTTTAAAGGAACAAAAAGAGTCCACTCATCAACCAATTCACAGGTATCTACAATTACAGTGTTCTCACCCAACGAAACTGATGATGAAGAAATAGAACTACAAAACCCAACTACTGACTTACAAGAAATTACCTTAAAAGTGGAGACAGATGAGAAGATTAAACCAAAAAAGAAAAAAAGAGCAAAAAACAATGATCAAAGATCTGATGGTGAAGAAATTGATGATGCTAATGACTCGAATGATGAAAGTCATAATATAGAAGAGATGCAACTTAGTAATTTATCAGGTGATGAAGTGAAGGAAACAATACAGGGAAGAAAGGAAAAAAGAACAAGAAACACTGACAACAGGACAGAAGAACAAGTGTGGGAAGAAATTGGAAAAGAAATAAACTCAACCAATGAAGAGAAACTTTATCCTCTAAATTTAGACCAATTCAGTAGCCTCTTGGACAGAACAAAAGGAAACCAAAATATAAAACAAATAGTAGATGAGTATACAGATAAAACTGAAGATTTAATCAGAATGTGCAGAGATTTACATGGCAAAATGAACCCACAAATGAAAAACAAATGTACTCGCCTTTCAAAAAATTACAACAATTAAGGAAAAACAACAAAGAGACAACGAGTCAACCTTCAGCCAGCTCTTCTCTCCATTAAAAAATCTAATTAATGGAAATAATACAATGGAACATAAACGGATTCTATAGAAAACTAGAAAACATCAAAGTAATAATAAACAAATTTAATCCAATATGTTTATGCATTCAGGAAACAAATTTCTCCAATGATCATTGTGCTCAGATCAGAGGATATTGCAACTTCCACAAAAACAGAAATCATTCAAGAATAGCTAGTGGAGGAGTAGCAATATTTGCCTTAGCATATACCTTACCTGAAGAAATTTCATTGAATACACATATAGAAGCAGTAGCTATCAAGATAAAAGTCCCTTATAAATTGACAATTTGCAATGTATATTTACCAAATAGCTACAGTTTTAATGAGGAAGAATTAATCAATCTGACGAATCAACTTCCAAAACCATTTGTCGTGCTAGGAGACTTTAATAGCCACCATATGTACTGGGGATCCAAAAAAAATGACCTAAGAGGAAATATAATAGCAGGTTGGTTGGAAAAAGAAGAAAACCTCCTTCTCCTGAATTCATACCAACCTACTCATTTCAATAGCAGCAATATTGGCCACACAAGTAATATTGACCTCTCTATAGCATCAAATGAAATAGCCCCATCATTAGAGTGGAATGCTCTGAAATATTATATGACAGTGACCATTTCCCAATAAAAATTAAAATCGCTGAGGCACCTTCATCACAAAACAACATTCCATTAACAGGAAGGTGGATATTTGACAAAGCAAATTGGAAATCATTTAAAGAAGAAATAGATAAATCACTTCTTGAGATGCCAGACTTATCAGATAGTACCACAAATATATCCGCAAATGGTCTCATAAAAACATTTTCTGATCTCATTATTAAAGCAGCAAATAGAGCAATCCCCAAATCATCTGATATCCCCAAAAAGAAATGTGTACCATGGTGGAACAAAGATTGTGCTCAAGCAACACTAGAAGCAAAGAGGGCACAGCGAAGGTACAAAAAGAATGCACATAATGACCCAGATTTAGTGTACAAAATTCAATACAAACAGAAGAGAGCACTAGCGAGAAGAATATATAAAGAGAGTAAGAAGGCATCCTGGCAAAATTTTGTATCAGCATTAACACCACAAGCACCTATTGCAACAATTTGGAAGAAAATAAATAATTTAAAAAATGGTCAGTACAAATCAGATAAAATTGTATTGGAAGATGCTGAGGGTAAATTCCATATGGAACCCTCACACAATTCAGATCTCCTAGCAGCAAACTTTGCAGAAAATTCAAATTCCAACAACTATAATAAAAAATTCTTAATTTATAAGGAATTGGAAGAAAAAATAACAATTACGATACAGAAGATAATACAAACAACATAAATACAGAAATTAAAAGATATGAACTAGATTTAGTACTCTCCCAATTAAATAATTCAAGCCCCGGTCCGGACTATATACCTAATGTAATAATAAAACAACTTACAGACAAAGCCCTAAAATACCTATTAGCAATATATAATTTTATATGGAAAAGACAGGAATTTCCAGATACGTGGAGAGAAGCTACTGTAATCCCCATTCTAAAACCTGACAAAGTGCCAAGTTCACCTTCCAACTACAGACCTATATCACTTACCTGCAATATGTGTAAAATCATGGAGAAAATTATCAGTAGAAGAATTAGATGGTATCTGGAGGCACATAATATTCTAGCACCTCTCCAATTTGGTTTTAGGGAATCACATTCAACAATGGATTATTTAATAAATGTAGAAGCGGAAATATGTGAAGCCTTTTTAAACAAAAGTCATGTAATTGCAGTTGCCATTGATATAGAGAAGGCTTATGAAATGGTCTGGAAACATAGAGTACTTAAAATAATAGAGAATTTTAATCTAAAAGGAAATATTTTAGCATTTATTAAGAACTTTTTGAGCAACAGAAGTATTAGAGTCAGAATCAATAAAACCCTCTCTAAACCAGTGCAAATAGAAAATGGTCTGCCTCAAGGTTCTGTGTTAAGCGTTATTCTGTTTCTGATCAGTATTAATGAAGTGCTTCAAACAATCCACAAACCGGTTAAGGGATTTTTATTTGCAGATGATTTAACCATAATCTGCACTGGAAAAAATATTCAGCACACAGCCAGACTTATTCAAAACACACTCAACAACCTCCAAAAGTGGTCTGACAACACTGGTTTTAAATTTTCTAAAACAAAGACTGAATATATAATATTCTCTAGGAAAAAAGAAGAAAAAAAGGTAACTCTAAAGTTGGATGACAATATTATCAGAAGTGTTCCAGCTATTAAAATATTAGGAATGACCTTTGACAGCAAAATGAAATGGAAGATCCATATTGAAAAGTTAAGAACTGAATGTTTTAGACGAATTAACACCATAACAGCCCTATCTGCATTACAGTGGGGCTCTGATAGAAAATGCCTTATACAAACATACCAAGCCATAATAAGATCAAAATTAGATTATGGATGCATATTGTATGACTCAGCTGGAAGAGACCTAATTAATAAATTAGAAACTATACAAAATACTGCACTACGACTCTGTATTGGTGCATTTAGGACAAGTCCAACGATCAGTATATTGGTTGAGACTAACATGATACCACTTAAGCTAAGAAGAAAAGAACAAATAATTCTATATGCAAACAAGATGTTGGTAAATAATCAAAATACTCATAAATACCCTTGGAAAAGAAATACCACAGAAGCAGAATATCTAGCACATCCAGGATTACCAAAGCCATTATATATTAGAGCATCTCTTTATACTAAAGAGCTGAATATGACCATCCCCTCACTACTACCTAAAAAGAAGCCTACATTACCACCCTGGAATAACATCACAATAAAAGTAAATATGGATCTAGCAGTATATGAGAAGAGTACCACCCCCAAAGGAATATTTAGAAGTTTATTTTTAGAAATGAAAACAAAGTACGATGATTACAAATCCTATTACACAGATGGATCAGCAATGAATGGGAGAAGAGGATGTGCAATAGTAACAAATAATAAAACATACAGATTCAGATTACATGACACCCTCTCTATATATACCTGTGAAGCGATAGCTATTTTTCAATCCTTACAAATAATAAGAAACAATAGAATAGAAACTAAACATGTAATTTTCTCAGATACTAAATCAGCACTTTTAGCCATAACAAACACCAATAACTCAAATCTACTAATTAAGGAAATTAGAGAATTAATTACTTGGCTAATTACTAACAATTATACTATAGAACTAGTGTGGATACCAAGCCATCAGGGAATTCAAGGTAATGAAGAAGCCGACAAAGAAGCCAAAAATGCAATTAACGAACCTTTAAACAACACAATAAGATCTCCACAAGAAGAAGTTAAACGATATATTAAGATTAAAATCAAAGAATTTTGGGATTCCCACTGGAGAAACATCGACTCTAATAAACTACAGGAAATAATACAATCAACCTTTGAGAAGTCTGTTATAGTGCCAACATCTAGAAGGGAACAAGTGACAATAGCCAGGTTGAGAATAGGGCATACAAATCTGACACATATCCATTTAATTACAAAAAAACAGAGAAACTTATGTGAAAAATGTGGTGAAGCTTGGACAGTCAAGCACCTTCTTGTATACTGCCAAGAATTAAAAACTGAAAGAGACCAATCTGAACTGCCCAAAAGTATTAGAGACTGTTTAAATACCAAAGTTGGATGTAGACAGACAATAGTTTTCCTGAAGTTAATAAATAAGTACAACTCCATATAAGATGGAATAAATAATATAATATGAATACAAATTGTATATGTAAATTGGTTAATGTAAATATGGAAACTGTTTGACTACTAACCAAGGTATTAATGATTTAAATCATATCCCTAATGGAATCCAAATACAATTTATATATGTAATGTAAATGTAAGTTATGTAATATAAATGTAACGATACTAATAACTGGTATTTTATGGAATGTAAGCAAGACACATACAGGAAATATTTCCATTATGTAATTTAAAATATAGCTCATGAGTATTGTAAATATTTAGTGCAAATTCCAATGTATTAATGTCTGACGATAATTGAATGTATATGTGACCCATAAAAATGTCTCTGATGTAATAAGCAATATGTAATGTAAATACAAAATGTATATGTAAAGAGAATTAATGTAAGCATGTAAACTGTCTGATTGCTAACTAAAGTATTAATGATACAAATCATATTCCAATGGAAATCAAAATACAAATTTATATATGTATTGTAAAATATAAGTATGTTAACGATTGTTTGGTGACTAATTGAAGGCATAAATACAGACTATACTAAATTATGAGAGATATGTAACTATGTAATACAAATGTAACGTTACTGATAACTGATAATTTATTGAATGTCATAAAGACAATATTTTCCATATGTAACTTAAAATATAGATAATGTGAAATGTAAATATTAAGTCCAAATTTCAATGTATTAATGACTGAAGATTAATTGAATGTATAAAAGACATGTAAAAATTTCTCTAATGTAAATCTGTAATGATGTCGCTAATGACCATAGTAGTTAAAAAGCGACATAAAATAAAATTAAATAAAAAAAAGATGTGAGATATCTTTCAAAAAAATACATTTATATAATTTGTGAAAAAAACCAAAATTAACTCAAACTTTACGTCATATTAAAGAGTGTAATTATCACTAGCCGTTACAAAAGTTTCAAGAAAACATTGTAGCCATAAATGAGAAAATGGCGTTTGAGCATTTCTGAAAATGCGGAATTTTGAGCTACTTTTCACAGAAAACGTTTCTGTTTTCGAGAAACTTTACTTGACACTATTTAAAGCACATGTACTTGTAAATATAATAATGTGACAAAATCGTTGCTAATGTAAATTTTAACGACGTGAGAAACATGTGAAAAATTTACAATTTTGTAATTTTTGAAAAAAACCCTATAGAGCAATATAGATTTTATGACATCTGATAGAGTACATTTACCACTATCCCTACTTAAAGTTTAAAGAAAAAATTTGGAGCCGTATTTGAGAAAATATGGTTTAAATCATTTTTTAAAATTGCACATATTGCACGCAATATTGCACGAAAACTACTAAAATTTTGAAAAACATTTACATGTCCTTTATGAAAGAACTCAATATGCAGAACAAATTTTATTTGAAGAAAACATCTCTATCTTCAATTTTGTAGTTGGAGAAAGACGCCGAAAAAAAATAAAACTTTCAAACTTTTCGAAAATTCAGAGTTATTTGTGAAAATCGGACCTATGCCATGTAAATAAGTGTATTTTACTCTATTCATACAAGAAATTTAGAGAAAAAATATGGGGCCGTTTTTGAGGAAATTTTGAAAATTCCCGGAGGGCTTCATATAAAGTACCCCAAATTTTGAAGAATCTTTTTCAAAATCTCAAAGCTTTGACTAGAATCAGATCGACTAGGTAATATCCATTTTGGAAGAAATCGTACGTATGGTTTAGGCGCTAGCAGTGTTCACAGACGGACAGACGGACGTTTTCCTTTCAATTGTGTTTTCGGTATCAAGGACCTAGAAAACAGGGTTTCTGGCTATACCACGTGTTAGGGGATTTTTTCTTAATTTAGCAACTGGTTTTATCCACTTACTTGTTTTCACGGCCCGGCAATTAATTTTCTCCCGCCGAAAATTGGCCATTTTTTCGCGCAGCATTACATAACTTTCCCTGTACTACGTATATCACTCTGTGTATACGTACGTATACAGGACTGTAAAATGAACTTTTTCGACTGGTTTTGAAAGGTTTTTCAAATCTTTAATATGCACATTACAAGCAATTTGTAAACATTATTATATTTGTGAATGTAAGTTCTTCAAATAACTTAAAATGAAGTTTTTTGAAAACTCAAACATTTTCTGTAGAAAAGAGCTTCAAATTTCGCATTTTCAATAGCGCTTAAACGCCATTTTCTTAAAAACTACTACCATTTTTTTTAATTTGCCATTTAGGACGAGATTTTTGTGTTCTTTAATATTCTCAAATATACTATATTTCTGTTCTACCATTAGGAAACAGAAAAATTAGGAAAATGTCAAAAAATGTACTTTGGGCGGTGATAGATGGTAGCTGGTTTTCTCAATATTTATCAAAACTACATTTTTAAATAAGGTGATGCTTAACTTTTTGAAAATACGTGTAGTTTTTTCTATAATTTCGTGACAAACATAATAGCCCGCTGGAAAATTACTGCGCGTCAGACAGCCGGATGCGTTGTTAATTAGAATTTGCAAATTTTGTATATTATTACTTTGTTTTTTTTACATTCGACCTTTTGTTAGACATTTTTTTAAACAAATTAACCTTTAAAGAAATTATCTCTTTTCAAATATTGGAAATAAAAATTGCTAGCTCTTTAAGGGAGTATCGACAATGAAGGGAACCCAACAATTGAATTCCGTTCCGCTGTCGCAAATTTCTGTGAATTACGTGTCATTGTTGTAACTTGATAGAACTTTTATAATGTCAGACTTCTTTCTCCAACACAAGTTTACAAAACGTCTGTTTTATATATTTATGCAGTTGTGATATTCACAGAGATTTGACAACATTGCGGTGAAAACAGTGAGTTGTACGCACTGTGTAAGATATACAGATTTGTTACTCGCAGTCTAAAACTGAAGCTTATGTGAGGCTAGTTCTCACAGTTCTCGCATATAAATGCTGCAACATTTGGGCACGGTCGTGATTGGCTATGTAATGTGTAACAACCACAGTTTAAGATGTCATCTTAAGATGTTTATCTTACACCGCGACCCAAACCGATCGTGTACGCACAAACGAGGAACTAGCCTCAAACTGGCTTCAGACAATTTGCCCCAACGGCAGCTAGTTAACACACCTATATATCTTACACCGTCGATCGCTTCTTGGTTGAATTGGATGTTTTCAAATAATAGTTAAGATGTTACTAGGGCAGAAAGTGAAATATATCAATTCTACGTAGCTGCTTCCAATAATACGGGAAAATATGTGCTGTTGTAGTTTAACTTCATTACACAACTGAGAGGTACACTCGTGCAATTTAATAACTTGAAGTAATAAGTTTCATTTCCCATCCCGTTTCAGAATCTGCATATTGGAACTTTTCATAAAGTAAGTTAAGTTATGAAACAAGGAAATGTGGGATATTAACCTATAAAGGCAATGGTATTTTCCGATGAAGATGTAAACACATTTCTTACAAAAGCTGATGATGAAACTTTTAATGAAGATATAATAATGGCAATGGCAATAATAGTGAAGTTTTATTTATTAACTGGTGTATTGTATAAATAACTGGTATAATTTTCAGGTTGTTGCTATTTTTGGCATATTTGGTGCTTGTAGACCTGTCTAATTGTACAATGTGTCATCAACGATGTGAAATAGGAAGGTTCTGTTTTGATAGTGATCATTAAAGCGTCAAAAAATGACAAGCTTAGAATATTTACTATCGTATCCAGTGAAGAATTTAATTATGTTGACGTCTGTAAAAAATACATTTGCTTATGACCCTCACATGTTAAACACAAAAAACCTTTTTTGTTTTACAACAAACCTGTTTTGTTGTTGTTCTTGTTATATTACGAAATTAAAACGAAATATAATTTTAAAGGTGTAATAAATTAATAAATCAGTTTTTAAAAGTAAGTTTTTTAATAAGGTATTTAATTTTACTCCGAACACTGCAATCTATTTATATGGTACCACTGCCTTTTTTAAACTCCATAACTGATAACACTGGTAAACATTTTCTTGCCGAACAATTGAAAGCCATTTTAGGGTATGTTTGATGCATAGATTCCGAATATGACATTGGTTTTGGTAGATTTGGTCTAGTTTTTGAGATAAAGAAAATCGTATCGAAAAACATTAATTTATTTTATTGAGTACAGGCTATTCGTATACTGCACAGAAGTTGAACTAAATGTAAGTAGATATGCCTATTTATACAAAATTAAACTCTTGAAATATTTATATTCATATAGTCACTGTATTTATATTTACAGCCTTCATAGAACCACAAAACATTGTATGATATCCTTTTATGCGGCAAATCATGTCAATCACGTTGATAGCTCCAGTAGTAGTCTGCCATTGTGTCCATCTGCCCTGATATCTAACATTCTTTACCATTATCTCTTGATGGGACTGCTCACTTTGTTCCTCAAACATATAGCCAAGATTTACTGGAAATTTGTCTAGATGGTTGTGGAGATAGTGTACCGTAATGCTCATAGTTGCACCCAAATTTTGAAAGTGTAAATGCAAGTCTGGCACCAGGTTTGGATAATTTTCTCCTTGATGATTACTCAAAAAGTTCTTGATAACTATGACAAAGCCTGTACCAATGTCAGGCATTTCTTTTTTTTAGTCAGGATGCTAAAAGTTCAGCTGCTTTGTTTGGCAAACTGAGGTCACGAATTAAATCACTGAGCTTATCTTGGTAGAAGTGCTCTTTTGTAATAAAATTTCCATCATATTCACTGCCACTGCTAACTCTTGAATTGCACCCCAGAATCTGTATACCCTCACTATCAGACACTGGACTTCTATTGACTGGTGAACATCAGGTCCATGTGGTACAGGTCGCTTTGCTGATTCCAAATCCAGGGTACTCCCTGTTCTTTTTCTTGTAACGATTGAAGGCTTTTACGTTTACAGAACAAAAATAACAATCATCATGATTTTAGGGCTCTCACCATATCAATACACCAAATTTTAAACTAGTTTTCCACTGACGGACACAATCCACACAAGTTTTGCATACCATTTCAGGAGCCCACGACTTATCTTGACCACCCAGGTTTATTGCAAAATATGTTTCATATATTTTTCTACAAAGTTTGTAATGTTACTTTTCTGTTTTTGTAGCATAAATTCCCCACAAATGTAGTCAGATACATTAAAGTCGCTCAAACAAGGTCTTCCTGAAGAATTCAAATGTTTTGCAACAAAAGAAAATGTATTAATAAAACGAAGCTCAATTAAAGTATCCTGAAAATATTGTTTAAAATAAAAAATTCAATGTTTAAAATAAAAAAAGTGTTTGTAAAAAATAGATATTTGCACTAGATGCTGTGGGTTTTGTGTATCATGTATCATTCATTACAATGTTCATAGCACAAAAACTAGAGTCAATTTAGCAAAACTAATGACATATCTGGATTTAGCGTACCCGATTTATTGTAAATTCGTTGCAAAATCCTGGGCAAGTGAAAAAAAGTGTTTTTTTTGTTGACCAGTGTAATATATAGGGGCCGTGACTATTACGTCAGTGATGGCTCACACTTCGTGCAGAAATAGCAATGACGTAATGATTCGTGCAAAAATATGCCATATAATGAACGATTTTGTTAATGGAAAAGGGTTTTAATGGAATATAATGCTGGTATACAAAAAATGTACTTTTGGCGGTGATAGACGAATCTTAACTCGTTACCAAACTACGATGGGTTGTAGAAGCCGTTCACAGCATAATGGGGAAAATGTTAAGATTATTACACCATCATTTAGATAATTAACTACTACCTGCTGTAGAAACGTTTTCAGACTCCAGTTTAATCCAATAAATTTAAACTAACGTTATTCTGACAAAAAGAATTAACCAATTTGCTCGCGATTTATTATTTTATGACATACAAAGCATATTTATTTTGAATAAAAAATATTATGCGATGTGTAATAAAGATTTCCAACAATACTAAGATATTTTCTTTTATTTTTATCAGTTTTGACAATATAACATACTTTATAAACGTAATAAAATATATTATATTATTTAAGACACGGAAATCGTAAAAAAGCATGGTTACAAAATCGGCCCGCCAGGCCGTAAATCAAATCCTAGACATTTGCCAGTTGGAGCACTCAAAATCGTATTAAACTGTCTACATTTCATAAATAGCACTACTTGAAACTCCTGCTGGAATTTTATGAATTAGGTGAATGTTTGTTAAAAAAATAAATTTTTGGTTAACATTTTTATTGAAAAAATTATTTTAATTGATTTATTACTTTATTTATGAACTGAAAGGCATCTGCAAGTCAATTTTTTAACTAATAATTACGGCAAAGTTTATATCAGAAGCAAAGAAATTAAATGAATGCCATAAAGAGATACTTTTCTTAATTTAAAACTGTTTTTTCACTCTAAGTACTTACCATATGGATATTTTAGTTTCATATTTTGAAAATAATACATTTTTTTACATGTGGGAAAAATCTGAGTCGAATTGCAAACTAAGGCCGGAAACTCCCTTTATTCCGCTAGAGCCTTTTACTCAACAAACGGTATGAAGCATTATTTGTGGTAGTCGTCGCTATTCAGTTTCAGTTTTGGTGACAATATCTATTTTAATTTCGTATTATTAAGCAGTTCTACCGTACTTTTTTCAATAATACATGCGAGGCTTTTGTGAAAATTGATGAAAAAACTCATTTGTAAAATTCTTTTGATTGAACAAAAATTACGTTCACCTATGATTTACTGTATCCTTTATTAATAGTATTTTGAGAGATATAGAAAATTAGCATCAGTAGTGTATGTAATCTCTAAATTCATCGAAAGATTATGTTGCAACGCAGACTCTTTGTGCGTGGGTATGTATATTAAAACGATATTAATTTTTTCAGAGTTGAGTTCCTAGGTGTGCTAGTGTGTACGGCTGCGATATTGAGATTTTGGACCCGGCAATTGTGTAAAGGACTTACCAACGGATTATTGTAGAACGCTGCTTTATTTTGGTACATCTTCTGGAAAACGGTAACTTGGCTTGTATTTATGGACTTACTCTTTGGTTACCGGAATTGTAATATTGCACTTGTCATTTATCTTGTTGAATAAAAACTGTGTTGTCGAATTTCTGTGTTTTCCTGCACATAACAAAAGGCCTTGTACAATTTTCCAAAAAAAATTGAGTGTTTTCGCGTGATTTGTACTTGAAATAACGAAAAGTAAAGAAAATATTTTCTCAATAAAGGCGCGAAATGATTTTTTAAAATATCTTTCTGAAATGGCTTATAAAAATGACGCAAGTATAATTTTCGTTGAACGTTCTCAATTTTAGAAGATTATGTAAGTTTCAAATAATAGAAAAAATGATGTGCTTTTGTAGAATCACGAGGTTTATCAATTACCCCGAAAATAACATTCATATTTGTAACTATTCTTTCCCAGTTCCCAGAATGCATTTTAATTCATTATTAAGCTCTTAGTAACTAAAAAATCTCAATTGTTTCTGAAATTCTTGCTTAGATTGCGCTAAATTACCAAAAAGCAACACGACAGTTATTCCATTATGTACTAACTAGCGTACCCGTGCCAGAACGCCCGCATGGTAAACTACACCCTTTCCCTATCCATTTGTCTATCCTTTCCATAATGAAGGAGAGGGAAGGAGAGCAACTACTAATGTACAGAGAATATTAAACAAAATAACAATGCAACTGATGCAATTGATGTTGGAAACAAATTTTCAATAAGTTTATTCAGCATTATAGAGAGATGTTCTTGGAGCAATTCATACCTTTTTAAAAATATTTGAAGAAATGATTCAATCTTCCTTTAGAGTTAGCTTTTCGCTTTCCTTGATAGACACAAAAATAATAGAAAAGGTTTTTACTCTTGAGAAAGCCAAGTAAAGCAGTGCGAAAATACCGGATCGGGCAAGTACAGACCTACTCTTTGCAAGTTTCCTTGATTTGTTATGATGAATCGAGGGTGTTTTGGAGAGTCAGGGCGCCAGCTTGCTGGGGTGCGAAATTTGAACAATTATTTGTATCCTAAAAAGTATTAGATTATTTTCTGCATTCTAACGTACATTCAAGAAAAGCAATTCTGAGCCAAAAAAGAATCAAACTAATATTTTCACCTTTGAGTACTTAATACGGTTTGTTGTCATTACAAACAATTTAGTAGGTTTAGACTTCACTTCGGTACATGGGAATGTTGCTTAAACGATGTTTGCATATTGAATATATTAACGAACCATCACCATGAGTTTAATATGAAACGGTGTATTATTTACAATATGAGTTTGCAGCTGGGCGTTGATGTACATAGTTCCAGAAACCGCCAACATTTAAATCGCGCGTTTGAACGGCGATCGTTGGCAGTTGTCCACTGACTTGCACTATTCTTTCTATAATTTTAAATTTAGTTGTTTTTTAATTAATTCACTCAGTATTGTAGGCCAGTGCGTTTTGTTTTTTGTTTTCCATTTATTTCAAGCTATTTTACTTTAGCTACTTTAAAAAGTTTGTTGTGTTGTGCCATAGGACACGTTTTCCCCCACTACTTCTGCGTACCCATGCGAGAACTCTCTCATGTTAGACCCCACACTCATCCCTATCCTTCTATTTTCATTCTAAGAGGGAAAGTAGTAAACGAAACGTGTTGATTTGTTTAAAAATCTATAAAGATAACTTGCAATGTACTAACACAATAACAAATAAAAATTTTCAAAAAATGCAATTAATGTGTAAAAGACATTTTCAATAAATATTTATTCAATTTCATGGAGAATTTTCTTGGAACAATTCCCAACACATAAAGACATTTGAAGTAATTATTCAATATTCTTTGTCAGTTATATTTTAGCTTTTCGTGATAGTCACAAAAATATTAGCTTTTTACTTTTGAGAAAGCTACGAGTCTGAACTCGCTGACTTGAAAATTTCATCTAATGATAACGAAACTATTGCTACTGGTAAAACACAAACACAGTCTTCACTCTTCACTGATCACCCACATCCCTCCACAATTAAGTACACAGCACTTACATACCATGGCAAAACGTTTATTGAATAGTTTCACTACACGCATAAGAAATAATCTTCATAGGTATCAAGCAACTATAATAGTACTTCTAGTTGTTGCTGGAGAGCAAATCTTGCATTAATGATTATGCAAATAAAGCTAATCAGGCTGCACAAACCACGGTGTATACAGAAAGCGTAAATATAACATTGATGAATCTAAGCCTTCTAAGCTTGTCGTCACAAAAATGGCTTCCAGCATCAAGGGCTGAAATATTGAGGTGGCCTTGGTAGTAAAAAATAATGAAGTTTTCCGACTCCTAATTTTTCAGGAAATGAACGTGTTGAATTGTCTACGAATTTCTTCTACCACCAATAACTGACGGACACAAATATTAGTTGGCAAAGCACGTGCGCGCGCATAACAATTGGGGAGGGAGATGGCTCTGCGCGCGGTTAGCTTTGTTGGGGAAGAAGCAAATTGGGTGCTGACCCTCCTCGCCATTTACCACCCACTACGCTTTAGATCTGCGGAGCCGTCGTCGTCATACTGTAGACGCCAAATATATATCCAAGCATGTTTTTCTCTCCCTATCGTAAGTTAACATCTTTGCTACAGGCTACCTTGCTAAGCAGCGTGGTTTCGGAGCTTCGTAAAGTTACCAATAAAAGTATCAAAAAGTACAATTAATTTCAGTAAGAGACGTTTTTTAGTAGCAAATGTCCTGCCAAAGCAAATAATTTGTCTTTTAGAACTCTCACCGGGCACGCAATGTTTTAGTTATGCTATCTATATAGAATGTAAAGGCGACAATATTAGAAAAAAAGTTAGAAATTACAAAGATAATGCTTGCTAAAACAGTCACTTTATTGCAGAAATATAAGGACTTTACCCGAAATATCAATTCTTTTTACGATCTGGCTTTACTTCGTAAGAAGAGAAAATATTTCATGTGCCACAGTTCCAAAACTTTGGTTTGCGATTTCCAGCGTTGTGTTACTTGGGCAAAACATTTTTAACTATCGATAAACGTGGGCAAAACGATGGTATGTTCGAAATTTTTAAATTTGTGTTTGGGAGAGCTATAGGAAGTTTTAAGCCCGAAATTTTGATTTGCGATTTTAGGACTTGTTTGGCTTGGGCAAAACTTTTAACAAATTGATTCAAAAATAGACAAAAGTCTTCTACACGATGGTATCTTCAAAACCGTGAAATTCGCAAGTGGGGGTGCTAGTCACTTTAAAGTCCAAAATTTGATTTTCAATTTCGGGCGTTTGGTGCCTTGGGCAAAACCCTTTTGTTACTCGATGAACTAGGGCTCATCGTGGACAAAACGGTGGTATATACGAAATTTCAAAAGTAACTTGTGGGAGAGTTACAGGAAGTTTAAGTCCAAAATTTTGATTTTTTGGCCGAAACTTTTTAAGGGTCGATGAACTTGGGCCAATCGTGGGCAAAACGATCACAAGCTCGAAATTTTAAAATTTGTATTTTGGAGACCTATAGGAAGTTAAATTTTAAGTTAGTTAAGGAATTTAAGTTAAATTTTGATTTGCGATTCCCGTCTTTCTGTGATTTAAGCAAACATTTTATACTTGGGCTCATCGTGGACCAAACATTGATATGTTCGAAATTTCAATGAACACTTGTGGGAGAACTACAGGAAATTTAAGTTCAAAATTTTGTTTTGCGATTTCAAGCGTTGTGTGATTTGAGCAAAACTTTTTAAAGGTTGGGCAAACTTTGGCGTACGTCATTCGAATTTTCGACAAAGTGGGAATGCCAACTTCATGCACCTACAAAGATCGCCTCCAGTGCCGAGTAATATCGTAGTATAAGAAAATTTATGTAATGTTGTGGAAAATCGATTTCGAGATTTTAACGGAAATACACGTTTTTGGCGTCCCCTGATACCGAAAAAGTGTATTTTTTCTAAACGTCCGTCCGTCCGTCTGTCCGTCCATCCGTCCGTCAGTCCGTCTGTCTGTCCGTCCGTTTGTCTGTCCTCCGTCTGTCTGTCCGTCTGTCCGTCCGTCTGTCCGTCTCTCCGTCCGTCTGTCCGTCCTCTGTCTGTCCGTCCTCTGTCTGTCCGTCCGTCTGTCCGTCCGTCTGTCCGTCCGTCTGTCCGTCTTTCTGCCCGCCCGCCCGTCTGTGAACAAACGTACCGCTTAAACCATAGTGCGATTTCTTCCAATATGGATATTCCCCGGTCAATCTGCTTCCAGTCGAGGCACCGCGATTTTGAAAAAAAATGGGGTTATTTTACATAAAGCCCCCGGACATTTTCAAAATTTTATCAAAAACGGATCCAATTTTTTTCTTTAAATTTCTTGTATGAATAGAGTAAAATACACTGATTAAGGTGGCATAGGTCCGATTTTCACGGTTAAGTCTGAATTTTCGAAAATTGAAGGTTTGATATTGTTTCGGCGTCATCCTACAACTAAAATATTGAATATAGACATTATCCCTTCAAATAAAGTTGTTCTCCACAGTGCGTTCTTTCATTTTCATGTAAGTTTTTTTGAAAGTTTTAGTAGTTGTCGTGCAATATTGCGCGAAATATTTGCAATTCTAAAAAAATACAAGGGGGAGGTCGTAGGTTGACTAGGGTCCTGGCGGGGTAGGTTGATGCTCATAGACTTGCACCAGTAAATGCCAAGAAATGCCCCCCTGTAATGGGGTACCCCGATAGAAGAATGGTAGAGAAGAGCGATCAAGAACGGGGTATAGTCAACAAGTCCGGTCTCTCTCCTCCTCGTGGTGGCCCCTGGGTTCTCTCTGAGGTGAAAATTCAGAGAGCAGCGAATGAGAGAAGGGCGAGGGCGAGTCTCCGTCGCCTTAAAACGGGAAATTTGGGCAAAGGGCAGGAAAACCCCGACAGAAAACCAAGAGGGAGGGGGCCTCTAGAGGTCTGATGCATCCAGCCCTCCTAGGGGCAAGGAAACCCCGAAAACAAATCCAGCTGTTGCCTTGCAGTGAGATGTTGGATCACCAAAGGCTAGAGGAAGAAAATCTTGAACAAAAATTACCGGGTCCTTCAAAATCGGAGGTTGAGGCGTTGGGACTGCTCCCCATCATTCATAAAAAAGGTACAACTGCAAAAATCCCAAGCATTAAGCCTGGGAAAGTAACTAAAAAACGACAACATGGCTTACAAAACAGGTATATGTTTTTCAGAACCTGGAATGTACAAGGCATTGACACAAAGCAAGCGGAGTTTTCAAATAAATAGAGCGATTCAATTTAGATGTAGTGGCCCTGTCTGAGACCAAAAATAAGAGGAAAGGAATAGAAGAGTTTAAAAACTATATCCATATTTATAGTGGAGTAAATAAGGAACGTCGAGTAATCGTAAAAATGGGAATATCCATTGCTATTCGGAAAGAATTAAGACGATACATTAAAAAGTGGAACTGTGTAAATGAATATTTAATGCAAGTTGATCTGCATATCAAAGAATACGAAATGTGTGTGATCGCAGCATATGCCCCTACAGACAGTTCATAAGATGATGAAAAAACAGATTTTTACAATAATTTGACAAACCTTCTAGACCAAATTGGTAATAGGAAGGAACTCTATTTACTAGGAGATAATAATGGGAGAGTGGGCAGGCAATGTGCAGATAGGATGGTAGGTAAATTTGGCGAGGACATAAAAATGAGAGTGGGGTTCGATTAATAGATGTGTGTGAGCAATATGACCTTAAAACTTGGAACGGCTTCTTCCAACATAAAGATATCTACAAGTACACATGGATAAAACCAAAAAAAAAGTTAAACTCCATCATCGACTATGTAATTGGAAAACAAAACAATAATATTGAAGATGAAGAATGTAGAGTTTATCGCGGTGCAGAATGTGGTTCAGATCACTTCTTGTTAAGATCAAAATTATTCCTCCCTTCTCGGAAAACATCCATGTCTAATTATGAAGTTAGGAAATGTGACGAAAACCAGATCTTCTGTAAATATAAAATGTATCTGTTAAAATATCCCTCGGTATTTTTTTTGTACAAGCTCAGGCTAAGTGGAAAATTTGAACATATTAATGATACCACGCTAGAGTTAATCTACAGGAATATAGTAAAAGCAGTCCATGAAGCGGCATATGAAAGCCTCGGAAATATGGAAGACAAACAGATTAGGAGTGATAACCATTGGTGGAATGGTGAAGTAGCTGTTAAGGTGAAGGAAAAAAGGAACGCCTACCAATAGTGGCTAGCGTCACACGACCCTGAAGATAGGAAATCGTATGTGAGAGTAAGAAATGAGTTTAGAAACACAGTAATAAGAGTTAAAAATGAATGATGAGACCTTATGTGTGAAAAAATTGATAATTAGATGTGGAACACTAAGTCGAAAGAGGCCTGGAAAGTAATAAGAATCATGAAAACCAACGAGCAAACGTACACGAACGTACAGCTAATAAATCTAGACAGATGGAAGACATATTATGAGAAAGTTTTGAGTGAAGATCGGATAGAGTTCCTGGAACCTTACATCCCTTCCAGGGTATCAAATAAACATACAGAAGAAATAACACCAAAGGAGGTCCTGAAGGCAGTAAATAGTTTCAAAAATGGAAAATCCTCTGGACCAGTTTATATAGAACTCATAAAAGCCGCCCCAGGCAAACCTTTTAACCTTTGCCTTAATGGATATGAAATTCCAGCAGATTTCAAGGAAGGATTTATTACAAATATCTTTAAGAAAGGCAGCAAGGATGAATGCGCCAATTATCGAGGTATCACGGTCTTTAGTTCCATTGGCAGACTATATGGTAAAATTATTAATACCAGAGTGGAAAGGGAACTCTCAGAGACGGAGGAACAGAGCGGATTTCGTGCTGGCAGATCGTGTATTGACAATATTTTCAGCATCAAACAGGTTATCGAAAAGAGACTAGCCCATAATAAGGAGACCCATTTAATATACATCGACCTACAAAAGGCATATGACTGTGTCCCTCTCTCAAAAATGTGACAGGCAATCGAATACAAGGATATAAAACCCAAATACATTAAGGCCACACAGTGGCTTCGATAAGATAAGTGGCTTCGAGTGGATGTACGAGTGCCTTGTGAAACCAGTGAAAGTGAACTGTGAAAATTACAATAAACAGTTAACAACGAAGATAGTATATCGGGACGAGTAAGTCTGAACATTACCAATACCACCATAACCAAACGGAATTAAAGGTAAGACCAGATTCATTACCATTTCAAACTCGTGAAGCATTAATACACCAGTGCGGGAAGTGAGGTTAGAAAGATACGACAAACAAAACAGAGAAAACAGAACAACGAGATAAATATGACACAAACTAAATACATGGACAAAGAAGAGAATAAGAGTAAGGAAGATAGCACTCAATGCAACATCTGCAACTTAAAGGTTACAGAAAATGATGAAGCGGTGGAATGCGAGTATTGCAACAGGTGGCAACACAACAAATGTGCGGACATCACAGTCGGCGAATTCCAGATGCTCAAACGAAGCAGATGCAAACTAACATGGCTATGCACTGATTGCAAAACTGCAAATAATTGCTAACAAAAAGAAGAACATGCAAGAAACAACAAGAACACCAAATGAAACCAAACAAACCTGCAATGAGCTAAACAGGAAATTAGACAATATCAGTGAAACACTGATGCAAAAAATGGTCCTACTTCTGGAAACTCAACTGCAACTAACCGAGACAATATCGTCATCTATACAACAACCACGTGCAGACAATAGCACCTATACATCCGTAATAAAACAAGCAGGAAAAGCAGCCATCAGAAAGGAAGCAGAGCCTCAGATAGAAAGCAAACAAAAAGAAGAATCGGATAAAAGCTCCCAGCAGGAGACAAATATCACTAACATGTACGTTACTTTACAACGCATTGCCAGATGACATCAAACAATTAAAGTCGGTACACAAATTTAAGTTTAAAGTAAAATCTTTTCTGCTGCAAAACTGTTTCTATACAATTAGAGACTATACTGATCGTGAAAAAGAAAAAAATGTTTAATGTAACAAAAAAAAGATATGTAATGAATTAGTTTACGTTTGCATTGTATACATTTAAAAAAATATTTAATACGTCTGTAACAAGTAATGTACTTCAGCTTCCGGGTCAATGACCCCCATCTCGATCAGGTTTTTGTCCAGTTTCCCTGATCCAATGAGCAAATGCTGAGATGGCCCCTTGTTTTGCTTCTGGACGTAAATGTAGCTTCACTGTGCGCACGTTTTGTTGAGCACTCCTTTTGCTTGTAGTTCATTTACAGTTGAAATTGATTTTCTATAACTCGGGAACAAACATTTTTCAAATATTTTTATTTTCTTTTCTAAAATAATTATTTTGTAAATTCATTTTTTCGTTTTTTTTAAATTCTGGCCCTCAAGAAAATGTGCGCAGATAATTTTTTTCCCCACACGTCATATACAGTTTTTACTGTTTTTTGACAAATAAATAAATGCGCAGATAAATCACATTTACGAAGACACAGGCACCCGTCTCAGACAACAAAAGGGGGAAACAAAGAGAACCAGTAATAATTGGATACATGACGGAGGCATCTGATATTCAAGCACGACAACGCAGAACATGGCTATACATAGGAAGACTTCACGAAACAACCACGGCGGAAAAAGTAAAAGATTATATGCAGAAAAAAAGGGATAAATGGAGTCGTAGAATGTGAGGAGGTCGACACACCAGGGAAACTAAAAGCATTCAAACTCGGCCTACCACATGATGAACTAGACATCATCAACAAGGCAGAAGCTTGGCCAACGGGTGTTCTGGTGAAGAAATACATTTTTCGTAGGTTCGGACGAGAAGGCTCAAGACTTTAAAAGAACAAAATCGTGGAACATCTTCCTGTGGAATGTAGAAGGTTTGGAAAGCATAAAAAGAAACTCGCCTCTCAACATACCAACTCACGACATATTAATACTAACCGAAACAATTGCCACCAAAGAAATAGATTTACAAGGATACTATGGTACTCACAGCCTAGCAACGCAAAGAGAAGCAGGAAGACCCAGCGGTGGAGTATCCTGTTACTTCAAGCCCACATTAGCGCCAATAAGAATACTACAAAAGACCACAAACACCATAACAGTCCAAACTAAACTATTCACAGTGATAGCAAGCTACTATCAACCAGGATTTCAAATAGAAAATATATGCAATCAACCATCATACAACTCCCGTACAGAAAACACCTACCAGAACTCACAACGATAGAAACAAAAACTATCACAAAGCCAAACCCAAAACAACCAGAAGGGAAAATAGGAAGACAACTGGATCTGTCAAAGTAGAGAATTCCAAAACGGAAATAAGGAATATAAAAGAAATAATTAACGAAGGGAAAATCGAAGAAGCAACAACGCGGATAGAGCGAATAATGAAATCAGCCCAGGTACGACACACACAAAAGAAAAGAAGATCCAAAACATGATTCGATGCCGAATGTTACAAGGAGAGGCAGAAGGTCCTACAACATTACACAGATTACAAAACATGGAAACCGCTCTAGACACTCGTATCGACACTCAAGCAAGACGGAAATACAAAACGCTTCTTAGAAGAAAACAAGAAAATCACACAGAACAAGAGGCTCAGAAAATCATAAATTTAGCGGAAACCAACCCATTCGCAGCTCTCCAGCTACGGAAAACGTTTTTCACTCAGGCAATTCAAATGAAGGAATGGAAAGAACATTTCAAAGCCATTCTCAACACGGAAAACACAGAGCAAGCATATAACACAATCGAAAAAAAGTCCAGAAAACTTCTACTTAATAACAAGGGACGAGGTTACAGAAACAATACAAGGATTAAAAACCGGGAAAGCGGCCGGACCAGACGAAACGTACAACGAACATCTAAAAGAAGCCATACACGTACTAGCAGACACGTGGAGGGAACTATTCAATAAATGCATAGAAACAAATCAAATCCCCAGCAGCCGGAGAACATCTATCATCAAATTAATTTACAAAGGGAAAGGGAATGCACAATCCCCTGACTCGTACAGAGGAATAGCCCTGAGTAACACCATCGCCAAAGTTTTCACAAAAATAATCACTAAAAGAATGACTAAAGAAGTTGACCACCTAATACCAGAAGAACAATTTGGATTCCGGAAAGGAAGATCAACACTACAAGCCATCTCCATTCTGCAAGCAGAGAAACAAGATGCCCTCAGGACACCCAAAGGAAAACTTTATACAGCTTTCATCGATTACAGCAAGGCATTTGACTCCATAGTTCGTGAAAATATAAAAGGAAAACTGGAAGAAATGCTTGGACCAGAAAACTATCTCGCAACCACCACAATAAACATGCTAAAACACACCATAACCATAGACAATAACATTGAAAGATCTAAAGCAGTCAGTCAAACTAACGGGGTACTACAAGGAGACCCCCTGAGCCCCCTATTGTACAACATCCCAACAGCTGATATAATACAAGCGGTAACCACAGAAAGTACCAAAGCATACCTCTATGCCGACGACATGGCCTTATCCTCCAAAAACCACGAAGATCTACAAAATAGCTTAAACAAACTCGCAACATGGGCCGAGGAAAACGGTCTGAAAATCAACATCAGCAAAAGCACACTAATGATCTTCAGAAGAGGGGGAAAGGTAGCGGAGAAAGAAAAGCTTAAGATTGGATCCGAAAAACTCGAAGTAGTTAATGACTACAAATATTTAGGAATTACCATGCAAATATCAGGAACCACCTTCAATAAGCATGTAAAACAAAAAGCAATCGCCGCCATAGCTGCAATGAGAGACATCAGACAAATTCGAGAAATATCCCTAGAAACGGCAATGAAAATTTTCAAAACAAAGATAATACCTATAATAACATATGGAATCCACATAATAGGAGAATACCTGAAACTAAGAGATCTAAAAGTACTAGAAAACATCAAGGCACTGTACCTGAAGAAAGTACTAGGCGTATCAAAATACACACCATCCAGATACGTGTATCTACTAACCAGAGAGCCCTTCCCAATTGAGGACCTAAGATATAATCTACTGCTACCATCTACCACAGCATACAACAAACTGCTAGCGGAAAGACAACAGAAGAGAGAAGAGGTGGAAGAACTTTTCTACTGCACGAGTGCCATGATTGACAGGAGTTGGACAAAACCAAACCAGGAAATGAGAAGTGTAGTAAACAGATTAGCGGTGCATGGATTCCGCCATAAACTCTGCAAGACAACCACATATCACCCCGCCAGTGATCTATGCATGTGCAAACTGTGCAACGAAAAGTGTACCAAGTATCATGTGCTTTCATGCAAGGAAAACAAGAAAACAATTACGGAGCTCAGCTCCGAAGACTGAACTGCAAACTCCATGCACACTTGTGCGCATTTCTTAATTATTATTATTATTATTATTATTATTATTATTATTATTATTATTATTAAGGCCACACAACATTTATATTCAGGAAATGTAAGTTCTGTTAAAAATGGAAATCGATTATCATCTAAATTCAAAATCAGTAAAGGACTGAGGCAGGGTTGCTATTTAGCACCTACACTTCTTAAAGTCTATTTAAATGAAACGTTGAAAAAATGGAAGAATAAATGTAGAAGTATGGGAATAAGTTTTGATTATGATAATCTATATTCGTTAAACTTTGCGGATGATCAAGTTCTATTTGCAGAAGACAAAGACGACGTGTACTATATGATAAGGAAGCTGAATGAAGAATATAGGAAATGGGGGTTGCAAATAAATTTTAAGAAGACTGAATACATGGTGGTAGGGGGAGTAGGGCGCGATCTGATGATGGAAGATGGGTCTATTGTGAAGTGCTGCTATTCTTACAAATATTTAAGAACAACAATATCTAACCGTGGGTGTAGCAATGATGAAATAAAACAACAGATAACTAAGGGAAAGGTTGCAATACGACAGCTACACACAATCATTTGAACAAAAATATTAGAAACAATGTAAAAACAGAATATATAAAATTATTTTTGAAGGTATTACTCTGTATGGCTCAGGAGTGTGGGGAATTTCTAAAAGAAATGAAGGAAAAATAAAAGCAATGGAGATGGAGTTCTGGAGGCGTAGCTGTAATATAAAGCGGACAGATTCGGTCAGAAATGAGGAAATTAGGCAACGCATGGGAATCGCTACTAACATAATTGACACGATTGAAGGCAGACGTCTTAAGTGGTATGGACATTTTAGAAGAATGTCAGAAGAAAGATGGCCAAAGAAAATTTGGCACTGGAAACCTCCGCTGCACAGAAAAAGAAGAAGACCAAGACTCTCTTGGAATGGTGGAGTAAGGCAGGCAATGCAAAATAGATGCATGAAGGACGACGATAGAAGAAGGTGGAAGCTTGGATGCGAGAGACGCAGCATGGCGTAGTTCCACTCGCAAATATGATGAAAAAATTACAAAAAGCAGATTTTCTCAAAAAAGGCACCACATTTTCCTTTAAACTTTTGGTAGAGATAGTGCTAAATGTGCTCTATGATATGACATTAACGCCATATTACTCTATGCTTTGTTTTTTTCAAGAATTGCAAAAATGTAATTGTTTTGACTTATCTCTCATGTTGTTAATATTTATATTAGCGGCGATTTATTTACATTATTATATTAATAAGTACATGCGCTTTAAATACTGTCAAATAAAGTTTCTCAAAAATTGAATAGTTTTCTGTGAAAACTAGCTCAAAATTGCGAATTTGGTTTCAAATTTTTGTGCAAATTTTTTGAACGGATAGTGCTAATTGCACTCTTTAATCTGGCGTAAAGTTAATTTGAGGGTATGATTTTGTTTTTCAAAAATTACAAAAATGTAATTTTTTTTAAAGTTCACTCATACGGTTAAAATGCTCATTTCCAGCAATTTATAAACACTGTTGAATTTATGAGTGTAAGTGTTTCGAATGACATCAAATGAAATTTTTCGAAAACTCAAAACTTTTCTGTAAAAAAGAGCTTCAAATTTCGCATTTACAGTAGCGCTTAAACACTGTTTTCTTGAAACGGCTCGAAATTTTTCAACGAAAATTGCCATTTGAGGTAACGTTTAATTGTTTTTTTATATTCCTAAATATTTTTATATTCCTATTTGTTCTATTAATGAAAATCCGAAAACATAAGATGTCGAAAAAATGTAGTTGTGGCGGCGATAGATGACAGCTGTCAAGTGTATTGGCAAGTCGGAATAGCTAGCCGATACCAAACAAAACAGAAAAGTTATACGGGAAAGTGTACATGTCCGCCAAATGATTTTTCCAAACGCCCATCCAATTATCCAAAACATATTTAATAAAGCGACGGACATTTGAAGATATTATAGACAAATGACACATTTCAATATTGTTCAGTGTATTGTACTTGGGAATGAGCGTCGGAACTGAAAGTAACGTTACCTCTGGTGGTCTCGAACGTGTCCGCCACGATGCGCTCCAGTTCCCGGATGGCGGTTGTAGTGGAGATGTAGTCTGCGGGCGCGAAGCGGCACACGGTCGTCACGTCCAAGTCCGTGCACCTCCGACAGCGACTGCCCCAACACACACACACACACAGTCACAGGCGTACCGCAAGGAATAATAAATAATTGGACAATGTTGTGCATCAACCAGCTAAGCGCCATTTTTGAAAAAATGAGTTATGGACGCCATCAGTTGCGTTAGACCATGGCCCCAAATCTGTAAAAATAGCCTTATAATTAATGAAAAATATATACGCTTCCTGTCACATCAGAGATTTTATGTTTCCCAACAACCGGCTATAAACCTTCTTCTTCTTCTTTACTTCAAGGATTAGGCGGCTGCCTGTTCCGTCTTCACGCTTCAAACCATCTTCTACGTGGACTTCCTACACTCCTTCTTCCTGTTGGGTTGTACTGCAACATTTGTTTAGGTAGTCTATTATGTTCCATTCTTTCTAAATGTTTTTTCCAGTCTTGTTTACATTGTTGTATGGAATCATTTAAGCAGAATATATTTAATTCTTTTCTTATATCTTCATTTATTTGTTTATCTAGCAAAGTACAACCTTTTACTCTCCTTAAAAATTTCATCTCTGTAGCTTGTTTAGTTAATTTTTCTTTTTGAGAGAGAATCCAATTTTCACTCCCATACAGGACTACTGGGGTCGCCATTGTTTTATAGAATTTCAAGAAAGTATCTTTTCTTGTCTTATTTCTTAATGTTCTATGTCGTTTGCCGCATATGTATTGGAACTTGTGCAATTTATTTTTTATATCTTGGCTTCGGTCATAACTTATATCACATCCCAGGTAATTGAAATGTGTTACTTGTTCTATTGTTTGGTTTTCTAGACATATCTTTGTTCTAATTGGATAAACTCCTTGAAAAGCCATGACCTTTGTTTTTTTTTATATATTCATGTTATAATTTTTACACATTAGATGGAGTGCCATTTGGAAACATCTTCCTTTTCGTATATAATGACTTAGTCATCAGCAAATAGTAGAGTATTAATATAATTTTCCCCTTTCAATCTGATCCCTTGTTTTACTTTCGGTTTCCATTCTCTAAGAATTTCGTCTATAGATATGTTAAATAGTATCGGGGAAAGGCTGCAACCTTGTTTTAATCCTTGGTTGGTTTTTAATGCTTGTGATTGACGTTGATTTATTTTTTTCGAATATTTGTATTTTTATACAAACTTTTAGCTACATCTATTAAATGCTTTGGGAAGCCTCTTCTATCCATTATAGCCCATAGTCTTCTTCTATTAACTCGGTCAAAGGCTTTTTCAAAATCAATGAAAGCAATGTGCGTGTCTAAATTAAACTCTCTTCTTTTTCTATTATTTGATTCACTACGAAAACATTATCTGTGCAGAATCTTCCCTTTCTGAAGCCATTCTGTTCTTCTAATAATACAACTTCAGCTATAGTCTTAATCCTCTTTTGGATCATTTTACTGTAGATTTTATATGTTGTGTTTAAGAGGCTAATACCTCTATAATTTTCGCAGTTGCTTCGATCCCCTTTTTTAAACTCAGATACTACTAGGGCTGTTTGCCATTCTTCTGGTATTGTACTTCTTAACCAACATTGATTGTACAGATGTAACAGTCTTAAATGGAGAAAGATGCTTCCGTATTTTAGTAATTCCATATTTATATTATATATACCAGTTGCTTTTCTACATTTCATTTCTTTTAATACTTGTAATAATTCTTCTATTGTTAGTGGATCAATATTATCTTTCTTTTGTTCTTTTTGTTCTTGTTCTACCTTCTCGTCCAGTGGATTGAACAACAGATTATTATAGTGTTGCAGCCATTTCTCTTCATCTATAACTTCCAATTGAACGGTATCTTTTTCTTTTTGATTGAGTTGTCTCATTACTTTGTAGGCAAGTACTTGCTTCCCATGAATATCATTTTCTATTTTACTTATGAAGTGATCCACGCCTCCTGATGTGCTATACGAGATAGTCTTTTGGCTTCATTTCTACAGCAGTTATATTCTTTTTTACTTTCTTCCTTCCGTGTTTGAAGATATTTCAAGTATCATTTCTTTTCTCTACCACTGCTTCCTTAAGTTGTTCATTCCATACTCTGAGTCCTTTCTTTTGCTAATTTTCTTTTTCTTTCCTATGCTTTCAAAAGCTGCTTTTTCTACACAGGTTTTAATATTTTCCCATTCTTTCTCTATTGTATCGCTTGTTGGAATATTTGCTAAGTAATTATCAAGTCTCTGTTGATATAGCCTTTTGATACTCTCTTCTTGTAACAGATATACTTTAAAACCTTCTTCTACACTGTTTTTATTTTGGGACTTAGGTTTTTCCATCTACTAAGTAATTTAATAGTTGAGACAACCAAATAATGATCTGAGTATATATCTTTGCCTCTTGAATCTTGAATAAGGGTTGATAATTTCTCGTTAACTATAATATAATCTATGAGTGATCTCCATCCTCTAGCATTCCAAGTATATTTATGAATATCTTTTTTGCCTAAAGAATGTGTTAGTTATTTTTAATTTATTATAGGTGGCAAAATTCCTTAATTCTATACCATTATTATTCATTGTCGGCTCTCCAAAGGTCCCTACTATTTTAGGTATTGGGTTATTTCCCACTCTTGCATTTAAATCACCACTAATTTTCAAATGATCTCTGTTATTAATTTGGGAAATAACTTTCTGCAGATTTTCATAAAAAGTTTCCCTTCTTCTCTTTTCCCTTCTTCTGGGGCATATACTCCGATCACATTTAGATGACCTCTCTCTACTTTTAATCTAACTGTTATTATTCTTTCATTTACATAGCAATAACTCACTATTTTGGAGGTCCATTTCCTGTCAATCAATATTGCTACTCCACTACTTGCCCTTTTACTTTGGTCTACTCCAGAATAGATCATTGTGTAATCGTCAAGATCTTTAGTTCCTTTAAGCTTTTTCTTCGTTTCTGTTAAAACGGCTATATTAATACTATATTAATTCATCGTTGAGTTCCTTTCATTGGTACCTAAACCTCTTACATTCCATGTGGCAACTTTTAGTTTATCCTTTATTCCAAATCGCTTGTCCTTTTCTCGCTTATGTTGTCGTATTTGGGATTCCGGCTTATCTGTGTGAAGATTTTTAGCATCTGAATGTCCCCTGACCGCGTTACAGGCGCTGTGCAGGGTAATCCCAGTAGTGGGGCTGCCACTTCACTGCTTCTGAGCCAGCAGGATTTGTTATCAGGGTTTTCTCCCTTAGGGAAGTCGGTTTTACCTTGAGAGTCTCCCCTACCCTTTGAGGAGCCTTCTTCCGCCAGTTTCTTGGAGTCAGTTTCTTGGTTTCTTCGTCTTCTTGGAGTCATCTTGCTGTCTTCTTCGACGAAGCCGCCGTTGAGGTCCTCTTCTGGAGTACTTCTTAGTCTGACCCCTCTCCTTTTACTTGTCCGGCAAGGGAGGCCCTACCAGTAGCTACGCTACCGCCGGCATAGCTCTCAGGGTCACGGGGGTACTCAAGCTCCGCCACCAGCTACAAGGTCATGTATTCCCTAGACGGAGGGCTATAAACCTAAATCTTCAAATCTGGTGTTCTTAATTTCACACTATGCAGGTAAGCGCTAGATATTCCACTCATGTTTGTATAGTTTGGCGCTTCAATGAATGAAATAATTAAATTACAGTTTTTTGAGCTGAAAATGTAATAAAACCATTGAACATGATTATCTAAAAACTTTTATGTCACATAGCCGGTTGATGCATAACACCGTCCAATTTAGGACTCGTCTTTGAATCATAACAAAGTTTTTATCCGCTATATTTAAGTTACACATTACTAAATTCAGATCAGTTTGGTAATACAACTTATCCCCAGCTGAAAGTATTGGGGTAATCCATGTTATTTGTGATTTAACAGGAATTTTCAGCATTTAACTCTTATCTTATTACTATTATTATTTGGTTTTCCCGGGTGCTTCGAATGTTGTGGTCGTTAGTCCCTCGAGTAGATCCCTTGATCACGGGAATTGGAGATGTTTTTACCCTGCTGGATGGCGAGATACGCGCCAACCTACAGGTAAGCTTGCAGTTTCCCAATTCAGGTATCTCCCTTAGTAGAGCATCATATCATCCGGGAAAGTTCTAAACTCCCGAATGGTCTCCCGAGAACGGTGATCCGAGAAAACACAGAAAACTTTCGATCAAAGCAGCTGACCACTAGAATTCTCCTCCAAAGAGCGCCTAAATTCGACCAAACTATGAAGCTAGAGTCGAAATCCTACCATCGTCGGGAGTCACAACCTAGGATCCCCACGATCAGAGACCTCACTTGATGCCCTGAACCAACTCCGCTTGTTTTTCTGTAATAAATACAATTCCACCATACGCGTTAGTATACTAATCTATGAACTTATTATTCATATCAGTACCCTCACTAGCACAAAATATGGGCGATGTCCTGAGCATAACTGTACTACAGTTTGCCAACCCCTGCCCCACCCTGCGGGATCGAACTATCCAATCTGCTTTAGCTTAATTTCAGAGAGGCGGGGCTATTTATCGTGAACATTACAAAATAGCAGATATCGCGAGTTATATTATGCAAAATATTTCAAAATAAATATTAAAGTAACCAACAGTTTTAGATAAATTGTAATATACAAATTAAATAAAATAAATAAAAACATAATTTCTCATTAAAACAATTTTATACAATAATATCACGCCCTTTTTTCAAAAATAACTGTCGGCAACGAGTAATAAGCTGGTCAGTGAGAAACGGCCTTAAGCTAAACCCAATAAAATCTCAATCAATTATAATTGGGTCCTGCCGGTCCCATAAAACACTTAAAAATCTAAAAATTCCTGATATCATTTTGGACAACACTACTGTTCCTTTCTGCTCTCAAGTTAAAAATCTTGGTCTGACCATCGATAAATTTCTAATTGGGAACCTCATGCTCGGGACACTTGCCGCAAAGTGTATGCCTCAATGTACTCACTCAAATGTGCTTACAAATGCCTTCCACCCAAAACCAAAGAACTTCTAGTAAAATCACTCCCACTCCCCCTGCTTGATTACGGTGATATCGTGTACGGTAACATAAATAAATCAACCGCTAATGCTCTTCAAAGAGTTCAAAATGCATGTGTTAGGTTTCACTACAATATCAGAAAGTATGAGCATATTATCGGGGTACTATAAAGCAAATCATTTATTGAACTTGAAAGGTCGACGCCTGTTTCATAGTTTGTGCCTTTTCTACAAAATATTAAATACGGGTGTACCTGCTTACCTCTCTTATAAAATATCGTATCTCAAAACAAAAAGATTCCAGAAATCCTTGCTATGCAATATTCCTAAAAGCAACACCAATTTTTATAATAAATCTTACTTAGTAGCAACGACACGAGAGTGGAATAACCTTCCAGAAAATGTTAGGAAATGTAAAACATTGCGATCATTCAAAAAACATTAAATACTCTTCTACTGAGCTGATAATGTACGATGTGAAAGTGTGTACTCAATGTATTATTATTACTTTAATTTTTATTTATTATTATTATTATTATTATTATTATTCAAAATTGTACGCTAAATGTAATATTTTATACGACATTTTTAACTTTTTTTATTTTGTATTTTCTTATACTTCTTAGGTTAATTTCGTAATTTAATAAAGAACAGTATAATTAGTTTAAATTAAGTTTAATACAAGATTAGAAAGTTGTTTTGTTTTTTTTGTTTGTATTATCAACTTGTAATTTCAAATTCTTCAGCTTAACTTGTCATGGCTCTGACTGAATGCGTCTTTTCCCTTGGTACATGTTGATGTAATTAAAATCGGCCCTAAGCCGTCGTCCTGGCCGGGTGGTTGTGTGCATTCTCATTTATTATTTTTTTAATGAGTTCTTTAATGGATTGAAATTTCTTGCTAACTTTTTGACGGCGTATGGGTTTAATATTTTTTTTCTCTTTCATAATTATTTTCTGGCATCTCTTTAATGTTCTCTTGTGTCAGTAAATGCTTTATAAAATTATTTTAAATCTTTTATTTTGTTGCTCAACGTTGAAGAGCATGCACACTTCCTTTGTTTTCCCTGGTTTTCCACGGCCGTTTAAGGTAAATGCGGGGACGTTGTGTTTTTACTTTCACTTTCTGAGCCAGGGGCAAGACATATCTAAGTTGTATTTTATTTAATTTACTAAATGTACTGTTTCAATTTTTATCTATATATGTATTATTATTCAATGTATTACGTGGTTAGGCGGAAGAGCGGGCCTGATGGCCCGAGTCTCGTCACATAAATAAAGTCAATATTATTAAATATTAGTATTATTATTATTGTAAAGCTCCATAATACGACGAGCTATAAGCTCGCGCAGCAAACCCAACTCCCGACCCCCCTCGCGTCACGCCAAATTAGGACCCTTTCAATTCGTCCGAGCCCCCGCGCGATAGACGCGCGCGCTTAGAAACTGCGTCCCCCTTCCCAAACCCCGTCTTCAAATAACAAAAGCAGACAGTGGCGACTGCCTCCAGGGATCGTCCCGGGCATGCCGCCCCGGCTGGACGGTCCAACATTGTCAACATAGGAACCGGAACTAGTTGATTAAGAAGCCCACCCTGCGTTGCGTAGGAAAAATTCCCAAAATAAGGAGACACAAAGGCGGCCGGATGGGCTTGCATTGTCTGTCTCTGCGGCCGCTGGCGAAATCCCAAACAACAAAGAGAGCCAATGGAATGCCCAGAAAATGACATCACCCTAAGAAGTGTCCTATTAGCTTCCGACTTGAGTAGAATCTTCTAGAAACACAAAATTTCGGATAATAACATTAGAAATTGCAATCACGTGATAGGACAAGGCAGCCATGTAAGGAATAGTAGGGATACGTGACAGAGGCTGGCGAGAGAGGAGAAACTCGGGCAGATAGAACAAAAATTTCAGAGAGAGCACAAACGTTTCGAGAACATAGAACATCTAGAGAGAATATTCGGAGAAAGCATTTGAAAAATGTAACTTGTAAAAAAACTTCACGTCGAGGAGTGGTTGACAACGATAGCCCAGTGTTGGTCGACCGCCTCCGTACTGGCCGTCCGAACACCATACTTTAGAATTTATTCCTTACGGCGGACCAGCAGAAATCCAGAGGGATTTAATCAATCAGCCGAGCTATCGTGGCTGCATTGATACGGGTAAAGTGGCGTTTGACGGCTTTAACCCGCTATTCCAACGACCGTGGCCTCTTCTCAACTAATTCGGTCGGCGAGAGGCGGACTCCGTATACGCGAGCTGTGGTTCATGCGACGCCCAGTCCTGATAGCGACATCTCGAACTGCGGCACCTGATCGTTATCCTGCATGGGACAGCGCCAGCCGAAACGACAACAAGTGTGCAATTCGTCGACTCGAGGTACGGACCTACCCACTATGTCATTCACACCAGTAATGTTTAAGACAATTTTAAGAAACAAACAGAAATTTGAGCAAGTGTCAAATTGGCTTAAAATTTAAATAATAGGTGGTTTAGTAACAAGAAGAAATCATATTGATAATTTAAAAGCAACAATAAATATGTTTTTCGTCCTTCAAGCGAACAAACACATTCAAGGAATATTCGAAAAATCTTGTTTCTGCACAAACCCTGTGCATGCCCTCATTGAAACAGAGTGCTCACCCCTGAGGTGCTCATAAGCTGGTGCCGGATGTCAGGTGTTTGTTTGGCGCCCATTCACTTACAAATTTAACGGGCACACCTGTCATCTGAATACCGACACACTTCGGTGTGACGGTGCCTTTCCCACCCCCTTTCTTTGTGCTTGAGCGTCGATTCATCCCAATATCTACATTTCATCTTTTGTTATAGTAATATTAATGCACAACGCAAACGATTATTCCAAAAAGAATTAGTGATGCTACAGAATGGTACTTTCTCGTATTCGTTTTCAATTTCCTTTGGTCTGGGATAGCTATTGCCATTTAAGGTAAGGTTTGTTTTTTATATTCTGAAATAATAGTTTTGTTCTACTATTGAAAAACCGAAAAACTTAAGATGTCGAAAAAAATGTAGTTTTGGCGGCGATAGATGGCAGCTGTCTAGTGTATTGGCAAGTCGGGACCAAAAGAAACAGAAAAGTAATATGGGAAAGTGTACATGTCCCATCAAATGATTTTTCCAAACGCCCATCCAATTATCCCAAAAACATATTAATAAAGCGACGGACAATTGAAGATATTATAGACAAATGATACATTTCAATATTGTTCAGTGTATTGTACTTGGGAATGAGCGTCGGAACCTGAAAGTACACGTTACCTCTGGTGGCCTCGAAAACGTGGTCCGCCACGATGCGCCACGCCAGATAAATACCCACATTCCGACTTGCCAGCAGCCATCTATCGCCACCCACAGTACATTTTTTGTGAAATTACCTCAATTTTTCGGTTTCATAATAGTAGAACGGAAATATTATTATAGATGAATATTAAAGGAGAATAAAACCTCATACTAAAAGGTAATTTTCGTTGAAAAATTTGAAACTATGCTTATGAAAATGGTGTTTAAGCGTGACTGTAACTGCGAAGCTCTTTTTTCACAGAAAATTTTTGGATTTTCGAAAAGTTTATTAGAAGTCATTTAAAGGGCATTAACTCATTAGTTCAATAGTGTTTACATACCGCTAAAAATGTGTGTATTAAACGGTTTTGAGAGATACATAAAAATTATAGTTGTAATTTTACAAAAAACAAAATTATACAGCGAAATTAATTTGGTGACTTCTTAAATAATGTAATTACCACTTGTTCGAACAAGCTACCATATGTATATTTTATTTTATTCCTTATTATATTCATTGAAGCACCTCGCAGCTTCTATTCCAATATTTGTGTTGCAATTTAACGGAAGTACATGTCACAACACTGTTTCTCTCAACACACCACAAGGCAACGCTGAAATTCTACGAACCGCGCCTCTTAACTGCCAGGCGCCAGCCTGGTTATATCCATTACGTAATATAAAAACATTCTAATACTTTATTGTCAAGTCATATTTGATGGCATAATTATTATCATTAAAATTCATGCATGTCTCTTATGTTTTATCTTAAATTCCTTCTTATTTTACAATAATCACAAATATATCATTTTGTTACGTTATTTCTGATTGGGCAGCGCCAGTATGCGCGCCTCAAATTGCCAGGCACAGTCCGTTATATAATATAAAACATTTTAAGACTCCACCGTCAGTCATATTTGATGGCATAATTATTACGCTCAAAATCCATGCCCGTTTTATATATTTTATCTTAAATTTCTTTACTTTACAATAATTACAAGTAAATCATTTTGTTATCTTAATTCTCATTGGACAGCGCAATTTATGCGCGCCAAACATCGCTCTGCTTTGCGAGCGAATTCAGTATTCAGTCAGTCGGCATGTAGTCGCCATGTGAAGCTTTTCTCGTGACGGACTCCACGCTACTCAAATGCGTGCCTTTTACACTGTGAGACAATCAAGTCTGTTTCGCTCTTTGTTTTGTGAGTGAGTTATTTCAAGTTACCTATGTTGTACACCTCGTCGTGTTAATATGTGAGGTGTTTTACGCGAAAAACTCCACGCTAGTCAAATGCGTGCCTTTTTACACTGTGAAACAATCATGTCTGTTTTGCTCTCTGTTCTGTGAGTGACTTATTCTCAAGTCACTTATATCGCGGACATCGACGTGCCAACATTGGTGCTCTGTTTGCATCATGGGATAGCAGTGACCAGCAACGCCCACCAGTCCTCCAGCTACTGGTGCTATCCTTCAAGATTATATAATGTGTATTTGTTTTCTTTCTTTTCAGTCCATGCATCAAAGTGCTCTGCACAAATGCAGTCAAGGCAAACCTTCCATGCTTTCATGTAATGTAGTTATAAGGTATTTGGTTAATTATATCTCATTGAATTCATGTGTTGTGTTTCATTAAAGCAATTGGTGACACTCACAACCCAGGCAACCTTTCCTGCCTTGAGAAATCTAAATTGGAAGGTGGTCCTTCACGAGCTATTGTAGGTTTTGTTTGAAGAGAGGAATTCCATCACGGTCCATTGCTCACCTCCCTTCTTACACCACTCTCCATACGAAAAGTTGAAGTCGATGTTATTCCATTAATCATAAAGGCGTATAGTTACACTTTATTTCAATTTTTTAAAATTTATTTTCTTCGTGTTCGGCATAATACGCCATTCAGATGTTTCAATATACATTTAATAATACAACATAATTTTTGGCATTTCGGCTAACAGTATTTGAGGAAAGCCACACGGCTACCTCGAAAAACATAGTCTCCAGTGCAGTAATTCAGACGCAATTCTTTTAAGTTTTATTACTGTTTAAGTTATTCTTTATTACTGTTTAAGTTATTCTTAGTTTACTGTTTAAGTTATTCTTTTTACTGTTTAAGTTATTTGGCATTTTCCGCAGCAGAGCTGGTTAATGGTTGCAGTGGATGATTCTAGTTTACGGTGGTTTAGGAGATTCTTTGGAGTATCGGGAAATAATGCGACTTGGAAAGGAAGCAATTTTGCCTAGATTAAATATTTGTGCACTTGCACACGACGGAAGAAGGGTGAAAAATCAGTTGCCCGTCTTTTGAATGTATTCATTAATAGAAGAATTTTTTGGTCTGTGTGTATTTGCTTATTTGGAATAAACCACGGGGCTTATACGACTTTTCTTAAGTATTTGTTTTGGATAATTTGAAGTTTCTTTAGGTGTGCGTTTCCTATATTGTTCCAAATTGGACAGGCATAAGTTAAAGATGAACGTATTACAGTTTTAAGTAACGATAATGCACATTCTAGACTAAGCAAAGGCTTGTTATTTATTACGAGATAAAGTTTGTTAATTTTTGCATAAGTTTTGTTTGTGATCTCTTGAATGTGGTTTTTTCCATGTTAATATTTGATTTTTAGATGCACAAGCTCTCAAAAAACCCATCATGACGGATCCATCTTTAGTGAAGGCTCGGAGGTTTCCCCATCCTGTGGCAGTTGATATTTCCCTGTCGGCGATAAGGAAGAGCGGAGGCGGCCAGAAGAGGTGACTGTGAGAAGAAGCGATCGCTCTGGACGTCAATCGTCATCACTCATCACTGCCCTCATCACCAGAAGAGGAACTCAGAAGAGGAATTAATCAATGTGTTGGTCCATCACATTATCTGAATTATTATATGTCACCTGTATTCTCTGCACATGCTCGCAGCATTTTTCCATCGTTGAGCAAACGCTTCTCTGCAAAACTTTTCCTTTTCTTTTAAGGATGCACCGATTGTTTCCGCTGCCACGCGCCCTTTTATAAATCCCCAAACAAGTTCTATTAGATTAAGATCTAGATGATTCGGTGGAAGACGAAGAGGAATTTAGAAACTGGTTAATACATTCCATCACTGCTCACTAGCCACGGTAAACTTGGACCGAAAATTGAAACCTTTCAAAACACGGATTATTTTTTTTGTTGATCATTTGGACACCCCCTACTGTAAAAACACGTATGCTACCTTTCGTCTGATTCTTCTGACTCATTAGTTCTTTATCGCAAAACCCTCAGTGTTGAATTACCAAGAACTATAGAACTTTTTGTTTGCGCATCACAGCTCTCAAAATATTTAGAATTGTTGAAATTCGTCCGGTCAACTTCATACACCTGTTGTTTTTAGAACGAAACGATAATAGTGAGCAAAGTTGTGGGTTTGTGAACCTCTTCAAAATATTATTATACAGGTACACAAGAAGAAAGTTGTCGGACCCAATGCCTTAAACACACGTTTCTCTTTGTATTTCAAGCGCTTATTCCGAATCTGAAGTCATAATTGCGCCCCCACCCTCCTATTTTTTATAACACAAAACGATCGTGGTATTTTATTTTTTGTTTTCGAACATTGTTGTCAGACCCGGAAACTTCACACATGTTTATCTATGTATGTCGACGCTCTAAACCCGAAGCTGAAGCCAGAATTGCGCCACCACCCTCCAGTTGTATTTTAATCCCTTAAAACCGCCGTCAAATTTACAGTCTACAATTTTACGGTGGTTTTTCATGATTTAAAAAATAACATGTTTATTAAATATGGTGGCATTATACGAAACAAAAATAATGTTTTTCATTTGATTTTCAACTTCATCAATCACTCGCAATTATTTTAATTTTCTCATCTTATCGGTTTCTTTAATCTCAGACCTCCAGTGACAATAACCTCCTCAAATAACATCTCACACTAAAATATTTCAGTGTTTTACAATTAATAATGTGAATAAATGCTTATATTTATTGAATTGGTTTTATAATCACCTGGGAAAATGTGTTTCCAATAGGTCTTTGGGATGACTATTTCACACATGTCTGTCCGCGTCGTAAGTAGCCAATGCTAAGCAAGGATATATTCAAATTAAACAAATCCCTGATGCATATCGCCACCAGGTTGTTTACCTTTTTTATCGCTGTAAAAACTTTGTTTACCTTTTTAGGATAACGATAGCAATTGCTTCAGCTCCAAAATAGCTTGTGTGCATCAATATAATTTTAAAATGTGTCGTTTTGTTCATGTTTAAAACACTGAAGTAGAATCTATTAAAAATTCAGTGCCGGAAAACACCAAAAGGAACAGAGAAAGCGTGTGGAAGCAATTTCAAGAATTTTGTGAAGAAAAAATACAAATGGACAGCACAAACTACAAATGAGGAATAAACACATAATTTAGGTAATTAATACACGAAGATTAGATGGTGAAGAGTACAAAGAATATGCTATCAAAACAATGTGGAACGTTACATCACAAATTATTGAGGAAAATATACATTAATGAGTGCACACGTGGGTTCAGTCAACACCCCCAGGATATAGAAAGCCTCCACACTGATCAGTGGCGTCATCAAAGGTAGTCCGACCGGACAGCTGCGCAAATCGCAGTTATACTAGAAACCCTTACTTCGTTTGCAATTACTATTCTATGACAAATGATATGTTCATATTTAATGTTCACATCAGTGAAATTGTATACTATATTTGTTTCATAATTCCATAAGAAATTCTTTTGAATGCATTTACCTTTAAGTTCTTAAGAGTAATCTCAAGAACATATTTTTATGTTCGATACTTTACACCCCCAAGCATTTAACATTATTACAAGGAATATAGTGAAAACATAATAAAGGTAGTAAGTTATATACAAATCATAATGTATGTTCAAAAGGCCCAGTCACATTTATTAATACTTTAACACATATACAATATTATCAAATTATAAATTATCCAGTCAGATTTTTCAACTTTCTTTCAGCAATTTTACAAAATATATGGTCTTTGATCTTCTTGCAATATTAAAAAATATATTCATTGTTGACAATATCTTAATGTGTTCTAATTAATGTTCACTAGGACAAATACCATAAAAAAGCACGCATTCATTTGCAAGCTCCGACATTTCAACTTCCGACAATCTAATCTCTCAATTAAAATAAAATTTTGGAATGTGATGAAATTGAAAATAAAAGGCAGCAACGTACTGTATAATTAAGATGGAGCTAAAATTGTTGTTTTTATGAACAAAAATTAGTTATATTTTTCCAATACAAATCTTGAAATAACTTTTTTCATTTATCTGCTTTACTACATGGAGTGTATTAAATTCCTGATAAATTTTCAGACACAAAGTTTTCAGTAAAACATTTTTCTAATAAAAAACATATCCAACATGTCTTAAATTAAATTAATACTGCTAATGTTTCTTGGAAAATCTTGATTTCTTAATTTCTTCACAGGAGCATTTTTCTGTATTTCTGTATCTATTTAATGTATTCAAAGCACTATCTACAACATCCGAAAGAGAAATCACTGTATGAGGATTCCACAATAGTTTTAAAAATAAAACACGATCATCACTTTGTTTAACAATTGTCCAAACTGGAAACACTGTAGCTTTTCTGAAATTTTCTAACGTTATAAAAGGCAACTGTTAATTATAAATTTGCTGCAAAATCACACTAGCAGCATCGACAGCTACCGGTTGGAAGTTCTTCAGCCTTCTTTTCTTTTCTGCTGGAGTTTCTCGCCTTGCTTGCTAGAAAAGGAGGTAGGACAGTCGAGAAATCCTCCACAATTGATTAAAATTGAGAGACACTCAATTTAGAAAATAATAGTTCGCCCGTCGTATCGCACATATCTGTTTCTCACAGTATATCATTCTCGTGAAAGTGGCGATGGCAAACCTGTAAAATATTGCAAAAAATTAAAACATGTTTAATAATAGCTAGTAATTAACAGCAAAAGCATTTAAAAATGAAGGAAATAATTAACAAAATACAATAATGAGACAACCATCGTATTTAGCAAGGACGGATTAAAAATTAATTTGAACAGATTTAGTATCTTAATTAAGTTCTGCTACAATGTATAACCTAAAAATTTATGAAATGATTTAAACGATCGTTTCTGTAAGCCTTATTATTTAAACTGTGTAATGTTTTAAGAGTAAAACTCACTGTAATAAGTTGAGTACAAACTTGGTCTAATAGAAAATAAGTATTACTCGTTTTTGGAACATGTTGAACAGAAAATTCTAAAAGGTTTTCCGCAAGGAAGTGACTACGAATAAACTGAATACTTACAATGGATGTTCTTGAAGAGTTGTAATTCCGTCCATGTTCCGCAGGTCATTTTCGTTGCATTTCAGTGTCTTTTGAGAAACCAAATAGGCCCTACATGAACTTTAAACCCTTATAAGCGCAACGCACGACAGTTTAGTACAGCGCATTTATATAGCTTTTTGGAAGAAACATCACTGATATGCCACCACCAATTCTTAATATGAATACTGAATATCTTCACCAATTGAGAAAATCTTCACATATTTCAAATCACAACACATCGTTGCTACCAAAACAACTGATCATGTGGAAATCACGTTGTTGACTAGGACTACCCTGGGCGCCATGACACTACGTCACAAGCTCAGTGTGGACGCTCTCTTTATTCTGGGGTTGTTGGTTCAATCCATTCAAAATCGACGAATTCCGCTGCTAATTCATCTTGCACACCTTCCATTTCAAATACTTCCACGGAAGGCCAAGACTTGGAAAACAACTTCCTACAACTTCAATTATTGTGCTTTTAATAAATGTTCTTTTAAGTAGCCTTGTTATAATTGTTTTTCGAAAGTTTTATTACCATAAAATTGAATCATATTTGAAATCATTTTCTTCATTAAACTGTTATTCAAATGTTACTTGATTATAAGTTACTCCGGGAGGCAGTGATAAGTCGGGGCTGAATGAAAGGTTTTCATTTTTTCAGTTGTAATTTTGAGTAATATTTCCCTTTTCGTAATTCCTGTGATTTAAAGTATCCTTTCAAATTATGTAATGTGTTTATTCGTGAAATAGTGACACTAAATATCACTCAAAGTGCTGTGCTAGCCGGTAAATTCACTCCTCGCTACGTGAGTCGTGAATTTACCGGCTAGCACAGCACTTTGAGTGATATTACTTATGATAAAAATATCCAAATAGTAAACGCAATGTTCAGCTGGTCATCATTAACATAGATTATTTGAAATTTTCCTTAAGTGTAGTTATAATGGCTAAACGTTTTCAAAGAATGAACATTAGAAATCTTGAACGGCCTCTTTCTTTTGGTACATCGCTTCCTCGCGTTACAGATGGCCGTGAACACGTCAAGGTTCCAGGAGTTTCATAGGATGACGACCAGCGTCCAACTGACCACCTTCAAACTCATACGATAATTGTGGGATTGAAACTGAAATGTAGTCTGTGTTGGGAAGAAAATGTAACTTGACCACCAAGATCGTTCTAATTATTTTCACTGGAAAATGCTACGGCATTTCTATTTAATAAAGATAAACGCTAAATCATTTTGAAGTTTTTTAACATGTTTCCATACTGGTTTTTAGTAGTACCAACTCGTTTTATCAATTACGTATGTTTGTTATATTTTAAAACACTATAATAATTGAATTTTAGAAGCATTAATGTAAAACATTTAGGAATTCACGAAACTTCATTAAAATGTTTGCTAACTTAAAACATGTTTTAAATATAATTTTTCATATTGTTTAAAAATATGTGTTAACAATGCAAACAATTACAATTTCGCAATGAATTTTCATTGCGGTTGGGAAATTTGTCCTCTATCGAATAAGATAGTTTAACCTTGGCCATTCTTTTTGTATGTATGATTGCAATGGAGGTTCCCTAGCGATTTTCTGTAAGTTGGCGTTAGAATAAAAAAATCTGCAATTTTACTGAATTTATAAAGAATAAATATTTTAAAACTTATGAAATTGATGATTGAATGATACTTAGGACGTCCGCCAGCGATCTTTCTTTGTTAGCGAAAAGTCTGTTTGCATGCCCTTCCTGATCGAGAGGAAGAGGGAATGTAACGCAATTTCATTCCAATAATGCGTAGATTGAGCACATGTACTCGCTTTCGAATATTATAGAATAAAAACATCAAATTAACAGTTTTAGAGAGATGGTTCTAAATGATTGAATGATAAGTGGAATTGAAAATATCAACTTCAAGTTTATATTGGTTCATTTAGAAATTTCCATACTTGTGTAAATAAAATAGAATTTTGTGGTGTGTGATCTGATTTGATGATGTGTGATCGGGTGACATGTGTGATCGGGTGATCCTTAACATTCTATTGATCCAATCCAATGCAGTTTACAGCAAAAAGCTCACAGTGTGTTTCCTATTTTTTAATGATAATGGTTAAACAAGAGGAACAAATAGTTTCTGTCTCTCGGTTTTAACAGGAGTTTTGAAATAAAAATAATAATACAGTCATTCGGTTGCTCTGATAGGAAAGCAGAAACTATCGTTTCGGCGTAATGCACCTTGAAAAAAATGTTTTTAATCAATTTCCTCCCTATTTGATAAAGATAACTACTCACACATTGATGGCCTTAAAAGAGAATATCAAACGCAAAATAAAAGTTATGTTCCTACTCGCTGTAAAACACACGGATTCAGTGTAATTAAATTGGCCACAGAATTTGTTTACAAGCTAAGTGCCCTTTAAGCGTATGTGCCGGGCAAAAGCGCGACATTCGAGAACAGTTTTTTTCAGTATGCTTATGTAGACCGAATGAATTAAATGTAAACAAATGGGGTCAGTGTAAGATGCTAATTTCTTATAAACAGTTACATATCTCGAGAACGAATTATGATAGCACCAATCGAATTCCAGAATTTTGTATCGCGTTTAAACTCCATTCACATGAGATGATAAAAAAATGTGCAACAATTGCAAATTTATAAACAATTTTCAACTTTTGCAAATCTGAAGGGGGAGAGTCTCCCTATGTCTCAGGGCCGAAATATGCGATTTAACAATTTTGCAACAAATTAACAATTTTATAAACAAATTCGAAATACGAGCGAGTTAGAACGCCGGGAAAGCTCTACAAATGGTGCCTGATATGAACATTTTAAAATAGAAGTATGACAGGAGTTACTACGATATTTACAGGAGTTACTACGATATCCGCACCAGGAGGAAATACTACGGTATTTCCGCATAATACGTTAGCGAACTGGGTCCCCTCCCCCTGAGACAGCATCGCTTCTACCCCTTGGGACTTTGCACCAATCAGACAGAGCTGCGGTGTACCTGCTAGCGATTGGTCAACGCGTCCCTCTCCCTGGCCGCGGGGTGTCCAAGTTTGTCGGCGCCGTTCAGAAGATAGAATTTCACTGGCGAGATTTTCTGAGGGGTACTGTTCGTACATACGTATACCATACATACGCACGTATAGAATATGGAAAGTTATGTAATTCTGCACGAAAAAACGGCGAATTTTTGGCAGAAAAACACTTATTACAGAGACCTGGTAACAAAAAAGTGGATAAATTAAGTTGCTAAATTAAGAAAAAGAATCTCCTAACACGTGGTGCAGCCAAAATCCCTATTTTGTGGGTCCTTGATACCAAAAGCAAAACGTCTGTCTGATAACAACACTAGTGACTAAACCGTTCAGACGATTTTCTCCAAAACTGATACTTCCTGATCGATCTTACTATTCTCGTGGCCCCTTGAATTTGTAATCGATATTTTAAGTTTGGAAGGCACATGATATGAAGCCCTTGGGACGTTTACAAGATTTTCACAAAAAATGACGCCAACAATCGTGACTAAAGTTTCTTGTTGGATAGTCTGACGGTCATTGAACAGAATGGCTTATGTTGGTTGAAAACTCTGAATTTTCGAAAATTGCAAAGTTTTAATTTTTGTCGGCGTCTTCCGTCAACTATAAAATTGCAGATAGAGATTTTCTTCCAAATAAAATTTCTTCTCCAATTCCTTTCATTAAGGTCATGTACATTTTTTTGAAAATTTTAGTAGTTTTTGCACAATATTGGGTGCAATATGTGAAATTTTAAAAAATTACAAAAACAAGATTTTCTGAAAAACAGACACAAACAAGATTTTGTGAAAAACAAACAAATATTTTTCTTTAAACTTTTGGTAGGGATATTACTAAAGGTGCGTTTACACGAAGAGACAAAGTCTCCTAACTTTCATGAAGTTAAGAGATAAACTCTCTTAGAATGCTTTACACGATTCGAAATATATTCGAAAACGCAAGTCTCCTAACTCACGGGAGAGTCGTTTCCTGAGACCTCTTCGGAAAGTATTTTCTTGCCGTTTACACTTGATACAAATGTCTCTGGATGTTCTTTGGCGCCGCCATGTTGAATAAGAGGCTGGTGAGCAGCGGCGAGCAGTTAGAGGTTAGAAAGTGACAACTGGTGACAACTGTTGCAGCTACCTGCACCAATTTAATAATTTTGAAGAAACGAAGGAAATGAAAGAGACAAATGTGGGTGATTTTTTTAGAAGAGAAGGGCTGAGTTTTTATAAAACTTTGATGGCAGAAATGCAGGAAGAGAATGTAAAAAAATTGCTACCTGTTCAGTTGCATTACAATTTTTCAGTGACAAAATAAAACAAGTTTTAATTTCTGAATCACTAAAAATTTCTTTTCGAAAACGTGATCAGATTCGAGAAAATAGTTTTCACCGGATGTAAAGTTTTGAAAAATGGGTGAAGTCGATAATTTGTTGTAGAAATTTTTTATGAAGTTAAGTATAAATGATTTGAAAGAATCAATTTTTGAATTATCTGTAAATTTGTGTATTTGATATAAATTAGGGAGCATGTAAAATTTTGCGAAATAATTTAATAAGTATTGGTAGTATAAGCATTATACCATATATAGTGGATTCGATAGCGTTCGCGGATTCGATGGTGTAACGGTTAGCGTATCGGACTGTTACACCGAAGTTCGCGGGTTCAAACCCGATCGGAGCCGTGGATTTTTTAAGGGTGAAAAAAATCCTTCTTACGCCTTCCTTCGGAGGAGAAGTAAAGCCGACTGTCCCATGTTACTTGCATGTAAAAGGTCCTCAAGCCTAAATGACGCCTCTGAGCTAAATTCAAATCGCCTTTTTCGTCGCCCGAGATAATACTTTCTTTCTCCGCTAGTTGGTGAAAGGAGCGTAGTGAAATTTGCGTGGTCAGACGGATGAACGGGCCTGATGGCCCGACTCTCGCCACGTAACTATATAGCAGGCACTAACTATATGGCTGGCATATGAAAGAAGGCCTAATTATAGTTATATATAACAAATTTCACAATTAATTTGTAATTTGGAGTTATTATTTATTAAAGGATATAAGCATTATAATACAATTACTATTATTATCAAGGATATAAAGGAGGATAAAGTTATGTACAAAAAACGTTTTCAACTCCAGAAGGACTTTGTCATTTGTTATTTATAATTCCCCAGTGTACAATTTCCCCCGATGAACAGAAATCCACGGACCACACTGGAAACAGACACCGACAGACGCAGAATAGCTTGATCGAGCACGTGGACACATACCAAAAGAGCAAAAAGTCTTCCAACTCTCTTTGAATACTATTTATCTCCCAGGAGATACGATTTCTCATCGATACCAGAGTCTTTAAACTGCTCTCTCGTGGAGACTTCGAAAATCTCTTGTGACGTCATGTCTACGGAGAGAAGATCACTCTCCTGAGAGTTTACACGTATCTCCTGGTGTCTCCTAATCAGTTCCGGAGAGTTAGGAGAGTAAACTCTCTCCGTGTAAACGAGCCTTTAAGGCTCGTTTACGAGACACCAGGAGATACGTGTAAACTCTCAGGAGAGTGATCTTCTCTCCGGAGACATGACGTCACAAGAGATTTTCGAAGTCTCCACGAGAGAGCAGTGTAAAGACTCTGGTATCGATGAGAAATCGTATCTCCTGGGAGATAAATAGTATTCAAAGAGAGTTGGAAGACTTTTTGCTCTTTTGGTATGTGTCCACGTGCTCGATCAAGCTATTCTGCGTCTGTCGGTGTCTGTTTCGCGATTCAGACCGATCGTGAGCCGTACGGACAAGAGAGGAACTAGCCTCAATCTGGCTTCAGAAAATTAGCCCTAAAGGCGGCTAGTTAACACACCTATATATCTTACACTGTGGTTGATCGCTTCTTGGTTGAATTGGTCGTTTTCAAATAATAGCTAAGATTCTGTAGGGCAGAGAGTGCAATATTTCAATTCTACGTAGCTGCTTCCAATAATACGGGAAAGTATGTGCTGTTGTACCACCACTAGTTTGATTCTGTTAGAGCTTTACTAATGCACTCAGATACTTTACGGATGTTTCATTTTGAAGCCATGGAATTGCAATTTTATTAATTTTAATTTGTCGTGGTTGATTAAGTTTTCATTAATGTGAATATTTTAGCCTGTGATTTGGTAGGGTTTATGGCAATTCTCCATTTCATTGTCCACTTGACAATTTCGTTTAAGTCCCTTTGGAGACCTTTTCAAGACTTGGCAATATTTGAATTTGCATTAAGGGGGGATGTAGGTGGAATATGGGCAAAAAATTGATTTTCAGTTTTTATTCTCATATTATTCTCTATGGTATTTAGTATATTCTCCCAAACTTTTAGACCAATCAGATAGCGCAAAAGCCTTTAAAATTTAAGTATCGTCCCGGCAGGCGGTCACGTAAAAAGGTGTTGTTCGGGCCCACAGCAAAGCAAGAATAAATACGTTAATTTTCGTTAATGCAAGGCAGAACGGTTAAGTTGCGTAATCGACAGGGGCGCGGCCGTTGAGCCGGCGAAATCACACCATCGCCTTCGCATCCGCTCTTCCGCGAATTCTCCAACGGGCGGAGACGGCTTGCACGTGTGCGCCTGGCTATCTCGCTCCCCGCTCGGTCCGTTGCAGGAGCAACGGACAAAACCGTCCAGAATATTCCATATCCAAATCAAATGGCAAATTGTAATTGGCCATCGCCATCCCCACCTCTGCCGCGCGCGAGAGCCCATTCCTAACGTCTTCGAATTCGTAACCGAATTCGGCAGTCCACAGAAAGACACCATGAAAGATAGTCGCGTGTGTTCAGGGCTCCGCGCGGTAGATAGCGTGTAAAAATGTATAATTGTGCAACTCCAGCGGCATGCGGCTCGCACATTCAGGGCCATCTTTAGGCACAGGCAGACGAGACTTGTGCCTCAGGGCCCCCATGACCAAAGGGCCCCCCACAGATAATAAAAAATGTATAACAACACTGAACTAGCGTGCGAAACTACGTAAAGTTCCATTGACAAATGCTTAGTTTGTTTTTTTACTTCTTATTATGTAAATATTGCTTGTGTTGTTTTTTAATCAAATTTTATTATGTTTTTATTGTTAGAGTTATTAGTAAAATATTACTATAGAAAATACAGAGATTAAAGATACTATTTAATTCCGTTTATCTAGTATTTTTACAAATCCTTCCTTACCTTAAAAAGACGAATCAAAATGCTTATTAACTGTGTAATATTCAATTTGTAATAACTTATGATCGCCAGAACGTAATTTGTTGAACTAAGAATTAGGGGCCCCGAAATCTCCGAGTGCCTCGGGCACTTTCAAACCCAAAGACGGCCCTGCGCACATTAATTATTCAATCGTGGCAGTAAACATTTTAATTGTGTCTGTCGCTCTTGCGTAAGTTTACGCCCGTAAGTATTAATTGAACTATGTAACTCGCGGCTGCTTCTGGTCGGCACAAAGTAACTACAGCGGTGTTCAAGGTCACTGCAATAACTGTACTGTGACAAGTGAAGTGTTGCACTGCACCAAATGCACCAAGTGAAATGTTCATGTTAATATACTGTGCTTCTTGTAAGTGACATTCAATAATTTACTTATTAAATCTTGTTTGTGCTGGAACTTTACTTGTGTATACATCCTGCAACTCCTGCGCCAATCCCAAGAGCTGTCAAAGGGTTTCGGGAATACTGTGCCTCATTACTACAGTCCACTCATGAAATAACGCATTATGCGTATAGTAGCCCCGAACAGTTGTCATGGAGCTGTTTGATAGGCATTCGAAAATCTCTTGTTTTAGAAGGCTGTGATTTTTTCTTGCGTTACAAACGTTTGTTTACATATTGTTTTGAATAATTCTTTTCTTGTGAACCCAGTTTTACGTATTGACAGTGTTTTCTTCTGAAATAGTTCAGGTGTGACGAAGTCGTTAGAGCGATGTGATGGGTAGAGTGAGAAGTTGGCTTAAGAAAATGAAGAAAGCCAAAATATTTTAAATTTCTTCCAAAAGATTAAACAGAACAGAAAATGAGATTAATAATTTTGTAGGTTATGAACTGGAAACGTGTATCTCTGATCAGGAAACCCCGCCAAGGTCATCAAGACGAAAATTCAGTGGAGGTTAATGTAAGAAAATGAAAATGGAAATGAAAATGTTAACAATAGTTTTAGAATAATATACTTGGAAATGCTTTCTGAAGCATTTAATACATTTTGTTGCTGTGTAAATTGTGTGAAACAAAGGATACTATTTGTGGATAACGGTAAAAGTATAGGCTTTGTTTGTAGTTTACATATCATTTATGAAAGTTCCAAAACTGCTCTTTAATGTTTTCGAGCAATATCCCATAACATTAATTTTTTGTGATAAATGTACCTTTTTCTCAAAAACTATTTGGCGTACAATTTTCAAATTTGATACATAGTTGCAGATAACAAAAACAAGAATTTGTATGTAAGGATGTTTCAAATATTGTTTAGATTCTTCATAATGATTTATTAAACTCAAATTATGTGCATCTAATAATATAACATGAATTCAATACTTAATATTTAAAAAACCATAACTAATCCAAACATTTCCTTACATTTACTTATTTATTAGTGTTTACAGAGCAGTTATACAAAATTTCAAATTTTTAATGTGATTGGTTTTCAAACAAAGTGTACCTTTGTAAAGTTAAACACTAAAATTTTCAAATGTTTATATTATAAACAATTTCTGTTTTTTCTACAAATATTAATGATAAATATTTTATCACATATATTTCTTAAGATTACAAAATATCATTATTTTACATCCAATTCTGACTGTTTAAAAAATTATTATACTACGTTGTGTAAATCCTTTACATCCCCCAATAATACTGTGTCATCCACATAAAGTGCTGTTTTTGAGTATGTCATTTCTGGGTAGTTTGCTATATATATGTTAAACAATACGGGAGATAGTAGAGAGCCTTCTGGCAGGACGGCTTTAACGATGTATTGTTTTGATTTATTGTTGTTAATGCTAACTTTAAAATCCCCTTCTGATAAACTTTTAATAATACTTTGAAGATAATCTGAAGTTTCAAATTTTTGTACTTGTAGTCCCAGATGCCGAACTTTAAAAGGCATGCACACTGTCGTAAAAAATAGCTGTGTACAGTTGCCGACACATAAAATGGGTAAGGGCCAAATTCAGAAGTCGTCTTTCTGCGCGTTCTGGCACACTGTACGGAGGATAACGCCATCTGGTTCTTTCATAGTTAACTATTACAAAAGAACATTCTGAACCAACTGCCAACGACTCAGAAGCGATAGGCTAGATTTCCCGCAATCATTATCTCTAGCATAAACATTCCCTATGATAGGCGTGTTTATCCGAAGGGTTGAGAGTATTGGCGTAGAAGGCGTAGGGGGCGGAGGTCGTCGCCTTCGCGTCGTGGTGCAAACCATTCAATCGGCTACAAGAAATATGTCAATAAAGATACTTTCATACATTACGACATAAAAGGTTCAGCACATGCAATAGAATTAGTGGATTTAAAAAAAGTTTAATTACATTTTTCACATAATCCAGGTTTACTTGCGAAAAATAACTTCAATATTATCCCCTCTTTTAACGCAAAACAACTTCAGAACGTCAACAAACATTACGGATCGGAGAAGAAATGAAGTGGGCGAAGGTGGCTCCAGGATCGGAACATAAAATAACCCTTTCCTCTTCAGAATTGCAAAACTTGTAAATCGTCTATAACTTTGCAAATTTTGCGAAATTCTTTCATTGACTTTTCCAAACTGCCTTTTAACGTGATTCAAAATTCCGCAATCTGATCGGCGCTACCGCCTGTAGTTTTCGTGATATATAATTCTTTATACGAAATGAGCATGTCATGACAACTCCCATTTCTTTAAAAGTCCATCTTTTTGCAGTCACAAATCTACCCTTCAAGCCGTTTTCCAAATGCAACGTGCATTGAGCGGCACTCTCTCCATGCGATCCTGACACCACAATGCTATTTGAAATTGTACCTTCAGAACGCTGAACGAGAGTCGCGGAATTTCGTAGTCATATCAAAAGGAACTAGTGTTGTAACATATGTTACGTCGAGTAAAATCATGCAAACTTGAGTTCTTACAAATGTTCCATAAATATGTAAATGCCAAGAAGGTCATCCTACTGGAACGCACAAATTCTCTGAGCATATGAAAGAATAGATCATATTAACAACGAAGCCACTACCTTATAATAGCAATAAAATTCGCAATTTCTTTAATTTATTGTGTTCTTTAAATGCGTCCCGTGTCTGAGAAAAGTAAACACTAATACTATCATTTGAACTAATAACCATTGTTACGATGAATACGTTGAGAATGATTGAACGATCAGAATTCTGCGTTCTTTACCATTTGACTGAAACACCAAATAGAGAACAGCTGAGAATGTGATAAAGAGGAAATAATTATCTAAATATTGATGTCGACATTTTGAAAAAAATGCATAACCTGACATTTTGGGATCCGAATTTGGTTCGGATAATATAATTTTGGGGGTCTCACGAAGCCCGTACGACATCTTTAAAATTTACTCAAAATCTACTCCATTTTTTAAACTCTTATCTTAATTTAAGAAAATTCTCTTGCAATTATTATTTATGTTCGATTTTCAGTAAATCCTTTCAAATTAGAAAATTTGATTTCATTTTTGTGATCTTGGCCTACACCACCAATATTGAAACCATATTTTTTAAATGAAATATATTGCTCAATTTTAGATGTTTCAATTTTATAGTTTGCACTTTTTTAGAATATATTTTTACGTAACTTAGATATTTCGAGTAAAACGATGTTTCATTCGAACACTGTTAGTGTGACAGTGTATTTGTAGTTGTTGTGAATTGAAATATTGTCCCCCTCTATATTGAAAAACTAGTGGTAGACTTAATCGATTTCTTTATAACAGTTAGGCAATATAAAATTCAAGTTAAACTCAAGCGAAAATATTACAATTCCAACTGAAAGAAATGTATTGTTTAGTATTTACAGTTCTTATTTCCTTCGAATTCTTTTCACGTTCATCAAATTTAATGTTCTAAGGTAAGTTGCAAATTCTTTATACAAAATACACATGCAATACTTCAGACTTCACTACAACTGAAATACTTCTGAATTTACAAAATATTCTACCGGGCGATATTCATTGAGTTTTCGCGCGTTTGTCAAAAATCTGGGTTCCAAATTTCATGGAAGAAAATTATGGTGTTGTGGATTGAAAATAACCACGGAATAATGGGGTTTATTCAACGTTTTGGTTTAAATCCCGTCATACGATGATAGTAGCGCCAAAACACGAAAAAACCCGTTTTTGGCAATTTCTTGGAATCTTATGGCCAAATCTGAAAACTATCAGTTCCCCTTCAGGAGACCGAAACGCGTCGAATGACACCTCGTATGTCTCGATTGGTACAAGAGAAGCGATTGAGGCACGGAACCGTATTTTCTCCACGCACGCACAAGAGGAGTTTACTTAAATACTTTATAGGGATTACTCAAGTTCAACCTAATCCTGTACGATAATTTTCGATAACAAATTTTGAGCCGTTTAAAAAAAATTGAAGATTCTCGGGTATTTCATGTAAATTACTCCCAAAAATTATTTAATGCTTTTAAAAATCGCAGAAATTTAACTCTGGCCAGATAGACAGGGGTTTCTCCTGATACTTAAAATATTTTTTTTTTTCAAAACATCCGTCTATCTCCATCTGCTGTCTGTCTCTATCTGCCTCTCTGTCTGCCTCTCAGTCTGCCTCTCTGTCTGAAGAACACTAGCCACTTAACCATACGTAGTATTTTTTCCAAATTGAAGAATCTACTGTCCATATCACTTCAGTCGAAGCTCTGCAATTTTGGAAAACTTTCATTAATCTTTGCGGGCACTTAAATTTGAAAATGTGCGGGGTGCTTCATGTTATCAAAATGACTTCAAATATTTCTTTAGATTTATCGTAAGAATACAGTAAAATACACTTATTAAGGTGGCATAGGTCCGATTTTCATGATAACATTAAATTTTCGAAAATTGTTAAGTTTTACATTTTTGGCGATTGCCTACAACTACAAAATTCAAGATCAAGATTTTTCCTTCCAATAAAATTTGTTCTCCATAGTGAGTTCTTTCCTTCAGGTAACGTACTTTCTTTTAGTATTGTTATTGGATATGTCCACTAACGCATTTTCCGTGATATTCCATTGCATATTTATAATTTTTGTTTTTAGAATTTTTATAAATATTGTAAACAATATAACCAATTACATTTTAAACTATTTTGAGTTGGAGAAAATTTCAAACAAGTTAAATGTATTTATGAAATAATTTAAGTAAAGTACTATAAAATGAATTAAAGTTTTTCTTTAAATTATAATGAAAAGATGTCTTATTGTTGAAACGAAATGCCACTATGTACAATGCAACGCTCTAAAATGAACTCCCTATTGATTAATAGTTTATGTTCCTATGTAGTGTATTTCACACAGAGACAATTTTGCAAAGAAAGTCTAAACTACACAATGGCCTCAAATTCATTATTCATTTATGTTCGGTCGCACTTTTCGGTGACATTTAATACGAAGTAGGCGTTGAAGGCCTGGAAGAAGGAAAAATGTGTGTTATCGCTGTTGGCTTTGCGACCAAACCTTCAGGGTTACCATTGCATTTCTCTTAAGTCTGTGGGTTCCGGAACTGATATTTCAACATTCACTTGAGAACACATTTTGCAAATCAAGAGATAGAAATGATGAAATGACTGGAGTTTTCAAACGCTCTCTTTTGAATACTCATCAATAGTCCTACTGACAATTGTAATTAGATATTCGGTCAATTGTCGATAAAATGCCGTACTCTGACTAGAGAATTATGTGATCCCTAATGCGAAAGACATTATTTAGGAATGGAATTGGTGGGTCGAAAATATGTTTTAATCGCGGAATTCACACAATCCATTTGTGCAACTTACAACCTTTACAAATTTAAAGGGTACCCCTGGTAATAATGGTAAAAAGTTCCCCTAAGGCAAATGACATAGGAATACATACACTGTAATTCTGACACAAAAATAATATTTTTGAAAATTTTCTTAGTCCCCGTCCCACCATCCACACGCTTCTTCAGCCTAAAACGTGTTTTTGAATTTTAAATTTTTCGTCAATTTAACACTGTTTTATCTGACTGAAAAATATTATAAATAAGAAAATAATTTCTATAATCAGAAAAACATTTTGTGATATTTTCTAAGATCAAATTCAAATACAAAAACATTTTTTTAAAAGGGAAAAAGTAATTTTTACTGTGTCTTAGATCCCTGAAACAGGCTCCTGAAAATCTTAAAAGTTCCTCTTAAAACGCAAATTGTGATTTATTTTTCAGATTTTCCAACTGCTGGGCTGCAATAAAAAATAATAAAAACCTGCCGCACCACATTAAATCTCCTTGACTATAAATATACTTTAAAAATGACTGAAACACTTCTGTGAATTTATTTTGGAGTTTATTATAAATTTGCATACATTTTGGTAGCAGCCAGTAATATTCTGACCTTGAACTGACCTTGAATGTAGTTCCAAATTATAATTTTTTTTAACTTTCTAGTTCATTGAATAAGTATGTCACACGCTAAGGAAAGACGATGGTTTTGGCAGTTTAAAAGAAACTATCGGCACAGAACCTTGTATGTGTTGTACTGGGTGGGTAGAGAATTACACCTCACCCTACAGATTTTTGAAGTTTGCAGATTATGACGTACAAAACAACTGGATAATTGGAACTCACGGGAATATCTTCAAAGCGATGTTTCCTAGGCCTTTTAAGTCAGGTATGCGTGCCTTACGAGGACACGGCTTTTTTCGAGGACAAGTAAATTCTTACAGATGACGTGTTTTGGGGGACGGGTAGATGACAAAGGGGAAATAATGAGGGACAGTTTGGGTGCAGATGAATGATAGATGAAAGACATGAGGAAATGAAGGAAGACAGATTGGACCCGGATTATGGTCTTACGCAGTAAATGAGTAGGCAGTATGTCGGTTTCTTCAGGACTGCCTATGGGCTCACCTCTCTCTCCTCTTCTTGCTGATATTTTTGGATTCTTTGGAACAGACCATCTTCCTTTCAAACCATCCACTTCTCAGAAATATTACATACTAGCGTACCCGTGAGAGAACTCTCGCATGGTAAACCCCCACCCTTTCCTATCCATTTCTCTATCCTTTCCATAAAAAAGGAGAGGAACTACTAATGTACACAGAATATCAAACAAAATGACAATGTAATTGATGCAATTGATGTCGGACACAAATTTTCAATAAAAGTTTATTTTGCGTTATAGAGAAATGTTCTTAGAACTATTCATAATTCTTTAAAACCATTTGAAAAAATTATTCAATCTTCATTTAAAGTTAGCTTTTTGCTTTCCTTGATAGTCACAAATATAATAGAAAAGGTTTTTACTCTTGAAAAGGCCAAGTAAAGTAGTGCGAAAATAGCGGATCGGGCAAATACAGATCTACTCTTTGCAATATTATTTAAATATCCTAGATTTGTTATGAAGAACCGAGTGGGTTTTGGAGAGTCAGGGTGCCAGCTTGCTGGGGTGGGAAAATTGAAAAATTATTTGTATACTAAAAAGTATTGAATTATTTTCTGCGTCCTTACGTACCTCAAGAAAAGCAATTCCGAGCCAAAAAAATAATCAAACTAATGTTTTCACCTTTGAGAACTAAATACCATTTGTTAGCACTAGAAACAATTTAGTAGGCATTAGTAAGCCCACTTCGGTACATGGTTGCTCAAATGATGTTTGCATTTTTAATATCTTAACGAACCGAGACCTTGAGTTTAATATCAAACGGTGTTTTATTTACAATATGAGTTTGCAGCTGGGCGTTGGTGTACATACTTCCAGACACCGCCAACATTTAAATAGTGCGTTTGGACTGCGATCGTTGGCAGTTGTCGAGTGACTTTCGCTATTCTTTCTATAATTTTAAATGTAGTCGTTTTTTTAATTCACGTAGTATTGTAGGCTAGCGGGTTTTGATGTTTGTTTTCCATTTATTTCAAGCTATTTTACTTTAGCTACTTTAAAAAGTTTGTCCTTTGTGTTGTGCCATAGCACTAGTTTTCCCCTACTACCTCTGCGTACCCATGCGTACCCGTGAGAACTCTCGCATGTTAGACCCCCACACTCATCTATATCTTATTTTCATTCTAAGAGGGAAAGTAGTTAACGAGATGTATTTATTTGTTCAAAAATCTATAAAGATAACCTGCAATGTACTAACACAATAACAAATAAAATTAAAAAAACAATGCAATTGATGTGTAAAGGAAATTTTCAATACATATTTATTCAATATCATGGAGATTTTTTATTGGAATAATTCCCAATACCTCCTAAAAAATTTTGAAGTGATTATTTAATATTATTTGTCAGTTAGATTTTAGCTGTTCGTGATAGTCACAAAATTATTAGCTTTTTACTTTTGAGAAAGTTACGTGTCTGAACCCGCTGTCATCCGACGCAGTCGGAGTGCAGTCTGTGTGAGCTTCTTGGCAGTAAGCCTCGTGAATGCAATGCTCGCAGAACGTTGTTTTCGACATGTGCTACGTGTTCAGTTTAAGGTCTAGTCTGTGCAATGCTCGCAGAACGTTGTTTTCAACATGTGCTACATGTTCAGTTTAAGGTCTAGTCTGTGCAATGCTCGCAGAACGTTGTTTTCGACATGTGCTACATGTTCAATTTAAAGTCAAGTCTGCAATGCTCGGAGAACGTTGTTTTCGACACGTGCTACGTGTTCAGTTCAAAGTGCAGCGTTTAGTAACCGTAAGCTGCAACAATCTCTTCATTATGAGCCTCTCCCTTGTGTCGCCTAACGCGAGGGGAATTCAACAACGCTGCCTGAAATGCTGCCTGTGCCACGTGTTATGTGATGGTGTGTTTCTGGTGAGCGCCAGACTGTGACAGTTTCTTCATTGCGAGCCTTTCTGCCTCGTGTCCCCTGACGCGAGCGGAAGAAAATGTCTGCATGTGTAACTGTGCAAATGTTGATCAAACACTGTATCTCTTAGTTGCCTATTATGCTTGAATTTAATATATGTGTTTTATGTCACTTATAAACTTACTTTCCTTAAGTACAACAGCAGTAATCTCACAAACAGATGCAACCCGTCCAAAGCTGGTCCTTCAAATTCCTCTGAATAAGTTAAACTATCGAAGGTGTTGGAGGGAAGAGAACAGGATATTCCCGAAATGCAAGAAAAGTCTACTGCTCTCTCTCTCACAACCTCATTCTCCCACAAATAAATTGTCAGCTATTTTCTTGTACTTGAAAACTGATGATGATGGCTAAGCCATCGAACGCTGCTCTTGTTGAAATAAATAACATTGTTGGCAATGACAACACCTGTGATCATTTAATTTTAAATGCCAACGACATTTCACCACTAAACCGATCTTAGGCAGTATACTACAAAATACGACTTTTATAACAATTCTTCTTTACAATTTTGCATATTTAGTTCTTTTGAGTGCCCCCTCTCCACAGCATGAGTGGACAGGAAAGAAGCCGAAATCAATGTAAAATTAAATTGAAGGAAAATATCAAAATAATCTTACACGATAAAATAAAGGTACTATTTTATTTTCTGTGCGTTTTTATAGCAATATTGGAAGCAATATTGGAATGGGCTCCTTCGCACAGTACCAGGTCTATAAATATTTATAATTTGTAATTCAAAATATGAAAGATATTGCCTGAGAATTGTGAACATAAGTTTTGTTTGTTTTTTATGAATTGCCTTAATATTTGCTATTTTGAAAATATCGTCTCCTGTATTACTTCAGTAGTATATCTTTGGGTTCCGGCTCTTACACGCAACCAGTCTTTATAAATGAGGGCTCTAAAGAAAGAGAATTTCACGGAGACTTGACGAATTTCATTTTGACTTTAAAAATATGGATGATTTCTTTAAAAAAACGTGTCGAAATATTCACGTACAATGCAACCCGCATCACATGTCAACCTATATCGGCAAACAACTCGTAAACAAAGCATTTTAGAGCCTTAAAAAATAAATAAAAGAGCCTTAGAATTTAGAGCCTTAAAAATATTAAAGGTAGTAATATAATATTATAACAAATCTTCAACAACATTCAAGCTCGTCCTTCATCAGTAGTCTTCATAATCCTGCGCTTCATCACATCAAGAATTATTTTTTTAGTGTAATGTATTTAAAAATTAATGCAAGTTAGTAGATATTTAAAGATTTGATATTTGTAATTTTATTATTTTATCTTATAGATTGTGACGTATTATAATTAAAGGCCTGATGATGGAGACACATATAGTCTCCGAAACGTTGCCAAGATAATAAATATGTTATAATTAAGACTATCTATAATTATTTGGAACTTTTATATACTCAGAAGTTAATAAGCCTATTCCACAAATGAAATTACGTCCAACAGAGTTTCAAAATGCGCCAAATATCGAAAATAACTGAAGGTTACGTTAAAATCAAACAGGTTATGTTAGAGTACATACGGACATCGACACAACGGTCGATATATACCGCGTCCTAAGATAAAGATAAAGTTTATGAATGTCCAGTAAAGAGAAGCGGTAAGAAAACTCGGATAGAAAATGCGATAACGTTTTTGAAATACACCACCCTGATTGGGGCTCTTTATATGTATGGTTAAACATCACTAGTTTAATTCCACATCACTAGTTTAATTCTCTCTAATGTCGGAAAAATATCGTTTAAATAACTAAGATTTTTTTACCATTTCAAATACAAACTTTTAGTAGAGTATCACCTGATAATCAAAATAACCTACTAATTGGTTCGTCAGAGTTGGGCAGTATCGAAAATACTTGTATTTAAAATACGTATTTTTGATACTTTTGTATTTTGTATCGAAAATACATATTTAAACATGTATTTTGTATTTGTATCAAAAATACTTTGTGATAGTATTTTGTATTATCAAAATACAAAAATACTTTTTCTTAATCCGTCAGAAACATTGATTGGGCCAGTAAATGGAGAGGGTCCCGCCACGTGGACGAGTGCGACCGGACCTCCGGTTCCTCCCTTACGTTTTTTTCCCTTCGTCGGTTCAACCGGAGATAACCGGAGGAGCGCTGTAATCATGATGTAAGATACATTTCTTACACCGTGGCTGTAATCGCGAGCTCCGATTCTATTTCTCGGAGAGCAGGCTCCGCGTGCCAGAACGAGTGCTACCCATGTGTGTGCCTCGTGGCCCTGTGGTTGTGCGCAGTGATTAAAAACTAGTGCTTGCGTTGTTTTTAAGCGCTGATATTTCGTTGTGGTATATTTAGGTAAAAATCTATTTTTTTCCTCGGTACCTTGTACTAAATGAAGCTTTATATATACATTTTAAGTTTATTTGAACTAAAACCCGTCAATTTTGTAGCGCCTAAAAGAGCCTATTTCAACATTAATGCCTACTTGTGCCTATTTTACATTGAAAAACCTACAATGATACTAATTTGCCTAATTTCTTTTGTCTATGTCTTTCTTTTGTCTTTTACCTTTTTTCTTTCGTGTCAGCGCAACAGACAAGGATGATATTTAAAGATCGGATTTTTGCGCAGTAAAACTCCATAAAACTTGCAATAAAAACACCAAAAGGTGCAAAATCATGCAATGAAAATATTAAAATTTTGCAAGACAGTGATATGTAGCCTAAAAACTCCAGTTAATCCATTAATCAACTTATTTTATATCTGGGATGTGATATTTAGGGCGATTGAAATATGATTTTTGTTTTTATTATAAGGTTATACATAATGTTTAATCAAATCATATTTGATATGTTAAATATTATGCGCACTACCAAAAATTAACTTAGCATAAAAATACAAAAAAGTAAATACAAAAAATTAAAAATACAAATAAATGTTCAGAAGTCAAAAATAATTAAGTTGAAGAAATGATCTAAATAGTTTTCATTCGAAGTTACAATTATGTTTGCACTCCTCGCGCGACAGCCCGCGTACGGGCCCATGGCCTTCCAGCAGCGCTCCGGCCTCGGTGTGGTTAGCACAAAGACATCCCTACACTGTATTCTGATCTTCTCAACCTGAGAAGCGAGTTTCCTCATCGTCACACAGCAACATACTCGGACATTGCAGGGAAAACGCACACTATAAACTTGCCCGACCGGGAATTGAACCCGGGGTTGTGTCATGGAAAACTAGCACGCTGACCAATGAGCTAAGCCGCCAGGCGCAATTATGTATATTTCCAAATTATTTTCTGAGAAAGTATTATATCTTCTATCAATCTATCTTTCAGACAGGGAAAGTTTCCTTCTACATTTGCATTTGTCTGTGTGCCGAGCCTCACTCTAGCGTACGTGTGAAAGCAGCTAAAAGCGGTAAAAACTGCGTTTATTCTCCCTTGATTTCCCAGGGCATAATCTGTTCCGACAATGTCGATGAATTTGAAACGAAGTGCGCTTGCCACCAAGCTTCGCGCCCGAACATAAGGTCAAATGTGACTCGCGCATGCAGTCTCGTGTTCGTAAGCACAACGATATTTGATCTGATTGAGAAGATAGACCCCGAACATAGATAGCGTTGGCTGAGCGGCCGACACCAAGGGCCGCGGACCTAGTTCGTGGTAACATCGCATATTCGTGCTGCAGTAGCTCACTGTCGGAAATTTTAATTAGACAATAGGCATCATGAAATGTACAGACGCTCACTTCACAGGGCAACAAAATGCGGAATTAATACATATTACACTGTTTCACAGACTACCCGAATGCAATACTGGGTTATGACATTAAAACTTTTTCTTAAATAAAACATTTTAAAAAGATTCATTAAAACAAATTGGTAATATAAAAAATATATCTTAAGCAATAAATTACGAATCATGCAAATTTGTCCAGTAAATTCCCAACATTTGCAATTTTCTGGCAGCATTACCTAAAACGTGCAATATCGTGCAGTAACCCCCAAAACGTGCAATTTCGTGCAAAATAAAACTGGTATTAAAATAACGCCTGTTTCATGATTCAAATTTCTGTCAAAGTTTCATCCAATTTTAAGTTAGCAAACAAAAGATGCAATTTCACGGGAATCCGGTCTTTAATGATATTAATTGTAAGTTACTTTTAACAACCTAAATTGCATTCGTCTTCTTACTTGTATATCTTTTTATCCCCTTGTCTCATTTTGTCGCCTGTAAGAGAGCGAGAAATGAATACACCGGAGAAGGATCTAGCGATAAGTCTCCATGCCACTACTTCCTGACTTCGTGGAGAAGCTGCCTCCGTTTCTAAGATAAAGCGATTGGATTTCCCCGAAAGCAAAGTGATCTTGACCGATAAGAAACATTCATTTTCTCTTGAGAATTTGGAGAATGTATTAGTAATTTATTGTAAGGAAAAATACGGTAGGAATAATTCTAGCTATAAACAAACTTTTTCATAAATAGTATTTTCGCAAAATGTTCAATACAACATCTACGTGATGTTGATTTACGCTCTTATCTTTGAGAAATGTAATGAATGGTCAAAAAGTGAATTTTCTTGTAAGTTTCGACTTTTATTAGTGCATATTCTACCATTTAAATAGCCTAACAGATGCTGAAAAAACCTATTTTAGGCACCTAAAATGCATATTTTAAAACATAAAAATCCGCGGTATTCATCAGATATACATATTATTTGTGATGTATTTTCATACTTTAAGTCTGAAAGGCATCTTGGTTAATTGTCTATAACCTGCAATATTTGTGCCAAACTATCACCTCCCAAGAACTCATGGTGAGATCTTTAAACTCCAAGTATTCCTTTGGCCCTTAGCATGGACAAGATGCCTTTCAGACTTAAAATATGAACATACATCATAAATGATAGGGGCCGTCCATAAATTACGTAACGCAAATTGCGAGAATTTTCAATACCCCCTCCCCCCTTGTAACGCACTTCCCTATCTCTATGAAAAGCATCGTAAAGCTGCCTCAGACCCGAGACTTACTACAAAACCTCATCGAATTACTTCATTTCAGCTAAAATGTTATCAGAATTTCATACAGAAGATCACGGTTTGCAGCAATTTGTTATTACTTTAACACAACGTTCACACATTTGATATCAGTATCTCTTTTTCAAATAACTCTTGGCGTTTAATAAATGGCGGTTCCAATGCTGATAAATGGCCCAGTCAAGTTAGACCAAAAAATGGTGATCAAAGGGAAGAAATTTTGGAGTTCTGAGGCTTGGCATGATTGATTGTACCTACTTCATAACGCAGTATGTACCCTCGGTCTCACAAAATATGGGCGATGTCCTGAACCGAACTTCACCTCCGTTTGCATACCCCTGCCCCACCCTATGGGATGGAGCTGACCAATCGGCTTTAGCTTTCTTTCAGAGGGGCGGGACTATTCTTCGTGAACATTACAAAATGGTGGCAATCGCGAGTTTTATTATGGTAAATATTTGAAAGTAAATATTGAAGCAACGAACAGTTTTACATAAGTTGTAGTATATACATTTAATTACATAAAAAAAGGCATGCAATTTCCTAGTAAATGCACATTTCAAAACAATTTTAATACGCTTTTTTTGCAAAAAAAAAAACAAACAAACTCGACAATGAGTAATAGGTTCCATATCCACATTTCATCGTTTATTATAGTAATATTTAATATACAATGTAAATAATTTGTCACAGTAACCTGCCTAACCTAGTTATTTTATTAGAAAACATAAATAACTTTAAAAAATACGTTTCAGAGTCAGTTGCAAAACACGTCTCCGAGATAGCAGCTTTCAGTTGTGAATTACTTCATTCGATTTTCAGAAGACCAAATGCAAAAATACTGTGTTGCGGAACATGACTATATTTTTTTGAAAAATAATTTGATATGTAAAATAATAAACAAAATAAGAGTATTTAAAGTTCATTTAGTCACAATGTAAGCTTTTAGCTGCAGACTTTATTGGCAAGTGCAGCCGTAAGCAAACGAATGAGGTCTGATCTTTTATTTGGGGAATCAGAATTATTTCACGTCAGTATAAGGTAAGAGTGATTGCATTTTACATGGTGTTCTTTAGCGAGAACATTAAATATCATATGTGATACCTCATTAGTGAGTAATTTTACGTGAGAATAAGGACCGAGGTATGATTCTTAAAAAATATTTTTAAATCTGAATGTTTGCAAAGCAAGAAACTCCAACTTTAGTCTACTGCGTATTCACTTGGAATATACACTCATCAATATGTGTGATTTACACGTAATTTATGTTTTATTTACAATCCAAACCAATGGAATTAAAGTAAAACAATTTGTATTTTCACGTTACGATATTTTTATTTTCGGAAGACGAGCAATGCACACAATGTTTTTCACATGACATTGGAATTAAATCGTGTTACACCCACTTCTTCCAGATAAGCAAACCTACGCAAACACTGTTTTCCCTAATCCACAAAAGATCACTAAAGAACCACATAAGGCATAAAACGTTTCAAAATTGTAATTGCCAATATTGTTTCCAAATTTTGTAAAATTTAGGGAAGTTCCACTATAATCTATGGAATACAAATAGGGATCCTCTTCTGTAAAATTTCGTTGCATAATTTAATTTTACTCTTTTTTTATATATTTTTACATTTTTTAGAAAATTGCCAATTCTGTAATTGGATATGTCCACAAACGCATTTTCAGTGATATTGCATTGCATATTTATAATTTTTGTTTTTTGAATTTTTAATAAATATTGTAAACACATATAAACAATTACATTTTTAAAGTATTTTGAGTTGGGGTTTCAAAGAAGTTAAATGTATTTATAAAATAATTTAAGTAAAGTACTATAAAATGAATTGGTAATATATGTTCACATGTGATTAATAGTGCGAGTCCAAAGGATCCAGCAAATTTAAAAAGTGTAATATACAAATTAAAGTTGATTCTTTAAATTATTATGAAAAAATGTCTTATTGTTGAAACGGGATGCCACTATCTACAATGCAACGTTCTAAAATGAACTCCATGTTGATTGATAGTTTATACACGTATGTAGTGTATTTCACGCAGAGACAATTATGAAAAGAAAGTCTAAACAACACAATGACCTCAAATTCATTATTCATTTATGTTTGGTCGCACGTTTCTGTGACATTTAATACGCAAGTAGGTGTTGAAGGCCTGGAAGAATGAAAAATGTGTGTTATCGCTGTTGGCTTTGCGACCAAATCTTCAGGGTTACCATTGCATCTCTCTTAAGTCTGCGCGTTCCGGAACTGATATTTCAACATTAACTTGAGAACACATTTTGCAAATCAAGAGATAGAAATGATGAAATGACCGGAGTTTTCAAACGCTGTCTTTTGAATACTCATCAGTAGTCCTACTGACAATTGTAATTAGATTTTCGGTCATTCGTCGATAAAATGCCGTCCTCTGACTAGAGAATTATGTGATCCCTAATTCGAAAGACATTATTTAGGAATGTTATTTGTGGGTCGAAAATATGTTTTAATCGCGAATTTGACACTATCCTTTGGTGCAACTTATAACCTTTACAAATGTAAAGGGTACTCCTGGTAATAATGGTAAAAGGGTCCCCTACACCAAATGACATAGGAGTACTTACCAAATATTCCTAACACAAAATTAATATTTTTGAAAATTTTCTTAGTCCCCGTCCCACCATCCACACGCCTCTTCAGCCTAAAACGTGTTTTTGAATTTTAAATTATTTATCTGACTGAAAAATATGATAAATAAGAAAATAATGGATACAATAAGAAAAACATTTTTTGATATTTTCTAAGATCAAATTCAAATACAAAAACATTTTTTTAAAGGGAAAAAGTATTCTTTACTGTGTCTTAGAACCCTGGTACGGGCTCCAGAAAATCTTAAAAGTTTCTCTTAAAACGCAAATTGTTATAATTTTTTCTCTTCAGATTTTTCCAACTGCTGGGTTGCAAATAAAAAAAAATAAAAACCTGTCCCACCACATTCAATCTCCTTGACTATAAATATACTTTGAAAATGACTGAAATACTTCTGTGGATTTGTTTTGGAGTTTATTATAAATTTGTTAACATTCTGGTAGCACCCAGTAATATTCTGACCTTGAATGTAGTTACAAATTATAATTTTGTTTTACTTTCTAGTTCTTTGTATAAGTATGTCACACGCTAAGGAAAGGCGATGGTTTTGGCAGTTTAAAAGAAACCATCGACACAGAACCTTGTAAGTGTGATGCTGGTGGATAGAGAATTACACCTCATCCTACATCGTACAGATTTTTGAAGTTTGCCGATTATGACGTACAAAACAAAGATTTTTGCAACACACGGGAATATCTCCAAAGCGATGTTTCCTAGGCCTTTTAAACCAGGTTTGCGTGTCTTACGAGGACACGACTTTTTTTTAAGACAAGTAAATTCTTACAGATGACGTGTTTTGAGGGACTGGTAGATGACAAAAGGGGAAATGATGAGGGACAGTTTGAGTGCAGATGAATGATAGATGAAAGACATGAGGAAATGAAGGAAGACAGATTGGACCCGTATTATGTTCTTAGGCAGTATTCTACAAAATACGACTTTTATGATAATTCTTCTTTACAATTTTGCATATTTAGTTCTTTTGGGTGCCCCCTCTCAACAGCATGAGTGGACAGGAAGGAGGCCGAAATCAATGTAAAATTAAATTGAAGGAAAATACAAAAATAATCTTTCACAATAAAATGAAAGGTACTATTTGATTTTCTGTGCATTTTTATCTCAACCTTCAGCAATATTGTAATGGGCTCTCTCGCACAGTACCGGATCCATAAATATTTATAATTTCTAATTCAAAATATAAATATTTTTGAATAAAATGATGAAAGATATGTTGGCTAAGAATTGTGAATTTAATTTTGTTTGTTTTTTATGAATTGGCTTAATTTTTGCTACTTTGAAAACATATGAAAATATTCCTGGGTATAAAAAATCAGTGAAAATGTGAGTTAACGGTTGCAGGTGCACAGTTTCCAATGAGCAATCGGAAAATTTATAAAAACATATTGAACACTTTTTGTTTAGACTATTCTCAGAATTTCACTAGAAGAAGTTTCGGATACAAACATTTGTCGAAAAAGTTTCGAGAAAAGTATGACGTTGGCTTTTTTGGTTTTAGACCCTTATTTTGATCAAACCCAAATCTGGAAAAGTATTGGTTGTAAACTCTTGCAACATTTACTGCATTCGACATTCAGGTAGTAGAAACAAAAAATTATCTTGCAGCGCACAGAGGCCAAAACCGATCTCTAAATATCCTCGAAAATGGATAATCTCTCTTTCATCAATTCACACTAATCAAAAGAACCCCTTTAATTTTGAGAAATACGTACATGAAGCCCCCATGAGAATATCGAAATGTTCTGCAACATATTCTTTTAATTTTTATTGATCGAATAAAGCAAAGTTTGCTAACAAAATGTCTCAGTACTTTTGCACATACAGACTCACTAAAGCAATAACAATTTGAAACTAGTGGTGCTACAGAATGGCACAGACTTTCCCATAATAGTAGTATATTTCTTTTGGTCTCAGCTAGATATTCGGAGTTGCCATATACTCTTGCCAGCTGTCAGCTATCGCCGGACAAATTGCTTTTTTAAACATTTTCTTACTTTTTCGGTTTCTTAACAGTAGAACGGAAATATTATTTTAAGACTATTAAGAAACTGTGAAAGCTCATCCCAAATGGGAATTTTCATTGAACAATGTGGAGCCGTTTTTAAGAAAATGGCATTTCAACGCTTCAATAAAATTTGAAGCTCTTTTTCCCAGAAAATTTTTGGGGTTTCGAAAACTTCATTAGAAGTCATTTAAAACACATTTATTCACAAATACAATGGTGTGTACAAATTGTGGAAAACGTGCATAATAACGGTGTGAGAGATCCTTCAAAACAATTACATTGTGTCATTTTTGAAAAAGAACTCCAAAATGAACTTTACCTCACATTAAAGAGTTCAATTAGCATTATCCGTTCGAAAAATTTGAAGAAAAAATTGGAGAAATTTTTGAGAAAATGGAGTTTGAGCGTTTATCGAAATGCGGAATTTTGAGCTACTTTAAAAAACTTTCTAAAAATTTGGGGATACTTTACATGAAGTCCTCCAGACATTTTCATAATCATCTCAAAAACGGACCAAACATTTTTCTTTAAATTTCTTGTAAGAATAGAGTAAAATACACTTATTAAGCATGTGTAAGTTCGATTTCCACGGATAACTCAGAATTTTCAAAAACTGCAAATGTTTGGATTTTTTTCGGTATCTTCCTCCAACTACAAAATTGAAGATTGTGATTTTTCCTTCAAATAAAATTTTTTCTCCAAAGTCAGTTCTTTCTTTAAGAAACGTTTTCGACACATTACGAAACACTTTTTAGAAACGTTTAGTAGTTTTCACGCAATATTGCGTGCAATGTGTGCAATTTGAAAAAATTACAAAAAAAACGATTTTCTCAAAAACGGCTCCAAAATTGTTTCTTTGAACTTTTGGTAGTGATAGTGCCTAATGTACTCTACGAGATGACATAATCGTCATGTTGCTCTTTTCTTTTATTTTTTCATAACTTACAAAAGAGAAATTTCTCTGAATTGTCTCCCACGTTGCTAATATTTACATTAACGGCAATTTGTTAACATTATATTTATGAGTACATGTGCTTTAAATAATGTCAAATAAAGTTTGTTGAAAATTCAACCGCTTTCTGTGAAATCTAACCCAAAATTCTGCATCTTCAGAAACGCTCAAACGCTATTTTCTCAAAAATGTCTCCAAATTTTTTCTCCACAGGTTTCGAAGGGATAGTGCTATTTGCACTCTTTAAAATGACGTAAAGTTTATTTTGAGGTATTTTTTGTTTTGTCAAAGATTACACAAACGTACTTTTTTGAAAGATCTCACACCACTAAAATACACTTTTCCCATAATTTGTAAACACTATTTCTTTGTAACGTAATGTGCTTTAAATGAATCCAAGTAAAGTTTTTCGAAAACACAAATGATTCCTGTGAAAAAGAGCTTCAAATTTTGCATTTGCAGTAACGTTTAAACGCAATTCTCTTAAAACCGCTCCAAATTTTCCAAAGAAAATTGCCATTAAGGACGAGCTTTCACTGTTCTTGAATATTCGTAAAATAGTATTTCCGTTCTACTATTAAGAAACGGAAAAATTAATAAAATGTTAAAAAAGTAATTTGGGCGGCGATAGATGGCAACTGGCAAGAATATATATGTCAAGTCCGAACAGCTAGCCAACACCAAAGGAAATAGAAAACAAATAAGGGAAGGTCTGTGCCTTTCTGTAGCACAACTAGTTCGTTATCAGGACCCGGCCATGAATGTTTTCTGCCTAAAACCCACCTTATTATCGCGCAGCATTACATAACTTTCCCTATACTACGTGTATTACTCCGTATATACGTATGTATACGGGAAAGTAAAAATGAGATTTTCTTATTGCCTACGCCATAGTTTTTATTAACTGTTTCCGGGAGAAGAACTTCGCTTCACCTTATGGCAGAAGGTGCGATTTTCAATAAAAACCTTTGGGATTTCGACCATTGAAAAGATTGAAAATTTTCGATATCCTTCCACAACTACACTATTAATTACACATTAAGATTTCTTTCTTAATGCAATATATTCTTCAATGTTAGATCTTTAAGGTTAGTGTCTTCAAACGTTAGTAGTTTTCCCATATTTTTGAGTTATATGGTGACAATGAAATGTTCTTCGAACCCGAATCTCTTCAATTCACAAGCTAGAGATGTATTTCTTAATGCAATCTGTTTCAAAATTGAATTTTGAAATCAATTTAATTTACAAGTTTGTTTTAAAAACACGAGTAGCTTTTGAAATTTATCGAGAGAATATTCTGGTGTCACCGACTTCCTAATGTGCAAAATTGTGCCCAAGTGAGTATGGGAAGAGGTAGCTCAGTTGGTAGAGTGTTTGCTTCGAGAACCAGAGGACTGGAGTTCATGTCCGGCCCTACTCATGGCCTTTCTTTATATTTTTTGAAAATGTTGTACGTGTGGAGCACAATACATCGAAATCAACTGTTGACGTGGGATTCGTATCAAATTTTTCGATATCAAAAATTTAATGCATATATTTTTTTCGATCGGTCATCGTTTGATTAAGAGTTTTATAATAAGGATGAAGTGTTAATAGTGTAAAATTTGTAATATTTTAATCAACCATCACCAATAATACGAGAAACTAAGAGCTTTTTTATTTGAATGTGTGTAGGTGAAATAACTGCGTGATGATATATGTTTTTTTTTGAAGTCGATATATGATTGTTAGATTCTCTGGTTACTTGCTGCAAACGAAATAACTTCTGAATTCTTTCCTGAATTTCGGACGCTGTCGAAACTCGTGTACTACATTTACTTCAACCTTATCACGTCTGCCAATCTGACCTTGGACAGAGGCGAAAGGTGATAAGGCCTGAGCGCAAAGCTAGAAACAACGTGCCTGCTAGCGACAACACCATTACGTTCAACCGATACATTTATAACTAGAATTACTTATTTCATAGGATTGCGTAGATTGCTCTGCATTTTTATTGTCCCCCAGAGGTAGTTTATTTAATATTTTAAGTTACAGAAATGGGAAAAAGCAATGAATGTGAAGACACAGATTCGTATGATTCTAAACTGTATCAGTTCGCAGGCAGGCGTACGACTGTGTTAGTAGTGCAATAGCCTAGACTCGAAATGGGAGAATAGAGGATTGCGTGTTCAAATCCGGTAAAACCCTGGCAGTTTATTTTTACTTGACGAGCAATGAAAATAAATTCCAAATAACGATGTCGAGAATCTTGTAAACATTCTCTTGTTTTGCGAGAAGAAACAATTTTATCACAATACTGCGATGTTTTTGTACGTACGTTTATGAACTGTTCGTTCACTAGATTAATCACTTTCCCATATTTTTCTTTTCATACACCTCTTTTGGTTTTATATCATTACGTTCGTTTTCTTTCGAAACTCTAATATTACTCCCTTTCTCATTCCTTCGTGTCTCTCTGCGTCTAAGAATTTTGTCAAGTTCTCTGGCTAAAATCTCTTCTTTGCTTAAATCGTACATTTTGCTATTAATAATACTAAATAAAGAAAAATGTAAACAAAATATTTTGGAAGGATACGATTGGAACTCACTTATTTACATCTCGTTTTACGGGATACGACGTCAGCCGTTCGTCTACCAACGTGCTTTTACAAAGTTAACTTTTTGAAGACTAACTAGGCGAAACATCACCTACAGATAAATAACAACTGAGCAATGTGTCCAAATGACAGTAAAATACTACACATTTTTTTACTGTTTAGTTTGCAAAACCTTTCTCCTTCTATTGTAACTTCTATTTGCAACTCTCATTTAAGAAACAAAATTTATGGAATACCTGGGTGTGTCACGTCTCGTTCACCGAGTTGTCTCCCAGCATTTTACAAGATCAATGATCACCCTTAATTTGATTTCCCCATTTCCTCCCTACTGTTTCTTTGGAGTCAAGGACGATATTATGTCCAAACATGTATAGAAATACCTTACCAATCTAAATACTACTAAAAATTAAAAGATTGAAATAATATCTATCTGCCACGTTTCTGAAAGGACAGGAATATCTACAAAGTGAAAATTCTCAACTTGTACCTAAAGATAGAATTATATCTTGAATATATACTTTAATTGAACACTAGAATACAATTATACATAACAGCATATAAATATTAAATTTGTCCAACGTGCATTTTGTGAAGTACTCCCAAAAATTATTTTATCAGAATCAAACTATACTCTCAACTAGTTCGGTTATGTATTTTCGTCAAGATGACTTCAGTGCACTGCAGTGCCGCTGATCGGAAAGTCGAGCCCCGACCGTGACGGGATCATCGACATTAGCTAGATATCTAGGACGAATTCATTCGCTGTGTGGAGGGGAATTTCAGCGGTCGGCTGCTCTTATGTGTAGTTTTGCGTGTTTTTTCGGATCACAACCACGCGAATATCGCAGCAGTACGGTCGGCGCGATCTTCCATTCCCTTTCCTTGCTCTGTCGTCACCCTTTACTTACACACATCACATTTACATGTAATACACTGACAGACGTGCCAGGAGACCGGTCGGGAGCTTAGAGCTGGTCCCGTCTCTGACGCCGCGCCGTTGCTGGGAAATATCTGGTTGGGGAAAACACCACTAGCCGAGAGGTAGTTCGGAGCCGGGTCTCACTTACCATCCAGCGGTGAAAGATGAACCTCCCTCAGGGGAAAACATACACTACACTTACGGGACTAATTACTTAAGCCGTTAACGTGTCAGGAAACACTAATCAATCAATCGATATCAATGAATCACTCTATTATTTCCTCTATACAACGTTCTCGTCTGTCCTCTACCGTGTGTCTCAGTCAAATGGTAGAGATCAGAGGCTTCTGGTTGTCCTATTGCGGGAAAAAATGGCTCGTTTTATTGGCCTTCCAACAATATTTATTAATCAGAATGAATTCGATAAATTTCTGCTTAAATCACATCATAGAAGAAAATTATCTACCAACTCCATTCGACTTCGCAATATCAGGAAGCAGAGATTATCCCGATGTCTCTTATCATTCGGCTAACGCAGTGTATAACATTAGACATTCACAGACATCATTACTACTTAAATACTGTCAATTAATATTTGTAATATTGGAAAATTAAGAATAGATAATGGAAATGAGACTTTGTTTTTAACAGCACTTTCCACTGGCTGCGATAGCCCAGTGACATCATTTGTTGTCCATGCAGCTTTGTTGACAAGACCTAAGGGTCTAATCCCAACTGTGGTGGATGTTTGAGTTTAGATATGTGTCTAGGTAGAATTTAGCTAGTAGTTAGAGGAGAATTCCAGTTATCGCCTCCTCTGATGCAGTATATTTCCATGCTTTCTCCAAACAACACCAGAAAAAAAAACACTCATTACTTTAACAAAAGGATAAGGGACCGTATGCAATCTTGCCTTTTTCTTTCTTGCAATACACACACACACACACACACACAAAATTACAAGCACAACTCTATTACTCATGACGAGAGACCAGTCGGAGTCTTGGATCTTGTCGCGACGGTGGGCGAGATACGTGTGTAGGGAATCTCTGCATGTCGAAGTGTAGGTGGGCGTCGGATCTACGGCAGCAGCAGAGGCAAAACACTGCCACCTCTCAAGATATATCGTGGACCTCATTTATGGCACGAATTATCATTTTAGTTCCTTAAAAACTTTATGTATTAAACAATCAATTACAATTTGCTGATTCGTTCACAAAAATTTTAAAAAATGTCATTACTCTTACACTATCGCTACTGCTAAAATATTATAGAGAAAGTATCATGATCCTGCGGGGAAAAACGGATTTTTCGACAGAAAAACTTTTAATTGCCGTACCCTGGTAAAGAAGAAGAGGATAAATCCAGAGCGTTGCTAAATCTAGAAAAAAATGATCTAACATATGTCGCCAGAATCCATGTTTTGTGAATACTTGATACCCAAAAATTGATTGACGTAAAATCGCCAGTCTGCCCGTCTGTACACAACGCTTGTACCCAAACTGATCAGCCGACTTTCTCCAAAATTGATATTCCCCATTCTAGCTGCATGTTGTGGCGGTCCCTTGAATTTATAACCGATATTTCAATGGTGGTACGTTCTTTATATGGAACCTGGAGCCTAGCACCTGGAACATTTAAAAAATTTTCAAAAAAATGGCAACAAAATTGTTGATTAAATTTTGACTTCGGGTAGTGTAAAGATCGCTTAAGAGAATGATGCAGATCAAATTTTCGATAAAATTCTTGATTTTTCAAAAATTGGAGAAATTCAATGTTTTTCAGTGTCTTTCTACAAGTAGAATTATGAACATAAGTGTTTTTCTTAGTGAAATCTGTTAAACAGATCTTCAAAGAAAGTATTGTTTAGTTTTTTGAAAAAAATTAATAGTTTTTCAGTAATTTTGCATTTGACGGGCAATATAAATTTTAAATATTTGCTTTCTCAGAAATTGTGTTAAACTTATTTTTACTCTTCTTTTTATGTACGAAAGAACTGAAAACCATAAGTGATAAAAACTTCTTAAAGTAAGGAAGTGTGTTTGTTAGTTCTAAGTTGAATTTATTACATTATACAATAACCACGGCCGACAACAATGAGATGATTTACGAGAATTATGAAATTACTATGATGAACAGATTTCATTTTGAAAAATTTTTATAATTGTAGTTGTAGGAAGATGACGAAAAAAATTGAATTTCTTCAATTTTTTAAGTATCAGGCATCCCAACGAAAATGCCACGTGCATCATTTTCTTAAACGACTTTACTTTATCCAAAGTCAAAACTTAATACAAAATGTGGTGCCATTTTTTGAAAATTTAAAAAAATGTCCTATGAGATTCATATAAAAACCAAAAAAATCTTTTCAAAATTGAAGCTTGAGATTTATATTGTAATCCAATCTTTTCTACAATATTAGATTTTTAAATAAATTCAATTCACAATTAAATTTCAATTAAGAGCAGGTTCTGAGATTTTTCAAGGCCATTTTCTATTGTCAACGACATCCTAATATGCAAAATACTGCATTAGTGACATCTTGAAGAGCCATCTCCTAGCCGAAGTGGTAGAGCGTTTGCTTGTAAGAACCAGAGGGCTCTAATTCAAATTCTGACTGGGGTAGATTTTTTTCATTCCTTGAAAACGTTTGTATGTGTGGAGCACAAAGCATGAAAACTAGCTGTAGAAGCGAGAATTGTATGAAAACTTTTCGATTTTCAATAATTTAAGGTATGATTTTTTACAGTCTCGTTCGTCGTCTCATTAAGAGTTTTAAGAGAAGAATGAAATGCCATTAGTGAAAATGTTGTAATGTATTACTTGTCCATTACCAATAATACGAGAAAATAAGAGATATTTTTTATTAGATTATTAGGGGTGAACAGTTGGAGAATAAATTTAGTGACTGCAGGTGTTTTTGTTTCTTGAAGTCGATAAATATTTGATACATTTCTTGTTATTTCTTGCCCCAAGTGAATTCTGAATTTTTGACCGTCGACCAGTGACAGTCGAAACTCGTCAGGGAGCTTTAGTTCTTATCACATTCCTCTGCTGACCACGGCACGGTGCAGATCGCTCTCCGCTCAGTAGTCTTGGTTCGTTACAACTGCGGTGACCGAGGTGACTGTGCGATGTGATTCAACAGTGTTTCTCAGCAGTGATATTGAGTGATATTCTGTATTGTTCTATAAGTAAAGCAACAACCAACAAATAGTGCAACGATTTATCCGTTAAAATGAGTGTGGAAAGTGCCCCCACTGGGGGGCTACTTGAAACCTCAGGGTTAATTGTGCAGTCAATGGAAGTGATCAATGAAAATCCAAACGGCGGTGAATTCTACGGACAGGCGTTCCCATCGCCATCAGTGGGCGTCTTTTCACCACCACCACCACCACCGCCACCAACATCACCACCTCCACAAACAGTGGGTGAACATCAGGAAAACGCATCACAGAACGTGAGTTCAAACGGAAATGCGTGCTCCGACTCAAACAAGAGAAAAAGGTTTGGCTTCAAAGCCAAACCATGGTCAACCATGGTTCAGGTGAGAATATTAGATACAACGTACCAGTAAGTTCACGCTATGATTTGCTTCGAAATTTAGACAATAGTGATAATTTTGTAAGTGATAAAACTGTAAAAATTCCACCAATATTCATTCATAATGTTAACAACTATGGATATCTACTTCTAGTTAATGATCTTAAAAAAGTAGCCAAAAACGAGTTTACTATTAAACACCAAAAAGATTTTTACCATGTGAACTTTGTAACAATTGAAGACTACAGAGGTTATAGAAAATGTTGTGATGGAAATAATATACAATATCATTCCTTCAGAGACCCCTATCATTCTAAGCTCTCAGTTATAATTCATGGTATACCTGTAGCCTACTCTCAGAAAGAAATATTTGACGAATTAGCAAGGCTTACGTATCCAGTAACTGGCGTAACAAGGCTATATAGTAAAAATAGAGAACCTCTATGGTCCTGTGCAGTAGATTTAATGAATACTGAATATGCTAAATCAATATTTAATGAAACTAAACTATTCCATTCTGTAATTAAAGTACGGATACGAAGCGCTCTAAACAAGGTAATACAGTGTAAGCGTTGCCAGAGATTCAAACACACCCAAGCTAACTGTAAACTAAATCCAAGATGTGTTCGTTGTGATGGATCACATCATTATTCACAATGTAATAGATCAAAACGAGAACAACCTATTTGTTGTAACTGTGGTGAAAACCACACAGCGAATTATTGTGGCTGCAAAAAATTCAAAGAGGCAGAAAGAGGACGAAAGCAGTGGCAAGACCATTACAACGCTCAAACTTCTGATAAAACCACTGGGAGTAGGCAACCTTCAGTGAGGCCGCCACCAGTTGATAACATTCAAACCTTCCCCCCGCTGAGTAATGTAAATATGCCTTTGCCTTCTCAAAATTACGTAAATACAAATTCAAATTGGAGAAACCAAAGCCCCAATAATGCTAATAATTGCAATTTAATTAGCACAATAGTAAATCAAATATTAGCAATAATTGTTCCTCAGTTACAAACAATGATTCAATCGTTAGTTCCTGCTCTTATTAATGGCATTAAATAATAATAATGATGATATGAGGTTATTAAACTGGAATGCCAATGGCATAAAACGCCAAACAAATTCATTCATTCACTTCTTAAATGAAAATAAAATAAAAATTGCCTGCATAACCGAAACCCATTTATTGCCTGGGGAAAAATTTAAAGTTAATGGATATGCAATATACAGAAACGATAGATTAACGCACTGTGCTTCGGGAGGAGTGGCAATCTTAATTCACAAAAGTACGAAACATTTTCAAATAGACATTCCATCTGACAAAATGCTAGAGACCGTAGCAATTGTAACTTACGTAAATAATGAGGAAACAGTGATTGTGTGTGCATATAAACCACCTAACTACCCATTCCCTCAAGACATCTATAAAAATATTTTCCAGAAGCATTCGAAAGTTCTTATAATAGGGGACTTAAATAGTAAAAATATAGCTTGGAAATGCAATTCTACCTCCTCACATGGTAGAAAGCTGTTACAACTAATAACTAATAACAATCTAGATATACACGCACCCAATGAACCAACTCACTACCCTTACAACAATAGAATCACCCCAGATATCTTAGATATAATAATCTCTCAAGGAATAAACTTCCCAATCTACCAAACAGTTGTTACGGATCTAGATTCGGAACCATAATCCAGTGATTTGCTCCTTCCAAGGGAAAATTTCAATACAAGACAACGTAAATAAAACAATAAACAAAAACATCAACTGGAGTAAATTCCGTGATCTAATATCTCAAAACCTAGAATTTCCAAATTCAATTAAAAATGATAATCAACTTGAATTAGAGATAACCAGGACTAAATAATGCAATTCAAAAAAGTTTAGATGAAAGCATTATTCCATCCCCTCCAGCACGAAGACCTTGTAGTAAATTGTCAAACCAACTACTGAATCTCATTCATGAAAAACGAAAACTGAGAAGGGAATGGCAAATAAATAGAAACGCAAATTCCAAAAGAAAAATAAACAAATTAGCGAGGATAATTAAAATCGAATTAGACAACTTAAGATATTCTAACTTCCAAACACATTTGTCCCAAATACATCCTAATTCAAAACGACTGTGGACAACAATAAAAAGTATATCAGGGGAAAAAACAAATATCCCCCCTCTGAACTCTCAAACAGGAAATTATGTACACACAGACCAAGAAAAGGCTGATTACATCGCCGAAACTTTTGAAAATACTTTTACACCTAACCCCATGATTGATGTTAAACATAATAAAGAAATTGAGGAGTGTATGACAGACATAAATTACAGAGTCCCCACACAAATTAAATTTATTAGCCCCTACGAAGTAGCTTTAATTATAAATAAGCTCAAAATTAGGAAGGCTCCTGGCCATGACCGTATAACAAACAGTCTTGAAAGAATTACCAAGAAGTTCGATTGCAACCCTGGCAGCAATATATAACTCTGCACTTAGAATTGGGTATTATCTAAAATCATGGAAACAGGCCATTGTCCTTCCAATCAGTAAACCAGGCAAAAATCCGAAAGAAGTAACGAGCTATAGGCCAATTAGCTTATTATCATCTTTGTCCAAAGTATTTGAGGAACTGATACAAAAAAGACTTACCAAATACCTCTTAGAAATAAGGGCATTACCAGACGAGCAGTTCGGGTTCAGGCAAAATTACTGTACAACTCATCAGCTCATCCGCCTAGTAGAACAAATTGCAAATGGTTTCCATAACAAACAGCATACAATTGGACTGTTCTTAGACGTAGAGAAAGCCTTTGATAAAGTCTGGCATACTGGTTTACTATTCAAACTGAAACATCTGGGAGTACCTTTCTACTTACAGGACATTATAAGTAGTTTTATTTCAGACAGAACGTACAGAGTTAAAGTAAACAGCGCACTCTCACAAACTAGAACAATAAGGAGCCGGGGTACCGCAAGGTTCCGCGCTATCGCCGCTCCTCTTCAATGTTTATTTTTCAGACATTCCCAAATTAGGTGACTGAAATCTTGCATTATTCGCAGACGATACTGCAATATACACAACGCATGCAGATATAAATGTAGCGAAGGATAACATAGAAGCAGATGTCTCATGCTTTCTAAAGTGGGCTCATCAGTGGAGAATAAAAATAAACCCAACTAAAACACAGGCCAAAATCTTTACTCTCTGTAAAGCAAAGTTTCCGCGCCCACTAGTAGTAAATAATACTATCATCCCATGGCTAGCATCTGATACACCAGTAAAATATCTTGGGGTTAACATTGACAGCAGGTTAACTTGGAAAAAGCACATTGAAGTAATAACCAGTGCAACATATGCCAAAATATCGAAACTGTATCCGTTAATTAACTTTCGCTCAGCCTTAAATTTGGAATGTGCTATGTTAATATTTAAATCGATTATTAGGCCATCGCTCACATATGCCTGTCCAGTCTGGAATAACACAGCAAATAGCAACATTGAAAAACTGCAGAAAATACAGAATAAATTTTTAAGAAAATGTGCAAAGGCTCCTTGGTTCATCTCAAATTCACAAATTCAAAGAGAACTTCAAATTGAGCCCCTAATCGAGCATATAAGAAAGAACTGTGATAAATTTTTTACACTTCTTCCGTCCTCTCCTTGCTGAACAAAATTTACAATGGGAAAAACATTGAATAATCACAAGAGAATACGCTCACGATACCCGAAGGACATGTATAAACCCCCATGAAAAATAAGTATCCTCAATAATATTGTATGTTTAAAATAAATTTTCTTTTCAATGTTTATAGAAATATCTAGATTTAAGAATGTTTAACGCTAAAAATTTGAGTATTGTATGTAAATTGATTACATGTGATAGAAATATAATCATGAAAACTTGTAAAATAGCTAGTAGTAAAATACAATAATAAGAGGTTGTTTGCCCAAAATGTTATGTACGTAATGTTATGTAAAAATTTAAGACCCCTGAAAGGCAAAACTGCCGAACAGGAAGAAAATAAATATATAAAAAAAAGTTCTTATCACCTCTCCTCATCTCACCTTGCCCGTAGGGCAGGTAAAGATCAGCTCAGCGAGTCTGAGAGCCAAGCGACTGCCAGCGAGAATCATAATATTGCTGAACTGAAATACTTATAGGTAGACTGTATTATTCTATAGAGTAACGTAAATTGAACTGCATTCTTATTGTCACATAGGGATAATTTAATTATTATTTTACGTTGCACAAATGCAAAAGTTCAATAAATTTTCAGATACAATTCGTCCCATAAATAAACTCGTTGCAAAACAACGAATTCGTCTTAGGCTAACGGCTTAGGCGAGAGACTTGTGAACGGAGGATCGCGCGTTCGAATCTGGCAGTACCTCGCCATTTTTTTTGTTGATGAAAATGAAAAGCAATTTCAAATAACAATGTCGATAATCATCTAAACATTTCCTTCTTTTGCGAGAAGAAACCATTTTATCATACTTGCAACAAAAACTTGGAAAGTATTTTGTACGGACGTTAATCAACTACTCGTTCACAAGATCATTTACTTCCCTTTATTTTCATTTTCATATGCCTTTTTGGGGGGTTATACTACTACGATCGTTTACTTTCCGAACCTAAAATTATTTTCTTTGTTATTAACGATTTTTTTGTTATCAATGAGTTTCTCTGTGCCTAAAAAATTTGTAAAATTTTCTGGCAGAAATTTGTCTTTGCTTGAATCTTACACTTTGTTATTACTAATATGGAAAGAAATAAAATTTCCCGGATATAATTCGAATTCATTTCAACTCGATTTAACAGTTACAGCTCGTTTCAGTTACAACTCGATTTAACTGGCCGCGACGTTAGCGGTTCGCTTACCTATTTCAACTAAGCTAAGTTTTTGAGGAAGAAAAACTCAAAACTCAAAACCATAAGTCAAACATCACAGGTAGAGAAATATGTCTGAGAAATGTGTCAAAACGACTGGAGGATTCTATACATTTTTTTACTGTTTGTTATGCAAAATCTTTTGCTATTGCGACTCCTATTTGAGTCAAAATATAAGTAATTTGTGGCTGTGTCATTTCTTGCGCGACTTCCTATACTCTTACTGGCAATGCAAAGTTTTACATGCTCAAGGAAGTACAGGTGTTTGAATTGATTTCATTGATTTCCACGGAGATGTGTAACTAAATTCCTTTTCTAAATTTTCCTATCGATTTCCAAGGAAAAAGAAAAATAATGAATAATAGTAATAATTGTCATGTTTGAATAATAGTAATGTTAAAAATTTCAAAATGTATAATGGAAATGAGAGTTATTGTTTTACCTGCATTTTGCACCGGTTGCAATAGTCCAGGATCATCATTTGTTGTCTTTGTAGCTTCGCTGACCGGGAAGTCGTAGGGTTCTAATCCCAATTTCGGCAGATGTCAGATTCTAATTACAGATCTAGGTCGAATTTAGTTACTGCTCGAACTTGAATTCCAGCTGTAGGCTGTTGTGATAGTTTTTCCTTGATTCTCTGATAAATACCTTAACACACGGACCACTGACGGCGCACGATCTTTCCTTTCTCATTCTTGCCTCTCCCCTTTACTTCAATACACACATACAAACTTACATACATGCACAACTTTACCACACATAAGCAGAGACCCGTCAGGGGCTTAGATCCCGTCTCGGCTGGAGGCGTTGCTACAGTGGGGAAGATTCCTGGATGGGGAATACTGGCAAGTCGAAATGTAGGTGGGCGTTGAATCTGTTGTTCCAGCAGGGGCGGAACACTGTCACCTTCCGAGATATATCATATGGTACACTTACATTGTAGATAACACATCCGAAAACACTAAACAATCAATCAATAATAATTCAGTGCATTCTATCACGGAAAATTGAGAAAAAAGATTTTTGAGGGTGTTGCATTAATTCTGTTTCACCCAAACTTCTCCCAAAATAAAATTACGGATTCAAGTTTTATTTAATGTCATAAGGATGTTGTCAGTGAAGTACTGTCTTTAAAAAACTTTCTCTCTCTCTCTATTAGTTTAAGAGCCGTTACGCATCAGCTATGCGCAGGAATGCAGTAATGTATTAAAATCTCTCGTAATATACGTAAATATTAACAACGTAAGAAATGTATCAGAAAATTATATTTGTATACTTTTATAAGAAGGAAAATAATGCATCAAAATGACATTAAAACACATTTTTCGGTACATTTCGCACCATCGTACAGATTGTACCATGCAACCGTACAGATGCATCGTACAGATGCATGTTGATTGTACCATGCATCGTACAGATTGTACCATTGTACCGCCAAAAATTTCGTACCTTTCTAGAGAAGAATGTGCTCTTTTAACTTGTTGATATTTCTCGCATTTTTGTTAAAATTGCACGATAATTACGAGCATTTTAAAAGTATTACATGATAGTTATTACGTTCTCTTTGTGACGTACTAATTTCATCTAGAATACTCCATTTTCCACTTTGTAGGTACACTCCCAAAAAATTCAATCTTCGATAATTTTCGAAAATTGAGAGATAACCATGAAAATAGGTCTATGCCATTTTCATCAGTGTATTTCATTCTATTCTTAGAAGAATTGTAAAGAAAAAATGAGCCATTTTTGAGAAAACGTGAAAATGAAGTTTTTTAATCAAGCGCCCCGAAATTTAAAAAATTCTTTTAAAAATTGTAGGATCTCGAGTTGAGTCAGATCGATCAAGGAATGTTTATTTTGGCAAAAATACTACGTACCCTACGAATGGTTTAGGTACTAGGCACTGATAGACAGACAGACACGGGAACACACTGTCGGACATTTGGAAAAAACAACTATTTTTTTATAACAGAAGACCCATGAACATGCATTTCCGTTGAAATTTCAAAATCTAATTACCATAGGATTATATAACTAACTATAGACAAGCATACAAGTAATATATCTTGTACTGCGTATATCATTCCGTATATACGTATTACGTATACAAGAAAATAAAAATAAATTAATACACTGTTCACTGACAACAGAGTAGGTTACATGCAAGGTTTCTGCTTTACACAAACATCTTCAATATTCATGCGACGATAATTGCAAATTCAAACAGAACTGTTCAATTATGAAATTGTTTCTGATAATTAGTTATTTTTCGTTTTTACTAGGTTAGAATGCCTCGTAATATAAACATCTCCAAAAATGCGTTTCAAATTTGGCAGTCTCTTCGAACACCAAATTTTGCCAAAAGGCTGCCCCTCAGGATGCAGTATCAGTGTTATATTGTACTGATACTGTAATATACTGAAATATAATGTAAGATACACAAATATGTCAGTATATACACCAATATACACATTGGAAACTCAATATTACATGACTGAAGATTAATGAAAGTGATTGCAATACTCTGTTCAAATAAATCGGGTCTCTGAAGACTTCTTGTAGATGAAAATTCAAAATGTTCTACTTTTCGTAGCGCAATATTCAGAGAGCTATATTTAGTTTATTAAAACCAAAAATATCTGAACAATTACTTCCAATTCAATCAAACTCTATAATTTCATTTCCAATAATACTGAAATTACATTTTTCCTTTCCCGTATACGTACGTATACACGGAGTGATATACGTAGTATAGAGAAAGTTATGTAATGCTGCGCGGAAAAATGGCCAATTTTCGATGGAAAAAAATTAATTGCCGGGCCGTGAAAACGAATAAGTGGATAAAACCAGTTGCTAAATTAAGAAAAAAAATCCCCTAACACGTGGTGTAGCCAGAAACCCTGTTAGGTCCTTGATACTGGAAACCCAATTGAAAGGAAAACGTCCCTCTGTCCGTCTGTCCGTCTGTCCGTCTGTCCGTCTGTCAACACTGCTAGCGCCTAAACCATAAGTAAGATTTCTTCCAAAATGGATATTCCCAGGTCGATCTCATTCTAGTAAAAGATTTGATATTTTGAAAAAGATTCCTGAAAATCCGGGGGTACTTTACATGAAGCCCCCCGGGGATTTTCAAAATTTTCTCAAAAACGGCTTCAAATTTTTTCATTAAATTTCTTGTATGAATAGAGGAAAATACACTCATTAACATGGCATAGGTCCGATTTTCACGGATAACTCTGAATTTTCGAAAATAGTGAAAGTTTGAATTTTTTTCGGCGTCTTTCTCCAGCTACAAAATTAAAGATAGAGATTTTTTCTTCAAATAAAAGTTGTTCTGCATATTAAGTTCTTTCATAAAGGTCATGTAAATGTTTTTCAAAATTTTAGTAGTTTTCGTGCAATATTGCGTGCAATATGTGCAATTTTAAAACATTACAAAAACAAGACTTTCTCAAAAAAGGCTCCAAATTTTTTCTTTAAACTTTTGGTAGGGATAGAGGTAAATTTACTCTATCAGATGACATAAAAGCCGTATTGGTCTATCGGTTGATTTTTTCAAAAATTACAAAAATATGATTTTTTTACTTGTCTCTCACGTCGTTAATATTTACACTATCGGCAATTTTTTAGCATTATCGTATTTACGAGTATATATGCTTTAAATAATGTCAAGTAAAATTCCTCGGAAACACTACCGTTTTCTGTGAAAAGTAGCTCAAATTTCGGCATTTTCAGAAATGCTCAAACGCCATTTTCTCATATATGGCTGCAAGTTTTTTCTTGAAACGTTTGTAACGGATAGTGCTAATTACACTCTTTAATATGACGTAATGCTTATTTTGAGTTATCTTTTTGGTTTTTTCAAAAATTATATAAATGTAAATTTTTTGAAAGATCTCTCACATCTTTAATATGCACATTAGCAGTAATTTGTAAACATTATTATCATTTGTTAGTGTATGTGCTTCAAATAACTTCAAATAAAGTATTTTGAAAACTCAAAACTTTTCTGTGAAAATGAGCTTCAAATTTCGCATTTTTAGTAGTGATAAAACGCCATTTTCTCTTATACGGCACATAAGTTTGTAAAAGAAAATTGCCATTTACGGCCAGGTTTTTGTGTTCATTAATATTTTAAAATTAATATTTTCGTTCTACCAATAGGAAACTGAAAAATGTACTTTTGGCGGTGATAGATGGTAGCTGGCAAGAAGCAGTACGTGGCAATTCCGAATAGCTAGCGAAGTCCCAAGGAAATAGAAAACTAATGCGAGAAAGTCTGTGCCATTCTGTAGCACCAATAGTTTCAATAAATTATGAGGTGCTTGAATAAGTTACTGCTGTTTTTTGTGTGAAAACTAAAGCTTATTATTATAGTATGTGGTATACAGTATACCACTCAAAGTAAAGTCCATCACAAGCCACTACTTTTGCCCAATTTTCTGACAACAGAAGAATTCCGCATTGCAAAAACGATGTCTTTTGGGACTATCCAAGAATCAACCCGTTTTTTGGAATCTTCATACGAATGGAAGAGCTGCTGCGCTAGACCGTGTGCTATTAAACAGAATAGGTGATAATCTGAAGGGGCGATGTCTGGTGAATACAGCGTGTGGGGCAGGGCTTCCCATTTAAATGTTTTCAAGTAGGTTTTCACCGGTGTTGCACCATGTAGCCGAGAGTTGTCGTGTAACAAAGTCACCTTGTGTTATCTCTGCTCGTAAAGTGGTCGTTTTTTTCTTTAGAGGTCGGCTCAAGCGCATCAAGTGCAGTCGATAGAGATATTCCGTGATAGTTTCGTTTGGTTTGAGAAGCTCCTAATAAATTGCACCCAGCTGATCCCCCTCAAATGCAGAGGAGAAGCTTCAAATCGTGGATATTTGGCTTCGCGCAAGATGTCGTTGCGTGGCCGTCTTACCCCGCGATCTTTTACCCTTAGGTTTATTGTACTGTATCCACTTTTCATCACCAGTCACGATACGATGCAAAAAACCTTTTCTTCTCTGCTGTTGAAGCAGCATTTCACACGTCAGATAACGCCGTTCGACATCTCTCGACTTAAACTTATTCGGCACCCAATGCCCTTGCTTCTGGATCATTCCTAATGCTTTCAAACAGGTTTGCGATGTCAGCTAGCGTTTGATATGCGTCTTCATTAAGTAATGCCTCCAACTCTTTGTCTTTAAAGTTTTCGGTGCGCCAGTATGTTCTTTATCTCAAAGATCAAAAGCGTTATTTTTGAAGCGTCGAAACCAATCTATGCATGTCGCATGTTCACGGTAAATCTCAACATGAATTCTGTGTGCTTCAGCTGCAACTCGACATGTCTAGCACTCAGAAACAAAACTTTGTTTACACTGTGGCGAATAAAGGCACACTGACCTTCAAGCTTACCGGCAGTACTGCCATGCGTTCGCGTCGTTAAAATCGTTAAAAATTATAATAAATCGTGGAATTGATCTCAACCTCTCCCGAAAAATCATGAAAGCTGAAAATTGCTAACTTTAATATTATCCCCTTTATATTAGTATATTATGTGAGTTACAATTATAACATTCACAGATAGTACGAGGAAGTTTGTCTAGGGCCACTAAGGACCACTGATTTTTTAACAGATGATTTAAAAAAAAAACACAGTAACATTAATAGAGTAAAATGAATAAGTTACTCTAATCCTTAACATTAAAAGGTTATATCGTGCATGGCAAAAAGAGTGACCGAATTCTTATTTCAAACTCACAAGGATCAAGAGCCCCATAAAAACCTGGTCGTCATGCGTTGCTCAAGGCGCGAGGAAGTCATTTTCATTCGCCTTCGGATCGGGCACTGCCACTTCTTACAAGGACATCTTATCGCGTTGTGACCCACTCCGCACTTGCAAGAAATGAACAGACCTTACCCTATAGAATGCTCTCGTGCACTGCAATAATTTTAGCGGTATTCGGAGAAGGCATCGCGAGAGATGAGGGTGATTTTTAAAATGCCTTCTATGAACTGATTTTTTATTGTTCATGAAACATTCTCTTTATCAGTTATTTCATTTCATAATTAGTCAGACTTTACTATATTTTTACTCAATTTATAATAAATAAAAATTATTTTACTGATTGACACGAGCTCCAATGACATGTTGAAGCGCCTTTAAACCATAATCATAATCATCATATGATTTAAAATCAATCTATGTATTTGTCATATCTTTTCTGGCTATTTTGCCAATAATGTTGCACTACGCAATTGTTAAGGTGATTAAGCATAATTCACGTTTCGTTTATTTTAAGAAACTATGAAGTTGAATTTTGTGTAAATAATAAATAAAATAGATCAATTGTTCGGATTTTTTGTCTTGCAAGTTAATGAAAACACTGATGTTCTAGGTGTCTATCTAAAATCAAATGAATTATGATGTTTGATGCACATTATTGTATTGGGATTCCTCTTCTAGGCAGAAAATATTCCTCATGCGTATACCTTACAAAGGCAAAAATTATTTCACAAAACAATAGAAAACAAGGACCGTGTGATTCGTGTGAATAAAACGGTGCCTTACTTGAATATCGATAACTGTGGTAAAGTGAGTTTCCTGAAGTTTCTTTGGATTGTGATGGAGCTCCTCCAATCGAACATAATACTCCAGACACTGTTTATGGAGGTCACACTAAAACATAATATAAGTTGTGAAAATAGTACCTTTGAGAACACCTGTGTTCCATTTAAACATTTTAACTGGAAAATTGTAACGGCATTGAAATTTCTTAGCTACAAACTCAGTATTTTTCAAGTTTATTCAAACACGTTTTTGTTACTTTCTTAATTGCTCGTTTTAAGAAAATTACATCGAATCGTAACATTTTAAGACTTTATTTTTTCTTTTAATTTAATTTATTCTTCTTTTAACAGGTGGTTAATCGAAAATAGTTAATAAAATATTTAATTTGAGTGAAGATTTCCACAAATAAAAAATTAACATTTGCTATCTATATTCGCATTTGCCATTTATGTATAAAGAATTCGATAAAAATGCCGTTGCTCTTTCCCATGACCGGCTGGCGCGTGGGTCGTCAGCGTCCATTTCGCCTGCGTCAACTTACCTGCTCCCCTCCCCGATAGCGAAGCAGCGACGCTAACGTCAATCACCTCAAAAATTGCTCCGCCCCTTTGAGATAACGAGGAGGAAAATCTTCAAGGGGAGGAAGTGGGAAGAGTCTGAATCTTGGCGCAAAAGCTAATGATAAGAGCCGCTTTGCCTAGGCTCCGGGATTGGTCAAGTGCCCAGACTTGGTTGTCCAAGCTGTGGAAAGGCCAGATTTGGCCGCATAGGGTATCGCCCAGAATTTGTGATATCGACTGTACGTATGTCCATGGGCATTGGCGTCCGAGATTACCTCGGATACAAAAACTGATAATACATATTTTATTTGATAAGGATCTAGTACAAATATTTGGTGAAGCATTGTGAACACCACCAACTTTCAAATTACATAAAACAGTAAAAATGGCGTAATTACGTTTACCGTGAACATTGAGGGACAACTAAACTCTACAATGACGACATGAACGCCAATGATTAACGCAAATTATTAAGAAGAAATTAAATGGAAATATTTTGAAGGTACAATCAATTTATATAAATACATTTTTTCAAATCAATCAATCAATCAAGTCAAATCAAATCAATTCTTTGTGTTTCTGTGCACATGTATGAACTGATTTAAGTAAACTAATGAATCTATCGACATGAAATTTAAATAAATATATAAACTACCAATGGGGCCAACTTAGATAATTTTAACGACTGACCGAGAGGTGACTCTATGCATTAAGTAATATCATTGAAGGTCAGAAGTTTGTGTCCAGATGATGGCACTAGCCAGATAGCTGGGGAGAGATCGGACGCTGTGTGGAGGAGAATTCTAGCGGTTGGCGGCTTCGATCGGTAGCTTTCCGTAGTAAGTGCGCTTACCAGTGGAAAACCAGGATAGTACACTACTAAACGGGCCACAGACTGCGCGCGATCTTTTCTTTGCATTCCTTGTCCTATCCTACCTTTTTTATACACGCACATCCACACCAGCCGGAGAATCGGTCAGGAGCTTAGAGCTTATCCCAGCTAGGGTGATGCTCGGCTGTTGAGACGTACCTGATTGGCGAAAACCCGGCTAGTCGACAGTAGGTCGCCGTCCGATTTAGCCATTCCAGGCAGACGATAACCGCTACCTTCCGAGCAAAAATATGTACTACTCAACTGAAATACTTCGCTTCATATGGCGCTTGTGTGGCGTAGTGGTATGAGTTCCGACAAGTTAAATCTGACGATCTGAGTTTGTGTCTCGGAGATGAAAAAATTGCTGATTGAAAACACTTTTGACGGTTTAGGTAGTATTGCTTAGCATTAGAAACAATGCGAGAAAATATATATTTCAGTAGTACCATTTCTTTTATTTTAACTTGAATCATAAATTAATTCTCTCGACAAAATTAATAACATTATGATCTTTTATTGAGTAATTATGGAAATAATAAATACAAGAAACGGAACACAATTCATTTGCGTTCTCAAGTGAATAATTCAAACCGAGTGTATTCAAACCGAATCAGTTCCCAATGTATCATGACACATTTGAGAGTAATTATTCGCTTTAATTAATATATTATTAAATGGCCTTACAAAACAGTCTCTCGTATTTCTTTTCAGGAATTTTATTCCAGTATGGAACAATCAACTGTTTTACATCATTTCATTAACACTTTTGGAATACGGCAGACGTTGTTCTGCCAGTCATTCCCTCTTTCCTCTTCCATCTCCTTTTCTCTTTCTCTTCATCCAATTACTTGTCTGCCAATACTGTACAAAGTTATAACTGCAGCCATAGCCGACAAAATATAGAGACATTTGATGCCAGCTAAAAAAAAAGGATGTAAAGGCTCTTATGGCTCTAAGGAAATCTTGCCACTGAATAAAGTCATCTTGAATGTTGTAAAGAAACGCGAATGTAATTTGAGCATGGCTTGGATTGACTACCAAAAGGATAGTGTACCACACGATTGGATTGACTACCTTCGATAGTGTACCACACGATTGGATTTTGAAGACCTTAGAGATCTATCAATTTCATCCCAGACATACTGAATTTTGGAAGGCTAGTATGAAGTCGTGGAGTACCAGGTTACTAATCCACAGCGGAAAGGAAGCAGTAGAAACCAGACGTATTCAGATCAACAGGAATATTTTTCAAGGAGATTCACTATCCCCTCTGCTGTTTTGCATTAGCTTGATCCCACTACCTAGACAGTTGTCGCAAGCTGACTTCGGTTACAAGCTCCATGGTGATGAAAGACCATTAGCACATTTGTTTTACATGAATGATCTTAAAGTGATTGCTTACATGAATGATCTTAAAGTGAATGATTTTAAAGAATGAAGCGATTCTCTCCCAAATGCTGTCTGTCGTGAATGAGTTTAGAAATGAAATCTGCCTGACATTTGGTCTTGCAAAAATCAATTTAAAAAGAGGCAAACTCACAACGTCAGAGAGCATCGAAGATGATACGCACACTGTAATTCACGATCTTGAGCCAGGTAACACTTACAAATATCTGGGCATTGAAGAATATGAGACCAGCGCGAACGACACAATGAAAGAGAGAATTCGTAGGGAGTATTACAAAAGAGTGAGACTGTTTCTGCAGTCCGCTCTCAACTCCAGGAATAAAATATTTGCAATTGGTAGTTTGGCAGTTCCTGTAGTCGAGTATAGTTCCGGACTAGTGGACTGGACTGAGCAAGAAATTCGCATTATGGATCGAAAAACCAGAAAACTGCTAACAATGCATCATGATTCCCACCTCTCGAGCTGATGTACATAGACTTTATGTGTCACGTTAGGACGGAAGAAGAGGCCTCAGACAAATTGCGATCATCTGGCACAACGCAACAATCGGGATGGAAAAGTTTGTGGTCAGCCATCAAGATGACTCTCTAATGAGGCAGGTCATGAAATCTGACCGAAGAATGGGAAAACGGGGCATTGTCATTGTAGCAAAAAAACATTGAAAAGAAAACTATTCAAGACACGCTAAATGACATAGACACTGAACTTCTGATTCTACTTAACATGAAATATGAGACAACAGGTCAATAACCATAGTTGGTTGAGTGAACGAGCAACATTGACAGCGAAAAACAAAGATGTCGATGATCTCAATTTGACCATTCAGAATTTTCTTCTACGAGAGTTGTTTTCCTTCAAATCAGTTGACGCAGTTATAAATCTGGATGATGTTGATCCCTCAGAGATTTTGAATCCTCTGGCAATGCTTGGACTACCAACTCCAATTTGCAATTGAAAGTAGGATCAGTTGTAATCATCAGTTGTCTTATGACCGTCGTCGAGTAAGTTAGTGCCGGAGCGCAGGTAGCGAAACGGGTTACATAGCAGGTGTCTGGTGAGCAGCGAGCGGTGAAATTGAAGCGGAAATCTTCCAGTGTCTTTCTAGGCAAGTTAACTTATTCTTACTTTTTTCTTCGATTTTTACTATCTCTGAGTAAGCAATATTTTATTTTTATATCCCAGAAATAGTGGTTAATTTGTACATTTGTTCTTAAAATTCTAACTTTGTCTCTTCTCATTAATAATGCGCCTTAATAATAATACACCTTTTCTCTTATTTTATTATCTTTATTTCATCCTCTTATTTTTCTTCATTTAATTATTTTTTACTATACTCTCTACTTTACTCTACCCATACTCTTTTTTTTCTCCGTCTAGCTTTCAGCCTAGAACTTTGTGTGATATAAGTGTGCTTTCATTTCTCTTCATTCTCTAATATACGTGTTTGTGTTTTCTCGTCATGAGTCAAGCAGCGAAGAACCTCCTCGCAAACGAAATCTTCATCGTTCAAGTGAGCGAATCTGTTGGTGCCCGGTAACACAGAGCGTCCTCGAAATTAACCAGGGTCTCATCGAGGCGCTTCGGGACGAGCTCTCGAAATTTCGGGAGATCATCGAGCAACAGAACCTCATCATCAACGAGCAACGGCAGGAGATTACGGCGCTTCTTCGGCATCAGTGAGTCCAATAATAAAAACACTGACACTAAAGTGATAGAGGTGGCTAGGGATATGGGTATTAGTATTACTTTGGAAAACATTGATAGGAGCCATAGAGTTTCTAGGGCTGATGGCAAGTGTCGCCCTATTATAGTAAAATTCGTTTCTTATAGGAAAAGGTCTGAAATATTTCAAAATAAAAGAAAACTTGTAGGTAGTGAAAAAGTAATCAGGGAAGGTTTAACAGCACGTAGGTTAGAAATACTGAGAAAATATATTGCAAATTTTCACCTAAAAAATGTACGGTCTTTTGATATGTAAATACCGCACAAGGGAAAAGACGCATCACCAGAATGTGTGAAGTTGACTCGCTATCTGTAAATGACGTGCAACCTTAAAATTTGTTTATAAAATTGTCGCTTATATTTAAATTATTATTATGTAATATATTATTTTTAATTTCTTTCTCCTGTGAAGTACACGCTTTCAAATACAATGTCAGAACTTTGGCAACCTGTAGATGACGAAGTCTTGCCGGAAACCGCGCTCCCAGGTATTCCTGCCTGTGGCATTGGCCCCAGTGCGGCGTTAATCTTACCCTTAGTTGCGCTGCTTACCCTTAGTTGCGCTGCTACACTCTCAGGTCTCAACACGTCCATTTCGCAATTTCCTCGTGGTTTGTCTGTCTTTCACATTAACCCCAATCTTTAAAGAGACATAACTCAGAAATTGTTAATGTTCTTTCTGAAGCTAGCGCACACGTATTATTAATTAGTGAAACTTGGTTGAAATCTAACGCATCCTCTGATATTATTTCCATCCCTAAATATAAACTCCTCCGAAATGACAGGAATATAATAAAAGTTAATTTTAAAGAGAAATCTAGTAGGGGTCTTGCTATGTTTGTTCGTAATTTGCTAAATAATCAAAACATCTACTACAAACTCACAGAGCTTGGAATATATGTTTGTTGATATGATGATTGGCACAAACCATTTACTTGTCGGGGTTGTATATTGGCCTCCAAATATGGGAATCAGGCGCGGATCCAAGGGGGGGTAACGGGGGTCATGACCCCCCAAAATGATGAACCGTCACAATTCTGTGAGAAACTCTACCATATCTAAAAAAAACTCTGAGAAACTACTAACCTTTCCAGTGTCCCTCCAGAATTGGGACTGCCCGAGACATTTTCAGATATTTTCAGACAATTCCAGAAATTTTTAAAAATTTAGCAGTGCTGAAACTAATGAATTTATATAGAAATTGGAATTTACTTTGAATAAAAACGTAAGTATTTTCATGATGACTTTAAAAATATTATTAGTACAAAGAAATTAATCTAAACAAGTAACATATCTAAAGTTGGAATCAAATACACTGCGCGTTACTAGTGTTGCCAACTTAATGTGAATTTTTTTCACTAACTGAACGAGAGAACTGTGGAAAAAATAGACGTCAACACATGGACTCATCAGCTTAAAAGACACAACTGTTGTTTAAAGGGAATAGAACTAGCTAAATGTAATAATAATGGTATGTATATAAAATTGGCATCAATCTTGCTTTCAGGAGTTTGTTAGAATTCAGTATCGGAACTTTTATCGAACTCAATGTAACCTAAAAATACTTAACGTAATCAGTAACGGCGAACCTAATTTGATCACTGAAGTCTGATACCGGTTCTGGTTTTGTAAGAACGTAAGAAGCCGCTTTTAGCAGAAGTTAATGCTATCAACAGGGGTTAGTGGTACAGATTTGTCGAAAAGAATTAGAGTTAGAGAATTTTAGTTTAGCTGATGAGCGAAGATAGTGCCTGACACCTAAAATACAGTGGTGAAGCTAGAGTCATGCAATTGGACATTCTGAAAATCTTATCTTACATATTTTTGTAAATTAGCTCCATTCATTGGTTTTTTATTCAACAAAAACGTCGATAATTTGTTCTTTAAGCTTTCGTTTCTGCACAGTTAATTTCCCACGGAATCTTTCAGGATTGTCTTAACTCTTTTAATGTAATAATATTCCTTTCACATAATACTTTCTATAGAGAGAAAGTTAGACGGAGTTGTATCAACCAAACCGTCTCTTGATATTTTTTTCTACACCAATTTGTCTAACAAATACTTCAGCAAAAAAACAACTGCAGGCATATATTTTGCATTATTAATGTATACATTTGTCATTTCGAGGCTGTTCACTGTCAAGGAATGGATATTGTTTTATTAGAAAAGAAAACTTTTCTGAACAAAAGGACGCTTTGTAGGTGGCAAACTGCTTTTCGTCAAGAAATTCAATAAAGTGAAAGTTTTCGAAATCTTGAAACCTGCAGTCCATCTGAGTCGCTATTGTATCAATAATTTTAAAAGATACAATTTTGTTTCTTTCAAATAATTCTCACCCTGAAAGTTCATTCATTGTCATGGCTACTTTGATAATGGTTTCAATAGTCTCTTCCTATCTAACACGATATATTACTACGTATTGCTACTATTTCTATCTCTACGGAGTATTACTAGACTCGTGATTCCGCATTTCAAGTATCGAAAATTGCATTTCGATATCGTGAACCGTTTAGAAGTTATGAGACATAGTGGGACGTTGTCCGCAACATCATATCTTTAGCTTGAGGCATAATCAGTGGGACATTGACTGCAACACTATATCTTTAGCTTCATTAATTGTTTCGTAAAGAAAAAACGAACAAAAATCACACAAACGGCACCAAACAACTCTACTTTCCCACAACGTCAGGTGATGAGATAAATTTGCCTGATCGAGACGTGGGCGTGCATCGCTGTACAAGTTCGTGCCTGCCGAGAGCCTAGGCTCCTGCTCGGCTCGCTGCCCAGTCAATGCAAAAGAAAGGGAGATAGCGCACGTTCTCTTGTGCGTATGCGCGGCAGAGCCAGCCGGGGTCTATCCACTGGCAGACTCCTCGCTCAGCTACCGGCCCCAAAGAGTAGTATATTTCTGCAGCCCTGCTAATTCCCTCGCGCGTAAACGGGGAAAAGGAGTCGAACACATTTAATTATCGACGGTTCTGTAACAAAAGTATTGAAAAATGGCACACAACGACAGTTTTTATTGAAAAATAATTTGAGTAGTAAAGTCTCCCACATTACCCTTCAGCTTCACCACTGCTAAAAGACCTTATTGAATACTATTTTGCTGTCGCTGAGCCCGAATCCGGTTAGAGAATTTTAGTTCGGCTGATGAGCTAGGATAGAATCTGACGCCTAAAATATCTTGAATGTTTTGCTGTCGCTGAGTTCGAATCCGGTATCAAAAGTATCTTTTGACAGCTCTCTTTCTTGATGAACAGTATTGCAATGATGTTACTTTATTTGGGTTTTAATTATACAAAGCACCTTGGTTATACAAAGGGAATCAGATCAGTTATTTGCAATATATTAAATGTTGCATTAAATTAAATTTATAAGATGTTTGCATGTCTCGGTGTAGTTGTTCCCAAAATTATAATAAAGTTTACAACATTGTTATAGAAGAATCGCCATTGAAGGAGATTCAAATATGGTGCAAATTTATAATTATATGAATGAGCACAATAAATATAACATTTTAAAAAAGAAAAAAGGAAATTGAGAAAAAATAAATGTAAGATAAAAGTATAATTTGGTTTATTTATTTAATATGTGCATGTATTTTTTAATTGTAATAATTTATTAAAAAGACATTTTTTTCATTACACACATTTACATGTTTCTCTCATATAAGTTTCTTCACAAATTGTTTCATATTGCATCAAATGAAAGTTATTTTTGCTAATTTGAAAGTTATTATTATAACTTTATAAATTTTCATTTAAAAAAAAACTATTCCGAATAAAATTGACATATTTTTGTAGGCAGAATTCGAATCTGCAACAAAAATTGGGGGTTACCGTTTAAAATTTCAAAGTTACACCCGCCACTCCCCCAGGGGAGAAGGATGAGGAGCGTAACAATAGTAAGCTGATATGTTATTAAGGGTAAATTGAATTTCTAAATATTTTAATAGTAATTCTAAATATATTCATTGAATAATAAAGTCAATCTGATATAGTATAACATACGTCAAATATATGTTATTACTTTCTGTACCCTCCCCTCTTTCCTTTCCGAAATAAGTGCACCTGAATCTTAACGTGACCCCTCCCAAAAGAGAAGTCTGGATCCGCGTCTGATGGGAATGGTGTTAGAATTAGAGGAATCACTTTCATAACTCACAGATAAGTATCAAGATATTATTACAAGGGGGGATTTTAATTGTTACTTAAGAAATCCTATCACAAAAGCTGCCACTAATTTTATTCATACCAGCAATTCTTATAATCTGCAAATATTGAAATTTAATCCTACTCATAGCTCATCTAAAACGGAATCGTGTATTGATCACTTGATTGTTTCAGATATTTCTAAAGTATTACTCTATGGTCAGTTTCCTGTTCCGAGTATTTTAAACCATGACTTACTCTTTGTTGTATACTCGACTAAGTGCACTAAATACAAAAATAAAACAATCCATTATCGTGATTACAAAAATCTTGATCTTACAGCATTTCAAGTCGACAGTGAGCGTGAACGTTGCCACAATGTTTACCCACAATATTCATTACTCTAAAGTAAATGTGTTTAATGGTATCATAACGAACATTTTTAACAAGCACGCTCCATGGAAAACTTCTCGTGTCACGCGGCCTGCTGCTCCATGGCTTATAAACGAATTAAAAGTTCTTATGAAAGGTAGAAATTTTGCACGCAGTCATTGTAGAGCTACTAAAACCGATGAAAATAAAAAAGAGTACAAAAAACTTAGAAATTATGTAAAACAACAAGTCAGAAACGCTAAGATTCGTTCTTATCATAATCTTTTCCAAAAAATTCCAGTACGAAGGGAGTATGAAACACGTTGAAAAACTTAGGAATTTGCAAACATAAGTCAAATGACAGTTCATTATAAATTCAATTAGATAACCTAAATGATTATTTTGCTTCCGTTGCACATCCAATAGACCCTATTATTAAAGAAAAGTCACTACACTTTCTGGAATCACAAGTGCCACCCCGGGACGATAGCTTCTATTTCAATAATGTTGATTGCCAAGAAGTCGAAAAAATAGTGAAGGCACTCAAATCAAACTCAAAAGTCTCTGACGATATAATGGCCAAGCAATTAAAATTGGTTTTAAAAGACGCTCTTCCAGCATTTACACACATTATAAGCTTTTCTGTAACAACCGGATACTTTCCCCAATTGTGGAAACTAGCTTACATACGTCCCCTCCCCAAATGTTTAAATTCATTAAATCCTTGTGATTACCGACCTATCAGTATATTACCAACATTATCCAAAGTCCTAGAAAAAATTGTACGTTAACAAATAGACAAGTATCTCGCCATAAATGATGTTCTCAATAATTTGCAATCTGGTTTTAGGAAAGGTAGAAGTACGCAAACGGCTTTGTTACGAGTCACCGAAGACATTCGTCAATCTCTGGTTGAAGGCAATATAGCAAAATTAACTCTTTTATATTTTAGAAAGGCCTTCGATTCAGTAGACCATGACGTGCTTTTGGCAAAATGTAAATGCTGCGGTTTTTCTGATTCTATCTTATTGTGGATTTCAAGTTATTTTAGTAGTAGACAACAGGCTGTAGTTGTTGAGAATACTTTTTCGTCTCCTAAGTCAGCTTTACGCGGAGCACCACAGCGCTCCGTATTAGATCCACTTTTCTTCTTGATCTACGTTAATTATATCCCCTCTGTGCAATCAATGTGCAGTCATCATATGTATGCAGACGACCTACAGATCTATGTCAACGGGAAACTTTCTGAAGTGGCTCATTTAGTTAGTAAAACAAATCACAATTTGACCTCTTTTCTTGAATGGTCTGTGAGAAACGGCCTTAAGCTAAACCCATTCAAATAGCAATCAATTACAATTCGGTTCCTTTCTGCTCTCAACTTAAAAATCTTGGTCTGACCATCGATAAATTTCTAAACTGGATACTTGATACTCGGGACACTTGCCGCAAAGTGTATGCCTCAATGTACTCACTCAAATGTGCTTACAAATGCCTTCCACCCAAAAACAAAGAACTAGTAAAATCACTCCTGCTCCCCCTGCTTCATTACGGTGATATCGTGTACGGTAACATAAAGAAATAAACCGATAATGCTCTTCAAAAAGTTCAAAATGCATGTGTTAGGTTTCAACAGAAAGTATGATCACGTATCGAGGTACAATAAAGCAAATCACATATTAAACTTGAAAGGTCGACGCATGTTTCATAGTTTGTGCCTTTTCTACAATATATTAAATACGGATGTACCTACTTACCTCTCTTTTGAGAGAGGACTTTGAGATAAAATGTCTTATCTCAAAACAAAAAGATTCCAAAAATCCTTGCTATGCAATATTAGAGGTCAAAGTGGTAATATGAGCCATGTATATAATATGATCCCCCTTAATATCTGTTCATATTTCTGTTCATATTGTGATAAACCAGAATATTACAAATTTTATTTAATAATATTAGCTGTACATGGGGTGGATAAATGGGTATGCAATATGGCGGTATACGGCCTTAGCAACGACAGCGCAGATGTTGGCAAGGTCAACAAACGGTACACAGGCCTTGAAGATGTCAGGACGCTGGCTATATAGCTCAAGAAAATAAGATGTGGTTGGTTCAAAAACGAATGACTGACGGGGTCGTGGCTACTTGGTTCGTAAGAGACGCATGGGTTGGCTAGTGAAGATTAGACAGTCTAATTTTGCCTCTGTGTTTTGAAAAAATAGAATGAGGGACGCTTACCGAACCATAAAGGGTTAAAGAACACATTGAACAGGACATTCTGATTCTGGGTGTCGGGGAGTGAAGATCGCGGATTTTGATAGTAGACGACGTGGTGTAAAGATCGTTTGCGGACATTATATTAGGAAAGTGGGACTTGTATATTTTTTTGTGAGAGAAGTAATAGTTTTTTCGGACTCTGAAAATTATTTGCCAGAAGTGAATTCGCGGAGGACTTGCACAGTTTTTCGGATATTGCAGTTGAACTTTAATGTTTTACATAACCAGTGGGAAAGATTAGGAACTGGGAGCATCGGATAAGAACCGATAAATAGTTTATGCAGTGTGGACTGGACGTGTCAGCAGCAGCGCAAGACCGGAAGAAAGAAGCGAAACTTGGAACCAACAACGGTCAAGTGAGAAGCGACTACGGAGCGTCGACAAGCAAAACGGTAAAGAAATACTGCAGTACAAAAGAGATAACGTATTTAAAAGGTCATGACCATAAAATTAATTGTTAAAACTTAAAGTTAAATAAATTATTGAATTTTGTTCTTTGGAAATGAAAGGAGTTTTCATTTGTCAATCATAATCTTTAATTAGTTGGAAGCATATAATTATTACATTTCAGATTCCACGCCATACTGTATAGTTGGCAGATCAGGTAATCGGCTATCGAGGCGATAGCGAGTATTTGTATCCGGACCCATCGACCCAAGCTAGCTGGATGTTTATACAATTTTGTTTAAATTAGATGGGAAAACTTTGGTAGTAATTAATGTAACCTGTTTCTGGCGCCCAAATCTTAATATAAATTTGGAACAGGCCATAATTACAACCACACTCTTGATGAGACGATGATAAAGGTATATTTCAATATATGTTTCACACTCTAGGAGAAACGGGTTTAACTACTAGATTAATGTCTTTTTTCGCCATCAGAGTGCTCTGGTTCAGTTGTAAATGAGAGCTGACGAGTAGCAGACGTGTTTGTGATTTTTCTATTCTGAAAACTTTGAAAGGTATGTCTTTGGCTATTAATTACTGGTTGAATTCGCTTAGACCTGCTTTAATTGCTAACGAAGGAAATAAAGTATGATTTAAGCATTGATTTTATGCCGGTAATTTGTAATTTCGAGCGTGTCAAAGATTGGTTTTGGTTAGCAGAATTGTAATATGGCGATGGTTGTAAAATGAGCCCCGAACTGAGGTTGGTATATGAGCCCCAAATTTGAAGGGGCTCATATTACATACACTACAAATTGCGTTCGTACTTTTTTGTTTTAGATGCCACGAAAGGTACTAGGGCAGAAACCAAAAGCGAAAAGGAAAAATTGGAATACTGAAGACATGGTTAAAGCGATTAAGGCAGTTGGGAGCAAAGAAATGGGTTTGAAAAAGGCTTCCAAAACGTTTCTCGTTCCAAGACCTACTCTTCAAAGGCTTGTTCGTGTTGACAAGCCCTCAACCAAAGAAGCAGCAGCAACCAAATTAGGACGAAAACCTATTCTAGGGGATGAGCTGGAAAAAGAATTAGTCGAGTACTTGCTTGTCATGGAAAGCAAATTCTACGGTCTTACCAGACAAGATGTTCGTAAAAAGAAAAGGATATCAAACAAAGGCCCAAAACCTTCAAAGGCAGCCCTTATCACGTTATCTCCTTACAAGGATGCTCTGATGGAGGCTGGAGAAAGAAGACAGATGTTTGCACGTAAAAAAAGTAAAAATGAAAAGACGAGAAGCACGAAACAGTTTCATAAGGGGACAAAAACCGTACATGAAGATCCTTTTAAAGCGGAAACTTCTTTAAGGTGAGGAATCACAAGAATCTGACTATTCTATAACGTCAGGAGACTCTGTTTTGGAAACACAGGTGGGGGTTGAAAGCCCTGGTGATGACCTCTTGTATGTTTTGTGATGGACTGTTTTCAGCCGACCACCGCGGAGAACTGTGGGTCCAGTGTCTTATGTGCGAAATGTAGGATCACAATGACTGTGCTGGGGCTGAAAAGGACACTTACATTTGTGATTTTTGTAAATGAAATAAATATTTGTATACATTTTCATCTCACTGTAAGTTTGTGTAAGTAATAAAATAGCATTTTTATTTGTAAATATGTAATTAGTTTCTTTAACCTCAAGTGTTTCAATAATATATTAATGGGGCCCATAATACCAGCACACAACATTTTTTTTTCGAAATATGACTTCTTGAGAATTATTGATTTCTAGCAACTTTCTAAACAGTTAAGAAAGTTACTATTTTGCATGCAGATTACAAAAATGTTGATGTGTAAGTTACTATTTTGCATGCAGATTACAAAAATGTTGATGTGTAAGTTTCCATAGTTTTAAAAACAATAGGGCTTTTATTTTTTTTTAAGTCCAAACAAAAATGGGGGCTCATATTACCACCTTCTCCTCAACTAAAGCAACACCAATTTTTAAATTAAATCGTACTGAGCTGAAACGAGCCGAGAGTGGAACAATCTTCCAGAAAATGTTAGGAAATGTAAAACACTGCGATTCAAGAAACACACTCTTTTACTGAGCTGATAATGTCGGATGTGAAAGTGTGTACTCAATTTATTATTATTATTATTATTATTATTATTATTATTATTATTATTATTATCATTATTATTATTATTATTCAAAATTGTACGATAAATGTAATATTTTATATCGCATTTTTAACATTTTTCTTTTATTATACTTCTTAGGATAATTCTTAATTTAATAAACAACAGTATAATTAGTTTAAATTAAGTCTAATATAGGATTAAAAAGTAGTAAGAGTTGTTGTTTTTACTTTCTCGCCTTACGAATACTTCGTAAGAAGAGAAAGTTATGTAATCGAGCGGCGGAAAGGGGAATTTTCGAAGAAAGGGGAATTTTCGCCAGAAAATCTCTTATAGCAGGGGTCTGGTGACAAAAAAGTGGATAAAACCTTTTGCTAAATTTAGAAAAAAATCCTCTATCTCGTGGTGTAGTCAAAATTCATGATTTGTTGCTTCTTCATACTTCAAAATCGATTGACGGCAAAACGTCCGTCTGCCATCTGTGGTCAACGCTAGCGCCTAAACCGTTCGGCCGATTTTCTTCAAAATTGATTTTCCCCAATGGTTTTTACTCGTCTCAAGACCTCTTGAATTTGAAACCGATATCTTAGTATTTGAGGGTACTTTATATGAAGCCCATTTTGAGATTTTCTAAATTAAAAGAAAATTGCTCCAAATTTTTTAGTTATATTTTGTTGTTGAATAGTGCGAAGAACGTTGAAGTGAATGACATAGACAATTGGGAATGACAATGACATTTTCGTTGATAGGCCCAATTTTTCGAAAATTGCAAAAAACTGTTTAAAAACTGCAAAATTGAAGATTTTAACGTTAAATTGTAATACAATATAACCAGAAGGCATGCGATAAACTTACAATTCCTAACGGTTCCGAAAATATTATTACTTTCTAGCCTTACGAATACTTCGTAATGCGGTTTATCGCTGCCTTTCTTGGTCATGTTTGAAAGACATGTTTTTCGCATGTTGAAAATTACCGGCTCCTAATGATAAAATCGATAGAATTACGTTTTGACTGAAATATAAGTAATTGCGATGTATGTCCTGGAAATGTTTGTATATATTTGTTCAAATTTTTAACTTTTAACAATTTTTTTACTTCCCTTATTGTATTTGTAAAGCGTATTACCATCGTATCAATTGTTTCTTAATCGTGCATTTACCATTTTATAGGTCGGTTCTATTCTTTCATGGCTCTGTTCGACAGAGGCGGAGTTGGTGTTGCGTAGTGGTATAAGTGCCGGTTTGTTGAATTTGAGTTTCGGTTGTCGGGTCTCGGTACCGAAAGGGTTTGCTGGTATAATGCACTTTTGCTTGTTTATGAAGTAGTGGAATAGCAATAAGGACCGTATAGAAGCAGAGCGAGAAAGTATGTGCGTTGGAAGCACCTCTAGTTTTGCAACTTGTAAATTCCAGTTCATTTCTGCTTAACTTGTCATGGCTCTGACTGAATGCGTCTTTTCTCTTGGTACATGTTGATGTAATTAAAATCGGCCGTAAGCCGTCGTCCTGGCCGGGTGGGTGTGCGCATTCTCAAATTATTTTTTAATGAGTTCTTTAATGTATCGAGATTCTTTTTTTGCTAACGTTTTGACGCGTATGCCTTAATTTTTTTTCATAATTATTTTTCGGGCATCTCTTTTATGTTCTGTGTCAGTAAATGCTTTATAAATTATTTTAAATATTTTCTTTTGTTGCTCAATGTTGAAGAGCATGCACACTTCCTTTGTTTTGCCTGGTTTTCTCCGGCCGTTTAAGGTAAATGCTGGAACGTAGTTTTTTACTTTCACTTTCCGAGACCAGGGGCAAGACATATCTAAGTTGTATTTGATTTAATTTACCAAATGTACTGTTCAATTTTTATCTATATAATAATGTATTACGTGGTTAGGCGGAAGAGCGGGCCTGATGGCCCGAGTTTCGCCACATAAATAAAGTCACTATTATTATTATTTTTCCTCTAAATCACGACTTAAGATGTTATGTGTCGGCTGAATATAAAATCTACTCCAGGTTGCATCAGCTACCTAAGGAGCAGATCTAGGGACTGTCGGTGCCTCTACAATACTTTGCGCAAAATGTGGGCTGTTCCAAATAAAGCTATTTCTTGCACTTCCCAGTCTTTTGGATTACCTGGGAGTTTAGACAAGTTCTTACACAAATTTTGCGGAACAAATCCCAGAGCTCCGATAACTATCGGTACGACCTGTGCTTTTACGCCCCACATTCGGCTGATCTCGATTTCCAAACTTGTATTTAAGACTTTTCTCTGCCTCCTTGGTAACGACGTTTTGATCGCAAGGTACAGCAACATCCACAAGCAAACACGATTTGTTCTCCAAATCCCGGATGACTATATCCGGTTTGTTAGCTGCTATCGTGCGATCAGTTTGAATTTGTTGGTCGTACAATAACGTACACAATCCAACAGACGTCACCGGTTTCGGTGAGTGTTCGTACCACTTGGGGCATGTGTTCGGAACTTCGAGGGCGGTACAGATCTGCCAGTGGAGGTAGCTACACACCCTGTCGTGTCTTTTCAAGTATTCGGTCTTTGCTAGGATTGGACAAGCTGAGACAATATGATCGATGGTTTCTACGTGTTCCTGACAAATGCGGCATTTATCATCTTGGGAAATTTTGAGAACCGCTTTATCATAATGTCGTGTTCTCAAGGCCTGATCTTGGGCAGCTATTACTAGTGCTTCCGATTCTGGCTTCATTCTTCCCCTTTTAAGCCACATAAATGATTGATCTTTATTGATCTGTACCTTGTCCATTCTTTTTAGATATTGTCCGTGGAGTGGTTTGTCTCTCCACGATTTCTTTAACATTTTTTGTGTCTCAAATTTCATGTTAAGTAGCCTCAGAAGTTCAGTGTCTCTGTCATTCTGGTTGTCTTGCATAGTCTTGTTCGCAATGCTTCTTGCTACACTTACAATGCCTCTGTTTCCCATTCTTCGGTCAGATTTCATGACCTGCCTCATTAGTGGGTCAACTTGATGGCTGACTACATACTTTCCCATCCCGGTTATTGCATTGTGCCAGGAGGCTTCAATTTGTCTCAGGCCTCTTCCTCCTTCCTTACGTGACACATAAAGTCTATGTACATCAGCTCGGGGGTGGGCAACATGATGCATTGTAAGCAATTTTCTGGTTTTTCGATCCATGATGGGAATTTCCTGTTCAGTCCAGTCTACTAGTCCGAAACTATATTCGGCTACAGGCACCGCCAAACTACCTATTGCAGATATTTTATTCCTTGAGTTCAGAGCGGACTGCAGGACAAGTCTCACTCTTCTATAATACTCTCTGCGAATTCTCTCTTTCATTGTGTCGTTCGAGATGGTCTCACATTCTTCAATGCCCAGATATTTGTAAGTTTTACCTGGCTCAAGATCTTGAATCACAGTGTGTCTATCAACTTCAATGTTCTCGGACGTGGTCATTTTGCCTCTTTTTAAGTTGGCTTTTGCACACTTGTCAAGACCAAACTTCATGCAGATGTCATTGCTAAAATCATTGATGACAGACAGCATTTGGGAGAGAATCGCATCATTCTTAGCAAAAACTTTAAGATCATCCATGTAAAATAAATGTGATACAGGCATTTCATCACCATGGAGCTTGTAACCAAAGTCAGTGTGCGACAGCTGTCTTGATAGAGGAATCAAACTAATGCTAAACAGCAGAGGGGATAGTGAATCTCCTTGAAAAATTCCCCTGTTAATCTGAATACTTCTGGTTTCTACTACTCCCTTTCCGCTGTGGATTATTAACCTGGTACTCCACGACTTCATACTAGCCTTGCAAAACTCAACAAGTCTAGGATGAAATCGATAGATCTCCAGGGTCTTCAAAATCCAATCGTGTGGTACACTGTCAAAGGCCTTCTGGTAGTCAATCCAAGCCATACTTAAATTACGTTTTCGTTTCTTTGCATCATTCAAAATTATTTTATTCAGAAGCAAGATTTCCTTACAGCCATAGGAACCTTTACGACATCCTTTCTGTTCAACTGGCAACAGATGGTTCTTCTCTAGGTGCCTATACATTTTGTCAGCAATGGCTGGAGTTATAAGTTTGTACATTACTGGCAAGCAAGTAATTGGCCTGTAGTTCTTCGCCAAAGAGCTGTCTCCTCCTTTGGGTAGCAAATACGTAATGCCGCGAGTGAGCCATTCGGGGAGTTCGTTAGGGTTTTCTAAAATTTTATTAACAGCGTTTGCAAGATGAAAATGTAGTGCTGTTAATTTCTTAATCCAATAAATCTGGATCTTATCAACCCCAGGGGATTTCCAGTTTCCCATGTTCTTAATTGTTTGGCATAGGTCCTCTTTCGAGAATCCTTGAACATGTTCTACTGTTTCCACGAGTCCATTGGCAGCATCAACTTCAGATTGGAGCCACGATGCGTCTTTGTTGTAGAATCTGGTTTCCTCCCAGATTCCTGACCAAAATGTTTCGACGTCATCTTTTGAAGGAGGGGCAGCATTGCCATTCGGTTTTTCAGTCAGACTGCGATAGAATCTCTTCGCGTCTGTTTCAAACAACCGGTTCTGTACACGGAAATCATTTCTACGTTTGTACCGTCTTATTCGTTGAGCCCATGCTTGGATTTTTTCTTTTAGCTTTTCAGCTACCATTAGCCTTGTCGTGTCATTGTCAATTAGGTATTTTTGTTCAACATGGAGTATTTTTTGTTGAACTTTATACGTGTGGTTTGACTTAGAAGATGCCTCGGCTAGGAGTGATATTTCACGCCGTGTGTCGGCTATCCGTTTCATAATTCTTTTCATCCACGGAGGTACGGAGCTTTTTACTCTGTCTGGCTGTCGGCCATCGGTGTTCTTGGCTGGTCCCAAGATTATCTGAGATACTAGATATCCAGTTGCATACACGATGTGATTGATTTCAGTAATATCTAGATCTCTACTTGAGGTCTGTACAACCTCATTTAAGACAGAATTCACTGTTTCTATCACTCTCTTAGCTTTAGCATTTTCGTAAATTCTCCTCAACGGTGCACGAGATTCGAATGGAAGTAGACGAACTCGTTCTATCTCGCGTCGGAGGAGGTCCCGCATCATGTCCTTATCGTGTGACTCATGGCCAGATGAATTTTCACCACTGACGGATGTTTCATTTGGAAGAGATGAACCTTGAAGTGGATCATCGTTTTCAGGGATATTAGATGGTTCTAAATGTTCGTCATGTGGATGGTTTGATTGATGAACATACTCTGCGTTTCACTGGATGTCTGCAAGTTGTTCGGCTGTGAATTTTCCACTGCTGAGTATGTATCGTCGTTGACTGGCAAGCTTCTTTGAGTCTAGGGTAGGTCTCATATCTGGGTTCCGCTCTCTCCATATCTTAAAAACTTCTATTTCTGAGCCCCCATTTTTCGCTTTTGCATAGTAAAAGCACCACATCACCTCCATTAATTCATCCCGGGTCCATCTCTGACGATGGCTTCGAGCTACTGCCGGCTCTGGGTCCCTGGGACTAACATCCGTGGGATGGCCAGATGTCGACAAGGTGACATTAGCTCGGTTCCTGAGCAGGTATGGGACATTGGTAGAACAAGGCACGTTAAGGTTCATTACATTGCTTGTTCTATCCATTTTGCTCATTGGTTTGAATTGAAGATTCGCAGGACGCAAGTTCGAGTTCACAGATCACACTTAATCCTCGGGTTGTTTCCTGCCATCCGTTACTGCGACCCATAGTGGCCTCGGGGCATCCCCCCGCAGGGCCCAGCAAGGGGTCCCTCCGATCGCCAGTCGGCATTACTAAACCCTACGGGATTTTCACTGACTGCTGAAGGCAGCCTCCTTCGCTGGCTAATGCAAGGTTCGGGCCTCCACTCTAATCAGTGGCCTGGTGTGCCAACCCAGTTTCTCTCCTGTACCCTCTATGGGCCGACAACAGGAAGTCCAAAGGTTCATGACCCTTCCCTCTCTACTTACTTCCCACACTCCTCCAAATGGAGTACTTCTTCGTCGGACCCCTCACCTTCAACCTATTCAGCAAGGGAGACCCTACCAGTAGCTAGGCTACCACTGACATAGCTCTCAGGCTCATGGGGGTACTCAAGCTCCACCACCAACGCCAAGGTCGTGTACTCCCTAGGTGGAGTTATTATTATTATTATTATTATTATTATTATTATTAATATTTTTCCATTACATCACAACTAAAGATGTTATGAGTCGGCTGAATATAAAATCTACTCCAGGTTGCAACCAGCTACCTAAGGAGTAGATCTAGAGACTATCGGTGCCTCTACAATACTTTGCGCAAAATGTGGGCTGTTCCAAATAAAGCTATTTCTTGCACTTCCCCGTCTTTTGAATTACCTGGCAGTTTAGACACGTTCTTACTCAAATTTTGCGGAACAAATCCCCGAGCTCCGATAACTATAGAGACGACCTGTGCTTTTACGCCCCACATTCGGCAGATCTCGATTTCCAAACTCTTGTATTTAAGACGTTTCTCTCCCTCCTTGGTAACGACATTTTGATCGCAAGGCACAGCAACATCCACAAGTAGACACAAACTTTTCTCTAAATCCAGGATAACAATATCCGGTTTGTTTGCTGCTATCGTGCGATCCGTTTGAATTTGTTGGTCGTACAATATTGTACACAATCCAACCGATGTCACCGGTTTTGGTGAGTGTACGTACCACTTGAGGCATGTGTTTGGAACTTCGACGGCGGTACAGATCTGCCAGTGGAGGTAACTACAAACCCTGTCGTGTCTTTTTAAGTATTCGGTCTTTGCTAGAATTGGACAAGCTGAGACAATATGATCAATGGTTTCTACTTGCTTCTGGCTAATTTGGCGTTTGTCATCTTGGGAAATTTTGAGAACCGCTTTATCATAATGTCTGTTCTCAACGCCTGATCTTGAGCAGCTACTAGCACTGCTTTCGATTCTGGCTTCATTCTTTCCTTTTTAAGCTACATAAATGATTGATCTTTATTGATCTACAGCTTGTTCATTCTTTTTAGATAATGTCCATGGAGGGGTTTGTCCCTCCACGGCTTCTTTAACATTTTTTGTATAGTTGTACCAGAAGTTCAGTGTCTGTGTTATTTGACGTGTCTTGCATAGTTTTCTTTGCAATGCTTCTTGCTACACTAACAATGCCTCTGTTTCCCATTTTTCGGTCAGATTTCATGACCTGCCTCATTAGAGGGCCATTTGATGATTGACTACATATTTTCCCATTCAAACTATTGCATTGTTCCAGGAGGCTTCAATTTGTCTGAGGCCTCTTCCTCCTTCCTTACGTGACGCATAAAGTCTATGTACATCACCTCGATGGTGGGCGACATGATGCATTGTTAGCAGTTTTCTGGTCTTTCGATTCATGATGCGGATTTCTTGCTCAATCCAGTCCACTAGTCCGGAACTGTACTCAACTACAGGCACCGCCAGACTACCAATTGCAGATATTTTATTCCTGAAGTTCAGAGCAGACTGCAGGACAAGTCTCACTCTTCTGTAATACTCTTTGAGAATTCTCTCTTTCATTGTGTTGTTCGAGATGGTCTCACATTCTTCAATGCCCAGATATTTGTAAGTTTTACCTGGCTCAAGATCATGTATCACAGCGTGCATATCAACTTTAACGCTCTCTGACGTTGTCGGTTTGCCTCTTCTTAAATTGATTTTTGCACATTTGTCAAGACCATACTTCATGCAGATGTCATTGCTAAAGTCATTCACGACTGACAGCATTTGTAAGAGAATCGCTTCATTCTTACAAGGGAAGTAACAAATCCTTCATGTCGAAACACACCTCGAAATTTTAATGGCATATGCTAATTGATACTAGAAACTCGTATGCGAAAAAATAGCGGCCAGTTTACATTGCAAGTCCTCCAAATAAAGCTTTGAAAAACACATATAAGTACTAGGAAAAAGATAGACGCCTCTACCGGTCCGTTTGGGCAGCCCTTACTCCGGGCGAGCTGGCGCGAGGGACCCCAAGGTCACGGATGAGTCGGCCGGCCCGTCAGCGGCCCTGCAATAAACAAGGGCTGCGTAGTTTCGCACCCAGTTCATCTTTCGCTGTTACAAAAGAAATAACATCTGCAATGGCTACAGAGCAAGTTGTGTTAAATCCCGTTAACATAGTTGGGTTCGCCCTGTGGTAACAAAGGTGTATCTTCGAAGGGAAGAGCAAATGAAAAAGAACGAGAAATGGGTCAATGTATTATCGAATTGATAAAAAACAATAGCACTGGAGTGGAGCATTACGAGGAATCGACCCTCGTTGTATGCGAAAGAAGTAATTGTGAATCAAGTGATAGTGACAGTGATACAGACTGCCAAAAGCATACTTCTACCACGGGTGATGATATGGGAAAGTGTTTACTAGAATCAGACAGTGAATCCCCGGAAACTAGTGATTCTAAAAGTCAGTCACCTTGCATATCCTCCGGTTCGTTTTATTATCCAAGCCCTGTGAAAAATACAAATGAGCATGTTAGCATTAGCTACGAGTACAAGAAGAAATCTGTGGAATTCTGTTTGATTGAGGGCGGTAAGAAACGTTTTCAATATCACATGTCCGTCGAAATTTTCGCCGCGTGATGTCAGAGAGACAACTATATTTGTGGAAAAAGCAAGTGGAAAGCATGACAGCAAATCCTAGTGAACACAAAACAAATTACGTATGAGAAACTTTGGTCTCGATTTGAACTTGTAAGAAGAACGAATCAAAATGTGAATGATGAAGATCTGCGACAATGGACCCTGGAAATTTCACAAGAAACTGATGAACAGCAAAAATAAGGATTTTTCCGCCTCTCACTCTTCAATTAATCTGTTAAAAAAGCGCACAAAATTAAGAGCAGGAAAATAACAAAATTTGTATCACGCACTTACGTTCACGACGAAACACAAAAGGGTGTGGTTGTAGAAGAATTTCTCAAAAACGCCAAAGAGAGATTTTCACATTACTACCAGTCGTCTAATACAGACCAAAGTGGATTTGAACGCGAAATGCGATCAAAATGGGCTTTGTCGTTTGTTGGTGGAAATCATACACAGATCGTTGCTCAATCACTTAGTGCGTTATCACACTCGTACACTACAATGCCAACAATAAGTATGGATGGATCTTTGTTGCCTAAATTATTTATAGTGCTGCAGGAACCAAAAGGATTTTTCGGCCCTGTTGTCTCCAAAAGAATGATTCAAGCTGAAAACATAATTGTTACGACTACAAAATCAGGAAAAATGGAAAAGAAAGAGTTGAAACAGTGGTTTAAAGAAGTGTTCTTCCCAGTTGTAAGTGAATATTTTGCTCTGCTTTCAGATTCGTGGACCACGTACAATGTCAGAACTTGTATTGAAGATATTCCTCCAGGCAAGACAATTGAATTGCTCCAGATACCTCCCGGAGCTACAGGAAAAATCCAACCACTTGACAAGTTCTTCTTCCGACAGTGGAAAGCTATGTATCGCCGTTTATCAGAAAATATTGTGTCTCACAAGAGTATTAGTGCTCAAGTTTCCGATAGAGAGACAATTCTTCAATTGCAATCTTTCATTCATTTTCAATTTTCATCTCCTCGTTTCCAAAATATGATAAAGTATTCGTGTTTTGCTACAAGGTACATAACAGAACGGCCTCCTAAATTTGTAGTGCCCGTCAAATATTGCCCTGAAACTGTGAAAAACCAATGTGAAGAAGAATGTGACAATGAAGTTTTTATTCGTTGTGCGTGGAGCCGAAAACATTTGTTTTAATCATTCAGTGGAAACCAGTCATTTCTGCTTTTTATTCGTGCCGCACTAACTTGCGACGAGACACTGCTCCTGGCTTTCGCCTGCACGCCGGCTCGCCGCTGTGGCCCGCCTGTTCGGCCGGTCGACGCTTGTAGGGATGTCCAGCGGCGCCGCAACACTCCATTGGTACCTAAGATTTTAGCTTCCATTTTGAAGCCTTGCAGTGGAAACTGGCAGCAAATATTTTGGATATGGTATTCAGATAGTTCATTGCGTGAATCATAAAAATTTCGAGGGGTGTTTCGACATGAAGGATCTGTTACTTCCCTTGTTAGCAAACACTTTCAGATCATCCATGTAAAACAAATGTGATACTGGCCTTTCATCAGCTTGTAACCAAAGTCAGCTTGCGATAACTGTCTAGATAGTGGGATCAAACTAATGCAAAACAGCAGAGGGGATAGTGAATCTCCTTGAGAAATACCCCTGTTCATCTGAATACTTCTGGTTTCTACTGCTTCCTTTCTGCTGTGTATTAGTAACCTGGTACTCCACGACTTCATGCTAGCCTTGCAAAATTAAATAAGTCTAGGATGAAATCGATAGATCTCCAGGATCTTCAAAATCCAATCGTGTGGTACTCTATCAAAGGCTTTTTGTAGTCAATCCAATCCATGCTCAAATTACGTTTTCGTTTCTTTACATCATTCAAGATGACTTTATTCAGAAGCAAGATTTCCTTAAAGCCATAAGAACCTTTACGACATCCTTTTTGTTCAACTGGCATTAGATGATTCTTCTCTAGATGTCTGTACATTTTGTCAGCTATGGCTGCTGTAATAACTTTGTACAGTACTGGCAGACAAGTGATTGGCCTGTAGTTCTTCGCCAAAGAGCTGTCTCCCTCTTTGGGTAGCAGATACGTGATGCCGCGTGTAAGCCATTCCGGGAGTTCCTTTGTATTTTCTAGAATTTTATTAATAGCCTTTGCCAGATGCGGATGTAATGCTGTTAGTCTCTTAATCCAATAAATCTGAATCTTATCAATCCCGGGGGATTTCCAATTTCCCATGTTCTTAATTGCTTGGAAAAGGTCCTCTTCCAAGAATTCGTGAACATCTTCCACTGTTTCCACAAGTTCATTTGCAGCATCAACTTCAGATTGAAGCCAAAATGCATCTTTGTTGTAGGATCTGCTCTCTTCCCAGATTGCTGCCCAAAATTCCTCGAAATAATCTTTTGAAGGAGTGACAGTATTGCCTTTCGGTTTCTGAGTCAGATTGCGATAGAATTTCTTCGCGTCTGTTTCAAACCACCGATTCTTCACACGGAAATCTATTCTGCGTTTGTAACGTCTAATTCGTTGAGCCTATGCCTGAATTTTCTCTTTTAGCTTCTCAACTACCATTAGCCTGCTGGTGTCATTTTCAATTTGGTATTTTTGTTCAACATTGAATATTTTTCGTTGAACTTTAGAGGTGTGCGTTGATTTAGAAGATGCCTCAGCTAAGAGTGATATTTCGCGCCGGGTGTCGGCTATCCGTTTCATAATTCTGTTCATCCGTGGGGGTACAGAGCTGTTTACTCTGTTTTGCTGTCGGCCGCAGGGACTGAATACCGAAATAATAGCGGTAAAGGTATTTATACCGGTATAGAAATACCTTTACCTCTATTATACTTTCATTCAAAATATCTTAAAAAATACCGGTATAAGACGTGAAATACCGGTAATTTTAGAGGTATTTTACCTTTATTCGACGTCTATACCGGTAAAATATCTCTATTTAGAGGTATTTTACCGGTATTTTCTTATGAAAATTTTCATGAGAAAATTTTCATGAGAGTCTCAACGTTGGCGTATTTTAGTCACCAGACATTCAACCTAGGTGGAGTTCTGTTGTTGGTTGAGAAAGAATTATTATAATAGTCTGGGCACGCGAAGGCGTGTTTGGTGGAGCGAAAGCGCGATTGGCGAGCGAACGCGCGTTTGGAGAGCGAACGCGCGTTTGGCGAGCGAACGCGCGTTTGGCGAGCGAACGCGCGTTTGGCGAGCGAACGCGCGTTTGGAGAGCGAACGCGCGTTTGGAGAGCGAACGCGCGTTTGGAGAGCGAACGCGCGTTTGGAGAGCGAACGCGCGTTTGGAGAGCGAACGCGCGTTTGGAGAGCGAACAGTGCATACAAATCATTATTTAATGTAAAAAAAACAGGAAGTCAAGTGACCTATAAGGGAGAAGTTGTACATCAGCAAATTTTCTTGAACTCCGTAATCTCTACCACGCTCTGGTTTACTATATTTGTTGGTTGAATAATGAATAGATAATGAATGATCAAATAATTCATAATAAAATTCACAATTAATAATCATTCATTCATAAATACCAATTAAGAAAAGTAATAAATTAATTCAATTCTTTCACAATACCCTTTCAAGTTTCTTGCTTCAAATTTTTATTTTTATATTACTCATTACGAGCGGGTTTCACACAAATAAGAATATCTTCCATACAGTTTTTACTTGTTCATTTCCGTTTTAAGAGAAAATTCAATAAAACAATTAAAAAACTGGTAGTTTATCGCATCTTTTACGGCCAAATGTTATAACCTCACTCAGTTCTATGCACTGTTTGGTGTTTTCCTGCGGCAGAGAACGCCTAAATGTTGTATAACAAGTGAAGGAGTAGAAATGTGTCCGAGAAAACTCGCTCGTATTGTTTTGTTATTTGAGTGGAATTTGGATTTATTGTTCTAAGCGAAAGCATTTATTGATTATTTTGTTGAGTTTGGAATATATAGTATTATTTACTTTTTTTTTATTGATGAGTTGATTAGGAAGTTTACAGTTTGAATTATTTTTTTCTATGATTTATTTGGTATTTGCGGTTTGTGAAGGTTCTTTGGGGTTAGGAATTTTGATTTCAATAGTTCGTTCTCATGGTAATGATTATTTTCAATCTTTTGTGGTATTGCGATGTTAAAATTTATTTTTATATTTATATTTATGATCCCTCTTTGTTTTTTAAATGGGATGTTTTGATGGGTGGTTCAGTTTATATTTTTTTTGATGACATTTATTTATATGTTGTGTATTAATTTAAGTGGAAATATTGAAAGTTTAAGTTATTCCTGGGGTTTTGATATATTATCTTATGGTTTAATTTTGTTAAGATTTTGAGTTTGTGGTTTAATAATTATGGCAAGAGTTTCAATCTATCAAAATGATTATTATAGGAACTTATTTATTTTTATGATTATTTTTTTAATATTAATGTTGATGTGTGCTTTTTCGAGAGTTGATATACTATCTTTTTACATTTTTTTTGAAGGTAGATTAATCCCTACTTTATTTTTGATTTTGGGGTGAGGATATCAGCCTGAACGTGTTCAGGCTGGAATTTATTTGTTGTTTTATACTTTATTAGCATCATTACCTTTATTGATCGGTTTATTAAGCTTTTATCAGTTGAATGGTACTTTAATTTTATATGGTTTTTGAGGTGATGAAATTAATAGTTTATTTGTATATTTGGGTATAATTATTGCATTTTTGGTAAGGATACCTATGTTTATGGTTCATTTATGATTACCTAAGGCACATGTTGAGGCTCCTATTTCTGGTTCTATGGTATTGGCGGGTGTGTTATTGAAATTGGGTGGTTATGGTTTAATACGAGTTTTTGGGATTATGGTTTCTTGTTGTTTAAGGTATAATTTTATTTGAGTTGGGATTAGATTAGTGGGTGGTTTTTTAATAAGTTTGGTATGTTTACGTCAGGTTGATTTAAAGTCTTTAATTGCTTATTCTTCTGTTGTTCATATGGGAATGGTTTTGAGAGGTTTAATGACTTTGAATTATTGAGGATTTTGTGGCTGTTATGTGATGATAATTGGTCATGGTTTATGTTCTTCTGGATTGTTTTGTTTATCTAATATTGTATATGAACGATTAGGTAGTCGTAGATTGATTATTAATAAGGGGTTAATATGTTTAATACCGAGTTTAACATTATGATGATTTTTACTTAGATCTTCAAATATGGCTGCCCCTCCTTCTTTAAATTTGTTGGCTGAAATTAGATTAATTAATAGAGTAATATCATGAAGTTGAATTAGTATAATTATGATTGGTTTTATATCATTTTTTGGGGCAGCTTATAGATTATATTTATTTTCTTATAGTCAACATGGAATGAATTTTTCTGGTTTATATAGATATGTTAATGGTTACTTTCGTGAGTATATTTTATTGTTTTTGCATTGATTTCCTTTAAATGTTATGATTTTGTGTGGAGATTATTTTTTCAGTTGTGTTTAGCTTTATTAGTTTAATTAGAATGTTGATTTGTGATATCAAAGGTATATGATAAATATATTGGGCTATTAATTATAATATTTTTATTTGTAAATTATCGTTTGTTGTTTTATTTTGTGTATCGTTAATTTCATTTTTTTTGGATTAGTTGTGTGTGTTAATGAATATGTTATTTTTTTAGATTGGAATATTGTCTCTATTAATTCTTGTAGTATTGTGATGAGAATTCTTTTGGATTATAAATCATTATTGTTTATGAGATTTGTTATATATATTTCTTCTTTAGTTATTTATTATAGAGATAATTATATAATGGGTGATGAAAATTTATCTCGTTTTATTATTTTAGTATTGATGTTTGTATTATCAATAATATTTTTGATTATTAGACCTAATTTAATTAGAATTTTATTAGGGTGGGATGGTTTAGGTTTAGTATCTTATTGTTTAGTAATTTATTATCAGAATGTGAAGTCTTATAATGCTGGGATGATTACGGCTTTGTCTAATCGTATTGGTGATGTTGCTTTATTATTATCTATTGCTTGAATAATAAGATATGGTAGTTGAAATTATTTATATGTTAATAATTTTGGTAATTTAGATAATGAAATGATATATTTGATTATTTTGGCGGCCATGACTAGGAGAGCTCAAATTCCTTTTTCTTCTTGGCTTCCGGCAGCTATGGCTGCTCCAACTCCTGTTTCTGCTTTAGTTCATTCTTCTACTTTGGTAACAGCAGGAGTGTATCTTCTTATTCGGTTTGGTGTAATTATTGAAAGATATTCAATGAATGGTTTTTTGTTATTTATTGGTTGTTTGACTATATTTATATCTGGGTTAGGAGCTAATTTCGAGTTTGATTTGAAGAGGATTATTGCTTTATCAACATTGAGTCAGTTGGGTCTTATGATAAGAACAATTGGGTTGGGTTATTATGATTTGGCTTTTTTTCATTTATTAACTCATGCATTATTTAAGGCGTTATTGTTTATATGTGCGGGTGTTGTTATTCATGGTTTAAATGATCTTCAGGATATTCGTGGTATAGGAGGGATTGTTGACCAAATACCTTTAACTTCTGTTTGTTTTATAATTTCGAATTTGGCTTTATGTGGAACGCCTTTTTTGTCTGGTTTTTATTCTAAGGATTTGATTTTAGAATTGAGATTAATAAGAAATTTAAATTTTCTGATTTTTTTACTGTTTTTCCTTTCTACTGGGCTAACTGTTTGTTATACATTTCGTTTAATTTATTATGTAATAGTGGGTGAATTTAATTTTAGGAGATTACATTGTTTAGGAGATGAGAATTATGGATTTGTTGGTCCTATATTTATATTAATGTTTATATCTGTAATTGGCGGTTCATTATTATCTTGAGTAATATTAAGTACTCCTAGTATAATTTGTTTGCCTTTATATATAAAGGTGTTGGCTTTGGTAGTTAGAATTATTGGTGGTTGAATGGGATTTGAATTATCTATGATAATAACCTATGGAAGATTTTGCTTGGAGAATAATTATTTGGTAAGATTTTTAGGATCTATGTGATTTATACCTTATATTTCAACTTATGTGATTAGATCCTACCCTTTATATGGGGGTTTAAGGATTGCTCGTGTTAGTGATGGTGGATGAAGAGAGGAAATTGGAGGTCAAGGTATATTTAATATCTTCTTAAGGATGAGAATAGTGAACCAGGAATATCAATTTAATTATTTTAAGTATTATTTGTTGAGATTTATATTTTGATTATTTATCTTTGTAATATTGTTAATTTATAGTGGGGGTTAACTTAAATAGCTTATATGAAGAGTATAACATTGAAGATGTTAAGGAGATATAATATCTTTAGGTATTTAATTGAAACCAAAGAAGAGGTATATTATTGTTAATAATATCATTGAATTTAATTTCCAATTAAGGAAATAAGTTGTGCAAAAGTGAGCTGCTAACTTAACTTTTTAGCGGTTAAATTCCGTTGTTATTTCTAATTTATATCTAATTTATATAGTTTATATAAAACGGTATATTTTCATTATACAGAAAATAATTAGATATTTGTAAATAATTAAGGATTATTAAATCTTTCTTTCAGGTCGAAACTGAATGCATTATTGCTTCTTAATTGAGATTAATTGAATTAATCAATACCTTTTGAATGCAACCCAAATGTTATATTTAACTATAATCCCTAGTCTGCTCATTGTAGAGCTCCTTGGTTTCATTCATGGTATAAGCCTAAAAGTAAAATGATAATAAAAAATATTAGGGTGAATAATCAGTTTAATGGGTTGGAGGAGGATTGAATAATAATGGCAGGTATAATTAAAGCGATTTCTACATCAAAGATTAAAAAGATTACAGCAATCAGGAAAAATCGTAAAGAAAAAGGTAAGCGGGCTGATCTTTTTGGATCAAAGCCACATTCGAATGGAGATGTTTTTTCTCGATCTAATAGTGTTTTTTTTGATAAAATTAATGATAATAATATTAAAATGGTTGATAAGATTAAAGTGAATATAACAATAGTGAGAGTAATTAAGATTATTTATTTTGAAGATCAATCCTTTTGATTGGAAGTCAAATATACTATTATATACTAAATAAATATCTACCTCATCAGTAAATTGAAATATATAAGAATAGTCATACAATATCTACAAAATGTCAGTATCAGGCTGCTGCTTCAAAACCAAAATGATGGTTGGATGAGAAATGAAATATTATGTGTCGTATTAGACAAATAGATAAGAATGTTGTTCCGATAATGACATGTAATCCGTGAAATCCGGTTGCTATAAAAAAAGATGATCCATATACTGAGTCTGCAATGGTAAAAGGGGCTTCAATATATTCGTAGGCTTGTAAAATGGTGAAATAAATTCCTAGAATAATTGTTAGTATTAATCCTTGTGTGGTTTGACTATAATTATTTTCTATTAAGCTATGATGGGCTCATGTTACTGTAATTCCTGAGGCGAGGAGAATTGCTGTATTTAGGAGTGGAATTTGTATAGGATTAAATGGTTTAATTCCTATTGGTGGTCAAATTATGCCTAAATCGATGGTGGGTGCTAATCTTCTATGGAAAAATGCTCAGAAGAATGAAATGAAGAAAAATACTTCTGATACAATGAATAAGATTATTCCTCATCGTAATCCTAGATTGACAACGGAGGTATGTATACCTTGATATGTTCCTTCTCGTGTAATATCTCGTCATCATTGAATTATAGTTAATAGTGTAATTATAATTCCAGTTGTAAAAATAATAAATTTATGTTGATGGAATATGCTAACTAAGCCTGCTGCTATTGTTATGGCACCAATGGCTCCTGTAATAGGTCATGGGCTGATATTAACTAAGTGGAATGGATGATTTTGATGTGTTGACATTAATTAACTTCTCTTGAATACAATGTAGTTAGTACAGCAAATACGTATGACTGAATTATTGAGACTGCTAATTCTAGGATTAGTAGTAGAATTTGTGATAAAATAAGGACTTGAATTAAGATAATTGAATTTATGATTATAGGTCCGGTATTTCCTAATAAGGTTAATAATAAATGGCCTGCGATTATATTTGCAGCTAATCGGACAGCAAGAGTTAATGGGCGGATAATATTTCTAATTGTTTCGATGCATACTATAAAAGGTATTAGAATAGGAGGAGTTCCTTGAGGAACTAGATGAGCAAATATATGTTGTGTGTTATTAATTCATCCATATAGTATGAATGTTAATCAAAATGGTAGTGCTAGGGATAATGTAAATGTTAAGTGACTTGAACTTGTGAAGATGAAGGGGAATAGTCCTAGAAGATTGTTAAATAGAATAATTGAAAATAGAGAAATGAATATAAATGATCTTCCTAAGTTTTTATTGTTTACTAGTAGGGTTTTAAATTCGGAGTGTAATTTATAAATTAGTGAATTTCATATTAGCGCTAAACAAATTCCAGAGCTCCGATAACTATCGGGACGACCTGTGCTTTTACGCCCCACATTCGGCTGATCTCGATTTCCAAACTCTTGTATTTAAGACGTTTCTCTGCCTCCTTGGTAACGACGGTTTGATCGTAATCGAAGGTACAGCAACATCGACAAGTAAACACGATTTTTTCGACAAAACCTGGATAACTATATCCGATTTTTTTGTCGCTATCGTGCGATCAGTTTGAATTTGTTGGTCGTACAATACCGTACACAATCCAACAGACGCCACCGATTTTGGTGAGTGTTCATACCACTTGGGGCATGTGTTTATAACTTCGAGGGCGGTACAGATCTACCAGTGGAGGTAGCTACACACCCTCTCATGTCTTTTCAGGTATTCGGTCTTTGCTAGGATTGGACAAGCTGAGACAATATGATCAATGGTTTCTACTTGCTCTTGGTAAATGCAACATTTATCATCTTGGGAAATTTTGAGAACCGCTTTATTATAATGTTTTGTTCTCAACGCCTGATCTTGGGCAGCTATTACAAGTGCTTTCGATTCTGGCTTCATTCTTCCCCTTTTAAGCCACTTAAATGATTGGTCTTTATTGATCTGCACCTTGTCCATTCTTTTTAGGTATTGTCCGTGGAGTGGTTTATCTCTCCACGATTTCTTTAACAATTTTTGTGTCTCACACTTCATGCTCAGCAGCATCAGAAGTTCAGTGTCTGTGTTATTCGACGTGTCTTGCCTAGCTTTCTTCGCAATGCTTCTTGCTACACTAACAATGCCTCTGTTTCCCATTTTTTGATCAGATTTCATGCATGCCTCATTAGAGGGTCATCTTGATGGCTGACTACATACTTCCCCGACGCGACTATTGCGTTGTGCCTGGAGGCTTCGATTTGTCTGAGGCCTCTTCCTCCTTCCTTTCGTGACACATAAAGTCTATGTATATCTGCTCGAGGGTGGGAAACATGATGCATTGTTACCAGTTTTCTGGTTTTTCGATCCATGGTGCGAATTTCTTGCTCAGTCCAGTCCACTAATCCAAAACTGTATTCGGCTACCGGTACCGCCAAACTCCCTATTGCAGATATTTTATTCCTGGAATCCAGAGCGGACTGCAGGACCAGTCTCACTCTGATATAATACTCCCTACGAATTCTCTTTTTCATTGTGTCGTTCGAGATGGTTTCACATTCTTCAATGCCCAGATATTTGTAAGTTTCACCTGGCTCTAGATCTTGAATCACAGTGTGCGTATCAATTTCAATGCTCTCAGACGTTGTGAGTTCCCTGTTTTTAAATTGATTTTTGCACACTTGTCAAGACCAAACTTCATGCAGATGTCATTGCTAAAGTCATTCACGACTGACAGCATTTGGGAGAGAATCGCTTCATTCTTAGCAAACACTTTCAGATCATCCATGTAAAGCAAATGTGATACTGGCCTTTCATCACCATGGAGCTTAAAACAAATGCTTGCGACAAATGAGTCGATAGTCGGATCAAACTATGGAAAACAGCAGAGGGGATAGTGAATCTCCTTGAAAAATACCCCTGTTAATCTGAATACTTCTTGTTTCTACGGCTTCCTTTCCGCTTTGTATTAGTAACCTGGTATTCCACGACTTTATACTAGTCTTGCAAAATTCAATAAGACTGGGATGAAATCGATAGATCTCCAGGGTCTTCAGAATCCAATCGTGTGGTACACTATCGAAGGTCTTTTGGTAGTCAATCCAAGCCGTGGTCAAATTATGTTTTCGTTTCTTTACGTCATTTAAGATGACTGTAGCAAGATTTCCTTACAGCCATAGGAACCTTTACGACATCCTTTTTTTCAGCTGTGATTAGATGATTCTTATCTAGATGATACATTTTGTCAGCTATGGCTGCACTGATAACTTTGTTATTATTATTATTATTATTATTATTATTATTATTATTATTATTATCATCATCATATTTTGTAAGATTTATCAACCTCGAATCTACATTGGAACGAGCCTGGCTGTGAAAAAAGCTAATGGTTAACGTCATCGAGGCAACGACCATTAAGGAAAAATAAAAAGGAGATGATGTTTTCATCCCACGTACACCGATGATTTTAACGTGTTTGCAATTCACTTTTAAGAGTCTACAATTTTCGGCGTATCGGCTTTGGCAATGGTCACAAGTAAATTGTAAAGCCAGTCGTTAGACGTTTGCGGAAACTACTTGGAGTTTCCGCGATTCGCACATTGAAATTTATACGTCGCATGTTCAAGCGTCGGAAAACCGTAATATTTGTGTATTTACGCACTGCAAAAAATGAGAAAAAATATAGTTTAGCAGAAAGCTTTAAATTGATGAACTCATATTGTAAATGTGTTATATTTAATGTAGAAACTAGTGGTGCTACAGAATGGCACAAACTTTCCCGTACTAGTTTTCTATTTCCTTGGGTGTTGGTAAGCTATTTTGAATTGCCACATACTCTTTCTTGCCAGCTACCATCTATCACCGCCAAAAGTACATTTTTTTGTCTTTTCTTCATTTTCCGGTTTCCTATTGGGAGAACGGAAATATCAATTTTATAATATTAAAAAACACAAAATCCTAGTCCTAAATGGCACTTTTCTTTTAAAAATTATGTGCCGTTTTAAAGAAAATGGCGTTTTGGCGTTACTAAAAATGCGAAATTAAAGGCTCATTTTAACAGAAAATTTTGAATTTTCAAACTACTTTATTTGAAGTTATTTGAAGCACGTACTCTCACAAATATAATAATTTTTACAAGTTACTGGTAATGTGCATATTAAAGATGTGAGAGATCTTTAAAAAAAATTACATTTATATAATTTTTGGAAAAAACAAAAAATTACTCAAACTAAACTTTACGTCATATTAATGAGTGTAATCAGTACTATCCGTTACAAAAGTTTGAAGAAACAATTTGCAGCCATATATGAGAAAATGGCGTTTGAGCGTGTCTGAAAATGCGGAATTTTGAGCTAGTTTTCACAGAAAACGGTTGTGTTTTCGACAAACTTTACTGGACATAATTTAAAGCTCGTGCACTCCTTATATAATAATATCAACAAATCACGGCTAACGTAAATTTAAAGACGTGAGAGACATGTCAAAAATATTACATTTTAACAATTTTTGAAAAAAACAAAAAATAGATGAATATGGCGTTTTTGTCATCTCATAAAGTACATTAGGCACTATACCTACCAAAATTTCAAAGAAAAAAATTGGAGCCGTTTTTGAGACAATCTTGTTTTTGTAATTATTTGAAGTTGCACATAATTACCGTACGCAATATTCCCGCGAAAACTAATAAACTTTCCAAAAAAATGTTTATGACCTTCATGAAAAAACTCACTTTCGACAACAAATTTTATTTAAAAGAAAAATCTCAGTCTTCAGTTTTGTAGTTCCAAAAAGACGCCGAAAAAAACTAAACTTTTGCAATTTTCGAAAATTCAGGGTTATCCGTGAAAATCGGACCTTCGCCTCCTTAATAAGTGTATTTTACTCTACTCTTACAAGAAATTTAATGAAAACATTTGGGGCCATTTTTGAGAAAATTTTGAAAAAGTTCGGGAGGCTTCATATAAAGTACCCCCAAATTTTACAGGATCTTTTTTCAAAATCTCAAAGCTTTGACTAGAACCAGATTGACCGGGGAATATCTATTTTGGAAGAAATCGTACGTATGGTTTAGGCGCTAGCAGTGTTCACAGACGGATAGACGGACAGACGGACGTTTTCCTTTCAATTGGGTTTTCGGTACCAAGGACCCATAATACAGGGTTTCTGGCTACACCACGTGTTAGAGGATTTTTTTCTTAAGTTAGCAACTGGTTTTCGTTATCACAGCCCGGCAATGAATTTTTTTCCGCCGAAAATTCGCCATTTTTTCGCGCAGCTTTACATAACTTATCCTATACTACGTGTATCACTCCATGTATACATACGTATACGGGAAAGTAAAAATATTATATTCATTTAAATTGTTAGCAAGTTTTATTTAATAACCACATTTAATAGTGGTATGCCACTAATGGTGCTGACCGAAAAATGTAGGTAGATACTTATTTGATGACATAATTATATGTAACCCAATAATTAGATAACCCATGACGTGACTGAAAGGCGGGACGAAAATCAAAGCGTTGATTTCCACGAATATTCTAAAACCTAAATAATCCAAATTGGTGTAGCCGTATTCTGGTTTTAGCGAGACGAACGAACAGGAATTGATTGTTGTATATATAAATAGATGTGAGTGATACGAAGTCCACCGGGATAACAACATCCAGCTTTATATAGAATGTGTAAAGAAACTCAATATTAAACGAAGTTTAAAACTCATTGCTGTCTGAAAAGAATGTAAAATGCTCATAAAAACATATTCTATCTAAGAAGTTTCGACACTAAACAGTTGATGACATGTGTTCACATGAACCTTCTCCTGAGAGAGAGAAGTATCCCCCTACTTTCGTTACAAGCATTGCCAGTCTTCACAGACATCTTCCAGTAATTAGATGTGAAAAAGTTTTATGGTTAGGGTGGGGGTTGTGGAAAGAATCGATCATCGAGGTGACATCTAATGAAGACAGCTGAGAAACGACCGCTCGCGAAACTTTTGACCCCGAAATTTTCTTAATACAGAAGTAACTCTTACACACAATAAATTTAACTTGCCGAGTCTTCTCTCACTTTTGTTTTGATAATTACTGTTTGTAAGTGAAAAATAAATTAGTTACAAAGTTATGCTTACATAAACTAACTTTCATCAACCTCGTGTTTTATGGACTTCGAAAAGAAGGATTTAATTTTGTATAATTTTCCCCTATCTAACAGTATCAAACTAAACTAAAATAGGGGGATATCAAGTTTTAAATCACTGATTTAAATTTGATTAAAAATAATTTACACTAGGTGACAAAAAACGTTTTTCATACAGTTAGGTTGAAAGTAGGTGATTTTAAAAGAAACTATCACGAAACTACAACTATTTCGAAAATCACTATGCATGCAGAATATGCAGATATTAAAATGGTTTTTTGGTGTTCTTCACAACATTGGTAGAGCGAATAACAATGATTTGAGTTTTTCATACAATCACAACATAAGGTTCGTTGTACACGTGACACAAACTTCCCCACGATCACCTGATCACAAACAAAACAAATAAAATTTAAAAATACGCAAGTTAATAATTTCATAAATATATACACTCACTCATCGTCATAAAAAAGCTGCACCCCGAAGGACCCTACTCATCCGCTGCAAACTCGGTGAATATTTTGCACACCATTTGATAGGCAAATGATTTCGTTTTCACGGTCGGCCGCGCACTGGATGGTGGGGGGTAGGGGCATGACGTCGTGCTCACTGGGAGAGATAAGACGGCCGCGCCGGCCACTGGACATCGCCAGATCGTCACCTGCTCGTACGCTATGACTCGGCGACACGTTCGACAGCCGGTTGTCCAGATAGAAGCTTTCGAGAGGGGCCGCATCGTCGGTCTGCGGAAGGCTGGTTGGTCCTGTCACAGTTTTACGCACCACACCGTTCGGACGGTCACCATCATCGCCCACTGCTGGCGGCAATGGATTGAGGAAGGCATGCACATACCAAATGCAGAACTGGACGTCCGCCACGCACCACGAGGAGGACGGACCGACGGATGGTCCGCCACGGGCGAACAGCTCCAACGGCGATAGGTGCTTCAGCGGTGATTCTGCTGGCTGTGCAGCCTTCCTTTTACGTTCTGTGACAGTACCATTGGCAGGTAGTTGCACAATGCAGGCCTCGCCGTAGCCGCCCGTTAGGACGCCTGCCACTCACATCCCAGCAACGTCGCTACAGACTCGCCTGGTGTCGGGAACGACGGACCCGGGGCCATGCAGATTGGCGGCGGGTCATCTTCAGCTGCGAGTTCCGCTTCTGCCTTGATGTCGACGACCACACACGAATATGTGTCAGTGTCTGGAGGCGCAGTGAGGGAGCGCCACGACGAGCGGTTTGTGGTATCCCATCACACATCCCGCCAGCCTGGTGTGATGGTGTGGGGCTTTTACAGACAACAGTATAGTTACTTTTCGTAAAATATCATTGGTATATAACGTACTCCTTGAAAATTACATCCTCTTAATGTTGATTAAGGTGTTATGGTTGTTTATGTTAAGGTTGATTATGGTGTTAATTTTGAGTCTCTTGAAATGTCTAGTATGTGAAAGTAAAATTGTGTTTGTGTATGTTTTTAATAACAAGGCTTTTTGATCTTATGAACGTGCTGTATCCCTCAAACAAGTTTTAGAAAACATCGGGAAACAAATAATTCAAACTTGACAAAGTCCCATGAAGAATCTGCTTCCATTATTATATTTATGGTCATAACTTTTTAAACTCATTAGTTCTCTGTAGGGAGAAAAGTTGACATGAGAAGAAGCTTGAATTTTAGTTGTAGTTTTTTATTCAAAATCATATATTTTTACAAATAATAATTTTATATATAGTTCATTGGAGACATAATAGGAATCATTTACTTGTTGAAAATGAAAATAGGAAATTATTAATTTTTGTTTAAATATTAATATTCATGTATTTAGGGAATGTTTTTATTCCAATGGTCTACAAAAATAAACTTTTTCTTTCACATTAATGAAAATAGCAGATTCTATAAGTATTTTTCATACTGAATTGGAAGATGATTTTAGTTTTTCCCCATCAGGCCCATCAGGTTTTGTGTGATCTGTGATATTAACTTTTTATAATTTCATCGTCCTGACTTATATTCTCACTTCTCATTCTGTAGCTAGAAAATGGTAAAGATTTTCGGGCATATTCTGTACCTGGAACATCTCTCTTCTTGGTCTAACAGTAGTCAGCCAACATATTAGAACCACACTTGTTTCAGTACCTGTTTTCCATTGTAGAAAGTCACTGATGAAATCATTTAGTTTTCGCACCAAATGCTGTGCCATTTGTAGTGAGTAGAGAATTTGTTGCATGGTTTAAAATTATTCTTATCTAATCATGGTCTTATAGAATGCGTTTTTTATTGTCCAGGGTCTCAGGCTTCTTTTTCCAATACAGTATTACAACACTTTTGTATTCAATTTTTGTACAGTTGTAGAATTCATATAGTTCTGAGAACATTGCGATGGAAACAATGAGTTGTAAGCTAAGATGTTAGTAGCGCATAAAGTGCAATATTTCAGTACTACGTAGCTGTTTCCTCTAATACGGGAAAGTAAATGCTGTTGTAGCACCACTAGTTTCTTCTGTGTCGGAGAAAAGATAAGTATGATATCAATTTTAAGTTGCCTTAATCTGTAAGATAGCGAGAAATGAATGTACAGGACAAGGATCTTGTGATAAAAGTCTCCATTCCACTACTTCCTGACTTCATGAAAAATCCTGCCCCCGTTTCTACGATAAAGCGATTGAATTTCAGCCAAACAAAACAATCATTTTGGTTGCATGGATCCTATTACACTAGCTGAGAATTTATCTTTGCTTATTGATGTTTCCTAAGAACGGGAAAGTAAATTGTGCGTGAATTGTGTGAAGGAAATTGAGTTGTTGGATTTAGCAGACAAATTAATGTTTTGCTTTGAGTTTAACACGTGCCGAGATTGAAATATACACCCATTTCTTCTATTGACGTAGAATGTTCGTTTTCGGCGTATAAAATGATCTTGACGATAAGAGACGTTCATTTTCTCTTGAAAGCTTGGAGAAATCTTAGTGATTTATTGTGAGGCAAACTACGGTAGGAATAATTCTAACTAGGGGAAAACAATTAAACTTGTTTATCCCTATATAGTATTTGAGTAAAGTCCTCGTGTGCGTGTGTGGAGAAAATACGGTTTCTTGCCTCACGGTTAGGCCACTTCTCGTGCACCAATCGAGACATAAGGTGTAATTCGACGTGTATCGGTCTCCTGAAGGGGAACTGATAATTTGTTTTCAGTTTCGGTCATAAGATCCTAAGAAATTTCCAAAAAAAGTGTTTTAGCGTATAAATGGAGAATTAAACAGTGGCGGTTCGTGGCATTGTTGCAGTGTTGCTCAACAACCAGAAATTTGGGGCCAATGTCCCTTGACGCATTAATATTATCCCATACCGTCCCATAATCTCCCTAATGTGTTGCAAATGATTGCCAACACTGACAGGAGGACCAGCACCTCTCAAGCCCATGATGGATTTCAGCCACTGCGGTATATGGAATTAAGAAGATAGATGACACAGTTGTCTATGCCGCTTTGCCTCGTGGTGCTCGTGGACGAGTTCTGTTTAAGCTGTTTTGAGTGTGAAGTGAATTACTGTGATTACAAGTAGTCAAAAGTTATTTATTAGGTAATTAATAGAAAAGTTCTGGACAAAATCAGGAATCACTGATTTGAATCATTTGAGTGTTTATTTGTAAAAGCATGAATCATCAGATATACACTTAAAAACATTTTGAAGTTCACATTATTTGAAAATATTTGTATATCGTCACAGCTGGACACCGCTTACCGGAGAAAGATAGAAGAAAATGAACAAAATTCGGCATCACAGGCATGTTCTCAGTCTTTTAATGAACTGTGTCCGTCTCTGTGGGAATTTTTAACTGGCGTTGAGGAGACACAATGAGACTGAAAAATCCTCAAATCCTGGAATTTTTAAAGGCCTTGTGAATTTTAGTTCAGAGTTATATTCTGTTTGGAGAACCCATCTTGAGAAAGCAACAGTTTTTAAGGGAATTAACGTCCAAAATAATACAGAATGAATTATTGCAAAATATGTTGGTCTGTCAAGAAGAAATTTTGCAGGAAATTAGGAATTTAGATTTTCTGTAAATTATTACAGATGAAACCACAGACGTATTTAATTCATCACAAGTGGTTATTGTTTTTTGTTACGTTAGTAAGAAGTCGCAATGCGAAACGTGACTCTTACGTCTTTATTCCTCTGCATATTTTGTCAGTGCAATTTGAGGAAGTTTGGGAGTTGCTAGTGTTGTGAATGTATGTAATCGCTCAGAGGGCCTTTGCTGAAAGTGTTAGAATGCCCCAACTCAATCTCGGAAATTCCCACAGTAACGTGATGCGTGACAAACCATTGCTTTCCAAACTGATACGTCTTTCATTCTATATTCAAAAGCACTTAAAGAATTAAACGTGAAAACACTCAAAATATTAACACTGATATGGAAACATAATTTTTATAACACAAAGAGCAACACCGGTCTCAGAGACCACCGATTTGTTATTGGGCGTTGAATGTGGGATGTATAGGTAAAATGTATAGGTAATCATAGACCTGTTTCAATCAATTCTTCTATTTCTTTAGAGTATTCTAATTTTTTTATTATATAACCATGAAAATAATTGAAAAATATTAAAATTATTAAAAAATATCGAAATTGTTGAACTTTTGAAAATTTTTGAAAAACACTGAAATTGTTGAAAAACATTGATATTGTTGAAAAACTGTTTAATTATTGTAAAACAATTAAATTGTCTCTAAATCCGTACAGCCTCCTCCGTCTTCTGAATCCGTACAGTGTTGATCCAACTGATCTTTGTTGACTAGCAAAGAATTTATCAGGAACCATTTTGTCCTTTTTTACGGTCCCAACAAGTTAATTTTCTCTTCATCTGTTCCACAATAACTTCAGAAGAATTAAATCAATTGTCTAAAGTGACATTCCTGCTTGAGTAGCGTTCTAAATTTTTCTCTTCTTGAGCTGGGATCGTCCGAACGAATTGGGCCATCCATTACAATATTTTGAAAGTAAAAATATTAAAATGAATATTTGTGGAAGTCACAAAGTCACAGAGCGTTTATGGAAACACCACTTATACATTAAAAGAAAAAACCCATCTCGCATACCTCTACGAAAAATACGGAAAAAGAAACTACCGGTCTCACAGACCGCCACAATATCGAAAAGTGCCCCTTAAATGCCGACCGCTTCAGCAGAACTAAACGAAATTCCGCCGAGTGGTACAAGAGGGTCAAGGAGGAAGCTACTATGATCGTCAACGCTCACACTCACTCATATCGGCCATTATTGCACAAACCAATTTCACTTTGTGCCTTTCAGACCTGTCATTTTTCTATATGTGTTATTTTTCCAATAAAAATGTTCAAAATATGTAATACTATTTGTTTTGAAGAAAATATTTTTAGGCAACTTAAAATATTTTTAAGTGTATGTGCAATTCGGAAGGCGAAAACCATTTGGCGTTTCTTGAATGTCCATTGAACTTTAATCGGTCAAGATTTAAGTGGAAAATATGTTTTTATCTGAAAGTCCGAGCCTTAGAAATTACGTATGTCTGCAACAACCTGGCTCGTGCGGCACCAGCCGCCACTAGAATTAAACCACTGCCACCAAAATACTAGTTTGATGTAGGTGGCGTTGATTGAACCCCAGTGTAGTTTATGAAAAACAGCAAACCGCAAAATGCGAATTGCTAGCAACAATACCAAACTAGCACTGCAAAATCCAACATCATTGTCTTGAATATTGGCGGAATCTACGGAAGTAAGGACGCTGTAGTTCCGTATAATACGGAAGTAAGTGACATTTTTCAAAAGTAGTTACGTTAGCTGGCCAACACTGTAACTCGTGTTTATTTTCAGTCTACGGCACCATAATTTTCTTTCATAAGTGAGTGTCACTTTGTTTGTCGTCGCTATCAATAGTATATCATCCATAATACGAGAGCCGGTGAAGGCATCACTCTTCGTTGACGACTTTGCCATTTTTTCCTCCTCCAAGGGTATGCAAGTGATAGAGAGACAGTTACAACTTGTCCTCAACAAATTGCAGGAATGGAGCGACGCAACAGGATTCAAGTTCTCCACCTCAAAAACCAATTGCATGCACTTCTGCAGGATTTACCACCTCCATAACCACCCTAATGTTTTTCTTGGGAGTCATCCTCTTCGTTTTCTTGAATCGGCAACTTTCCTTGGGCTTACTTTTGATAAGAGCCTAATTTGGCGAAATCGTATCCGTAAATTGAAGAGCCGATGTGTGTCACCTCTGAACCTCCTCCGCACCCTTACAGGCAGCTCTTGAGGCGCAGACCCAAGTTGCGTTTGTTTAGAACCCTCATCCGCTCTATTTTGGATTATGGATGCATAATATATGGATCAGCATCTCCATCAACCCTCCGACCATTAAATACCATTCATAATGCCGGTATAAGGATTAGTACAGGTGCATTTCGCATGAGCCGCATTGAATGCCTCTTGGCTGAGGCTGGAGAACCATCTCTGAGCCGAAGGCGAAATATTTTATTAGCATCTTAAAGTCTCACGGTCTCTCTAACCATCCTTGCCGCCGAGTTTTCACTCACCCAAATTATGAGTTCTCGTACTTTCTTAGAACGTAGCTACTCCAGCCCCCAGGTATTCGATTGCGAAATCTTTTGCGAGAACTCAATATTGACCTTCCCACTTCTGTGAAACCCCCAAGTGACACGATTCCCTCTTGGAAACTTCTCCTCTCAAATATTGACCTCAGGTTGTCCAGTCTTTCCAAACAAACTACGAGTCCTCTTGTTTACCAGAAAGAAAAATTGTTCGCGGCCGTCTGCTGGCTAAGTCCAGCTTTTGCAGGGCATGGGCAGCCCTTGCCATGATGAAACGTCGCAGGCGGGGTCTCGCAAACCACCGCAGCCAATCTTAACGGAGGGGGATGTAGCCTTACAAAATTATGTAGTAGAAAATTGCGGACGTCCCTAGTTCAGATGTGGAAATATTTTAGAATAATAATACATGGAATGAAACAATTCTATGAACATGAAAGTAGAATCCTTGAAATGAATATTTAAATGAATTCACTTTACCAGTTTTAACTCATTTCTTTTTGACGAAAATACGCTAATATGAGATAAAATAACATTAATTTTAGACCAATTACTTTCTCACACACATTTTAATTTCAAAATTGTTTTTCATACAAAATCCATGAACTTTATCAAATGTCCAGTTTACTATAGATTTTGTAGATAAGAAAAACTATTATATTTGCATATTTGCAATTGCTGATACGTTTATAATAATAATTCGCAAAAAATGCAAAATATAGTCTTTTTGGAATCGATAGAGGACTTCTAGGGAACCATTTCAATAAAAGACAGCAAAGTTAGAAGACCAGATGTATATTTATCGTGAATGTCACATGATCTGACGTCACAATCGGTGGCTAAACATTTTTCGTTTTCGCATAGGCCCTTGTCAACGAGCTAGAATATTTTTGCTAATTAATGCCTTGTAGGAAAAGTTTAGATGCGAACGGATGTTTTAAGTATTCAGTAATCATTTCAGGCTTGGTTTTCTGCATAAAAAGAATTCCTTCGTCCATTATCTTCAAGTAAGCAAAGTATGTCAACTTCTAGCATTGAGTGATGTAAGTATGTGATGCAATTATCGATTATTTTATGTAATAATACTTGTTTAATATGTTTTGTTGCCTGCACTTGGATGTTCCATTATACTACTATAGCCTGCATTTTTTCAGTGCATCCTTGCAAACTATCCTTAAAGCAAGGCATTTTGAAAATTAGGCAGGAGAGATACATGACAAAATGTCAAGCAAGTGAAGTGTGCCATGCTGTTGATCGAATTATGATGGATCGACGGAACGTGTTTCAACATTGAAATTTCCAAACAATTCTGCTCTGTGACAGAAGTGGATGAAAACATAAATATGAAAGATTTTGCCCCTGAAAGAACTTGTGTGTGTGTGTGTAAAACACTCCGACTTAAAATTTATTCTCTACCAGAACAAGGCAGTAAGAAGAGATGGTGTCGAAATATTTACTAAAGGAACGTCTCCGACCATAGTGAAAGATACATACTCTTTTATCTCAGTGAACAGCCTCACTACTTGACGAATAATCACCAAGTGTTTCAGGTATAGAAATCTAAAAATTTTGAAATTAAGTTCCTGAAACATGAAAATCAAAGAACTTTATTGAAGAGCTTTATATGAGAGACAGATCCGATTAATGGAAAACGCAGAGTTGAGTTGTGGACAACTTCTGCTCACATTAATAGAACATAGTACTTTGTGTATGTCAAACATTTTATTAAATAAACACTGTACACAGAAATTTTCAGTGATAAATACAATGGTTTCAAGAATGTAAGAATCAAGGTCACAAAAGTAAGTGCAAAATAGGAAGACAATAAAGTCAATTTAAAACGTCCAAAACAATTTTAATGTATTTCCAATGTGATTTGGGTCTTTTGACTAATCTCATAAAGTCTTACATAATCTGCTGGAGTACCTTCTGAATAAAATATTGCTTTCCATCCTTATTATAGTAAAAAATAAGAAGATATATAATAGATTACTGATTTTATTATCTATATTTGAATTGGTGAGTCTCCATGTGTATATATTTGTATTATATCGAGTACAGTTCTATATTCTTCATTTTCACTTTCCCGTATACGTACGTATATACGGAGTAATATACATAGTATAGAGAAAGTTATGTAATGCTGCGCGAAAAAATGGCAAATTTTCAGCAGAAAAAAAATCGTTGCCGGGCCCTGATAACAAAAAAGAGGATAAATACAGTTGCTAAATTAAGAAGAAAAATTCCCCCAACACGAGGTGTAGACAGAATACCTGTTTTGTAAGTCCTTGATACCGAAAAATCCATTGAAAGCAAAACGTCCGTCTGTCCGTCAGTCTGTCCGTCCGTCCGCCGGCCCGTCTGTTAGTCTGTGAGCACTATTAGCACCTAAACCATAATTTTCAAACCAACGATTTTTCTTAAATTGAAGAAACCCCTGTCGATGTGGCTCAAGTCGAAGCTTTGAGATTTTCAAAAAGATTCTGTAAAACTTGAGGGTACTTTACATGAAACCCGCAAGACATTTTCAAACTTTTCTGAAAAACGGCTCCAAATGTTTTCTTCAAATTTCTTGAAAAAATGGAGTAAAATACACTTATTAAGGTGGAATAGGTCCTAATTTCGCTGTTAACTCTGGATTTTCGAAAATTGTAAAAGTTTGAATTTTTTTCGCTCTTCTTTTCGCGCTTTGGTTAACATTTACACTAGTGGCGATTTGTATATGTGCTTCAAATGACTTCAAATGAAGTTTTTTAAAACTAAAACATTTATTGTGAAAAAGAGCTTTAAATTTTGCATTTTTAGTGGCGCTTGTACGCCATTTTCTTAAAAACAGCTACAATTTTTTGAAAGGAAATTGCCAATTAGAACGAGGTTTTAATATTCTTTAATATTCTAAAATAATATTGTTGTAGCACAAGTTTAATACTATTGAAAACGCGTATCAAATGCATGCTTACCGTTTTAAACATTCCTAGAAACATCACATGCAAATCTATGTGGATTATCTTTCATTTTTAGTTTTTGGCATGCAAATTCTTCAAACTTTGCACTAATTTAGAGCAATATGTTAATTTATACTCTTTGATTGAACAATTTAACTCCTAGAATTTTTTTCCGAATGGGTGTACTAGTTTGGTTGTTTATATCACAAGATTGATTGTGTATAATTTTGCAATGCTTGTGTATATCTATTTTATAATTAACTGATAGTGTAAGGTGAATAATTAGTATAATGTACTTACCACATTTCGCATAACATTTTCATTGTTAAAATTCTTGATGCAATATAATCATTGTCACTTAATTTTCTCTTTTTCTAGGAAAAACTTCAACCTATTTCTTTTAATATCTTGATTTTCGACCCACTTTTGAAATTTTTAAATTTACTTCACACTCCGGAATAAAGTTTTTACTACGAAGACATCAGTCAAGTCTACTGTTCACCGAGCTATCAATAGAAGCCATCTTGCCCCAAAAAATGTCCAAGTCGTTCGCAGCGCCAAAAAAATACCCATGTCGTTATATGAGAGAACTGTGAGGACAAACCTATTATTACCTTCAATTTTAGACTGGGAGAGAACACACATCTCTTACACCGTGTTTTTATCTCTACCTCCCCCCGATTCTCTTGCTCCGATTGGCTGAATGTGTGATGACGCAATCATTCGTGCCGTAAATGCTAATAAGCCAGCATTTGTGCCGTAAAATGCCCGATTATGAACGATTTCTTCCAAAAGAAAAAGTCGTTTAAAATGCCGGTATACAAAAAAATTGTATTACATAACCTTAGTAACGGGCGAGAAAGTATGTGCTCTTTTACCACTAGTTTTATTCTTCATGTAGTTATGATTCATTTCAAGAAAATAAAAGTGGTAGAGTGTAGCAGTATAGTGCTTGTGTGTAAATAATGGAAGAGGATGGAACAAGGAAGAGAAAGGAAAGATCGCGCGTCCGTTTGCTAAGGTAATGAGTCCACGTTCACATGGTATTGTATGCAGAAACAACTACCGCAGGAACTACCGATCAGCGCAGCCGACTGCTAGTTTCCCAGGCCCGCCTTCCCTGCCTACGCGCTCTTGGGCACGTGGGCGATGCGCCAGGCGGTTGCTGTGACGTGCCACGTGCATGCAACTGCCCGGAAGACACCAGGGGATTAATGGTGAAAAGTTCGGATAGGAGGCATACATTTTATCTAACACTGGTAGACAATGATTTGGCTGAATCGCCAACTGTAACTGTTTCATAAGTAGTTTGCTACCCTAAAACCGAATGCAAACACAATAGTTGCTCCGCGGCTTAGTTTTGTGTAATTGCACCAATACTACAATGATATATATTTCGCAGACGCCATTTTTTATACTGAAACGCTAGTTGCTTGCAAATTAATTATGAAGAAAACGTTTTTCTTTGAGAATGTTGTATGTACCCAGGCACTAGTTAAAACCCCGAGTTTCCGACCGCCCATGCCCTGTACTAGTTCAGGGAGACCCGAAAAACCGGTATTTTTTCTGACTTATTTCGGTCTTTTCTCTATAACTCTTTAACCTTACCCGCGTAGAAAAATGTTTCAAATGAATTTTAAAGAAGGTAACATTTTCTACAACTTTTGTATAAAATTTGTTTTTCGAAATCAATTACCAAGGGAACTACAGATTTTCGAAAAACGTTATTTTTTCAATTCTCAAAAATGTGTACACACAGTGGGAGTATAATCAACCTACAACAAATATAACAGTTGTCTGTAATACTATTATTTATCTCATCGCCTGTGCAAACATTGCCTCATAAACGTATCCATTGCCAAAAGATTATAAAAATTGATGAAAATGTATATGGGTGCGTTCATGTTCCAGCTGAATTCTTCAACGTGGGAACAATGTCATTTCAACAGAACTTGGTTTAATTTATTACTGGAAAAATTACAATGGGAAAAATAATACACTAGAGGTAAGACACTCTAGAGGGGTGGTGGAGAAGGGAGTGATATGTAGTACAAACAAAATCGGTATGCCACCCACAATGTGTGTCTCGCATATAATATGCACTGAGCGTACACAGTGATTGTGACGGGCGTAACTGCTTAATAGATGATTTTCATAAATCAATACACCCACAGTTTTAAAGATAATAACATTTACTGCTTTTGTGTATTTTTTTTCTAAACGTAACACTAAGCGACCCACAGCCTCAGAATAGAAGAAAAATATATTCGTAAGGCGCGAATGTAAAATCTGGTATGCAGGGGTGGGACCGCTCGACCATCTGAATACTTGGGGTTTGCGTTTCGTTATTTTAATAGAAGCGGTTTTGTACACTTGGTGAATGTTTGTTTACATCAGTTTTGTTTAAATTGTTTTGCAAAATGTGGAAAAAATCTTTAAATTTTAGGGGTTGCACTATTGTGGAGGCCTGGGGCAAATTGTACCAGCTGTCCCACCCCCTGGGTGCCCCTGGTCGTACATCGTCGCGATATTTAGTGCTTTCACATAACCTTCACCGAGAGAACAATGTTTTAAGTGCCATAAGAATTTAATAAAATGTGGGATTGTCTTTAAAAACTAAAGGATACCAAGTTTCACAATCCATAGTCAAAATTACCTTTCAATAGTTACGATAAAGGTTGGAGCACTTTAGTGTTTGTCAGAAAAGGTACGATAGTAAATACTGCAATATTCTGAGAGTCTATAGTGATGAAGATATGAATCTACAGATTTTTTAACTGAACTAGCTTCTTAACAAGATAATTATTTCTAGCTGTACGTATCTTGTCTAATGCATACTGATCCGGCATAGTCAACAAGACAGACAAGGCTGTATAATTCAGGGCCGCTCAACCATTTGCTCGGAGTAGGAACCGCCGTTGGCTCCCTCCTCTTTCCGTGCAGAGAAAGCATATCACGTCATCGAATATCGATCGGCGGCGTGCGGCTCAGTGGGTCGCGTCGCAATTCTAAGGGGTATTTTCCATTGCTTGGACTGAAAACGTCTCTCTGCTCTGGGGAAGGATATTGAAGCATTAAAGTACAAAAATCATTTAAATAGTTTTGTAGCGTTTATTGAAACATTTACTAGATATAAACCTATAAGTTTTATTTGAAAATTTAAAAAAACGACAATTTGCAATGCAGCATGGAAATAAAAGTATCTTTTTTTCGGATTGCGCCGACAATGCTAAATGTTTGGTAGTAAAAAAGTGCTCTATAACGTAAAGAAATTTAATTACGGCGACATTACACAGTTTATCATGCTGTTGAATATCAAAAGTATTATGAAGGTTACGCAAAAATGTTATTAAATAAACTAGTGATAAAAATACTAAAAGTAAATGAAATTAAAATTAAAAAATTGAAGCTGATTGCAAAATCAAATACGTTTTACAACTTTGAAGTCATTTTTCTCGCAATATACTTTCTATGTTAGGAACAGATGACACGGTTCTGTTGAGCCGTAAAATGTATTGCAGATTGTGATCTGCCAATTGTACTTCGAGATTTACACATTTTCAAAGAAGCAAAATATTACTCACAGTGGAATGTTGATCCAAACATACTTAAGAATCGAGAAGCATGCTGATGCGGTTTTCGAAAACTGTTTTGTGGGAAGTTCTTTTCTTAAATGGTCACGTTGTAGTATTGGTATGCAATAAAGTTAAACTCTTTTGTATTGTGTTTTTTACTGTCAAAACTACATAAGAACATCAAAATACATCCAAAACTAACTTCTTGTAAGATATTGTTTTTCAGAGCATTGAAAACTTCCTTTAGTTCTTCTTCAGCGTACTTATCATTTTCATCAGCATGATTAACTGTATAATGTCGTTGCAAATTAAACTTCTTCGCGTAATTGATCACTTTTTTGTTAACTAAGCTTTCGGTATATCTGCCGCAGTCAGCGAAAAGATTTCTTCTCATGATGCATTGAAATTTGTCGGTGTAGATGCTCTGGTCTGCGAAGTGCTCGCGTCGACTTCCATGTTTCCACGACTGGATTTACCGGGACACTATGACAGAGGTTATCGCAAGGCGCGCAACGCTTGGGCTCCGGTGTCCCGCTCTCGGCAAACAAAACGACTCCGTGCTGCCGATTCGCTCTGCTTGAGCAACCCTGGTTCAGTAGATAATGGTGATAAATAAACCCCTAAGTAACGCCGTATTATCACTATATAAAATGTAAGGAAATTGGGGAATATATGCATTGAATATGCAGTGCAATGTGGATGAGATGCGATTTTTCTCATTCCCGAATTAGGAAGTTAATTATTAGTATGACTGTTGATAATGTAGATACCTTTTTTCAATAAAGGATGAGACACTGATATTGTCTGGTATCAATGTTTTATTAGAGCTTAAAGATCTTTTTCGATAGCTTAGCTATCATCAGAGCTATCTGAAAAAAATTACAAAATTTTGGAACGAAAGTTGCATTACAAAAGGTTTAACGGAAGAAGTTAAAGTTCAAAGGTTTAACAAAATTAAGTTTTCATAAAAATTGTTAGTGCTAGATACGTAAGCAAGCTGGATCGTTACCTTACAGCCTCTGGGCGGAAAACGAAGTTCTGCGAATATTTCTGTGTGCCTCCGCTTAAGAGGACAGACGGCCGGTCGAGAGCATGGTGGGGGCGGCGCGGCCGGAGGGGCGCGGCAGGTTGGTGGCCGGCGGAGGCGTCAGGAGCCGACGGGCGGGCGAAGGCGGGGGGGGGTAGAGTTAGGGGTGTACAGACTGAGCTAATTTTAGTAGAGGTGACGAGAGTTCAGGGATCTGTTGGTTGAGACAAGTTATGTTCTGTTTTTTTATGTGGTTGTGTATATGGATGGATTCTAATTTTATTCTGTGCCAGTACCTATTTTCAATTTCTAAAATATGGAAATTAGTGTGTTGGTTGAATGTGTGTTTGTGTAGGTTCAAGTGATCAGCGAAGTGTGAGATTGTTGTGGTGTTGTTTTTCCAAGCTTGCTCGTGTTCTTTTATCCTCTGTGTAAGTTTCCGGCCGGTTTGTCCTATGTATATAGCATTGCAGTTGTTACAAGAGAGAGCATACACCCCGCATAAAGAGGTGGGTGGGATTGGGTCTTTAGTGCTGGCTAGTGTTTTTTGTAATGTATGAGTGTTGTGAAATGTAGTTTTTAGACCGAATTTATTGAGTGTGGAGGCTATTTTTAGAGAAAGTGATCCTACATAAGGGATAGAGAGGTATGTGGGTGAAGTGTTCTTGCCAATTGGAGTGAGAGTGGTGTGTTTGCGGATGTTGAGTGTGTTGGTTTTTTTGATTACTAATTTATCAATAAAATTACTGTCATATCCATTCGCCCTGGCTATATGTTTTATGATGTTTAATTCTTTTTTTGTGTTGTCTGGAGACATGGGTATTGAAATTAACCGATGTACCATGGCATGGAAGGCAGCATGTTTGTGTGTGGGCGGGTGTTGTGACGAGTTGTTTATAACTGTGTCTGTGTGGGTGGGTTTTCTATATATGTTAAATTCATGATGGTCCTCTACTAGCGTGATGGTAAGATCAAGAAAATTTAAAGATTTGTGTTCATTTTCTATTTCAGTGGTGAATTTTATCTCGGGGTGTAATGAGTTGATGTGTTGTGTAAAAATATCCAGTTGTCTGGTGGTGCCTGTCCATAGTGCCAACACATCATCTACGTATCTATACCAGTAAAGGATATTTTTTAGAAGTGGATGTCCAGAACTAAATAGTATGTTTTCCCAGTTGTCCATAAATATTTCAGCTAATAAAGGTGAGAGAGGTGAACCCATGGGTAAGCCAGAATCTTGGGTATAAAATTTGTCATTAAATTTGAAATAGTTGGCATCTATGCAACAGGAAATTAGGTTGAACAGTTCAGTTTTGATGGGCACGGCACACTGTGATCTGTCAATTAGGTCTTGAACTATATTCTTGCACTCGGATGTGGGTACACTGGGAAATAAGTTTACCACATCAAAAGAAACCAGTTTAGCGTTGGAGGGGACTGGGAAATCTATAATTTTGTTGATGAGCTCAGAGCTGTTGAGTATTGTGTGCTGAGGCGTGTAATTCACGTGTTGTTTGAAATCTTTGTTCAGCTTGTATGCAATTCTGTGTGTGAGTGTATGTGTTAGTGTATGATACTACCGGTCTAATGGGGATGGTAGGTTTATGCACCTTTGGTAAACCGTATAATCGTGGAGGAAGTGGATTGCGGGGAAGAAATCTCTGTGGATGAGTGAATAGCGCTTTTGATTCTGCAAGTTCTTGTTTTAAAGATGTGTGGTATTTGTTGGTGGGGTCATTTTTGAGGAGTGAGATACCGTTGTTGCCAGTGATAAAATCTTGTACTTTGTTGTTATACTCTTCCTTGTCCAGAATCACTATAGAGTTGCCTTTGTCAGCTTTCGTGATAATAATGTTCTCTTGTGAGATTTTCTCTTTTAGTTTTTTGGCAGTTGATTGTTCTGACGAGATGGGTTTGGGGTGTGTGTTGTGTTCAATGTGTTGTTTGATAGTGTGTGTGACTGTGTGCTTGATTTCCGTATTTTCCGTATTCCAAGATTCTGGCTTACCCATGGGTTCACCTCTCTCACCTTTATTAGCTGAAATATTTATGGACAACTGGGAAAACATACTATTTAGTTCTGGACATCCACTTCTAAAAAATATCCTTTACTGGTATAGATACGTAGATGATGTGTTGGCACTATGGACAGGCACCACCAGACAACTGGATATTTTTACACAACACATCAACTCATTACACCCCGAGATAAAATTCACCACTAAAATAGAAAATGAACACAAATCTTTAAATTTTCTTGATCTTACCATCACGCTAGTAGAGGACCATCATGAATTTAACATATATAGAAAACCCACCCACACAGACACAGTTATAAACAACTCGTCACAACACCCGCCCACACACAAACATGCTGCCTTCCATGCCATGGTACATCGGTTAATTTCAATACCCATGTCTCCAGACAACACAAAAAAAGAATTAAACATCATAAAACATATAGCCAGGGCGAATGGATATGACAGTAATTTTATTGATAAATTAGTAATCAAAAAAACCAACACACTCAACATCCGCAAACACACCACTCTCACCCCAATTGGCAAGAACACTTCACCCACATACCTCTCTATCCCTTATGTAGGATCACTTTCTCTAAAAATAGCCTCCACACTCAATAAATTCGGTCTAAAAACTACATTTCACAACACTCATACATTACAAAAAACACTAGCCAGCACTAAAGACCCAATCCCACCCACCTCTTTATGCGGGGTGTATGCTCTCTCTTGTAACAACTGCAATGCTATATACATAGGACAAACCGGCCGGAAATTTACATAGAGGATAAAAGAACACGAGCAAGCTTGGAAAAACAACACCACAACAATCTCACACTTCGCTGATCACTTGAACCTACACAAACACACATTCAACCAACACACTAATTTCCATATTTTAGAAATTGAAAATAGGTACTGGCACAGAATAAAATTAGAATCCATCCATATACACAACCACATAAAAAAACAGAACATAACTTGTCTCAACCAACAGATCCCTGAACTCTCGTCACCTCTACTAAAATTAGCTCAGTCTGTACACCCCTAACTCTACCCCCCCCCGCCTTCGCCCGCCCGTCGGCTCCTGACGCCTCCGCCGGCCACCAACCTGCCGCGCCCCTCCGGCCGCGCCGCCCCCACCATGCTCTCGACCGGCCGTCTGTCCTCTTAAGCGGAGGCACACAGAAATATTCGCAGAACTTCGTTTTCCGCCCAGAGGCTGTAAGGTAACTATCCAGCTTGCTTACGTATCTAGCACTAACAATTTTTATGAAAACTTAATTTTGTTAAACCTTTGAACTTTAACTTCTTCCGTTAAACCTTTTGTAATGCAACTTTCGTTCCAAAATTTTGTAATTTTTTTCAGATAGCTCTGATGATGATAGCTAAGCTATCGAAAAAGATCTTTAAGCTCTAATAAAACATTGATACCAGACAATATCAGTGTCTCATCCTTTATAGGAAGTTAATGCTCTTGTAATCGAAAATTTGGGGATCAAGTCTGTTGTAGGAAATGTTCTTGATATTTCTTATTCAAGAGCCACTTGCAATTAATCACTGTCTTATTATTACTGTCTTATTATTATATAATCAAAGGTTTCAATGACTGAATAGCAATGTGAACAAATAATTAGTAAGAAAAAGTTTCGACGACTTCCTCTTAGGGGCAATTTCCAACGATAAATTAAATGATATTCCCATCCCCGTTAGTTTGAGAGAAATTGCTATAAGCATATAAACTATGTTTGCCAAGATAAGAGCACTTCAGCCCAGACTTTCTACACCTACATGCCCCAGCATACCATTTGATTATATGAAGTGATAGTTCTTACTTTGCATTTCATATTATTTTAATTAGGCACGCGTGTGCTAGACGATCAGCACAAATCCTAAGGAATAGTTTGACTTCCAAACTTGAGTTGATGCGATAAATCGAACTGAGAACGTTTCACAAAACTATTACAACGAAGAAGTGAATGGTAAACAAGTAATGTTTCAAAACAACAACTATTCACATGGTTTGGAAACACAAGTACTACATACTTAACATCTGCAGCAACAAATTCAATATTTACAGTATCAACTTCATCAGCAACAGTTACAATATCAACAAGAAATTCAACGATTAAGAGAAATACAAAATATTAAAATCAGTAAAGAAAAAGAAAATTCACAGCCTTCAAATCTGGTATCAAACTCAACCAAAGAGAGATGTAATTCTCTAAAAAGACCAAGACACTCTTCAGAAAATACTGAATATATATATATATATATATATATATATATATATATATATATAACGTACCTACATCCTCAAGATACGAACCATTAAGAGAAGAAGAACCCGAAGAAAATGAAACATCAAAAATTGAAATTCCACCCATTTATGTAATAGACAGAAACTATTCTCTTCTTCTACAAGACATTAAAAATATTGCCCAAGACGAATTCACTACAAAGTGTGAAAGGAACCAAACAAAAATAATGTTTTCCACAATTGAAGACTTTCGTACTTTTAGAAGTTTTTGTGAAAGTGAAAATATTCAGTTTTATTCTTTTTTTTTCTTTTAATTATGCTTTATTTAAAAGGTCGCATGAACTGCTAGGTCATTAGCGACCACATTCAAAATACAGTATATACAATGTACATCAGAGCATACAACAAAATTTAAGATTAAATCACAAATACATAATTTGTCAATATAAGTCATCAAATAAAATCATCACATAAATCATCAAAAATCATCAATATAAGTCATCACATAAATCATCAAAATACATGTTGGGCATTACTAATACATTATTTGATATAACATTGTGACAATATTGGTGTTTAACAGATTTTTGGTTTCTTACAGTTTATTGATAAGGTTAATTTCCTTTAAAAATTTAATGACATTTTGAATGTGGTATTTGTTGTTAAGGATTTCAGGGAGAGTGAGAGGTATTGCATATTTTTTGCGAATATCTGTGTAAATGGAACAGAACAGTAATATGTGTGGTATAGTAAGGGCAGATTGACATTGGTCACAATTGTTTTGCATTTCTTTTGTTAGTAGATGCTGATGGGTAAGTTTGGAATGGCCAATTCTTAAACGGGTGAGCACAGTTTGATATTTTCTCTCGTGAAGGTAAGGGAGTTGGTCATCGAAGATACTTTTCCTGATCTGATGTAGTGAGTTTGGTGATCTTGTCCATTCAGTATTCCAAAGATCCTTGTTTCTTTGATGAAGTTCTTTTTTTATGTCATTGTGGGAAACTGGGTGCTCTTCCAAAGGTGAATTAATAGAGTCTTTTGCTGCTTCATCAACTAATACATTACCGGCAATACCTCGGTGCGATGGTATCCAAATGAAAATTATTTTCTTGTTGATGTGTAATAGGTCATAATATAAGTCAGCTATTTCATTTACTATAGGTTCCTGGTTTTCAGAATTACTTAAACTTACTAGCACACTTTTGGAGTCTGTAAATATAACAAATTTGTCTTCGGTTTTTTCTTGAATATATTTTAAGGCGAGAAGAATGGCGTATGCTTCACAATAAAAAATAGAGCAATAATCATTTAGCCTTGTTTGTAATAGTGTCTCTTTGATTTGTACAGCACAGCCAGCTCCGATCTCTTTACGGGAGCCATCGGTGAAGATGTGTGTATATCCAGTGTATTTGTTATAGATTTCGTTGAAGTAAGCCTGGTAAATTAACGTATTAGTTTCCTTTTTTGGAAGATCGTTAAGGCTGATGTTGATATTTATTAGGGAAGGAATCCATGGAGGTCTTTTTTTAATCATGGTAGTTCGAACAGTAGGAAATGTGAAGTGAATTTCTTCAAGATACTGGTTCAGGAGATAATAAACTGGTTTCGGAGCATACTTTTTCTGTGTGTACTTATCGTAATATTTTCTGGAGAAAACATTCTTATAAGCAGGGTTATTAGGAGTGGATGACATTTTACTGGCGTATGAAAAACATAGTTTTCTTCTTCTGATGTGAAGAGGTTCTTCATTGGATTCCACAAGAATACTCGAAATTGGACTCGTTCGATATGCGCCAATAGCAAATCTTAACCCGGCTGAGTGGACCGGATTAAGACTATTTAATATTGTTGGCTTAGCTGACTGGTAAATAATTGCTCCATAGTCTATCTTAGAACGAATGAGGGCTTTGTATGTTGAAAGTATAACATTTCTGTCGGCACCCCACGATGCTGATGAGATGGCTTTTATTATATTCATTCTTTGAAGACATTCAGCTTTTAATTTCTTAATGTGAGGTATCCATGTTAGTTTACTATCGAATAATATTCCTAGGATTTTGATTAGGCTAGAACACTTAAGTTGTTGTGGTCCTATAGTAAGTTTTAGCTGATCAGATAAATTACCCCTTTTATTGAAGACTATACATTCAGATTTGGTTTTTGAGATCTTGAAACCTGTCGTATTGGACCAATCTTGAAGTTCATTTAAAGTGATTTGGAGCAGTTCTTGAGATGTTTTAATATTTTTTCCACTTAATGTTATAGTGATATCATCTGCAAACAAATATACTTTCACTGGTCGATGGATGTGGTTCGTGATATCATTTATGGCAATCAAGAATAGCAGTACACTAAGCACAGATCCTTGAGGCACTCCGTTATTTATTGTATATTTGTTCGATAAAATATTATTGAATTTAACTTGTAAAGATCTATTCTTCATGAACTGGGTTATGAAAATTAGTATTTGGCCATCTATCCCCATTTCGTGGAGAATTTTGATGATTCGATCTCTCCATACCATGTCATAAGCCTTTTCCACATCTAAACTAACAGTCACAAGATGTTGGTCTGTTATAAAGGCATCACAAATGTCACTATGGATGTTTACTAGATGGTCAGTTGTAGAACGGTTTCGTCTGAAACCACTTTGGAATGGTGAAATGTTATTATAATATTGGAGGTACCAATTAAGTCGTCTACTGACAATTTTTTCCAGTAATTTGCAGAGGGTGGACGTTAGGGAAATAGGTCTGTAATTATTCGGGTTGGTTGGATCTTTATTAGGTTTAAGAATCGGGATAACTATAGATTCCCTCCATTTGTCAGGAAATTCTCCAGTTGTTATTATTTCATTGAAGAGTCGAGTTAGATATTCAATAGCATTTGTCGGCAGTTCTTTAAGAAAAACATTGTATATTCCATCTGGTCCTGGGCTTGAATTTCTAGTACGAGATAGCACAGTCTCAACTTCTTGTACTTGTACGGGATAATTTAATGTAGAATTACTTGAGGTATTTTGTTGAATAATTCTATCCATTGTTAAATTCGAGTTAGATTTGTATATTTGGAATTCATTGTTAAAGTTACTGTCACTTGAATTATTAGCAAATGTAGAAGCTAGAATGTTTGCAATTTCTTCGTTAGAAGAGGTAATTCGGTCGTTGTGTACCATAAATTTAGGTTGAAAGTTCTGCTTGTAGCAACCATTTATAGCTTTGATTTTTTTCCAATTGTCTGCTGGGTTAGAGAAGCAATTTATAGATGAGACGAAGTCAATCCAACACTGCCTTTTATTTTCTTTGTATATTCGTCTTGCTTTTGCTCGTGTTCTTTTATATTCAATATGATTTTCTATGGTTGGGTGCCTCTTGTATTTATTGAATGAGTGTCTGTATAATTTATGAGCATTTTTGCAGTCTTCATTCCACCAAGGTAGTTTCTTCCTTATTGGTTTTCCTGAAGATTTTGGAATTGTTTCATCAGCTGTTTTGATGATGAGATCAGTCAGTTTCTCATTTTTTTTATTGAGGGAAATTGAGGAATTTTCTTCTAACATATTAATTTCATTTATTTTTGTTGATAATATTTCTTTGTATCTGTCAAAGTTAGCTTCTTGGAAGTTCCATCTAGGAGGATAGTTAGTGCAAGCAGACACTGAGGTATTATTGAGGTAAGATATGAGAATGGGAAAATGGTCACTTCCATGTAAGTCTTCTGTAGTGCTCCAGTCCCATTTAGAAGCAATAGAAGATGAACATATAGTTAGATCAATAGCACTGAACCTTTTGTATGTATTATTAAGGTGAGTGAATTGATTTTTGTTAAGTATCAATATATTTGGGTCTTCTAATATTTTTTTAATAATCTTGCCTCTACTGTCTTCTTTATAAGATCCCCACATTAGGCTGTGACTATTAAAATCACCTACCATAATAAAGGATATAGGTCGTTTCTTAATCAAATTATTTGTGGAGTTGGGGTTGTATGATTGTGAGGTTTGAAGAGCAGGGAAGTCAACAGATTGAGGTTGGGTTAAGATAAGGGCATTATTATTGGCCTCAAGCTCTTTCTTCAAAGGGTTGTCTTCACTCTCTTTTGTGTGAATAGCTTCTTCAATTTGAGTGGATGAGTCAGATGGTGAAGGTATTTTTGAGGTGATATTCATATCAGCAGAGGGTGATATTACTTTTCCATTGATGTTATCTGCAGGTTGAAGATTTGTTACAGAAGAGAGACTTTGGTTATGTTGTTTAGTTAGTTCTGTTTCCATTTCATCATTTCCACTGGGTTTACTGGGACAAAGTTGAGCTACATGTCCTTCTTGATTACAAATAAAACAGGTCATGATATCAGTAGAGAAGTATATACGGTATGAGGTATTGTCAAAGTAAACAACAGTTGAATCTGGTAATTTGTTTAGATCTTCAGGTTCTATGTACACTTGTCTTCTGAAGCTCATAATATGGGAGAAACCCGGTTCTGATATTCCTGCTTTTATGAATGAGATCTTGGAGGATGGGGTAATTTTTCTTTTGATGAACTCCTTTTCAATTATATCATGTGGTATAATTGGGCACACGTTGGATATAATTACTCTTTTAAGTTTACTAATGAGAGGTCTAACATTGAGTTCACGATTCTTTATAACAATTGTTTTGTTTTTATCGGTGAATTTATCTGCAACGGCTTGACTAGACAGAAAGATGCATATTCGGTTGTTAGATATGCGTGAAACAAATCTAATATTACTAGCATCAACAATAGAGGCAACCTTGCTGACATAATCCTTAATTGAAAGTCCTTCTGGAGCTTCGATTACAATAGCTTGTTCTTTAGATGGAAAGGAATCTGATGATGTAGCACCTGCATATGACTTCTTTAATGACATACCTTGTTGTGAATCCGTACTGTTGGGGGTTATGTCTCTCCTGTCATCAGGAGAATCCATTTTCCTAGGAGTACAGCTGCAGCTGCAGCTGTACGTGAAGTTCACGTGATGATATACTGTGTTTTGCTTACAGTATTAGATACAGATTCGTATAGTTACACCAAGTTAATTAAATAACTCGCGTATCGTTTGTACACCACTGTTCACAGCACGACCTACTCGTACGGCGTCTCGGGGTGAACTGTTTATTCTTTTCGAGATCAATCACTTAACTCATTGTCAGTCATGATTAAAGGAATTCCAGAAACTTTCAGTGAAGAAGAAATAAGTGCAGAGCTTAAAAATAAATAATTTCCAGTGACAAAAGTATCAAGACTTTACAACAAGCAAAAACTACTCCTACAAACATGTGCTGTAGAAGTAACGGACTGTCCTGAAGGTAAAGCTATTTTGACTCTTGATAGATTTTTCTATTGTTTCATAAAAGTTCAGCCTCGTATCAAACAAAATCTCCCTATACAATGTAAACGTTGTCAAAGATTCGGTCATACACAAGCAAACTGCCTTGTTACTCCCAGATGTGTTAGATGTAATGAATTTCACCATTATTCAGAATGTAGTAAACAGAAACAGTCTCCTCCGATTTGTGTTAACTGTGTCGGGGAGCATTCAGCTTACTACCGTGGTTGTGCGGTATATCAAAAAGAGCTTAAATCAAAAAATATTCTCTCTCGTTATAATAATTCTCAGCTCAGACTCAACAACAATAATAATATTAATAATAATGTAAACAGTACTAGACCTAAGAGTACCTTTAATCTCAATGCAAAAGAATTCCCTCCATTTACCAAGAATACAGCATGGCAAAATTCACAAACACCTCTTCAACCTCCTTTAGATGTTTTAAAATTAATGACAACTATAGTTTCACAAGTAATTTCAGCAATCATGCCTCAGATACAGAATTTAATTCAAACTCTTACTTCATCAACACAGAATGGCCAATAACTATACAGAATTAAGATTAATTAACTGGAATGCTAATGGTATTAAAAGACAGCATTCTCTGTTTGAACACTTCTTGCATGAACACAAAATTCACATTGCATGTGTTACTGAAACATATCTTATTTTAAATGAAAAATTTTACATAAACGGATACAAAACTTAGAGAAATGATAGGTTATCAGATAGAGCTTCAGGAGGAGTTTTAATACTAGTATCCAAACATCTACAACACCAATTGACCTCTTGTTCAAAATCCGAAAATCTTGAATTTATTTCTATTTCTATATCCATTGGTTCATCTAACGTTAATATTTATTCAGCTTATAAGGCTCCGAATAAAAAATTTCCCAAAAAATCGTACAATGAAATATTTAGTTCTAACTCTAGCGTCTTATTACTTGGCGACCTAAACAGTAAACATACTGCATGGAGATGCAATACTACAACAAATCAAGGTCCCCAATGTAACAGTACATCGATTCCCATCATATAAAACGTGCATACGTGATTGAGCCCGTGGAAGAGCCGCACTTTGCCGCTACCGCCACCAGTGCCCGCGCCCGCACCCGCGCCGTCCCGGCGCCCGCGCCCACTAGAGATTCCTTTGTCACCGTCTTAAGACCTTTCACTACGTTCCACAGGGTAGCACCCATCGACGGATTAGGCCTCTTAGAGCAGCCGGGGCCGGACGTAGCAGATTTGCGCTTCCCAGAAATACTTCAAGGGAAACTTATTCTTGGAATTATCACACCCCCAAATGTTAGTTCCAACAGGGCATGCGCCGATAATTCTATTGGCCAAAGCGAGGTCTCACTCCCACACCTTTCGTTTAAAATAACGAATCAGAGAATAACCTCACAGGGGGATGGTGGGAGACAGAAGTTTGGTGGTGAGCGTATCTGTAGGCAAATGAACAGATTCCGAGATTTTACTGACGAGTTAACTTCAAAACACCCTCTCCGACTCTTGAAGGAGAGCGCGGCATCTGCCGCATATCGCGAAGTGCTAGACTTGCGCTCGATTTTAACATCTTATGAATTGGAGCAAGCAATAATGTTACGCTCTCCACACTTCAAGTCTGGTGGAGTTATATGGTAACGGATGGTTGCGTGGATGCCACTCGCCAGCAGTGACCGAGCTTAGCAGATTCACAAAACAAACTATCGGCGGTCACATCCGCGCGCGTCAACGTGGCTGAGGTATCACTGCCGCCGGCGTACCCCGCGCTGCCGTAGCCGCCGCCACCGCCACAGCCGCCGCCGCCGCGCCGCCCTCTTTGTGTGGCCACCAACCTTGCAACCAGGGCAAAGGACCATCCGCTTACCTGAGGACGAGCTCAAAGAGGGTGTGATGAACTCTTGCGTTTGCAACACGCACTTTTTGTAATTGTTGTTTGTTTTTTTTATTGCGAGGCGGGCCGCGCGTTGGCCGTGTAACGTTAATTGTCATTATAATGTTATCAGAATGAATAATGTGTTTCTTGGCAATCCATGATTGCAAGACCTGCTCCTTCCCGCATCCCTCGAAGTTAAAAGAACAGGACTAAATTCGTAAATAATCTTCCTCCCTACCATGCGTGGGTGGGCGATTATTACACCAATTACAATCTTTAGCTGTTCACAATGACTTAACAATCTTAGCACCCAATGAACCAACATATTACCCTTATAACAGTAATATAACTCCTGATATTCTGGACATGGTTATAACAAATAATTTCAACTTTTCATTAGCACAATCAGTTCTACCAGCACTAGATTCTGATCACTTTCCTGTACTAATTACAATAAACGATCCAAATTTTACTCACAACCATACCTTCTATAATTCAAAAATTAAAGGTCGAATCAATTGGAACTTATACAGAGAAAAATTAGACTTGAATGTATGCTTTCCTCATCATATTCATTCTACTGATGAACTTGACATAAAAATTTTAAATTTTACATCTTCTATCCAAAAATCAATTTTAGAAGCAACAATCCCACTTAGAATAAATGTAAATAATTTGTATAAAAACCCGCAGATCCCCCTAAATATTGTCAATCGTATCAAAACCAAACACAATTTAAGAAGATATTGGCAAATAACACGTCGACATGACATAAAAACTAAAGTAAATAAAATTTCTAGGATTGTGAAAGCAAGATTAGATCAACTTAAATTTAATACTTATAAAACATTCATCAACCAAATTCATCCACATAGTAGACCTCTTTGGACTACAGTTAAAAGATTATGCAGAGAAAAATCTGAAATACCAATTCTAAAAATCAATTCTAAAGTTGCATTTACTGACTTAGATAAAGCAGAAATTTTAGCACAACACTTTGAGAATACATTCACTCCAAATCCAATAATAGATCATAACTTCAACACCACTAAATTACAAAAATTTAAGGAAGAAATTCCAACAGTACCTTCCAAAATTTCATTTATCTCTCCTTCTGAAACTTTGAAATTAATTAAAAAACTAAAGACCAGAAAAACACCTGGTATTGACAATATTAATAATAAAATGATTAAAGAACTAAATAAAAAATCAATAGCGTCTCTAACTGAATTATTTAATACTGCACTTCGACTTAGTTATTTTCCTAAAAATTGGAAAATTGCTACCATATTGCCCTTTTGTAAACCGAGAAAGAACCCTCATTTACCCGAAAATTATGGATCTATTAGCCTCTTATCATGTATATCTAAATTATTCGAATCACTTATTCTTGCAAGATTAAATAAATATTTTACAGATATTAAAGCAATTCCAGACACACAATTTGGTTTTCAATATGATCGTTCTACTACTCATCAATTACTTCGTGTAGCAGAATTTATAGCAAATGCTTTTTGTTGTATACTACAAAGAGAAAACTCACAACTTTGCTTTGTACAACCATTTATTATTCCCAATACCAAAATCTCATTCAGAATACAAATAGTCTCGTTTGCCGACAGGCGTAGAAGTTCATCGTATACTCTAGGGCCGGCTTCTTCCGGCGGCGATGATTCCCACTCGTACTGATTTCCACTTGTACTGACTGTTACTCGTGCGGACTCTTGCACGTACGGATTCTTGCTAGCGCTGGCTCGCGCTGACTCTTGCTTGCGCCGACTCTTGCTGGCGCTGACTTGCTCGTGCCGACTCTTGCTGGCGCCGACTCCTGCTCGTGCCGACTCTTGCTGGCGCCGACTCCAACTCCAATTGTTGCTCCGGCTCGTACCCTGGCTCAAACTGTGGCTCGTACTCGAACTGCCGTGATGGTGCGGCGCCCCGCTTATATAGCGCCGCTGGGTAGGGGGAGTGCCACCGGCCCCTCCGTTGCCCCCACCGGGGTAGCCCCGCCGTTGGTCGTGTGCGGTCGGGCGAAGTATGGCTGCTTGTCGCTGGCGGCAAGCGGCGTTGCTCCCAGCGACCCTCGTGGTGACGCGCCGATCTATCGGCGCGGCGGGCAGCGCCCGAAGTTCGTGGCATCGGCCACAGATGCCACACTTTTCATAGCAAAAAACACACTGCCGCCATATTTTTAGATATAGAAAAAGCTTTTGATAAGGTGTGGCATACTGCACTTTTATATAAATTGAAACAATTAGGAACTCCGCAATATCTTTATCAAATGATTCAAAGTTTTCTTGAAAACAGAAACTTCTCCGTCAAAATTAATTCCATTCTTTCTAGGCAATATCCGATCAAAGCTGGAGTTCCACAAGATTCCTTTTATTCACCGTTCGTCCGCGCTACCGCCCGTTACAACTTTTAAGCGTACATAGTGGAGAAAATTAATCGAGACATTGCAAAATGAGTTGAAGAGTAGACGTGTGTGTGAACTGCAAAAGATCGACTGCCAAATTGAAATGAAATGCAGATTTCTTATAAAAAGAAAAGTGAAATATCGATCCACATCAGTTTACGAATTTTTGTATCTTGTTTAAAGATAACTGAGATAAGAGAAGAAAAAATGCAAAATTTGAATATTTATAACAATTTACAAATTTTGCAGTTCTAAAATGGGAACGATTTTGTGATGTCCCAGAATCGAAAAGTGCCAATTAAAAATGTTCAACAATTAACTTTTTTTTTTAATTTCTGAAATATTCGCTATTTTTTTTGTCGAAAATATTCGCTTTTTTTATTATCGGGAGGTGTCTTCAAATTGCCCTGAATTGAACATCGCAAAATGTCAATTTGGATAAAAGATGCGAATTGAATTCTGAACATTAGTGGAAATGTTGCAAAAATGATGAATATACACTTGATCTTTGAATGTTGTCTTTTATTGAAATGGTTGTATAAGTCTTCCCTAGTCGAGAAATTTTCAAAAATTGAAGAGTAACGAAGCATCCGATTGGATGACCCCTCTCCCTCCATTTCGGGACTTTGAAGTGCATCTATGTTTAAATCTGAATGTAGATACTGCCATCGGCCGTGGAAGCCTGCGCTTTCGTCACTCACCTTGATGGCCTCGAGCACCTGCTCGCCCCACGTGGGCCGACTGCTGGCCACCACGACGAACTTCGTCCAGCTGAAGGCGCTCAAAAGTGCCACCACCGACTTGGACACCTTGCTCGACGGCGGCAGCGTGCGCGCGAACGTACGGTACACGTTCTTGTCTGACACGCGCGTGTCCGCGCATTTCTGAAACACGCAGCGCGGAGGGAATCATGAAAGGTAAACAACCTGCAGAAGCCGTGTTTCACGGTTTATGTTATGTACAGAAGTAAACAGAAGTAACACATAACAACAGTTAACCAAAATCCAATTCGTCTCATGTTTACTTTCCCGTATACGGCTGAGTTGACCACTTATGCACTTAGGAAAAAATACCAAGTCTAACTAATATATAGCATATTCGACGTATTCAGATGTCCCAGTTCGTAGTACTGTTCAGCAACACTCGAAAAGACCAATATAATCAGACACAGTTCGAAGTAGGGTACTCCGATAGGCACACCCTGGAATCTCGCTCACTGACTACCATGCTACTCCATCGTCTTCTGTATCCCTCCCCCAGGCGGTGAATCCTTTTAGCTCACAGCTCACCCGACGAAGCTAACTTTGCTATTAACTTTCTTGTTTCTTACTGTCTGCGTGCCGCTTTTTCCGCAGAGGGCTCTGAGGTCTCTGCTTCGGCGCGCGCGCTGTGACTTCCCACACGCCTCTAACAGTTTACGGAAAATCGTAATTGAATTGAATGATTGCTGATTCCGGCGCGTCAGCTACTGAGGTCCCGTAGGTGAGGTGCATTTTTACTTTCCCGTATACATACGTATAAACGATGTAATATACGTAATATAAGGGAAGTTATGTAATGCTGCGCGAAAAAACGGCGAATTTTCGGCAGAAAAAAATTCATTGCCGTCAGTGCTAACTAAAAATTGGATAAATACAGTTGCTAAATTAAGAAAAAAATCCCCTAAGACGTGGTGTAGCCAGAATCCCTGTTTTGCGGTTCCTTGATACAGAAAAACGAATTGAAATTAAAACGTCCGTCCGTCCGTCGCTCCGTCTGTCCGGCGTATGTGAATAACACTAGACCTAAACCAATTACACGATTTTTTCCAAAGTGAAGAAACCTCTGTTTATCTAAGCAGAGTCGAAACTGCGATTTTGAAAAGCAAACATTAATTTTTGGGGGTACTTTGCATGAAGACCCAGGGGCATTTTCAAAATTTTCTCAAAAACGGCTCCCAAATTTTTCTATAATTTTTTGTGCGTATGGAGTAAAATACACTTATAAATGTGCCATAGGTCCTAATTTCACGATCAGTTCTGAATTTCCCAAAATTGCAAAAAATTTAATATTTGTCGGCCTCTTCCAACAACTCCAAATTTAAAGATAAAGATTTTTTCTTCAAATAAAATTGGTTCTCCATACCAAGTTCTTTCATTAAGATCATATAATTTTTTTTGAAAATTTCAGTAGTTTTCGCGCACCATTGCGTGCAATATCTGCAATTCAAAAAAATTACAACTACTATATTTCTTCTAAAACGACTACAAATGTCATTAAATCTTTGTTAACGATAGACTCTAATGCACTGTACGAGACATAAACGCCATACTGCCCTAATTCTGTTTTTCATAAATTACGAAAATATAATTTTTTTGCCATGTCTCTCACATCATTAAAATTTGCATTACCGGCGAGTTGTTCACATTATTATATTTATTAGTACATTTGCTCTAAATGATATCAAGTAAAGTTTGTCGAAAACTCAATCGTTTTCTGTGAAAACTAGCTCAAAATTGCACATTTTCAGAAACGCTCAAACTCCAAAATTTTTTTTCAAACTTTTCGAACAGATAGTTCTAATTGCACTCTTCAATTTGACGTAAAGTTGAATTTGGGGAATTTTTTCGTTTTTTCAACCATTACACCAAAGTAATTTGTTTGAATGATTCCTCACACCGTTAATCGGCACATTTTCAGCAATTTGTAAACAAATTGTACTTGTGAGTTGATGTTCCTCAAAAGAGTTCTATGGATAATTTTCGAAAACGCGAAAATTGTCCGTGAAAATGGGCTTCAAATTTGTCATTTACAGTAATGCTTAAACGCCATTTTCTTAAATACGGCTCCAAATTTTTCAAAGACAATTGCCAATTAGAACGAAATTTTTACAGTTGTTTAAGATTCTTAAAATAATATTTTACTCTACTATAAGGAAACCAAAAATTAAGAAAATGTCAAAGACATGTACTTTGGGCGGTGATAAATGGCAGCTGTCAAGAGAATATGGCAACTCCGAATAGCTAGCCGAGACCAAAGGAAATGGAAAGCCAATATGGAAACGATTCCGTCATCCTGTAGCACCACTACTTTCCTGCATGCGTACGAATATACGGAGTAATATACGTATTAAAGGGAATGTTATGTAATACTGCGAAAAATCTATTTCGAAATTTCAACGGAAATACACGTTTTGGGGTCCCCTGATACCAAAACAGTGGTTCTTTCCGAACCGTCCGTCCGTCTGTCCGTCTGTCTGTCATTCCGTCCATCCGTCTGTCTGTCCGTCAGTCTGTCAGTCAGTGAACGTGTTGTTCATACAATACGTTACGCACCTATACAATACGTACGATTTGTTCCAAAATGGATATTCCCCTATCGATCTGCTCCCATTCGAAGCGCCGCGATTTTGTAAACTTTTCTTCAAAATTTGGGGGTACTTTACATAAAAACTCAGCCAAACATTTTCAAAATTCTCAACACATTCCCCAAATTTTTCTTTAGTTTTCTTGTAAGAATAGAGTTAGTTTTCTTGTAAGAATACACTTCTTAAGGTGGCGTAGATCCGATTTTCACGGTTGACTGAATTTTCGAAAATTAAAAAAGTTTGAATTTTGTTCGGCGTCTTCTTACAACTACAAAATAGATGTTTATTCCTCCAAATAAAATTTGTTCTCCAAAGTGAGTTCTTTCATGAATGTAGGTTTTTTTGAAAATTTTAGTAGTTACCGCGCAATATTAAATATTTGCAATTTTAAATAATTACAAAGACGCTATTTTCTCAAAAACGTCTCCAAGTTTTTTCTTTCAACTTTTCGTAGGGAAAGTGCCTAATGGACTCTGTGAGACGACTTAAACGCCATATGGCACTATTTTGTTTTTGAAAAAAATACAAAAATTTTTATTTGACTTGTTCTTATGTCAGTAATATTTACATTTGCGGCGATTTGTTCACATTATTAAATTAATGAGTACGTGTGCTTTAAATAATGTCATGTAAGTTTCTCGGACACTCAATCCTTTCCTGTGAAAACTGGCTCAAAATTCCTGTGAAAACTGGCTCATATTTTTTAGAAACCCTGGAACACCATTGTCTGATAAATGGTTCCAATTTTTTTTCCAATTCCTCGAACAGATAGTGCTACTTGCAATCTTTAATGTGATGTAAAGTTCAGTATACGGTATTTTCTTTGTAATTGCAAAAATCACACAAATGTAATATTTTTGAAAGTTTTCTCATACTGTTAATATGCACATTCCCAGCAATTTATATACATTATTGAATTTGTGAGTGTATGTGCTTCAAATGACTCAATGATTCAAATGATGTTTTTCGGAAACTCAAAACTTTTCTGCTAAAAGGAGCTTCAAATTTCGCATGTCCAGTAGCGCTTAAACGACATTCTCTTAAAAACGGCTCCAAATTTTTAAACGAAAATTGCTATTTAGTACAAGGTTTACTGTTTTTTTAAATACTTAAAAACAATTCTCTTCTACTAGTAGGAAACCGAAAAATTAATAAAATGTCAAAAAATGTTCTTTGAGCGGCGATGGATTGTAGCTCTGAAGAGTTGTGGCAAGTCCGAATAGGTAGCGGAGACCGAAAGAAATAGAAAAGTAATACGGGAGAGTGTGTGCCATTCTGTAGCGCCACGAGTTCGTTACCGCGGCCCGGCATAGAATTTTTTGGGGGTGGCCAAACTTCACCACTTTTTCGCGCAGCATTATATAACTTTCCCTATACTACGTATATTACTCCGTGTATACGTACGTATACGGGAAAGTAACTAATGGTGCTACAGAATGGCACAGACTTTCCCGTATTAGTTTTCTATTCCTTGTGACTGCGCTAGCTATTCGGAATTGCTACATACACTTCCCAGCTGCATATCACCGCACAAACTACGATTTTTTGACATTTTCGTAATTTTTGGGTTTCTTAATGGCAGAACGGAAATATTCATTTTAGAATATAAAAGAACACAAAACCTGGTCCTAAATGTCAATTTTTTCATTAAAAGTCTGCGCAGTTTTAAAGAAAATGAATTTTTAGCGCTATAAACATGCAAAATTTGAAGCTCTTTTTCACAGAAAATGTTTGAGTTTTCAAAAAACTTCATTTAAAGTCATTTGAAGCACATTAACTCACAAATATATAAACTGCTGGTAAATGTGCATATTAAAGATGTGAGAGACGTTCGAAAATAATTACATATGCGTAATTTGTGAAAAAATACCCCCAAATGAACTTTATGTCGTATTAGAGATTGCAATTAGCACTTTCCGTTCCCAAACTTTGAAGAAAAAATTTGGAGCCATTTAAGAGAAAATGGCGTTTGCGCGTTTCTGAAAAGGCGGAATTTTGAGTTAGTTTTCGAGAGACTTTACTTGGCATTATTAAGGTTTAATTGTTTTTTATATTCTTAAAATAATAATTTTGTTCTACTATTGGAAAACCGATAATTTATGAAAAGGTCGAAAAAATGTAGGCAATAGAAGAAGTCGAAAAAATGTTGGGCGGCGTTAGATGGCAGCTGTCAAGAGTATTGGAAGGTCCAAAAAGCTAGCCGAGACCAAACCGAAATAGAAAACTAATACGGGAAAGTCTGTCCCGTATTCTGTAGCACCACTATTTAAAATTACTACAGTATTTGGGACGTTACGAACTATTTCTGATATCTTTCGTCTTAGATATTTGGTGTGTATCTAAACTATACTGTAAGTTCTATGCGATGACTATTTAAACGAACCCAAAAAAATCTATCATTTCTTGAATCTTGCCCTTTCTCTTCATCAGATGCAATTAATAATTACAGCTCAATGATGAATATTTCTACTTCTTTCTTAACTTCTCGACCTGTTAAACAGTAAAAGCATTCAAAGACCCCAACAGTGCATCTTGAGTGAAAATGATCATGTATTTGTGTCCAAAGGAAACTCTACAAACCAGACAAGATTCTGTTATTTTCCGCGAACGGCTCATTTTCCACCGCCCACAAAACAGCCTTCGTTTGCAGTGGCTTAAATACAATTTCTCCTCTCTCACTTCCAACGCATTTCGTCTCCTGGGCTTTTCTTCGCGGGTAGGGAGCTTAAGTCGCAATACAAAGATTGTTTCCAAGAAGTTCTCTGAAGCACGTCTCGCGATCCGGCCCGTCCGGTCGCTGCTTTCGCTGGCGGAGGCGTTCAATTCTTCCTCAAGCCTTCTCCCCCCTCCGCTGCCACGGAAAACGAAGCTTTTTAATGTCTCGAAAGCCGCCACGGGTCGAAGGTCGATGGGCACTCGGGAATGGCCTTTTTTCAACGAGGAAGCGATGCCTTCACGGCACAAAATCTCCGTCTTTTGGGTAGTTTTTATACCTAGCAACAAATCTCAGAGATATTTCGCTGTAACTTTAATATTGAAATGGCTGAAATAGCTCCGTGTCAGCACCTGTTGTCGCTGCAGAGTCTCTTAACTTGAGGTCTTAGGATCAGAATCCCGATAGTGGCAGATTTTTGTCACGAAGTATACGGCTAAGATAAATTCAGACACTATCTGACGGAGAATTGTAGCATCCAACTAATCAAATGAGGAGCAACTAATAGAAATACATTTCCACTGGTGGAAAAAATTGAGTTTGATATGAAATCGTATAGTTTTTGATAGGCTCTACACGCTCCTGCTTTCAAATTTCTTCAACAATTGTTTCAACATATTCAATGAAATGCGTTTTGAAGAACTCTAAAAGCAGGACCTTTCTCCGATTAAAATTCAGAATATGCCACCGAGAGTTCATTAAAAAGCGAGCTATGAACCGCATGTAATTTTTCCTTCTTCATCCTCATCCTTTCCTCCCACTTAACACACACATACATGTACGAACTACATTATCACTCTTGAAATCAGGATCTCTGACTAGATCGCAAGCGGTGGACTGCCTAGAATAAAGGCTTCAATGACATGCGTTCTTTTACATTGACGTAGGGCGCCTCGTAGTTTAGCGGCCTGCGTGCTATCTTTCCAATTCTGGGTACTAGAGCTAAAGTGGCGGTTGAGCCGTGTGAAATGTGGAGTAGGGAAAGTGGGGATGCTTCGGGGCTTTTCAACTTTCTGCCTGAGTCCCCTGACTCTTACACCATCATAATATCATATCAACTTCAATGCTCCATCTTAATTAATACTTTGTCAACTCATCCAGAGACTATTCCATTATATTTGTAGTGGTAATGGGTTTGGTGGGAGAGCAAGTCTTGCAGCTTGAGCTTTACCGTGAACCAACACAATTATTACAATTATTATATCAACCATTTCAAGAATAGCAAATGGCTTAGACACTTCAATAATAATTATGTACGCAAAGAAATTACAAACAATGTCATTTGTCCTTTTTGTTACATTTTGGTTCAAAGAACTGGGCGAAGCGTTTCAGGTAAGCCAGCATGAAGGGTTCGCGAAGCAACATTCCAGAGAGTAATGCATTTAGACAAGTGCTACAGCAAAGGTCCTCGTCTGTTTTTTATTGGTTGGAAGCGCAGCCTCCCTCCCAACTTTTTAGCAACTTCTGGTTTACTCTAAAGTTTACTATATCCTCTTGTATTTACAAAATATTTCAAAATAAGAATTTGGTTGAATTCTCGGGAGGTGGCGCGATATTCTGGTCATCTTTGAAAGTAATTCAAAAGCTGAAGCAATTCAGCACGTTTCAAAGAGTTCCATAACGAGATGAATTCCCGTCCTCTTGGGAACGTAGAAGGTGGTTTTGCGGAGAATAACGCAGGCGCGGCAAATTTGAAACATATGTTCTAAGCTGTTAATTAGCGCTAGAGAATTGTTATAAATGATTGAATTACAACTCAAAAGGAATGGAGCAGTTTTTTAAATTTTGAAACCTTCCCATAGGCTTGGTCTAAGTACCCCGAAAATTAAAATATCAATTTCAAATTACTGGAGTCGCAACGCCAGCCAGATCGATCGAGGATCATCAATCACACAAACCATTGATTCTGACTAAAATGTGTTAGAAAATTTTTTTCTAGATTTAACAACTGAATTTATCCACATTTTCGTTACCAGGACCCTGTAATAAAAGCTTTTTATGGCAAAATTTCGCCATTTTTTGGCGCTAATGGAAAGAATGTAACACTTCTTTCATTTCCATTACATCAAGTGATACTTATTTCAACATCAATTCATTAAATAAGGACAATATCATGAAGATTTTCCTTTTATACCTTGATATTTTAGATCTTGATATATAAATGTTTAAAGGCCTGATGAGGGAGGCACATTTAGGAACTCCGAAACGTAGCCGTCCCAATTTATTGTACATAGTATGTTTTAATAAATAAACAGCATGACTGTTTAACCTAGTGGTGCTACAACAGCACTTACTTTCCCGTATTAGAGGAAACAGCTACGTAGTACTGAATTATATATATGAATATATAATATATAATTATATATATGAATATTGCACTTTATGCGCTACTAACATCTTACCTTACAACTCACTGTTTTCATCGCAGTGTTGTCAGAAATATGTGAATTCTACAACTGCACAAAAATAGAATACAAAAGTTTTGTAAACCTGTATTGGAAAACGAAGCCTGATACCCTGGACAATACAGAAATGCATTCCATAGGGCCATTATTAGAGAAGAGTATTTTAAAACCATGCAATGAATTCTCTACTCACTACAAATGGTACAATATTTGGTGCGAAAACTAAATATTTATTTGTAATTATCAACATAAATTAGACAAATATAACTCTTTTCAATTCAGCTCCATCAGGTCACAACAATGACACGTAATTCACAGATATTCGCGAGCGCAAACTGAATTCAATTGTTGCAGACCCTGCACCGCCGCTGTTTTGAGAGTTATTAATTCTTTTTACTTTCCCGTATACGTACGTATACACGGAGTGATATACGTAGTATAGGGGAAGTTATGTAATGCTGCGCGAAAAAATGGACAATTTTCGGCGGAAAAAAATTAATTGCCGGGCCGTGAAAACGAATAAGTGGATAAAACCAGTTGCTAAATTATGAAAAAAATCCTCTATCTCGTGGTGTGGTCAAAATCCATGATTTGTTGCTTCTTTATACTTAAAAATCGATTGACGGCATTCCGTCCGTCAAAACACAATTGAAAGGAAAACGTCCGTCTGTCCGTCTGTGGTCAACGCTAGCGCCTAAACCGTTCGGTCGATTTTCTTCAAAATTGATATTCCCCAGTCGATCTGATTCTAGTCGAAGCTTCGTGATTTTGAAAAAGATTCTTTAAAATTTGAGGGTACTTTATATGAAGCACCCCGGGCATTTTCAACATTTTCTCAAAAACGGCTCCAAATTTTTTCTTTAAATTTCTTGTATGAATAGAGAATAATACACTTTTTAACATGGCATAGGTCCGATTTTCACGTACAGCTCTGAATTTTCGAAAATTGTAAAAGTTTGAATTTTTTTCGGCGTCTTCCTCCAACTACAGAATTGAAGATAGAGATTTTTTCTTCAAATAAAAGTTGTTCTGCAAATTGAGTTCTTTAATAAAGGTCATGTAAATGTTTTTCACAATTTTGGTAGTTTTCGTGCAATATTGCGTGCAATATGTGCAATTTTAAAAATTATAAAAACAAGATTTTCTAAAAAACGGCTCCAAATTTTTTCTTTAAACTTTTGGTAGGGGTAGTGGTAAATGTACTCTATCAATGACATAAAAGCCAATTTGGTCTATCGGTTGGTTTTTTCAAAAATTACAAAAATGTAAATTTTTTTACTTGTCTCTCAGGTCGTTAATATTTACATTATCGGCGATTTTTTTACATTATTATATTTACGAGTATATATGCTTTAAACAATGACAAGTAAAGTTTCTAGAAAACACTACCGTTTTCTGTAAAAAGTAGCTCAAATGTCGGCATTTTCAGAAATGCTCAAACGTCATTTTCTCGTATATGGCAGCAATTTTTTTCTTGAAACTTTTGTAACGGATAGTGCTAATTACACTCATTAGTATAGCGTGCAGTTTAATTTGTGTTTTTTCCTGTTTTTTTCAAAAATTATATAAATGTAAACTTTTTGAAAGATCTCTCACATCTTTAATATCACATTATCTGCAATTTGTAAAGATGATTATATTTGTGAGTGTAAGTGCTTCAAATAACTTCAAATAAAGTATTTTGAAAACTCAAACATTTTCTGTGAAAATGAGCTTCAAATTTCGCATTTTTAGTAGTGCTAAAACGCCATTTTCTCTTAAACGGCACATAATTTTTAAAAGAAAATTGCCATTTACGGCTAGGTTTTTGTGTTCTTTAATATTCTAAAATTAATATTTCTGTTCTCCCAATAGGAAACCGAAAAATTAAGAAAATGACAAAAAAATGTACTTTTGGCGATGATAGATGGTAGCTGGCAAGAAAGAGTATGTGGCAATTCCGAATAGCTAGCGAAGACCCAGGAAAATAGAAAACTAATACAGGAAAGTCTGTGCCATTCTGTAGCACCACTAGTTATGTATTTCAAATATTTCAAAATAAACAATTTCTAAAATATTAATGTGTAAGTGTTTAACAAAAGCTCGAATGTAAGAAACGAAGAAAGAAATAATATACAAAATTGCACATTCTAATTTACGACGCACCTAGCTGTCCGAAGCGCAGTAAATTTACAGGGAGCTATTATGATTGTCACAAAATTATAGAAAAATTACTCCTATTTTGAAAAAAATAAGCACGACCTTATTAGAAGATGTGGTTTTTATAAATACATGTAAATGAGAAAAAAATGTATTTTTAACCCTTTGTTGCACAATTTTTTTCTTTTAAGGTCAAAATTTTTCGGGGAATAATTTGGATTGTGCAGATGTTGGGAAAAATAGTTAAAAACTTCTCATTTACATCTGTGGGGCGTAAAAGCACACATCGTATCGTTAGTTATCGGAGATCTGTGGTTTTTTCCCTAAAAGGGTCCACCCGGATAAGATGGTAAAAAGTTCCCCTCAACCAAATTACATATGAGTGGTTACACCATAATTCTAACATAAAAATATTATTTTTGAAAGGTTTCTTGGCCCCCGTCCCACCACCCACACCCCTATACAGCCAAAAAAGTGTTTTTTTAATTTCAATTTTTTTCGACTACTTAACACTATTTTATCAGACTGAAAAAAATATGAAAAATAAGAACACAATTTGAACTATCAGAAAAACAGTTTTCAATATTTTCTCAGGCCCAAATTCAAACACAAAAAAACATTTAAAAAAATATATCAAGAAATATTTTTTACTGTGTCTTAGAAGCCTGGAATAGCCTTGAAAAAAATGTTAAAGGTTTCTCTTAAGACACAAATTGTTGTGCATTTTTTTCAGATTTTTTCGATTGCTGGGCTGCAGTTAAAAAAATAAAAACAATTTTCCCGCCTTTAAAACATCTGAACTTTCAATATAGTTTGAAAATGACTGCAACGGTTCTGTGCATTTATTTTAGTGTTTATTATACATTAGTATACATTGTTGTAGCACCCAATAAATTTTTGATTTTGGAATATACCTACAAAGTATCTAATCGTTTGCATAAGTTAATCGTACGTTACAGAAAGACGATTGTTTTGGCAATTTATAAGAAACAATCGACACAAGATCTTGTAAGTGTGATACTGGTGGATAAAGAATTACACCCCATCCTACATCAAACAGATTTTAGAAGAAAAAATAGAAGTTTGCAGATTATGACATAAAAAAATTATTGCAACACACATTATAATGGCATATAACTCGGAAGCGATGCTTCCTATGCCTTTTAAACCAGGTTTGCTTGTCTCATGGGGACACGACTTTTTTTAGAACAAGTAAATTCTAACAGACGACATGTTTTGGGGGCGGGTAGATGACAAATGGGAAAATGATAAGGGACATTTCCGGTGCAGCTGAAGGATAGATGGGGAAAAGTGGGGAATTGAAGGGGAAGAGATTAGGCCCCGATTATGTTGTTGGGATGTATTTTTCAAAATACCACTTTTATGATCATCCTATTTTACAATTTTGCATATTAGTTATTTTGGGTGCCCCCTTTCCGTAGCACAGGTGGACAGAAAATAGAAGCCGATATCAATGTAAAATTAAATTGAAGGAAAATACTGAAATTATCTTTCACGATAAAATTAAGGGGACTATTTTATTTTTTGCGAATTTTTATCTCAACGCTCAGCAATATTGGAATGAATTCTCTCTCACAGTACCGGGTCTATAATGCCGTAAACTACTTTTCGGGGGACGGGAGTTTGCAGTTGGGTGCTAAATTAAATCAATTTTCAATTTTCGTGCAATTATTATTTACAAAGTGCAGAGTTTTCGCACGTGTACGACTGTCTGCATATTTCTACGTATTCAAGAAAAAATACTTAGGTAAAGGAAAAGACAACTTTTTCTCTAGTCTGAAACATCTACAGACGTGAGACCACAGGCTTCCGCAGCCAATGCGTTACTATTTATCTGTTCGGGAGACGCCGCGTTCTAGGCTCAGTTGTCAACGTTTCAGCTGCTATTCTGTGTCCTTCCTCCTCAAGCAAGGTCGCACGTGCCTAGGACGCGGCAACTGCCGAACAGCCAAGTGGTTGACTATAAATGTCTTAGTTTTTTTTAACTATGACCCAGCTATGAAAAAAATATGAAAAAATTCACAAGCATTCTGAGATGAAGTTTTAAGATTATTTTCGTGCCAGTGTCTAAGACAAGTAAAACAGTTCTTATAAATCTGGGTCTAACCTCGTTTCCTTCATTTTTCCACATGTCCCTCAATTATCCCTCAAATATGACCTAATTATTATTAATAAACTGCCAAACACTGTAATCTTTCCTTAGCGTATGATATGCTCATACAAAGGATAAGAAACCTTTTAAAAATGATACTTTGTAAGTATCAAAACTTTATTGGGTGCTACAACAATGTATACTAATGTATAATAAACACTAAAATAAATGCACAGAACCGTTGCAGTCATTTTCAAAGTATATTGAAAGTCCAGGTGTTTTAAAGGCGGGAAAATGGTTTTTATTTTTTTAACTGCAGCCCAGCAATCGAAAAAATCTGAAAAAAATGCACAACAATTTGTGTCTTAAGAGAAACCTTTGACATTTTTTTCAAGCCTGTTCTAGGCTTCTAAGACACAGAAAAAAATATTTCTTGATATTTTTTTTCGAAAATATTTTTTTGTGTTTGAAAATATTCAGCACATCATAATTATTTTTCAATATTCTGCATACATCCATCTTCATTTCTACATATTTTAATTTTTCTTCAAAAATTTGTTATATCGTGCAACAAGTTTTTGAACTTAGATGTCCATGAAATCCGCCGCTTGTGAAGAAATCCAATCTCTGAATGCCGTTTTCATTTCTTTGTTGTCCCTAAACTATTGACAACCAAGAAAATCCATTTAACATTAGTCACTAGGTGCAAGGTCTGGACTGTAAGGTAGATGATGATCCAGTTGTTGCCATCCACGCCTGTTTAGCCTTTGTGTTCGTGCAGACACATGGAAACATCGGCAGGCAACATATTTTTCTTAAACATTTAAAGTTCTAAAGCTGGGAAAGGCGTCAAAAAGTGGGCAAAGTAGGTTGGAATCGGAAACTCATGCACACCACGGCGATCGCGTGTCCATCTCACTCATTCACTAACGGACCTTATTTAACAAATAACCTATGTATATCAGCAATTTGAAACTTGTTCCTTGTGAATATATTAAATAATTATTTAAAGTGTACATGGAAATGAATCACGTGTGATAATTACAGAGCGAGATTCACGGATCTATTATATAACGTTCTATAGGTAATAATATTTATCATTTAACAAATGGAAATGATTAATGGGAATCAGTATTTTTCTTCTCACTTTTCTACAGCTCTCCTACTGTAATCACACGGGTTCAGATAGTATATAAGAGAGTTCATTAATATTTACAATTGGTAATATTCGTAATTTCATCGATGGTAACAATTACACTCGTTTTCACAACGTAACACATCTGGGCTCCATTCGCTCCGCCATGTTACTCTTCCATTTCCCACAAATTTGCGAAGATGAGCAAGACACCATCTTTCCGTTTCCATTCTAGCCAGGGATTTCAAATAACGCAAATTCCTTAGCTCTCTATTAATAAAGGAAAGCTGCGATCTGTTCAATATATAATTTCCTTCGCTCCCGATTTTTTTCTTGTTTTGGTACCTTATTTGTACTATTAAACCCGTTCCCGGGAGACGAATAGAAGGGACATCAAATTCGGCCTTTTTACAGAAATAATATATATGATGATGACGATTTCTTTATTTTGGCATTTCTTGGGTCGCTGTCGGCTGGTCTTTGTGAACTTTCGACCGCCGTTTATCATCCTTCCCGACGCTTGAGTTGAGCTCCCCGTCCACAACCTTCTTCGCCGTTGTCCCACGCCGCACAATGGGCTTAAATGGCCCGAAATGCGCGCATTGGAAGAAAATACAAAAGTTTGCAGAAATGTCACATAATACGTCTGTGTACGCTATTTATGAGTTCCAGAATCCAATTTCAAGTTTTATATTACATTTTGATATAAAACATATATATATATATATATATATATATATATATGTATATATATATATATATATGTGCGTGCGTGCGTGCGCTGCGTGCGTGCGTGCGTGTGTGTGTGTTTTTTTTTTTACGAGGGCAGGGGAAAATCTTCGAAAGGCACTGCGAGGCCCGCACCCCGCAGCGTGTAGGATTCACAGCTAGTCTGTGCCTACCCACTAAAAACCCCTCCCATGTCTGCGATCCCCTCCCCACGGAACCGCCGTCAGGCATTGCATCGCGGGAAGGGTTGATCGGCTTGTAGCTCTGTCTACTTGTGTCACGGGTTACTTACAGATACTGACGGGTATTCTCGGCTACTCCTTCGTAGGTGCTCCTCCAATCGTAACCTCTTCAAAACTAGGGCTGCATAGTTGGCTACCGCACTCCAGTTATCTTCGGACACCAGCATCTCAGAGACGATGGTATCAGGAGTCATTACCTGGAGGAGTTGGCGAAGTTCATCCCTATCCCTAGAAAAACGTGGGCAGTGGAAAAACACATGCTCCACATCTTCCACCAGTGGTTCACAGGTTGGGCATGAGGCGTACCCAGTACCGAGCCTTGTGGAACACCACCCGAGTTACCATACGTCTTAACTCCAGTCTCTGTGTCGTACACCAAAATCTTCTCCTCGAAATAGCTTCTAACTATTTTCCTTAAGTACATCGGAACTCCCAGTTCTTTTAACGCAGCAAGTATGGAACCCCACCTAGCCGTATTAAAAGCGTTCCTGACTTCAAGAGTAACTATAGCGCAATACTTCTTCGCGCCTCTTCTCCAACGTTTGCCCTCGATAGCCTTGCGTGCGATGTCGACGACAACCCCAGTGAGAGTGTGTGTGTGTGTGTGTTTGTGTTTGTGTGTGTGTGTGTGTGTAGGACGTATTCCCTAAGCGCTCCGAGGATCACCGCAGGTAGTTTTCAGTGAGCGGCGCAGCAGGTAGATTATTCAGCCGTAGGACCGTTTGTGAAGAGCGCCGCACACGCGAGTGTCTGCTTGGAACAAGTTAAGTAAAACCTATACATTTTTAATATACTGTTTAATATTTTTAGTTTTCTCCTAAAAGTATTTTCTTGTGTTAAATAAGTTTTTATTTCTACATATTGTCTCTACTTTGGAAACATGTCTACACGCAACGCCAAATCCAATGACGCTGTCTCTGCTTCTCTCATTGAAAGCATCCTGACTTCGGATGCTTTCATGAGAAAATTATCACAGGTTGTTTCTGAAGTGATGGAGACGAAATTGGAGGCGTTAGTTTATCGGTACGAAGAGAAACTCTTGCAGCAGACAAAGGAGATTGATGATCTCAAGCTCCAACTGGCAGAGCGCACCGACGAGCTCGAGCAGTATCAGCGTCGTAACTGCCTTAGGATCTTCGGGGAGCCCCAGCGTGATGGCGAGGACACCGACTGCATTGCAATCAATGTTGCCAAAAAGAGCAATTTGTCAATCAATGTTGTCAATCAATCAATGTTGCCAAAAAGTCCAATTAGAGCTTAGCGACATTGATCGCACCCATCGAGTTGGCCGTAAAACTAGTGGTGGTACTCGTCCTATAATCGTAAAATTTACCAGTAATAGGAAGTTTGTTTGTTGCCAGTTGTTACCAGTAATAGGAAGTTTGACGTTTCAATCGAAGAGAAACCTGCAGAATACGGGTGTCACCGTCCGGGAAGACCTGACGAGGATGCGGCTGGTCGTCCTAAAAAAAGCTGTGGAACGTTTCGGCCAACAGTACGTCTGGACAACCGATTGCGTCATCATCGTAAAGGTGAGAAACACCAAAGTTCGCATCAGAACTGTAGCAGAACTGGATAGCATAAAGAATTACCCAAAAACTATGTGCTACCTTTCTAAAAACAAAAATTAATTATAAATTTAATAGATTTTTAATTATAATTTTTTAATTTTTTCTTCTCAAGTAATTTGTTATTGTGATATTCAATTATTATTATTATTAATATTATTTATTATTAACACTTCTACTTTTAGTCTATTACTAGCGTACCCGTGCGAAAACTCTCGCATGTAAAATCCCACCCTTTTCCTATCCATTTGTCTATCCTTTCCATAAAGGAGACGAACTAATAATGTACTTACAGAATATTAAAAAAAAATAACAATGCAACTGATGTTTGAAACAAATTTTCAATTAAAGTTTATTCAACATTATAGAGAGATGTTCTTGGAACAATTCATACTTCTTTAAAAACAACATTTGTGGAAATGTTTCAATCTTCCTTGAGAGTTAGCTTTACGCTTTCCTTGATAGTCAAATAATAGAAAAGGTTTTTTCACTCGAGAAAGCCAAGTAAAGTAGTGCGAAAATACCGGATCTGGCAAGAACAGATCTACTCATTGCAATATCATTTAACTTTCCTTGATTTGTTACGAAGAACCGAGTGGGTTTTGGAGAGTCAGGGTGCCAGCTTTCCGGGTTGCGAAAATTGAAAAATTATTTGTATACTAAAAGGTATTGAATTATTTTCTGCGTCCTTACGTACCTCTAGAAAAACAATTCCGAACCAAAAAATAATCAAACTAATGTTTTCACCTTTGAGTACTAAATACCATTTGTTAGCATTAGAAAAAATTTAGTAGGCATTAGGAAGCCCGCTTCGGTACGTGGGAATGTTGCTCAAACGATGTTTGCATTTTTAATATCTTAACGAATCGACACCTTGAGTTTAATATCAAACGGTGTTTTATTTACAATATGAGTTTGAGCTGGGCGTTGATGTATATACTTCCAGATACCGCCAACATTTAAATCGTGCGTTTGGACTGCGATCGTTTACAGTTGTCGGGTGACTTGCAATATTCTTTCTACAATTTTAAATTTAGTTGTTTTTAATTGATTCACGTAGTATTGTAAGCTAGCGCGTTTTGATTTTTGTTTTCCATTTATTTCAAGCTATTTTCCTTTAGTTACTATAAAAATTTTGTTCTTTGTGTTGTGCCATAGTACAAGTTTTCCCCCCCACCACCTCTGCGTACTCATGCGAGAACCCTCGCATGTTAGACCCCACACTCATCCCTCTATCCTCCCATCCTCATCGTTGTATTTTCATTCTAAGAGGGAAAGTAGTTAACAAAACGTGTTTATTTGTTTAAAATCTATAAAGGTAACTTCCGATATACTAACACAATTACAAATAAAGTAAAAAAAACAATGTAATTAATGTGTAAAAGAAATTATCAATAAATATTTATTCAATATCATGGAGAATTTGCTTGGAACAATTCCCAACACTTACTTAGACATTTGAAATAATTATTCAATATTCTTTGTCATTTAGGTTTAGTTTTTCGTGATAGTCACAAAAATATTAGCTTTTCTACTTTTGAGAAAGCTACGTGTCTGAACCCGTTTACTTGAAAATTTCATCGAATGATAATGAAAATATTGGTACAGGTAAAACACAAACACAGTCTTCACTCTTCACTGACACAAACACAGTCTTCACCCACATCTTTCCACAATTAAGTACACAGCACTTATAGGCCATGAATTGATATTATGATTCGATTCGACATATAGGCCTTGATTCGATATTATAGTTCAGAAAAGAGTTGAATAAAATCATCTTTCTTTAGAGGGATTATCGATTTTCTCTCATAAGCCTCAAGCTACCACTGACTTGCCAATTTTCCTGGGGAAGAACTTTCGACTCCAGGTGAAATGAGATAAAGGGCTACACAGCGTTTCCAAAGAAAAATCAATATTTTCACTCACGGCAAAGCAAACTGTACTATTCGTATTTACTATTCATTCTTCCACATGTCTCAGAATAGCAAAGCCACATAAGAGCTAATTATCTCATTAGTGATATCACTAATTTTTAGTGATTAGTGATTAATGAAATAGACAATATTGTCTATTTCAGAGACGCTAAAATTTTGCTTTTTAGAAATAAAAAGTTTAAAACTCGCAGTATTGCAGTTTGAAACTCACAGCAACTCGCTATTTTTCCAGCTTTACTTGTTATGTAAATTCCCATTTCTGAGATACAGAGATACTTATCTAGTCCTAATCCAAAATAGCACGACGTTCTCCTATTTGTTACTCTCTTAATACGTTTAGTCTGAGTTAGCTTTTCGGGTTTTTTCACCCTCTTCACAGCAACTATCTATTGGTGCCTGTAACATATTTTTACTTTTTCATACTTACCTCGTTACAAGAGAAAGTTTTGTAATCGTATGCCGGTGAATTTTCGATAGAAAAACTCGCATTGCCAGGTCCTATTAACTAACAACTGAGTAAATCGTGTTCGTATACGAGAATATAGCAAATTATTTCCTCTAACACGTTGTACAAGGGGTCATCCGTAAATTACGTAACGCTAAAGACGGGGAGGGGGTCTGAGCCTGTGTTACGCTGTGTTACTTGGGGGTCCATATTAATTGATATTAATTGATATCAATATATATTAATTGATACGTAATTATTTTTTTACATTTTTTAATATTTGCTGAAATAATTCCTTTTTTGAGTCCTGTATTAAAACATGAAAATATTAACACATATAACAATAAAAATTAATTTGTTTCAAAAACTTAAATAAACTAAAGTTATTGATTATAAATTGTTACAATAAATGGAACAATAATGAGGAACCTGTTGGGCTTCCCTTAATTCTACTTATATTAAAGAATGAATGTATTATATGAATGTTATCTCTTGTTACATTGATGATTGAATTGTAATGCCTGTTAGTTATTTACTTTTGTAAGTTTTGTGGTTTGAGTTGATTTAAATGAAAACAATCCCTGTAAAGCAATTATGCTGACCTGTGGAAAATTAAAAAAAAAGGAAATATTTTTTCAACGTCTGTTTTAATCTGTAAGATTGCGAAGAAAATATTCAAAACTGATATGAAGTATATTCTAGAATCCATTTATATTGGCGCTCTAGACTCTCGCTCTTGCATCATCCAGGAGGCGTGTGCATGGCTTGTGATCAACCATTTCTCGCCCAAGTATTCTTCCTTCACTCACAACTCCAAAAAATTTCTACTTTAATTATCATTAGTTTTAATATGTAAAACAAATAAAATAAATACAAATTGTTTTACTGTGCTTTAATTTATTTTCACTTCTTGCATTTAGAAGGGGTGTGTTGTCGCAAGGGTTACGTAATTATTTAGGGCGTGTTCAAGTGCTTGTTACGGGTGCGTTACAAGGAGGAGAGGGGGTATTGAAAATACTCCAAATTTGCGTTTCGTAATTTATGGACGGTCCCTAATCAGAATCCATGCTTTTTTGGGTCGTTGAAACAGGAAAATCGATCGACGGCAAAACTTCTGTCTGTTTGTCTATCCGTTCGTCCATCTTGGTCAATGCTAGCGTCTAAAATGTACTGCCGATTTTCTTCAAAATTGATATTCCTGGATCGATTTAAATGATTTCGAGGCCCTCTGAGTTTGCCACGGACATTTTGATTTTGGAAGTTCTTTGTAAATATTTTAAAATTTTTTCAAAATGACTCCAAAAATTCTGATTAATCTTTGTTCTCGAATAGCGTAAAGAACGCCTAAGTGAAGGGAAATATTTTCGGAAAAATATTTAATTTTTTGAAAATTACAAGTCTCAAAATGGTTTTCGGTGCCTTCCTACAACTACAATATTAAAGTTAGAGATTTTTTAATGAAAAGTGATCTTTAAAGACAAAGTTTGAAATAAGATCATGTACTACAAATCATCAAAAATATCAGTGTTTTTCGTGTAATTTTGTGAAAAATAGATAGTTTTTACATTTCAAACAAATTTTCCCCCAGAAAACTGTTACAATTTCTTCGTTAAAGTTTCTCCTCGTATGTATCAAAGGACGGAAAATATTAGTGTTAGTCTCCTTGTTGATGAAATCTGTATTTTCGAAAACTGTTCAATCTTGACATTTCAATACTGCATAATTGAAGGAAGTGATTCCTGCCTTAAACCGAATCTGTTCTAAAACTCAGCTCTTTAAAAACTCTCATTTAAAATTGTTAGATAAAACAATTAATTTTTAGGTAATTTGTGGTTAAAATGTATACTCGTCACAAGGAAACATTTTTTCAATAACCGCCTCAAATTTTTTCCTTCACTTTTTTCCAAAACTACAACAAGAAGAGCTTAAAAGAACGGTGCAGATCACATTTTCGTTGATGTTTCAGAATTTTCGGAAATTGTAAATTTAAAAATAATGCGAGGAAGTATGTGTTGTGCTAGAACCACTCGTTTTTAATATATTCTTTATTATTCACTGAAACACGACTTTAAGAATATCATAGGAAGAAGAACCTACATCTTATAAGCAAGTTTCATTGAAGCATTTGGAGATATTTTTGAAAACAAAGTGTCGTTTATGCGTTTTACGAAAATGCGCGATTTTTGATTCATTTTCAAAAAAAGAGTTTTGGATTTGAGAGAAACTTCATTTGATGTAATTTGAAGAATTTTCACTCACAAATGCAATTATGTTTTAAAAACACCCGTAATGTAAGTATTAAGGACGTGAAAGATGTATCAAAAATTACATTTATTGAAAATAATTTCCTGAAAAACCAAAGTATTAAATTAAAATGCAGTTCATTACATTTTACTCAGTGAATATAGCACTATCCATGTAAAGCGATTAAAGAACACAATATTGATGCAGTTTTGAGAAAATCTTAATTTTATTATGGTTTAATGTTGCCCATATTTCAATCAAGATTGTGCAAAAAGAAGTAATATATTCAGAAAAGTTTACATGATATTTTATAAAGAACTGATTTTCTAGAACTAATTTCACTTGAAGAAAAATCGCTTCAACTAAATCACCACAATATTTAAAGAATTATTTTCAAATCTCAAATCGAGCCAGATCAATAATGCAATGCTTTGAGCAAAAATTCTACGAATAGTTTAGGCACTAGTGTGTTCATAGAACGACAAGTGGACCGATGGACGGACGTTTCGAGAAAAAACACTCTTTTCGTATCAGATAACCCCAAAACGTGCACTTCCATTGAAATTTCGAAATTGATTGTAATATTCTGAGCGAATGAAAGATGAAAGACGTCTCATAGAGGAAATATCAAATTCATTTTCATATTTTAAAATTATTTCTCGTCTGCAAATTTATAATCAATTCATTTTTTAACATTAATAGAATGGTTTACAGTACAACAAAAAATCATAAATATATCTATACTACTACATTTTTATAGGTTTCTTATGTAATTTTTTTCGTGTGTGCCTGCATATGTGTTGCCTTCCTAGTAGAATAATTGGAAGGTGATTCGTGTGCTGGCACAATCTCTTCTAATATATTTGGCTTCTTGTGGTCATAAAGTCATCCAGTAGAATTATGTCGACGTCTCTGTATAAAGTATTTTTTTCAAGAAATATAGGTTGTCGCAAGACGTCGTATGTTTAGTTTTCTTCTTTAGTTAAATCTACGAAAAATATTCAATATAGGAGTAGTTATTACTTCTCTGTGGTGTCGTATTAATCCATTCGCGTTCCATAGTACTTTTTTATGACTTAGCAGCGATTCTATTACTTATAATTTCTGTTTTAGAATGTTTTGATATCTTCGGAAGGAATTTTCGAACTTCTTGGCACATGTCTATTTGGGCAGAAAGGAGACTATATGGAAGTGGGGTGTATCGGTTTATTGAATATGTGAAGAGGTGGGCAATAAATGATATTTTTCTGTGAATGGGTGTGCTTCTTTAAGTTGGGGAATTTTCTGAGTTTAAAAATGGTATTGTTTGAGTGGAGGGGGAAGTCGTCACTATACATTTTATATGTGAAATTTTTTCAATGCATGTGTAGAACTTCATTTAATTTCGATATTCGTAAAATTTTGCACAAATGATGATATATTGATATTTGTCTCATTTTTCGTTTACTTTTCATAGCTTTAAATTCAGGTCGCTATATTTCGTTCAATAAATCCCAAAATATGCCAGCAGTCATTTCAAATTCAATAAAACTCAATTCAATAATATAATAATACCAACTTCACATGATTTTCTACAAACGATTAAAAAGAGATGTGAAATTACTTTGGCCGAAGGGGTACATGAAAATGACTGACATTGAATGACTACATTAAAAACACGATATTAAGGAGGATCATACCAAGCGCTCAATGCCCCAGAAGGGCTTGTAGAAACGTCACGAACGCAAAACAAATTTAAGAAGAAACTTATGCATCCTAAATATGGATATTATTAGTTTAAATAACAGTATTTATATTTGCTTTTCTGAGATACGGGCTGCATCAAAATAACAATAAATTAAAGAAATTGTGGATGTTATTACTATTATAATGTAGTAGCGTCACTGTTGAAATGACTGATTCTTTCATATGCTCAAGACAGGCCTCTCCAAAACCGTGCTCCGGTGCAATTGTGCTCCGCCCGTGCTCCACGCAGCGCGCCGGCGCAAGTTAGTCACCAGGGTAGGGGGGCATTCCTTCAGTCCGTGCGATAAGCGAACGGACAACCTGCTACTGACTAGCTGCTGCACTTTATGTCAATGGCGACAGCGAAGAGTGTAGACATTTTGTTTCATAGTGGTTGTACAGGACTTATATTCTGACCATCCATCTAAAAAATAGAAAGATTTCGAACGGCGAACTCTTTGGAGTATTATGAATATTTTCCGAAACATAAGTTCCCAAAACTTAATATGAAAGCAGCCAAAGTAATTTCTATGTTTGAGTTCACGTATGCATATGAGAGATTCTTTTTATAAGCAGTTAACAAAATCGAAGTTTCGAGGATGTTTGATCGGCGAGAGACTTCGCCATTCCTTGCGTTTGATGGCGAAAAGAAATTTTGTGACCCACAGGAAACGAATTGTAAACAAAAAACAACAAATAAAATTGTTACAATGAAATCGCTTTTATTTGTTTTAACTGAACCTACTTATTCAGAATATACCCTTTTGCTCCTTAATTATGTTTCAAACTAGAAAATAGAAAGGAAACTTATTCGTTGGAATAAAATTAAATTAAAATCCCATTTGATTTTACATGAACTGGGTGCGAATTAAAATACTGTCGTATTTGATCTGTTCGAAATATGTATGACGAGCTAGTATGACTGCCGCTCCGCGAGAAAAGTTTTACGGTAGGGCTGAGTGACTGGCAGCCGGGGACTCCCGTTGGGTATGGGTCGCATGAAAAAAGAGTGCCGCTCAATGCACGTTGCATTTGGAAAACGGCTTGAAGGGTAGAATTGTGAGAGAACTGCGATTGTTTTTCAAAGAAATTAGTGTAGTCATAACATGCTAATTTCTTATAAACAAATATCTAATAAACAAAACAATATATTATAAACGAAAACAAAAAGCGATAGCGCCGATCGGATTGCGGAATTTTTGCATCTCATTCAAAGGCAGATTAGAAAAGACAATAAAATAATTTCGCAAAATTTGTAAATTTGTAAACAATTTCCAAACTTTGCAGTTCTGAAGAGGATGGGTTCTCTTATATTCCAGAACCGAAAACTGCGAATTAACTATTTTTTATCAATTAACAATTACGACAACAAGTTACGAGACACGAAGTTAATGTAGGTGAATTACGAGAACAGATATATCGTATTTTTAACAAAATCAGAACACACGACAGTAAAACGCACTCTCTAAAAGTGAACACACGAACGACTTCACTACAAAAGAGAATATGGGTCTACAGGAGAGAGTATGCATGAGTATGCACTACAGGCCGGGAGATTAAGTACTGGCAGCTAGCAAGTACTCTTCCAGGGCGGGGCAAAAGATAGTGCGGGTCATTCCATATTAAATCAACACAGTTTTAATTAAAATTTTACTTCACCATTTTAGATTTAGATGAAATTTGACACATAGGTAGTATGCATGGAGAATAAGAAAACTACCAATTTTGAGTAAAATATTTCCACCCGTTTCTGAAATACAGCCATGTAAAATTTTGCAAAATTGGCTTCCCGAAAATTTTTAAATTGATGTAGAACCTCACCAAATTAAGATAGAGAGCTGGAACATGTGTCATTTTGCAGCTTTCTTTATGGCCTTTTATATGATATACAACTCAATAGGGGTTGCGTTCAAAACGTTTTTCAAATTTGAATTTAAAATTTTGATTTTGAGTTTTTTCAAAATGCTCATCTTCAAAAAAATTGAAAAAATTCTATAATAAATCCAAACAGATGGTGCAAGTTTAAAAATGGGACTGCAATGGGTTCATATGGTAATCTTTATTTAAAATGCACAATATTTACTTACTCTAGATTTTACTGATTTAAAATGCATTTTATTTCAAATTATAAGACCTAATATATACAAATTATTAATTTAGTGTTCTTATTGGCGAGTGTGTTGTGTTTTATTGTTATGAATTTTCTTCTTCTTCTTCTTCTTCTTCTTCTTCTTATTATTATTATTATTATAACGCGGAATGTCATGCATTTGCATATTTTTACTGACTGTGCCTATCGAAAGGAAATGTATATAACTTTATATCACCAAAAATAAAACAAACCATGGTCACCTTTTAGTTGATGAACCAGATACGTGGGAACCTAAACATTTAAGCGAAATGAATCGTTGAGGAATGAACACCAACTTTGAGCAGCTTCAGCTGGTTATTTACCATCATGCAAAGGGTTAATGATGTCCAAAATTTTGCAAAATGCCATTAATGAAAAAAGCATAGTGAGTGACAATCTCATGGTCCATCAATGAATTGGCGATTGAACTGCAACCCGGAGGAGAACGTCCGAAGACTTTCTGATCCAGAAGAGAATCTTGTTGTGAAAATAATAAAGAAGGACACTCGTATTAATGCACCAAAAGTTACTCCACAGTTATAAATTGGAATTGGCAAGAAACTAAATCCCAAAACCGTGCGAAGGGTACTAAGGAAGTTCAATTTCCTTAGCCGCGTTGTCAGAAGAAAGCCTTCTAAGTTGAAAGAGAAATACCCGAAAATATCTGACCTCGATCCTCTTCTCCACAAAAACCTGAAATACATGCACTAAAATATATCGCATACATTAAAATACGCATTTAAACTAAAAAGTTGCACACATACAAAATAAAAATAGGGTAGATTTGTTTAATTTTTGGTGATAGATAAAGTTATATACATTTCCTTTAAATATGCACAGTCAAAACTTTCGCAATTGCATGAAGTTCCGCTGTCTAATAAAAATAATAATAATAATAATAATAATAATAACAACAATAACAATAAAACACAACACACTGACTAACAAAAAACACTAAATAATAATTTGTATATATTAGGTCTTATAATTTGAAATAAAATGCATTTTAAATCAGTAAAGTCTAGAGTAAGTAAATATTGTGCATTTTAAATAAAGATTACCATATGAACCCATTGCAGTCCCATTTTTAAACTTGCACCATCTGTTTGGATTTATTATAGAATTTTTTCAATTTTTTTGAAGATGAGCATTTTGAAAAAACTCAAAATCAAAATTTTAAATTCAAATTTGAAAAACGTTTTGAACGCAACCCCTATTGAGTTGTATATCATATAAAAGGCCATAAAGAAAGCTGCAAAATGACACATGTTCCAGCTCTCTATCTTAATTTGGTGAGGTTCTACATCAATTTAAAAATTTTCGGGAAGCCAATTTTGCAAAATTTTACATGGCTGTATTTCAGAAACGGGTGGAAATATTTTACTCAAAATTGGTAGTTTTCTTATTCTCCATGCATACTACCTATGTGTCAAATTTCATTTGAATCTGAGATGGTGATGTAAAATGACTGTGTTGATTTAATATGGAATGACCCGTGCTCAGCATCCAGGCCATTAACCCTCCTCTTCCTCCACCCCACAGCCCGGTACTTAAGCCCTTTGGCCAGCCTGAACCCACGTACTCGTTTTGTGGCTTCCAAACAACAGGAAAGAAACGGCTCAACTTAAATTTCATATTTTCTGTTACAAAATTTAAATACTCAATTCCATTTCGTTCAAGTTCGTGCATAGATTCACAAAATTACTATAATATTAAATGATTTAACCCTCTATACGTTTTCTTTCTTTCAGTTTTTAAAATGTTAATTCTATTTTTAAAATTGTGTATTATATAACTATGTACTATTTACTATGTCATAGTGCTATGTCAATTAATCCAATTTTTTTGTTTTGACTGATGTTTTAATTTGTTTGTATTTGTTGTGTCAGGAAACTGACGATGTTTGAAACTGTTACACTTAACCTTTTGTTTAAAATACACTTGAAAAGAATTTCGTTTCAAGGGTGGTTCTTATATAAAATCTAATGGTGTGAAAAACATAATATTTAATAAATATATTTTATTTGTATTATTTGATATACCATTCATCAGTATTCAGAATATTCATAATCTAATTCATTTAATATTCTTTGAATATAACTGTAGTAGATACAGTGGCGCTGACGGACGTGAAAATTTTGGTTTTATGCGAGTAAAATAATGAAATTTTGAGTGCCTTTTCAAAAACCAAAATACTTGGAAGAATAAGTTAATAAAATAAATTACTATCACAAATTTATACTAATCATATTAATGCTTTGCATTTTCGCGAAGTTTCCATACGCTTGGTGTGGGATGAACATCTTATTTGTGATATTATTTGTTGTTCTACAACTGTATTAGCATATGTTATCTGGTATTTGTTACGGATTTATTAAAAAATATAATAACTAATTTTTTAAACGCTGAGAATTTGGGGTAGAAGGCGCTAGTCTTAATTTGGATTCTATTAGAACACAAAATTGTTATGTAAATAGAATGAAAGCAATTTTAATACCAATTAGATCATTATCAATTTAAACAAATTCACTAATAATTACTAAAAATAATGATCAAATCCTCAAGAACAATATAATATTTCCAGCTTTAATAATAGACAGAAGAAAGTTAAAATGGGCGTCGTGTTTTGTTATGCCAGTTTATCTTCCATTCAACATCTGCTTTGAGATGTTTTTTATTGCCCTACAACTTTATTAGCAGATATTAGCAGCTAATTGTTATGAATATCACTAAAGAACATACTAGTTGACATTTTAAAATATGAAAGACGGTGGTAGTACGTGGAAGTCCTGACTTTCACCTTGTGAAATAAATAAAAATTTATAAAAATTCATCGAAAAATTGCAATTTTTGAATATAAATTTGTCATGACCAAAGCAAACAAATGAGAAGGCAATTACTCACCATACAGATCACACCTACAAGAATAACATAGACTTTCCCAAATGTCAATATATGATCACTGAACGAAGTTATGCATGACAGAGTGCGCGCTTGCGAACAGCCTTCGAGATCACACCCAAGAGAAGTAAATTTGACGCAAATTTGAAACGCTGTCAAAACGGCATCAGTAAACTTACGTTTTTGAAATCAACGGCATTCAATGCAGAATTTTGTCCTCTTTTAAACGGTATATGACACAAGTACTTATATAGAAATTCGTGTTTTGGACTTTTGGCCAACTTTTCGGGCTTTTTCCCCAATGTGCGACGCGATGGAGACTATCCCCACCCCCCTTGTGCCTTCTACGCCAATACTCTCAATCATTCGGATAAACACGCGTAACATAGAGAACGTTCATACTAGAGATCATGATTGCGGGAAATCTAGCCTATCAGTTTCTCAGTCGTTGGCAGTTGGTTCTGAATGTTCTTTTGTAATAGTTAACTATGAAAGCACCAGATGGCGTTATCGTCCGTACAGTGTGGCAGAATGCGCGAAAAGACTGGGACTTCTGAATTTGGCCGTTACCCATTTTCTGTTTGACATCTGTACTTTTGGCGGTGATAGATGACAGTTGGGAAGAAATAATGTGTGCCATTCTGTAGCACCACTTGTTTTTTTGCTGTTCTATGCAAGGTTAAACAATTAATGAATAAATTTGGAACCATTTTTTAGAAAATCTTGTTTTTAGAACACTTTATTTTACGCAAAATTATACGATAACCAATAGTATTCTGAGAAATTGTACATGATGTCATTTAAAGGTATGATTTAAAATAGTATATTTTATTCAGAAAATTCCGACCTATGCTACCTTTATAAGTGTATTTTATTTTATCCTTATAAAAAATTTAAATAAAAAATGCAGAGCCGTTTTTGAGAATATTTTGAAAATGTCCGGGGGGCATCATGTAAAGTACCGCCAAATTTTGAAGAATATTTTTTTAAAATCGTGACGTTTGGATTGTAACCACATTGGTTGCAGAATATTCATTTTGGAAGAAATCGTACTTACGGTTTCGGCACTACGGTTGTTCACAGACAGACAGACGTTCGGACGGACGGAGGTTTTGAAAAGAACCATTTTTTCGGTATCCGGAGACTCCAAAACGTGTATTTCCGTTGAGATCTCGAAATCGATTTACCGCAGCATTACATAACTTTCCCTTTACTACGTATATACTCCGTATACATGTATATATACTCCGTATACACGTATATACTCCGTATACACGTGTATTGTAGTACACACTCCCTATATACGTACGTATTGGGAAAAGTAAAAATTTCAATTTTCAATGTTGAAGTTGTAGGAAGATGAAAAAAACCTTTTTGAATTATGATTACGATTTTTATTAATAATTAAAATTTCACTGACCATGTATTTAAACTTAATAAATGACTTTAAAAGTGCTTGAACGTGTTGTAATTGCATTTTTAATCTAATTTTTCTTTCTTTAGATATAAAATACGTAACTCCTCCAAAAGCCCCAAAATACGTAATTTTGGGAAATTCGATGACTTTTAAAATTTTGATATTCAATATGTTACTGTTTTTATAACAAATTCGCAATCAACTTCCTCACAAACTCTATAATATGTTGTTTAGGTAAAATTGAATTGAATTCCTAAAATTAGAATCGCCATTTTGGAGCCATCATTTTGAATTTTACAATCTGAGATCAAATTTGCGGTCAATTACTCCACAATTCTCATAGTATACTTATTTTTGGCAAGACTGAATTCCAATTTCAAAAATAGTCACCATTTGGAATTCGCCATTTTGAATTTGACTATTTTTATAACAAATTCGAAATGAGCATCCTCTACAACCAAATGGTACAAATTCCTTTACTATATTTTCTAAATCGTTCTATTCCTGTCTAAATCAGTCTGTGTCTGCTTGTTTGTTTTTCTAATCTCTGCCAAAACTGCATGAAAATCGTTGTTGAAAATGAGAGGGGCGCCATCTGTAATTTGCTATTATTTACAAAACGATTTTAGATCTTATATTAAAGATCTGTAGCGCACAACATTTTGTACGCATTATTTGAAAATAATTACTCGTGAAACCCAATGATCGCGTTTCAGCCTGTCTCAGCCCACAGTGCGAAATGCATGCTGGCCAGCGCTTTGCAAGCGGGGCCACAATTCAAAATAGGCGCTCCGGAAGTGACTGGGATCAGTAATTTGAACTTGTTGAACTTGTAACTTGAAAGAGTGTTTTGAACATGTGGCTTTGAGCAAATGACTTGAACTGGTGATGTAGACAAGTGATTTTCAGGAGCCACATGTAAAACGGTTCCGAACATTCGTACGTACATGCGAGCTGGCGTCCAGATGTAGACGGGGCACAAGCTGTCAACGCGCCAACGCTCTCTCCCCGCGCTCTACACGTCCAAGAGCAGCCTGTCATTCGCTTGCGCTATAACAATGACGTTAACGGGAGGCATTCGCTGATGAACAAAAACCACACAAAAGGGTTATCCAAAAAGTTGCGGCTCATTTTTGAAGAACAACAAATAAAATACTTTCAAAAAAATAGGATTAACGGATACTGCAATAACCAATAAAAATATAGTTCGATACTCAGTTCAGCCGTTCTTTCCGAAGCAACAATATCAATAAAGTTACTGTTCCATAACGTAATATGTAATTGATTCGTCAGTGATTACGAAGGCGTCAACTGCACCCAAAATCACTAATGATTCTGATGGTAAGATCTGGCGCCGACCTGCCCATCCAGGTATCTCCCATCAGCAAGACAACCCCAGCCAGAACAAGCTCTCGCCTTATCTCCCGGCCCTTGCATGTACGTGTCACTGTGTGTAAGCGGTGAGAATAGGACATGGAAAGATCGCACGCGGTTCTTGGCCCATTTGTTAGGGTAGTGCTCCGGCAATCACTTGGTATTGATCGGAGAAACCGTGGAGAACTACTGATCAGAGCAGCCGGTCGCTCGAATTCTCCATATAGACACTGAATTCGATCTATCTATCTTGCTAGTGTTGGGACTCGAACCTAAGACCTCCCGTTCAGAGGCATTGCACAGATGCCCTGAGCCAAACTCCTGAGTAATATGTGAATGTTACAAATATTTAAAGTCGGGCAGGCTCTTCTGTTCTGTATTCCTGCCGTATGACTCCTGATAGGTCAAAAGCAGTGACGCACTGAATATACGAATTTAGTCAGTACTTTTTTAAAAAAACAGTAGTTTTTGCATAATTTTTTCTTGAAATTAATGAACTCCACTGAGCATGACTCCAGCCCTCGCAGAGGCCACACGTGACCCGCCGTACAACCATGTTACACGGGTTGCTTCCGACGACATCACGCAGCTGTGTCGATGCTCTGGCGACAGGGACTGACTGTTACCTTTAAACGAACAGGGACTATGAAGATAAGCTCACAGGAGCTCTGTAAAGTTAAGATCGCAAAGTTGTTAAGAAATTTGAAATTATTCTCCAAATTTGTCGCTTTTTAGTCGCTAATTTCTTACGCAAAAAAACTGTCGCTCATTTGACACTGCTATAACAAATGCTGCTAACTTGATATCAACTTAGAATCGCAAAAACAAGAAAAACATGACACAGATAATAAACTAGTAATGTTTCAAAATGGCACAGACTTTCCCGTATTAGCTTTCTATTTCCTAGAATTGCAAAATACTCTTGCCAGCTGCTATCTATCGCCGCCCAAAGTATATTTTTTTTACATTTTCTTAATTTTTGGTAGAATGGAAGAATAGTAGAAGAATAGTAGAATGGAAGAAAATATTAATTTTACAATATTAAATAACACAATAAAACTGCAAACTTTGAAGCTCATTTTCACAAAAAGGTATTGAATTTTCAAAATAACTTTATTTGAAGTCATTTGAAGCACTTACACTCACAAATACAACAAAGTTTATAAATTGCGTGTAATGTGCATAATAAGGATGTGAGAGATCTTTCAAAAAAATTACATTTGTGTAATTTTTCAAAAACAAAAAATACCCCAAAATAAAATTACGTGATAATTAAAGAGATTAATATCCGTTCGAAAAGGTTGTAGAAAAAATATGTGGTCATTGTTGAGAAAATGGCGTTCTAACGTTTCTGAAAATGCTAAATTCTGAGCAGGTTTTCACAGAAAACGGTTTAGTTCTCGAGAAAATTTACTTGACAATATTTAAAGTACAAATACTCCTAAATATAATAATATGAAAAAATCGCCGTTAATGTAAATAAAGGGTGTCCAGAAGCTCCCGTTACAAAAAGATACCCCAAATTCTGTGTTGCACGTCATGAAAAATGGCAGGTCCAGTTTTCCCGAAAAAAATTTTGTCTTTGAGTTTAAAAATCACTTCCGGGCCGCGAAATTCAAACCGGCCGCTACGACACTGCAGACGGCGGCGTCTCCTTCTGCGCGGATCATTTCCTCGTTTCTCCGCGTAAACGACGAAACAGTTGAGTAATATTCTCTAAGGAAAGCATTAACTACACTAGCTTACTCTAGAATACGTGATAGTATAAAATGTTTGTAGGTTCTGTTTAATAAATATTTTAAATGTACTCATTGAAAATTAAGTTTTGTTCAAAATGATAGCCACGGTACACGGCGGCGTAAACGTAAATGATGAACACATCCAACACTTATGAAAAATATTGAATCTACTGGAATGCTCGAATTGTTATTTTTAGCACATATTTATATGAACTAGTGCCTTGGTCTTAAAACTGCCACATGAAGATTATTCTAAATGTCGTGATAAACAAAAAAGGGTTTCGGAAATGAAATATTTGTTCTTGAAAATACCAAGTTTATTGATTTTCTCTGGAATTTGAATTGATTCTCCTGGCTCTCATATTCTGAATTTTTGGACTAAAAATAGCCAGATTAATTTTAACTTATATTAATTTAGCTGGTTTAGATAATATGATATTAGTAATTGCACAATTTATTGTACTTCATATTTCAGTTTATTACTTCTGTTTACTCTAAATTTTAAAAAAAATGTATCTCTTGTATAAATCAATAATGGTCGCTAACGACCACATATGTTTTTAAAGCGACCTTAAATAAATAAATAAATAAATAATAGCCAGATTTCGACTTCTCGATAAATGACTGCGCGATTTATCTCAGATGAAATTGATAGATATCAATATTTTCCCCCTCAAAATGAATGTATCTTTCTTAAATAAAACTATCTGTCGGTACAGTAAAATACCCATGAACTTCCTTAATACTACCCGTCAAATTATTCTCTCTTAAGTAATATGTGGTACAGAAAGATGCACTTTCTGCTGCCACAAGAAATGCATTCCGAAATACCTGTTATTGCAAAATACGCTACACTGTTCTATGTGGAATATCTAATTAGCGAGAAACGGCCCCTGCTACACATTTCTCTAAGTTGAATAAACATTCTACCCGTCATTTTCCTTTTCCACATGAAAAATGAAAGCATGTCTCTTTCCCAGATCTTGGAGTTTTTTCGTGAAATCACTTCATGAGGTAGTTGACGGCTACACGGGAAACGTTTTATTTCTTTGTGTGTTTCATTTGCAATGTAGTCAGCAAATACGTGCATAAATGAGTAACGGCCTTTTCTTCTATTTAATAGTATCGATGCCTATGCAGAATTCCTCTAATGCCTATTTTGAAGAACGATGTAATTCAGTTCGCTCTGCAAGCGAATTCCTGTCTGTAGTACTGAACTATTTACTTTCTTAGCGTTTTCTAATTTAAAGGAAGGACGAGTTATCATAGCTACTACATTGTACAGAATGTGAGGAAGTTGAAATAGTTTACTTCAGGGACATTGTAGTAACTTTCAATATTTTTCTTTGATATTTCCGTAATGTACAACCACGAAAATAGGCACACAGGAAAAACAACTTTTTTATGCAAGAGAATAAATTTTTAACCCCAAAGATGACTCAATGTAGGTGATTATTCAGTCATGACCTCTCTGCGGGCAAGGCCTTGAACTTCGCAATCTGCTGATTTGAGGCAAAACTGACACGCGGCTAATAGGCGAATCACTTGGCGGCAGTGGCAGGTTCACGTGCCTATTTGCCATACGATATAAACCACGATGTGTCGCGACCTAGCAACTGACAAATGCAAGGACACCGACCATATTACGGGCTGTGAATTGCACCGTTCCAGTACCCTCAGTGAACTTCGGTCAAACTTTTGCGTGCTAGAATGAGTTCTTTTGAAATATTTGTACACCACGGAATGCAGTCTTTTCAGTTTTTTACCCTTTCACGCCAGGAATATACTAGTTTTCTATTTTTTATTCATTGGCGCATAGCACATAAGGCAACGCCACTTTATCTGTTAATATTCACCTGTGGGATTGGTTAATTGTCCATGTGCCTCCTATGAAGATTCTTCAATGCACTATTTGACCTGCATCTCCACAAAATGACTGCCAGTGTAGCGATCCTGAGCTTGCTCAGTCGCTAACAAATATTCGATTAGTAAAACATCATCTCCGAGATTCGCCGAGATATCGCGTAACGGCGGCGGCGACACCGCCGTCTTATCAGCGGTCGCTGGAGGGGGCGAGAGGGGAACAGTTGTCGCCCCTACGGCATCGAAGGAGAAGAAGGTAGTTGTAACGGAATCGCCGAGCAGAGTAGTTGTAATAGACTCGCCGAGCAGAGCAGAAGAAGAAAGTTCTTAGCAGCGAACACGAACGATCATGGTGTGAGGAGTGTTCGACGTGAGAGTTCAAATATTGTTTTAAAAAGGGCGAAGTTCTATCAGGCCGCCACGCCACGTAGATTGAGAAATAAAACGTTGTCACTGCAAGTTATTGTGTGCGCGTGTAACGGAAAAAGTGTTCACGCGAAGCACCAAGAAATAACTCGCAAATATTCACGTTGCGCGTGTAACGGAATCTGGACAGAACTTTATTACTAGTGACGCCAGTATTCTTCGGGAGCGAAAGAGCGGCAAGTTCTTGCGGAAAACACAAAGAAAGCCAGAGAAGCCATTTTGTGCATTTCGTGAAGAGACGACACACCGCCCGCTCAGAACGAAGAATCCGACCCGCCACGACGTAAAGGCCACATCCAATGGTCTGGACTTCGCCGAGAAATTTCCGGAAGCATCATCGATTGGACTGCAAAGCTGCCGATACAACTCGAAGACGGACCGCATGCGTGGAGCAAGAGAAGCAGAGCTACAAGGCCAGGCATCACGACGCACCGCGTCGCCCACCCATTCTTTGCTCCGCAACAGCGGGCCGCACCGAAGGAGAGCTGCTGGCCGCCCGAGGTCAAGCGCTACCGTTACACCGCGCCGCGCTGCCTAGACGCTGCACCGCGTCCCCAGGTGGGGCGAGGTTAGCCAAAAGATTGGAGGGTTCCGGCGTGCGTCCCGTTCTTCAGGCGTCAAGGGGAGTATTACTAGCAAAGGTCATTCGCCCGCGCAAAGACGACGAAGCGTGAGTACCCACGGAATAGGTTTCAGTTAAAACTTGTTAACGTCGAAAGAAAGGCATGTATTTCAATTATCAAATTGAACTAAGTCATATTTGAACGAACTATTGAAATTGATCAGATTTGAATGTTGTAGAATAAATGTAAAAGGAAGTAAATTTATGTAATGTTCTACAAGGATTTCAATAGAACATTCTGTATTTTCAGAACACGATATTTAATCAATTTCAGAGATTACAAGCTATTTGTTTTAACTTTCATGTGTATAAACAGAAGGGTTTGTGGAATATTCTGTTTAATAAACTACTATATAATTTGTGCAATTGAAGTGAATATCAGATATTCTTTTTGGTGGAATTCCAAAGAATTTCGTGCACGAAATTACAGGAGAGTGTTAACTTGGTGTACGCTGAGGAATAAATTAATTGCAATTGTCACCTATGGGAAACAGTAAGATATTCTGGCCATTGACAGGCAAATATCCCTCCCTATAACGGTGCATTCACAGCACTCCTTGTCTTGTCTGAAACCCCTTTTTGTGCACTTAATTGAATTTCCATGGCACTTGATCTCAGAATATAGTTCAGTGGTCCTAATTTTTTTCAATTAAAAGAAAGGTTAGTTTTAATAATCTTGCAGTTAATTTTTCCTCCAAGGTTATATTTTTATGCTGTTTAATGGTATATTTTTCTTGGTGTTTATTTGTTTATGTGTACATATTAAGGTAATTTTGAAATGTATGATTTGTTTTTCCTCTAAAGACACAATTATATATATGTTGGTGGTTGCAACTTTGTGTTTGTTTCTCAAAATTTCCACAAAAGCCAATTACCCACGAAATTCCCCTCAGACGACCTACACGCTCGGTCACATAAACGGCACCCAACGTGGGGCACTAAATTCCCCACAGCCGACCTGCACGTACGGTCACACGTACGGAGGCATCAATTCGAATGCCGTGTCCTGAGATAATCAATAAACTTGGTATTTTCAAGAACAAATATTTCATTTCCGAAACCCTTTTTTGTTTATCACGACATTTAGAATAATCTTCATGTGGCAGTTTTAAGACCAAGGCACTAGTTCATATAAATATGTGCTAAAAATAACAATTCGAGCATTCCAGTAGATTCAATATTTTTCATAAGTGTTGGATGTGTTCATCATTTACGTTTACGCCGCCGTGTACCGTGGCTATCATTTTGAACAAAACTTAATTTTCAATGAGTACATTTAAAATATTTATTAAACAGAACCTACAAACATTTTATACTATCACGTATTCTAGTGTAAGCTAGTGTAGTTAATGCTTTCCTTAGAGAATATTACTCAACTGTTCCGTCGTTTACGCGGAGAAACGAAGAAATGATCCGCGCAGAAGGAGACACCGCCGTCTGCAGTGTCGTAGCGGCCGGTTTGAATTTCGCGGCCCGGAAGTGATTTTTAAACTCAAAGACAAAAATTTTTTCGGAAAAACTGGACCTGTCATTTTTCATGACGTGTAACACAGAATTTGGGGTCCTTTTTTGTAACGGGGGCTTCTGGACATCCTGTATAAAGGACGTGAGAAACAATTAAAAAATACATTTTTGTAATTTTTAAAAAAATCAGAAGAATAGAGCAATATGGTGTTTATGTCATCTTATAAAGCACATTTAGAACTGTCCCTACAAAAAGTTTAAAGAAAAAAATTGAAAGGTTTTGAGAGAATCTGGCTTTTTAAATTTTTTAAAATTTCAAATATTGCATGCAATATAGCGCAAAAACTACTAAAATTTTCAAAAAATGCATAAGATCTTAATGAAATATTTCACTTTGGACAACAAATTTTATTTGAAGGAAAAATCCCTATCTTCAATTTCGTAGTTCTAGGAAGACGCCGAAAAAGTTTTAAACTTTTGTAATTTTGGAAAATTCAGAGTTAACCGTGAAAACGAGGTCTATGCCACATTTATAAGTGTATTCTACTTTATTTTTACAAAAAATTTTTAAAAAATGGGAGCAGTTTTTGAGAAAATTTCGAAAACGTTCGTGGGGGTTCATGTAAAGTACTCTCAAATTTTGAAGAAAGTTTTAAAAAATCGAAGCGCTATGAGTGGATGCAGATGGACCGGGGTGTATCCATTCCGAAAGAAATCGCACGTATGGTTTACGCGCTAGTGTTTTTCACAAAAGGACAGGCGGACGGACGGAGGTTTTGAAAAGACCCACTTTTTCGGTATCAGGGGACCCCAAATGTGTATTTCCATTGAAATCTCGAAATAGATTTTCCGCAGCATTAGATAACTTTCCCTATACTACATACGTAAATCGGAAAGTAACTAGATACTAGCTGAACCCATGCAATTACATTGCACAGCAGTAAGAGCTGTAGGAAAGTTAGGACAGAAAATACTGCATATACACAACAATAATTAAGTGTCGCGTTTACCAAGATCTTGAAGGCCGGTAAATATACACAGTATAGTTTTAGAGCAGATTGGACGTATAGAAAACGTGCAGAATAGACTGCCTGAAAACGTTTGAGCTTGTTCATAATTCTTCATGCATAAAGCTTAGTTTGACTCAAGTACCTCTAGCGGGAAAATCGTTCATTAACGGATTCGTTAACCCACGTGACTGTAATCAGCCATTTCAATTTTGTGGCTATGTGTGTCCAAGTGATATGATAAACTAACTCTTTCCACATTCCCGCTTTCTTATTTTTCTTCTCTATGCTCCTCATTAATACTTCATTAAGATCACAGCAAGAACGCACACACAGAAATACTGTCACTGAAAGTTTAGTATCAAGAAATCAATGTTTAAAATATCGATATTTATATAGAAACATTGATGTTCTAAAATCATCGACATCGATGTCGCATCCCTAATGCGCACAGGCACTTTTTTAGGTGCAATTCAGTTGTTTCCCGTTGGACCCCAGAGAAATGTTCTGGCAATCCTACAGAATTCCTACAGAATATCCTACAGAATTCATACAGAAAACCTACGAACCAAGTATCCACGACTTTTGGCTTTTATACTTCTAGTTTGAGATTTTGAAGTGTCTGTACAGTAACTGAGAATATGCGCGGGAACTATTCCGGGTAACAGAATTAATATATATCATTTACTCATGTTGTTCATGACAAAGTCGCTGTGCACTAATATTACTAACTTCTCAAAGTAAATGTGAACAAACTAACAAACGATTAATGAAATAGCAGGTGTAGAGAAAATACTAAACAATTAAACTCACTGTCAAAGTCGTTGTGGTCGTTTTTTGAAAATGTAGCCGTAATCTGAAAACCCGCCCAAAACCGCACATGTTTTGATGCATTTCCGCCCATTGGGCAATTTTCAGCGAAGTCAGTTTTTGTCTCGCAGGAGAGACGGAGCCGTTTTCCAGACCAAGAGACGGAATTCCGCCCAAGCTGACAACCCTGCATCGAAAATGCGGTACCTCTGGCAACACTGTTCCGGTAACTCGCAAACTAAAATAGCAAAGAATACAAAGAAAAACACTTAGCAACGTCGATTTTTGTTTCAGCCAACTTTCGTAAACTCAAAATTTAATAATAGTCCACTTGACTGTATCATTTTTATGAACGTAATGAAATAATTGTTAAAAACGATAAATAGTATTATAAACTCTTAATTTTGTATTTCCTTTTATAATCATTTCATTCATTCAGCCCGTTCTACTACTGTTAGTGTTACTATGTATTACGATTATTAAAATATGATGTATTATAACTATTTGTATTAAATTAATAATTATTTTTGGTGGTCGTAATTATTATTTTAAATTAATAATTAATTACGACACCGACAATTCTGTAAATCAAACAATAAGCATCTAAGTACTAACAACTTACAGAACATTAATCACACAAATAATTCAGCTTACAACAAAATAAAATAACGTACACTTCATCTCTGTTTCATCAATATCATTAACCAGCAAGTCTATCAATAAATTTTACCTGTCAGTTCAATATAACAAAAATTTACAAACGTCCCGCCGTCCAATTATTAGTAATCTGAAAACACACCAACGAAATGTACATACATTACATACTTAACAATAAAATTTCACTGTTAACATTAAACATCTGAGTCGATAAAATAAACATTACGATAAATTAAATATTTGTTATCCATGTACGTGTAAAGATCTTGAAATGAAATACTTTTAGTGGCAACCTTTCTACAGCTCTACTTTCGTACTATGTAATCGCGCGAGTTCAGCTAGTACATAAGAAAGTTCACTAAATGCTTATAATTGGTAATAATCGTAATTTCGTTGGTATTAACAATTACAGATAAAGCAGGATCTTGCAATACAACGTAACGCAATATCTTCTCAAAGCTCCGCCATCTTACTGGTAGCACTCTCAACTAATTTGCGAAAATGCGCCATCTTCCCGTTTCCATTTTAGCCGGGCATTTCAAAACTCGCAAATTTACCAGCTTTTCATTTAATAAAGGAAAACTGCGATCTATACAATATATAATTTCCTCCATTCCTAATTTTTTCTCTTTTTTTGGTACCTCATTTGTTCAAAACCGTTCACTGAGAGGAGGGACATCAAAATCGGCCTTTTTACAGAAATAATATATTGTGATATACCAATTATTTAGGCAAGAAATAATTACGGAAAAGATGGAATATTAGGTTTTTACTGGCAAAGAGAAGACGATCGCATGTGGTTGCTAGGGAGCCGATAAACATAGCGAGGTTCATCTTACAATCACAGGGACGCTGAAACCAGCGGAGGTGTACATACCGTGACCGTTCGTCGATTATAATTGAAAATGACGGGATATGAGAGGGACTTTGGAAAAAGAATTGAAGTCTGTTACTTGGGAAGTAGAAAGTTTTGACTTGTCCCATTCTGTTACGAGACAGCAACCCGAACTGGTCAGTGGATATTATTGTGTGTGAGGTCGGAAATTTCTAAGGAGTTTGGACTTTAACTTTTGTTCGTGAAAGAATAATAGGACAGTGGATTATTATAGCTGGTACGATCGATGTTTTAATTTAATATGGGTAAATAAGAATTGTTGAATATTATCGGATTGAGGTATAGTCAGAAACTCCGTTCTCTCTCCTCCTCGTGGTGGCCCCTGGGTACTCTCTGAGGTAAAACTCTGAGAATGGCCAATGAGAGAAGGGCAAGGGCGGGCCTTGAAACGGGAGCATTTGGGCTAAGGGAAGGAAAACCCTGACAGAAAACCAAGGGGTGGGGGTGGGGGCCTCCGGAGGTGTAGTGAAACCAGCCTCCCTAGAGGAAGGACACCTCAATTACAAATCTGGTCCTCCAGGGTGGGGGTTGAGAGTCGGGCCAGCTCCTCGTCTCTCAGAAAAACATACCTATTCGAACAAGCTACCATATGTATATTTTATTTTATTCCTTATGTATATTTTATTCATTGAAGCACCTCGCACCTCGCAGCCTCTATTCCAATATTTGTGTTGCAATTTAACGGAAGTACATGTCACAACACTGTTTCTCTCAACGCACCACAAGGCAACGCTGAAATTCTACGAATCGCGCCTCTTAACTGCAAGGCGCCAGCTGGTTATATCCATTACGTAATATAAACCATTCTAAGACTTTATTGTCAAGTCATATTTGATGGCATAATTATTATCATTAAAATTCATGCCTGTCTCTTATGTTTATCCTTTATCTTAAATTCCTTCTTATTTTACAATAATCACAAATATATCATTTTGTTACGTTATTTCTGATTGGGCAGCGCCAGTATGCGCGCCTCAAATTGCCAGGCACAGTTCGTTATATAATATAAAACATTTTAAGACTCCACCGTCAGTCATATTTGATGGCATAATTATTACGATCAAATTTCATGCCCGTTTTATATATGTTATCTTAAATTTCTTTTACTTTACAATAATTACAAGTAAATTATTTTGTTATCTTAATTCTCATTGGACAGCGCCATTTTATGCGCGCCAAACATCGCTCTGCTTTGCGAGCGAATTCAGTATTCAGTCAGTCGGCATGTAGTCGCCATGTGAAGCGTTTCTCGTGACGGACTCCACGCTACTCAAATGCGTGCCTTTTACACTGTGAGACAATCATGTCTGTTTCGCTCTTCGCCTTGTGAGTGAGTTATTTCAAGTTACCTATGTTGTACACCTCGTCGTGTTAATATGTGAGGTGTTTTACGCGATAAACTCCACGCTAGTCAAAGGCGTGCCTTTTACACTGTGAGACAATCATGTCTGTTTCGCTCTTTGCTTTGTGAGTGAGTTATTTCAAGTTACCTATGTTGTACACCTCGTCGTGTTAATATGTGAGGTGTTTTTACGCGATAAAGTCCACGCTAGTCAAATGCGTGCCTTTTTACACTGTGAGACAATCATGTCTGTTTTGCTCTCTGTTCTGTGAGTGACTTATTCTCAAGTCACTTATATCGCGGACATCGACGTGCCAACATTGGTGCTCTGTTTGCATCATGGGATAGCAGTGACCACTCAATGCCCACCAGTCCTCCAGCTACTGGTGCCATCCTTCAAGATTATATAATGTGTATTTGTTTTCCTTCTTTTCAGTCCATGCATCAAAGTGCTCTGCACAAATGCAGTCAAGGCATACCTTTCCATGTTTTCATGTAATGTAGTTGTAAGGTATTTGGTTAATTATATCTTATTGAATTCATGTGTTGTGTTTCATTAAAGCAATTGGTGACACTCACAACCTTTCCTGCCTTGAGAAATCTAAATTGGAAGGTGGTCCTTCACGAGCTATTGTAGGTTTTGTTTGAAGAGAGGAATTCCATCACGGTCCATTGCTCACCTCCCTTCTTACAATGCCAACGCTAAAAAGTCTAATCAAGGAACAAAGCCGGACCTGAAATATAAACAAGGCAATCGAAAAAGGACAATGCAATTTGGAACATGGAACGTACAAGGCATTAACACAAAATGCTTACAAGTTTTCAAGGAGTTAAGCAGATTACATCTAGATGTGGCAGTACTCACTGAAACAAAAAAGAAAGGACATGGAAGTGAAATCCAAGAACAATATATCAATTTTTACAGTGGGGTAGATAAAAATCAGGGAGAAAAATGTGGGGTTTCTATCGCAGTCCATAACAAGTATAAAAATATATTACAAATTGGGAAGCAATTTCTCCCAGAATTGTAAAAGTGAAAATGAAATTATATAGTCTACGTGTGGTAATTGTAGGAGTGTACGCCCCAACTGATGATGCTAATGTGCAATTTAAAGATGATTTTATGCAGGAATTGACAACGGAATTAAGTGAAATTAGTGACCGGAAAGAAATTTTTATGGTGGGCGACTTTAATGCACGAATATGTAAAAAAGTAGGTGATAAGATTGAGGGGCCTTATGGGGAGGATACTCTTAATGATAACGGAGAACGCCTAATTGAAATCCGTAATCAGTTCTCTCTCCGTATAACAAATGGATTCTTTCGACATAAAGATATACACAAAAAACATGGTTTCAACCAAGAAGAAATTTATCATCAATTATAGATTACGTAGTAGTAAAACAGCAAACGAAAGCTAAAATTCTAGATACAAGGGTGTATAGGGGAGCAGATTCTGGCTCAGATCATAATCTATTAAGATCCTCTGTCCTTTTTAAGTACGTAAATTATGTAGATGAAGATCGTAGACAAGAAAATAGTATTCCCAAACATAATGTTTTTAATGTATGTAAGCATCAGAATGCTTCAACAAGGTTTAAATACCAATTATATGTAGCTCAAGGTATTAGTATCATGCCAATGGAAAATGCCAACCTAATGTACCAAAATCTTAAAAACATTTTAAAGAATTCTGCCGAATTAACTATCGGCATCAAGGGAAAGGTACAGAAAAGATGTGAATGGTGGAATGAAGAACTCGAGGAAATGATTAAAGAAAAGAGATAAGCGTACGAAAGGTGTTTGTCTACAGGATGTTATCAATATAGACAAATATATGTAAGATACAGAGTAGAGGTTAAAAGAAATGTGTCTAAAATAAAAAATGAATACTGGAGAAATAGATGTACAGAAGTAAGTAAACTAATGGGGAATACAAGGTCAAGAGAAGCATGGAAATTTGTCAATACAGTCCGGAAGAATAAAAAAGTGCATTGGAAAGTGGATCCAATAGGCCTGGAAAAATAGAAAAGCTACTACGAACATTTACTAACTGAGAATAGAACAGAGTATGTGAACATTTCATATGAAACTCAGGACAGTGTTCCACAAATAACAACAATGAAAGTCAGTAGGGCCCTCATGGCAATGAAAAGTGGTAGAGCTCCGGGACCTGGAGGTATCCCAATTGAATGAATTAAAACTGCCCCTTCAAGTGCCATAGATGTCATGGCACAGATCTTCAACAAATGCTTGGAAGGAGATTTAGTTCCCGACGAATGGAAAATGGCACACATTTCATCTATTTATAAAAAAGGCAACAAGAATGAATGTGAAATTTGTAGGGGCATTAGTGTTACCAGTACAATTGGGAGACTGTACGGCCGGATATTAAGGGAAAGATTGGAAATAGAGATGGAGGAAATGGAGGAACAGAGAGGTTTTTGCGCAGGGAAATCTTGCATTGATAACATATTCTGTCTAAAACAAATTATTGAAAAACGAACGAGAGTAGGCAGAGAGATTCATATAGTATTCGTGGACTGAGAAAAGCATTCGGTACCCTTAGCCTAACTGTGGTATACTATAGTAGATGAGAATGTAAATAGAGTATATATAAATGCTATAAAGCGTCTGTATGCAAATTGTCAAAGCTGCGAAAAAGTTGGTGCAAATAGTTCATCAGCTTTGCAAATAAATAAAGGCCTAAGGCAAGGTTGTTGTATTTCCCAACTCAATTTAAAATGTACATTAAACGAGTTCTTCACACTTGGAAAAGAAAATGTAAGGGCATGGGAATACCTATTGGTGGAGATTTCCTATATAACTATGTGGCTAGGCTGAAGGCCTTTAAGCCATTACAATACCTACTTCCTACCGCATTCTAATCTTTCGAATTCTGGCATTCACCCCTAATGGTTTCTTCATCGCATCAAAGCCGCGGAAAGGAGACCATAAGGTACGGCTGAGGAAAAAACCCCTGAAGGAGGAAAAACCTGCTGTCAGAAGACGAGTACATGCTAAACTACTAGTTGTTTTTCTAAACTATTTATTTATTTATTTTTTCCTCGCGTGGGCATCTTCTCCATCCAGTCTTTTGGCCTCCTCAGCCCCTGAAATCAAACAGCGCCACAGAAGATCGCCCGCACCACCGCCTCTCCGAACTATTTAATACTGATTAACTTAATTATCGCTTACTTATTAATTTAATTATTACTAACTTACTAATTAACATTAATGATTAGCATTACTGATTATATTACTAGTTAACTTAATTATCTCTTGCTTTTTGAATTAATTATTTCATTTCCAGTCTAGGCTCCGCTCGTACAACTAACCAGTGCTGTTTTCCCACTCCCTGATTACCGTTTCCCTGATAGTTCGAACCTTTCCTAAAAATGTTCCTAATTCTTTCATGAAGTGAGATCTATTATCAGCTAATATGTTTTGAGCGAGCGTTATGTTTCTAAATTGGAAACAATAGTTCCCCATTTCTATCCATTTTCCTCTCCAAGTTTCTGTAGCGCAGCAATTTAACAGGATATGGATCCGCAAAGTACACAGGTTCCATTGTCATTCGAATCCTTCATTCTACGTTGCATCCACCCCCTAAACCAAGCGTATCTCCCTCTTGCATCTCTTTTAAGTGTGTGTACGTAACTTTCGCATCCCCATACAGGATTTGTGTGAATTTGTACCACTAACGAACATTTTTCTGCCGATGATGCCAGAATATCTTGCTTTTTAATATCCGAAAGTCGATCTGAAATTAACTGTTCTATCTCCCGTGTTCACCTATTCTCAACCATTTCAGGAGAAACGTCTCCCAAATCTGCGCGTTCTAGTACCCGTTTCACTTTGTACGACCAATAGCGCTGATCGTTTTCCTGTATTGAAGAATATGAAAAGTGGGGACTTGAAATTAATACATCTAAAACAAAACATATGGTAGTGAGAGGAAATGGCCAGGATCTGTTAACCCATAGGGGCGTCATTAAATGTGGAAAGGAATTCAACTATCTGGGTGTAACCTTAACAAGTGATGGTCGTGATAGCAAAGATGTTTTAAACAAAACGAACAGAGGTAGGCAAGTAATAAGATCTTTACATCCATAGATATGGAATTCAAACATAAAAAGAAACACAAAAATTACATTGTATAAAACAATTGTTGAAAGTCTATTCACATATGGAGCTGAGTTATGGACTATTAATGCCAAGGATAGAAGTAGGATTCAAGGAACAGAAATGGAATACTGCAGGCGGTGTTGTCAGGTTACAAGAAAGGAAAGAATGAAAAATCAAAGAATAAAAGAAATAATGAAACCTGGAAAATCAACCTTACAACTGATAGAAACAAAGGCTTTTCTATGGTATGGGCATTTAAGAAGGTTGGACAGTAAGCGACTGCCAAAGATTATGTGGGAATATCATCCTAAAGAAAGAAGATATAGAGGAAGGCTGTGGCATCTCTGGCCGATGCCACGAACTTCAAGCGCTGCCCGCCACGCCGATAGATCGGCGCGTCTCTATGAGGGGCGCTGGGAGCAACTCCGGTTGCCGCCAGCGACAAGCAGCCGTGCTTCGCCCGGCCGCACACGGCCAACGGCGGGACCACCCCTACGGAGCGAAGGAGAGGCGGGGGCGCTCTCCCCTCCCCAGCGGCACTATATAAGCGGGGCGCCGCGCTACAAGGAGCAGTTCGAGTTGGAGTCTCGAGTCTGAGTCATCACCTCCCAGAGAAGCCTGCCCACGAGATACGACGAACGCGCTACGCTACAGGATTAGAGCATCTAGATTTCGGAAGACCACGCTACGACAACTGGACTGCTATGCCTATTAGAGAACGGGACCTGGCTTGTATTTGGATTACGATTTTGGAATTTTGAATAATAAATTGTTGTACTAAGCGAAGTGGTTGACTTTCTCTTTTTAGTATACAACAAAGGCCAAGAAGGAAGTGGGAGGAAGACATAAGATCAATGATGGCGGCGAGAGATTTAGATGATGATGCTTGGGAAGATCGAAAGAAATGGAGATTAGGCAGCGAGAAACGGCGACAGCTGTAGAATACTCGCTTTACTACTACTATTACTACTACTACTACTACTACTACTACTACTACTACTACTACTACTACTACTACTACTACTACTACTACTACTACTACTACTACTACTACTACTACTGAATATTAAAGGAGTAAGGACATAGGGCAGAATAATATCAAATTGGGACTATGAACATATTGTTGAGCACTTTTGTGCAGACATTATGCAGTGAAACCGGACGTGTCTACGTGGGAAGTGTTAAATTTTTATAAGGCAAGGACGAAACAGTAATAGAGCTGTAATAGAATGTAAATAAATCGTAGATAGGTTAGCGGAGTTCAAATCATTAAGTTCGCGGCTAGGTGCACACTCGATGCACGAGATAGCAGTGTTCGCGACTGGTTAGGAGAGTATCGATGATAGGTAGCGAAGATCGCGGTAGAAGAGAGAAGAGTGGACATCTCGACGCCTGGAATTCGTCGTCCGCAGATCTTCGTGGGGCCGTCTGAGAAAAGAGCTCTGTATTGTGAAAACTGATCAGACATTTTCTAAAGTGTTATGACCGAACTGAACATTTATTAAAATGACAATAGCTGCATTGGTCAGGATTGCAATCACTGTTGATTTAAAAAAAAGGTTTAATTGAATAAACCAGTTCGTTAATGTTTTAACGAACACAAGATCTAAAGATTATTATGCGATTCTGCATAATTAGTAACTAGCAATCAATAGCCAAATAGAAAAAAAACTTTCAGATGTTTCTCGTCCCCCGTATGGCGGGCGGATCGGGTTGCCCAGGCAGTAAGAGGTATGAAAACGGTAGGTAACTGCTTAAATAAAAATTACAAACCCACAATCGTGCAAAAATAAAAGGAGAAATTCATTATTAAGTGTTGTTTTTACTGAGCTAGCTGGGAAAATTTAGTGAATATTCTATTTAGTGAGCCTTCTGCCAATTGGCGGATTGAGTTATATAGAAAAAGTTTTGAAATATATAAAAAGTGGTGCGGTAGAAAAATCCTGGAGGATTCCATTTCAATAATAAAGAGAGGGAATTAGATTTGTTACAATATAATAGTTGAATGTGGCGTCGCCGACGCTGTAAACTATAACAGTATATTCATGTGTTGAAAATTTCTTTCGTACTTCATTTCTTTCATACGTAGCTTTGTTCAAATATGTTCTTAGAGTATTTGGCATTGGACTTACCAATGAACCGTAGTATCTGTTAATGTTATACTCCAGTTGAAAAATTCCCAACACTCAATGGACTTGTGTATTAACTCCAAACGAGAAAGGGTCATATTGCAGTTTCAAAATAATAATCGCTGTAAAAAATACTTACAGGTATATGAATGATGCGACAGCACAGCTATATTTTTTACGTTTTTTTATATTATGAACATAAAAGATTATCTATAAGTTTTTGTTTTGCGTTATTCACTAATGCTAATATAATATCATTCTTCATTAGTTCGGAAAAGTCTGACGCAAAATATTCTACAACTACATTTGATTCTCCTGAGTTGCTTAACACTTCCATATTTTTGTCCCCTAGTTTAAGATTTTAAAACTCTACAAACAAAATTCTACACTTCCATATTTTTGTTCTGAAGGCGAATGTACAAGGTGAGTCACGTAACTTTCGCACCTCTAACTTTTGTAATGGTTGAAGATATTGCAATGCAGTTTTCACGGAAGTGAATAAGGAAATGGGGCTAATTGATATGTGTATTGATTTCTCTTTTATCACTTGTATTTTACGAGATATTTGAGGTAACTTTATTTTTTCAAATGGGGCTATACATATTTTTCAGTCTATCATGACAAGCGTAAAAAGACAAATCCAAATATATAAATATTGTCATATGTTAGATAAGCATTTTTTGAGTAATTGTGATTTTTTGCGACTAGTGTTCAACGGATATTTTCATTGTAACTGTCAGCTTCACAAGGTCACGCAGCGCTACCCCAGCAAACGTGGGGTCGGGAAAGGGAAGGGATTTTAATACTTGAGGATATGAAAATATTCACAAAACTGTTGCATTTTTTCCTGAACTCTCCTTTCCTTCCTGATCCATTTTTAGATATTTTCTTTCTTAGGGATTGAAAATAAGGTCTTAAGTAGTATTTATTGAAATAAGATTATTTCTATCCCTAAGTTATTATTATATTCTCATTAACATTGAAATTGTTTGCTCAAAATACGCAATATTTTTTGTACAATTTTAATTATTTATTCTTATTGTGCTTTGTTTCAAGATCCCATTAATACATATCTTATGAAACCCCATTAAATGGAGTTGAAGTTATAAACAATTTTATTACGATGTAAACTTATGACAAATCCTTATTTTCCAACCTTTAATTCCTTCAATCAAAGAAAGTCGAAATCTGAAAATGCGAAAGGATGGAAAGCACAGTTCAGGAAAAAACTGCAATGGTTTTGTGAATATTTGGAGTATGTTTCGTGTCTTGATATCTCCCTTCCCTTGCCCGGGCGCGCGTTGCTGGTGGAGCGCTGCGTGACCTTGTGTGGTGGACTATTCAAAATGTCCCAGTCGCGAAAATCAAAATTAATAAAAAAATGCTTATCTAACATGTGACAATATGTACATCACTGGATTAGTCTTTTTACGCTCGTCATGGTGGACTGAAAAAATATGTATAGTGCTATTTGAAAAAACAAAGTTACCTAAACAATCTCGTAAAATACAAGTGATAAAATAGAAATTGATGCACGTATCTATTAGCCCCTTCCCCTCTTGTACTTCCGTGAAAACTGCATTGCAATAACTTCAACCGTTCAAAACTTACAGGAGGTGCTAAAGTTACGTGACTCACCTGTGTGTATATATATATAAATAATATATATATATAAATAATATATATAATAATATATATAATAATATATATAAATAATATATATAATAATATATAAATAATATATATAAATAATATATATAATAATATATAAATAATATATATAAATAATATATATATATATAAATATATATATTGTAGCATTTCCGAATATAAATTAATAAAATAAGATTTAATTCTAGACTATTTTTCACGGGACGGGTACACAGAGGTCTCAAGGAAGCGCCCAGTCCGCTTCCAACCCCAGCCCGGCCTTCTGCCTGCCCGGCGCCGCCGAGATTAGTCACGCTGCCTCTCAGCGACCTCCCGACACTTCGCCGGCATCGCCCCCACACCCGCGCGGACCGGCTCGCCCCCGTTTAGCCACGGAACGCAAGGGAACCACCCAGGGTGTCATGTTGCGATCGCTTGTAACAAATAATTATCACCCCGCCCAGTTGCCAGCCGCTCGAAGTTGCACGTGCACTTCATAAACAATGTTAGAGAGAAAGGGAGAGAGAGAGCGTAAGTGGAAATTTCCACTCAGTTTCTGTAAGGACCGCCGTCTACGATTGGACGAAAGAGTTGCTACTGCGTAGTAAGCGTTGTCTAATCTTAAATGAGATTGCTCCAGTTCCTGGAAAATTCCGAGATATTTTCGCGAGTTTTGGAGGAGGAAACAGAGAAGCTGCTTCGTAACACCAGCAACAAGAAAGACTTGATTTCTCAACGCAGGAGAATGCGGAGCTCCGCGCTAGGAGGAGATACGGGAAAGTTAGCGCGCATAAGGATTTTTCCCGAATCGGCTTTATTAAGTGCCGAATTGAACAAATATACATTCTGCTGTAGGCACTAGAGCCCGGACGCAAATTATCTAAGTTCACACCTAGAATTGGGTCTAAAGTGTTCTTTTTCGAGCCGTGCTTGGCTGTTAACGGAAATAGTAGAATTTTCATAATTGAAATGTTCTCGGTCGAGACATCGAGTCGCGGTAACCCAACCCTGTTCCATTCACGCGGCGTGACTTAGAGCATTGTCGCTGCCCGTCCCAGCGGCCATTCACGAGCTGAACTCTAAAACATCGTCTCCAACCCGGCCAGCGCGTACCTGCTTCGTGTGAGGGACTCCATTCACGCCCTCCGCCCTGCGCCTTGCGGGACGTCTAACGGCTGGAAAGAAGCCAAAGACCGCTGAGGGTGACGTTCACTTTTCAAGACAGCCTGAGCTCGTAATTGCCCATGTGGCGAGAAAGCCTATTTTGTCAGAAATTTAAATTATCAGAAATTATCTTTATTGTGTAATTTTAAAGACTGGTTCGTGGCCGCGCTCAGACATGCAAGAGAACTCGCGAAATAATTGTCAATTCATTAGTTTTAAGATTCATTGTCATTGTCATTTTGGGGGGGGAAACACGAAATCGTGAACGAGGTTTTTCTGATCAAGTTAACGTGTTTTATTGACAAACTATTTCTTTTTACTTTCTCGCCTTACGAATACTTCGTAAGAAGAGAAAGTTATGTAATCGTGCGGCGGAAAACGGGGAATTTTCGTCAGAAAATCTCTTATAACAGCGGTCTGGTGACAAAAAGTGGATAAAACCTTTTGCTAAATTTAGGAAAAAAAATCCTCTATCTCGTGGTGTAGTCAAAATATATGATTTGTTGCTTCTTCATACTGCAAAATTGATTGACGGCAAAACGTCCGTCTGTCCGTCTGTGGTAAACGCTAACGCCTAAACCGTTCGGCGGATTTTTTTCAAAATTATATTCCCTGATCGTTTTTACTCGTCTCACAGCCTCTTAAATTTGAAACCGATATTTTAGTACTTGAGGGTACTTTACATGAAGCCCATTTTGATATTTTCAAAGTTAAAAGAAAATGGCTCCAATTTTTATTATATTTTGTTTTTGAATAGTGCGAAGAACGTTGAAGGGGATGACGAAGGTATCATTTTCGTTGATAGGCCCAATTTTTCGAAAAATGAAAAAAACTGTTTAAAAACTGCAAAATTGAACATAGAGATGCATTCGAGCCGAAGGACACCACTTTCAGCATCTTCTTTAAGGTACGTTTAGCGGCGCAGCGATAGTTCTCGGATAGCACGGGAGTTGAGTCAGCGGTTTGCCGGGCGAATGAGCCCTCGACTGCCCGGGCGACGCGGCCGGAATCTTCGGCGAACGATAAAAAAACACTCTAGTTTGACTTAGTTCACGGCCTCCCGCGCCAATGCTTGTCATAGAGGTGGAATTGGTAATTTCGGTGAGCGCTGTATCAAAAAAATGTAATAGAATGTCTGGTAATATCTCTTTTTGTAGAAAATTGCAAGTTTTAAAGCCCTAAAATGCATCGTTTAGAAGTTATTTAACTATATACATTTTGACAATGGGGTCATGTGCTGCGGGTTGCATTTAAAACGAATATTTAGATGCGTTTTTATCAACAAAACCATAACATTTTGAAAGTCAAAGTGCAATTCGTCACGTCTCCGTGTAATTCTCTTTCTTTTGAGAACTCATTCATAACGATTGGTTGCGTGTGAGAGCCGCAACGGAAAGGTATACTACTGAAATAATACAGGAAACAAATGTATGTATGTGTGTGCCGCGTGCATCCATTGTTGCCGTGCTCGGGGAATGTTGGATCTACCTGGTAGTTTTGATTTGCAAAGTTTATAACCAAACTATTACGTTGCCAATTTGTACTCCTATAGCGCTTCACAGTACCAAAAAGTGGGAGTACAGCAATTTGTGAGCAGTATTGTGAGTACGGAGAAATGAGACCAAAGTCTGAATGAGGTTGGAGCGTCATGAGAAAAAGAAGTAAGGGAATAATTTTAGTAAATTGCTCTAAAATACATTTATTGAAAACAATTGTGAGTTCGCAAAGTGGCCACTAATAAAGAGGTCCATTTTTCATCTCAGTTTTGCCCTTTAATATGTTTATATGCGCTGTTTCAGAAAGTACTGCCTTTCATTGCTGATCCAGTAATTACTGTAACAAGATTCACTTCTGGTTATTCGACTCGAAACGAGATTATTTCCTTATTCCCCGGTGCAGCAGGATTAACTCGCCGGTGACTCTACAACGCAATTTGCTCCTCACACTAAACGATTATCCGAGGAACCTAGTTAACGAAATGAAATTACTTCCTCCGAGTGGCTTTAAAGTTAATACCAAGTATGTATTCTTTATTAGTATTTTATCACCTTCGCCAGGTTTTGGCTCACCTTGTAAGTTCTTATTTGTGAACTATTCCACCAGACAGTGGGAGGCTTCTGCCCTGTATAGGGAACTTATAGCTTTAATAATAATAATAATAATAATAATAATAATAGTAATAATAATAATAATAATAACAACTCCACCTAGGGAGTACACGACCTTGGAGTTGGTGGTGGAGCTTGAGTACCCCCATGAGCCTGAGAGCTATGTCAGTGGTAGCCTAGCTACTGGTAGGGCCTCCCTTACTGAATAGGTTGAAGGTGAGGGGTCTGACGAAGAAGTACTCCATTTTGAGCAGAGTGGGAAGTAAGTAGAGAGGGAAGGGTCATGAACCTTTGGACTTCCCGTTATCGGCCCATGGAGGGTACAGGAGAGAAACTGGGTTGGCACACCATGCCACTGATTAGAGTGGAGGCCCGAACCTTGCATTAGTTAGCGAAGGAGGCTGCCTTCAGCAGTCAGCGAAAATCCCGTAGGGTTTAGTAATGCCGACTGGCGATCGGAGGGACCCCTTGCTGGGCCCTGCGGGGGGATGCCCCGAGGCCACTGTGGGTCGCAGTAACGGATGGCAGGAAACAACCCGAGGGTTAAGTGTGATCTGTGAACTCGAACTTGCGTCCTGGGAATCTTCAATTCAAACCAATGGGCAAAATGGATAGAACAAGAAATGTAATGAATCATAACGTGCCTTGTTCTAGCAATGTCCCACACCTGCTCAGAAACCGAGCTAATGTCACCTTGTCGACGTCTGGCCATCCCACGGATGTTAGTTCCAGGGACCCAGAGCCGGCAGTAGCTCGAAGCTATCGTCAGAAATGGACCCGGGATGAATTAAAGGAGGTGATGTGGTGCTTTTACTATGCAAAAGCGAAAAATGGGGGCTCAGAAATAGACGTTTTCAAGGCATGGAGAGGGCGGAACCCAGATATGAGACCTACCCTAGACTCAAAGAAGCTTGCCAGTCAACGACGATACATAATCAGCAGTGGAAAATTCACAGCAGAACAACTTGCTGACATTGAGAGAAATGCGGAGTATGTACTTCGCTCGAACAATCCACATGACGAACATGTAGAACTTCAAAATGATGATCCCGTGGAAGGTTCATCTCTTTCCAGTGAAACACACGTCAGTGGTGAAAATTCATCTGGCAATGAATTACACGATAAGGACATAATGCGAAATATCCTTCGGCGCGAGATCGAAAGAGTTAGTCAACTTCCGTTTGAATCTCGCGAACCGTTGAGGAGAATATACGAAAATGCCAAAGCTAAAAGAGTGATAGAAACAGTGAATTCTGTCTTAAATGAGGTGGTCGAGACCCCAGGCAGAGATCTAGATATTACTGAAATCATTCACATCATATATGTAACTGGATATCTAGTATCTCAGATAATTTTGGGGCCAGCCCGACCGACGGCCGACAGCAAAACCGAGTAAACAGCTCTGTACCCCCATGGATGAACAGAATTATGAAACGGATAGCCGACACCCGGCGCGAAATATCACTCTTAGCTGAGGCATCTTCGAAATCAACGCACACCTCGAAAGTTCAACGAAAAATATTCAATGTTGAACAAAAATACCAAATTGAAAATGAGACCAGCAGGATAATGGTAGTTGAAAAGCTAAAAGAGAAAATTCAAGCATGGGCTCAAAGAATTAGACGTTACAAACGTAGAATAGATTTCCGTGTACAGAACCGGTTGTTTGAAACAGACGCGAAGAGATTCTATCGCAATCTGACTGAAAAACCGAATGGCAAAGCTGTTACTCCTTCAAAAGATGACGTCGAAGCAGGAAGGAAGGGCAGGAATCTGGGAGGAGAGCAGATCCTACAACAAAGACGCATCTTGGCTTCAATCTGAAGTTGATGCTGCCGATGAACTTGTAGAAACAGTGGAAGATGTTCATCATTTCTCGGAAGAGGACCTTTTCCAAGCAATTAAGAACATGGGAAACTGGAAGTCCCCCGGGATTGATAAGATCCAGATTTATTGGATTAAGAAATTAACAGCAATACATTCTCATCTTGCAAAGGCTGTTAATAAAATTTTAGAAAACCCAAAGGAACTCCCGGAATGGCTCACACGCGGCATCACGTATTTGCTACCCAAAGCGGGAGACAGCTCTTTGGCGAAGAACTACAGGCCAATTACTTGTCTGCCAGTACTGTACAAAGTTATTACTGCAGCCATAGCTGACAAAATCTAATCTAGATAAGAATCATCTAATGCCAGCTGAACAAAAAGGATGTCGTAAAGGCTCTTACGGCTGTAAGGAAATCTTGCTACTGAATAAAGTCATCTTGAATGATGTAAAGAAACGCAAACGTAATTTGAGCATGGCTTGGATTGACTACCAAAAGGCCTTTGATAGTGTACCACACGATTGGATTTTGAAGACCCTGGAGATCTGTTGATTTCATCCTAGACTTATTGAATTTTGCAAGGCTAGTATGAAGTCTTGGAGTACAAGGTTACTAATACATAGCGGAAAGGAAGCAGTAGAAACCAGAAGTATTCAGATTAACAGGGGTATTTTTCAAGGAGATTCACTATCCCCTCTGCAGTTTTGCATTAGTTTGATCCCACTATCGAGACAGTTGTTGCTAGCTGACTTTGGTTTTAAGCTCCATGGTGATGAAAGGCCAGTATCACATTTGTTTTACATGGATGATGTGAAAGTTTTTGCTAAGAATGAAGCGATTCTCTCCAAAATGCTGTCTGTCGTGAATGACTTTAGCAATGACATCTGCATGAAGTTTGGTCTTGACAAGTGTGCAAAAATCAATTTAAAAAGAGGGAAACACACAACGTCTGAGAACATTGAAATTGATACGCATACTGTGATTCAAGATCTTGAGCCAGGTAAAACTTACAAATATCTGGGCATTGAAGAATGTGAAACCATCTCAAACGACAGAATGAAAGAGAGAATTCGTAGGGAGTATTATAGGAGAGTGAGACTGGTCCTGCAGTCCGCTCTGAATTCCAGGAATAAAATATCTGCAATAGGTAGTTTGACGGTACCTGAAGCCGAATACAGTTTTGGACTAGTGGACTGGACTGAGCAAGAAATTCGCACCAAGGATCGAAAAATCAGAAAATTGCTAACAATTCATCATGTTCCACCACCCTCGTCACATAGACTTTATGTGTCACGTAAGTAAGGAGGAAGAGGCCTCAGACAAATTGAGGCCTCCTGGCACAACGCAATAGTCGGGTTGGGGAAGTATGTAGTCAGCCATCTAGATGACCCTCTAATGAGGCAGGTCATGAAATCTGACCGAAGAATGGGAAACAGAGGCATTGTTTGTGAAGCAAGATGCATTGCGAAGAAAACTAAGCAAGACACGCTGAATAACACAGACACTGAACTTCTGATGCTGCTAAACATGAAGTGTGAGACACAAAAAATGTTAAAGAAATCGTGGAGACACAAAGCACTCCACGGACAATACCTAAAAAGAATGGACAAGATTCAGATCAATAAAGATCAATCATTTAAGTGGCTTAAAAGGAGAAGAATGGAGCCAGAATCGGAAGGACTTGTAATAGCTGCCCAAGATCAGGCCTTGAGAACACGACATTATGATAAAGCGGTTCTCAAAATTTCCCAAGATGATAAATGCCGCATTTGCCAGGAACACGTAGAAACCATTGATCATATTGTCTCAGCTTGTCCAATCCTAGCAAAGACACAATACCTGAAAAGACATGACAGGGTGTGTAGCTACCTCCACTGGCAGATCTGTACCGCCTTCGAAGTTCCGAACACATGCCCCAAGTGGTACGAACACTCACCAAAACCGGTGACGTTAGTTGGATTGTGTACGATATTGTACGACCAACAAATTCAAACTGATCGCACGATAGCGGCAAACAAACCGGATATAGTGATCCGGGATTTGGCGAAAAAATCGCGTTTACTTATCGATGTTGCTGTACCTTGCGATCAAAACGTCGTTACCAAGGAGGCAGAGAAACGTCTTAAATACAAGAGTTTGGAAATCGAGATCAGCCGAATGTGGGGCGTAAAACCACAGGTCGTCCCGATAGTTATCGGAGCTCTGGGATTTGTTCCTCAAAATTTGTGTAAGAACTTGTCTAAACTCCCTGGTAATTCAAAAGACTGGGAAGTGCAAGAAATTGCTTTACTTGGAACAGCCCACATTTTGCGTAAAGTATTGTAGAGGCACTGATAGTCACCGGATCTGCTCCTTAGGTAGCTGGTTGCAACCTGGAGTAGATTTTCTATTCAGCCGACTCATAACATCTTTAGTCGTAATGTAATGGGAAAATAATAATAATAATAATAATAATAATAATAATAATAACAACTATCGAAAGCATTGTTTGAAAGAAGATGTGGTGGATAAATTTAGGAAGTGTGGAGCTGTAGGAGAAACTATAGAACATGTCACAGCTGCATGCTCTTTCCTCTCAGACAGTGCTTACTTAGGAAGGCATAACCAAGTTGCAAAAATCGTACACAGGGCAATCGCAATACATCATAATTTACTGGATGAATCGACACCGCCATTCTATAAGTACACTCCTGCTCCAATCTTGGAATCAAGTTCCGCTCTTTGGTACTGGGATAGACCTGTTCTAACTGACCTTACTGTCGATCACAACAGGCCAGATATTCTCCTCATAGATAAAAAGAAAAAAGAAGGAGTAATAATTGACATCGCAGTACCATTATCCCACAATATCAAACAGAAAGAAATTGAAAAAATTTCCAAATATGAAAACTTGTCTTATGAACTAAAACATATTTGGAAATTAAATGTTACCACAACATACCCACTCGTGATATCGGCGGAAGGCCTCGTCAGTAAAAACTTTCTAAAATACCTAAAAAACTTCAACTACCGAAAAACGTTCTGAACATGGGGCAGCGCGCAGTTCTGTTGCAAACAGCCCATATTGTAAGAGAATTTATGTCTTAAATCCAGATATAAGGTGAAATTCTTTTTCTGTGACCGAACCTGTTCCAAAACAACTCTGGGAAGGTGAACATTTTTACCAGCGAAAATAGCTGAGGAAAATATTACAATAGTGAAATAATAATAATAATAATAATAATAATAATAATAATAATAATAATAATAATAATAATAAATAGGTAGTTTGGCGGTTCCTGTAGCCAAATACAAATTCGGACTAATGGACTGGACTGAGCAGGAAATTTTCATCATGGATCGAAAAAACAGAAAACTGCTTACAATGCATCATGTTGCCCACCCTCGAGGGTGGGCAGAGGGAGTACTTTAAGTCATGTAAGGCAGGACGAAGAGGTCTCAGATAAATTGAAGCCTCCCAGCACAATGCAATTGTCGAGATGGGAATGTTTGTAGTCAGCCATCAAAATGAGCCACTAATGAGGCAGGTCATTAAATTTGACCGAAGGATGGGAAACAGAAGCATTGTAAGTGTAGCAAGAAGCATTGCGAACAAAACTATGCAAGACACGCAAAATGACAGAGACACTGAACTTCTAATGCTACTTAAAATGAAATATGAGACACAAAAAAATGTTAAAGAAGTCGTGGAGAGACAAACCACTCCTCGGACAATATTTGAAATGAATGGTCAGGGTACAGATCAATAAAAATCAAACATTTATGTGGCTCAAAAGAGAAAGAATGAAGCTATAACCGGAAGCACTTGTAATAGCTGCCCAAGATCAGGCGTTGAGTACACGACATTATGATAAAGATAAAAATTTACCAGATGATAAATGCCGCATTTGCCAGGAACTCGTAGAAATCACTGACATTGTCTCAGCTTGTCCACTTGTCCAATCCTAACAAAGACCGAATACTTGGAAAGACATGAAAGGATGTGTAACCACTGGCAGATCTGTACCGCCCTCAAAGTTCCAAACACATGCCCCAAAGGGTACGAACACTCACCAAACCGGTGACGTCTTGTGTACAATGTTGAATTACCAATAAATTTAAATTGATCGCACGATAGCGGCAAACAAGCCGGATATAGTTAGCCGGGATTTGGTGAAAAAATCGTGTTTACTTGTCAATGTTACTGTACCACACAACCAGAAATAAGTTACAAAGGAGGCAGAGAAACGACTTAAATTCAAGAGTTTGAAAATCGAGATCAGCCGAATGTGGGGCGTAAAAGCACATGTTGTACCGATAGTTATCGGAGCTCTGAGATTTGTTCCGCAAAATTTGTGTAAGAACTTGTCTAAACTCCCTGGTAATTCAAAAGAGTGGGAAGTGCAAGAAATTGCTTTATTTGGAACAGCCCACATTTTGCGCAAAGTATTGTAGAAGCACCCAAGTCCCTAGATCTGCTCCTTAGGTAGCTGGCAACCTGGAGCAGATGTTATTTTGATCCGACTCATAACATCTTTAGTCGTGATGTAGTGGAATAATAATAATAATAATAATAATAATAATAATAATAATAATAATTAGTACTCTCAGATGTATATCCTTCCAGACATTATTGTTTCAATAGATACATTAAATTGTCTCAATTGTCATGCAATTATATTTTGTCTGCCTTTTGGTGTACTCCATAAGTAGGTTTTAGAACGTGAGCATTTGTTGTTATTTTAAATGTCCCTGGTCTCGCACAGGTGAAAAAGCGAATAAGGAACGAAAAAGAACCCTTAATCCCGCTATGCGAAAAATGAAAAGCAGCGAGTTCCAATCCTTTCTCACGCGTAGATCAGAGTTGTTTGGAATGCATTGTAACTGACGCACAGCAACGAGACTCTCAATTCTATAATAATAACAATACTAATAATAAACCGCATGTGATATTCGGGGAGTTTTAGTAGAATAGCACCAAGGGTCTCTCCCTTTCGTGAGAGATGACTAAATGGAGCAGCTGTCCGCTGTCCCTACCATTGAAAGTTATGTCTCTCATTATTCCTCCTGTCACTTTCCTATATTGTCTGAATCCGTTTTGCTTCTTCATGTGAAATACGTACTTACCGAGACGTTCCAAGCCTCCCTCCTCCCCTCTTTCTGCACATCATCTTAAGTCCAACACTGCGTTTTAGCAAGAACAACTCGGCTACGTGGAAGACGGACAATTGCCACCGATTTCACTATTGCTCGAGGCTAAGAATACATAAGGCCTAGGACAAATTGCCGCTGTCCGGGAAGCTCGAAAACGTGTTTAGAGTTAGCGCTGGTCATGATAATGAGCGATCGGCCAATGGCCGGGCGCGCCCTCCCCCGTCTCCCAAATGTTAATGCTGATAATAAACGAAGCCAATCTTCATCAAGAGCGTCACCTATCCTACATGCCAATACATAACATTTCTAAAAGACTGAATAATCTGCTTTTCTGTTACGGGCCTGCCCACATTCAATTTTTCCTTTTTCCCCTTTCTCTTGATCAGTTGAGCAAATGCTGTAAAAATTGGAGATAAATAGTTCATCCATATATATATATATATATATATATATATATATATATATATATATATATATATGGATCAGGAACCGCGGAAAGGCGAGAGAATTATTTTGGAGACGTTACACATTAAACTAAACAAAAGTTTAAATACTATGATTGAGTCCAATTCCTTCTCAGGAATTTATGACAACTTGCTTTTTCGATTTTATGATCAATATCAAAATTAGTTCCGACGTTGTGCATGGGTGAACATTCCAATATAACTAAGCTAACACAACGACTTAGAGAGGGATTTACAGCTTTTCAAGTAAATTGAACAGAAGAACCAGTAGTTCTTTGAAATTTACAATTTTGAGATTCTGGAAGGTTTTTCGAGGTAAATTTTCAAGATGTAATACGGGATCCAAATTAGTCCTATTTTATAGATAACGATCTACGAAACACACTAGTTTGCTCAGCTCTCCCAGTCTTTGATTGATCACGGCTTAAGCGCGCGCCCTCCTCTCCGTCGTCACGTCTCCCTCGAGGGGAGGGAGTGAATCGTTTAGGGCAAAGGGCGACCGGGAGGGCGCGCGGACTATGGAGTCGCAGCCGTGAGCGTGCATTTAATTAGGACTACCTTCTTCACCCTATCGCCCTCCCCTTCATGGTCCCTACGATTACTCCAGCTTCAGCGTTCTAAGATCGTTCCGAGCTCGTTTGCGGTTGTAGACTGTTACTCTCAATATTGAGTTACATTCACGGTGTTTCAGTATATTAACAATTCACTTGTCTTTGTTTACGTCACTTTTGATTTTCTAAAATGTTCATATTAGATACTCTCCTGCCTGTCTACTAGAATATTTTTGCATCACCTTGGGCACCAATCTATTTGTGATACGACATATTTTGGACCTATTACTATAGTGCGATTTTTATAACTTTGCCCCTCAAGCCCCTACGGCCACGAGGGAATATCACACGGCATTTCGCGTCTTTCTCAGTCTGTCCGCTAGAAGTTGCATGCAAGCACTGCTTGATAAGGTCGCGATCATGCAATATCTAGCGGCACGACTGAGAAAGACGCAAAATACCGTGACATATTTCATCGTGAAGATGGGTCTTAAGGGGCAAAGTTAGAAAAAACGCAGTATATATTATGTTCTCGCATGTTATACTAGTTTGAATCTTTAATCATAGAGTTCGTGAACAGGAAATTCTACCTTGCATTTACATCTGCTTATTTGATTGTGGTTCTATATTCTTGTTTGATTTTTGTCATACCGACTTGCACACTTCTTTAAATTCTCGCCGAACATACGTCCGACAGTTGTAAAGCTACGCCAGAAATCTGCGATTTTTTGACGGAAAAATTCGTGTTGAGGGACTCTGGTATCGTAAATATCGATAAATCTTGTTCTTAAACGTAGCAAATTACTTCCTCTATTAAGATGTCTAGTCATAATGCTCGTTTTGTGTGTTCATAATACCGACAAATTTGTTGAATGCAAAGCGTCCATCCGTCTGTAGTCAAATATAACGCATAAACCGTTCAGCCAATTTTTTCCAAAATTGATATTTCTCGATCCATTTAACCTTTTCTGAACCACTTTTTCAACGTACGTACGTAGGCATACGTACATTAAATTTAGAACATCAAGAACTGATTGTGTGGAAGTCAAGAAATAATGACTGAAACGAGAACATTATCATTGAGTACAAATAGAGACTCAGATGAATACTTTAAATATTTAAAAAATCTTGCACTGGTCTTCAGGAAATCAGAAAAAATCATGAAATGAAAACAAATCAGGTCTGAATGGAACTCGAAGCACTTCGAGCATGATATGGATATTTTGATTTTTGAGGTTTTTTTTCATAATGCCTCAAAACCATTTCCAAAATTTTCTCAAAAAATGGCTTCCTTATCGATTCTCTTTTCGACAAAGGATCACAGTACTATGGTCTCATCACCAGTGACAATGGAATTTAGAAAATATTTTCTAAATTTTTTCTCCTCTTCCCACAGCTTCAAAATCTCACGAGCACAGTTCACTCGTTCTGCTTTCTGCATTGCAAGGATAATTTTGGGAATCGAATGTGCACTGACCTTGTTCATGCCCAAATGTTCATGGAGAATTCTAAGGACGATGGTTATTGATAAGCCCAGTCTCGTGACAAATTCTATTGCCTCAGTCCTCTGCCTTCCAGCACTTCTCCTGCTCACTTGTGATGTTTTCATCATGATTGCTGTCGCCAGGCATTCAGAGCGTGTGTCATCTTCCAGAGATTCTCTGCCAAGTTTAAAAAGTTTGTCCCAGTGTTCTACTGTAGAATAAGGAGCAGCGTCTCTGTACACATTCTTCAAACGTACGTGAACATCAGACGGGGTGCAGCCTTCTTTAGTCAAAAACTTGATCACCTAGATCAAGATACTCTATACTTGACATAGTGCGTACAGTTTATGTTTGGTTCTCTCTCTGACACAGGAGAACGTGCGGAGAAAAAACCCAATTATGGGTGCCAGTGTCTCAAACCTTCAACTTCGAATCACAACAATGCAAACTTTTGTACGCATCAGCTAAGCAGGTCAGGCTGGGAACTTCTAGACCTAGTCTAATTGCACTCTATATTATGACGTAAAGTTCATTTTTGGATATTTCTGTTTACTTGTTTTTTATAAATTACACAAATGTAATTTTTTAAGTATCTCATGCATAAAAATTTAAAGAAAAAATTTGGAGCTATTTTTGACAATCTTGTTTTTATAAGTTTTTAAAATTGCACATATTGCACGCAATATTGCGCGAAAACTACTAAAATTTGCAAAAACTTGTACGTGACCTTAAAGAAATAAATATGAAGAACAAATTTTATTTGAAGGGAAACATCTCTATCTTCAATTTTGTAGATGTAGGAAGCCGCAGAAAGTAATTAAAATTTTAAGTTTTCGAAAATTCAGAGTTAACCGTGAAAATTGCACCTATGTCACTTTTATAAGCATATTTTTCTATTTTCTTACAAGAAATTTAAAAAAATTTCATTAGTTTTTGAGAAAATTTTGAAAGTGAAGATTTCATTAAAAAACAAATTTTAACGATTATTTTCAAAATCTCAAAACTACATGTCGAGCCAGATGGACAGAGGTGTCTTCAATTTGGAAAAAATCCTATGCATCGTTTAGGCGCTAGAAGTGTTCACAGACGGACGGACGTTTTGCCGTCAATTGGTGTTTCGGTATGAAAGACCCAGAAAACAGGGATTCTGTCTACACCACGTGTTGAAGGATTTTTTTACTTAATTTAGCAACTGGATTAATTTACGTTATCGTTATCAGGACACGGCAATGATTTTTTTCTGCCGAAAATTCGCCATTTTTTGGCGCAGCATTATACAACTTTCCCTATACTACGTATACTCTTTATATACGTATGTTAACGGAAAAGTAAAAAGTTTTGTTTTCATTAAAATTTAATGTTTAATGTTAAACATTTTGTACTCACACGTGTTTGCTCGTTCATGATTCCAAAATCTTCAGTTGGAGACATTGAAATTCCATAAATATTCTCTCAAAGACCTTTACAAAATATCTTTTCAGAGCCGCGAACTCAAATCTTTCCTCCCATCTTTCACGCTTTCCACTCTGCTTCCAGAAAACCGTGGGACTCGTACCGCTCTGGGTATAAGCCGCATTCAGCGAAGTCGTTTTTGCACGTGCGCGCAGCCACCCCGCGGTAGTTTTTCCTACATCTCACGTCCTCAGACGCAACTCATAAGCCGCTCTCTGAGCCCTTGTCATCAATCTTTACTTCTTTTGAGGTTTTGTTTCTATCTCTGTTTTTATTGCCTTTTCCCTAAACAAGCACGAAACGAAAATACTTTTCTCATTCTAAAGAGTACCATGTTTTCTACTATCACCGTGTTGACCATTTGTTTGTTTACTTTCATTTAAAATACAACAATACACTTGTTTTCTGCACTTAAGATAATACAATACTTGTTTACGTCTGGGTTGGTAATGGGTTGGGTTATAAGGGTCTGCAAATGGCAATATACACCCTTAGCAACGCCGGCGTAGTGGTTGGCAAGGTCAATAAACTGCATTCAGGCCTTGAATAGGTGGGGGCGCTGGCTAGAAATACATATAAAATAATGTGGGATTGGTCTGAAAAGGAATGACTATAGAGGGCGTGGCTACTTGATTTGGCAAGAAGTGAATGGATTGGCTAAGGGAGAAAAGACTGTCGAATTTTGTCGTTTTGTTTAAAAAAATAAGAACGAAGGACGGATACCGAGGCGTTGAGGGCGAAAAACGGAGGAGAAAATGATATTCTGATAAGAGGTCGTCGAGTAGTACAGATCGCTCGTGAGATTAACATAAGGGGAGTGGGACTTGTAAGTTTTGACGTGAGACTTAATAGCTTTCGGACTCTGAAAGTTGATGGGTAGAAGTAAATTCGATTAGGACTTTGAAATTTTTTTTATATTGCGGTTTGGACTTAAATGTTTTAACACGTACTTGGGGAGAACTGGAAACTGTAAATATCACGTAAGAACCAGTAGATATTTTAGGCAGTGAGGGCTGGATTCGTCGGCCGTGTCGAAGATCAGAAGAAAGAAGCTGGACTTGGGAGTATCTGCATTCAAGTGGGAAGATACTGCGGGGCGTCGGCGATCAAGACCACGTTAGATACGTTCTGCAGTACAAAGGTTTTATTTTAAAAGGTCATGACCTAAAGGCAGAACAATTGTCAAATTGTTAAATAAATTGTTAAATTTTTTCTTTTGGAAATGAAAAGATTTTCATTTGGTCAATCACAATTGTTAAGTAGTTAGAGATATATAATTATTTCCTTTCAGATTCCTCGCCATACTGTATAGTTGGCAGATCAAATAATCGGCTATCTAGGCGATAGCGATTATCCATTACGGGATCCATTGACCCAGCTAACCGGACATTTATCCATTTGTTGAAATTAGCTGTGGAAGTATTGGTTTCAATTATCGTAACTTGTTACTGGCGGCCAAAATTTTACTATAAATTCGGAACGGGTCACGATTATAACCGTCCTACGGTGAATGATATCAACGATCTCGTAATAGTTTATGACGAGACATTGTTGGTACATTTCAATATGCATCTCTTAGAGAATTAATATATCTGATAAACTTGCACCTTTTTACTTGGCACATCGGGAATATTGCGAAATATACTCTCTGTAATGATAAAAATAACATAACTTAATCAATAAACTTAATTAAAAATGTCGTGTATATTTACTAATATTCTTCAGAATTTCTTTTTTCTAATATTTCCTTCCGAATTTCTCTGAGCTAATATGAATGCTTATTTCTAACATGATATATCTGCATTTCAGTCTTTTCTAGTTTTATGCAGCACTATTAACAGGCTTCTCGATAATGTTGCCAAATACAATTTTCAAACATTCCTTTTCTCCTTCAATAAAATAATGGTGCTACAACAGCACATACTTTTTGCATTATTTCTAACTGCTTCGCTATATTATACCGCCAAATAAATATGAGAAAGTGTTTTTACGCCGCAAAAATTATTTTACGAATTTTACGCAAAACATTTGGAGGGTTATTTGTGAAAAATGTTAAAATAATTTAAAAAAAGATGCAGCCCCTCTCCTTGAATGCCTCCTCTAACGGTCGACCTACAGATGGCTGAGGCAGACCAACTGAGGGAAACTGCGCGATTATACTGGTCAGCGCGTCACCGAATGGATAACATGCCAAGTGCCAACATTTTGCGCTAAATTTCACAAAAACACACATATTTTCGAAAAATTATTACATGACCCTGTTTCAAGATCTATTTTTAAGGAAACTAGTGGTGCAACAGAATGGCACAGACTTTCCCGTATTAGTTTTCTATTTTCCTGGGTCTTCGCTAGCTATTCGGAATTGCCACATACTCTTTCTTGCCAGCTACCATCTATCATCGCCAAAAGTACATTTTTTTGTCATTTTCTTAAATTTCGGTTTCCTATTGGTAGAACAGAAATATTAATTTTAGAATATTAAAGAACACAAAAATCTAGCCGTAAATGGCAATTTTCTTTTAAAAATTATGTGCCGTTTAAGAGAAAATGGCGTTTTAGCACTACTAAAAATGTGAAATTTGAAGCTCATTTTCACAGAAAATGTTTGAGTTTTCAAAATACTTTATTTGAAGTTATTTGAAGCACATACACTCACAAATATAATCATCTTTACAAATTGCGGATAATGTGCATATTAAAGATGTGAGAGATCTTTCAAAAAATTTACATTTACATAATTTTTGAAAAAAAAAAACAGAACAAAACACAAAATAAACTTCACGCTATACTAATGAGTGTAATTAGCACTATCCGTTACAAAAGTTTCAAGAGAAAAATTGCTGCCATATACGAGAAAATGACGTTTGAGCATTTCTGAAAATGCCGAAATTTGAGCTACTTTTCACAGAAAACGGTAGTGTTTTCGAAAAACTTAACTTGACATTATTTAAAGCATATATACTCGTAAATATAATAATGTAAAAAAATCACCGATAATGTAAATACTAACGACGTGAGAGACAAGTAAAAAAATTTACATTTTTGTAATTTTTGAAAAAAAAAAACCGATAGACCAAAATGGCTTTTGTGTCATTGATAGAGTACATTTACCACTATCCCTACCAAAAGGTTAAAGAAAACATTTGGAGCCGTTTTTTAGAAAATTTTGTTTTTGTAATTTTTTAAAATTGCACATATTGCACGCAATATTGCACGAAAACTACCAAAATTGCGAAAAACATGTACATGACCTTTATTAAAGAACTCAATATGCAGAACAAATTTTATTTGAAGAAAAAATCTCTATCTTCAATGTTGTAGTTGGAGAAAGACGCCGAAAAAAAATTCAAACTTCCACAATTTTCGAAAATTCAGAGCTGTACGTGAAAATCGGACCTATGCCATATTAAAAAGTGTAATTTCCTCTATTCATACAAGAAATTTAAAGAAAAAATTTGGAGCCGTGTTTGAGAAAATGTTGAAAATGCCCGGGGGGCTTCATATAAAGTACCCCCAAATTTTAAAGAATCTTTTTCAAAATCACGAAGCTTCGACTAGAATCAGATCGACTGGGGAATATCAATTTTGAAGAAAATCGACCGAACGGTTTAGGCGCTAGCGTTGACCACAGACAGACGGACAGACGGACTGAATGCCGTCAATCGATTTTTAAGTATGAAGAAGCAACAAATTATGGATTTTGACCACACCACGAGATAGAGGATTTTTTTTCTTAATTTAGCAACTGGTTTTATCCACTTATTCGTTTTCACGGCCCGGCAATTAATTTTTTTCCGCCGAAAATTGGCCATTTTTTCGCGCAGCATTACATAACTTTCCCTATACTACGTATATCACTCCGTGTATACGTACGTATACGGGAAAGTAAAAAATGTCATAACGGAAACTAGAAATGATAAAACTGTACATACTTTCTCTCATTGCTAGAAATAGTTACGTACTATTGAAATATTATAATTTCTGACATACCAAAATATTGTATCTTACTCCGGGGTTTGAAACTGGCGCGCTAAATAGCGTGCACGGTTCCCCAGAGTGCGTCACGGGCGGCTCCGACGCCCCGGAAAGTTTCCTGGACGTCGATTAGCTGACGTCCGGCAACAAGACGCTGGCCACCACCGGCAGTCTTGTAGCGAGTGCTGAGTTGTATAATTGCCGGAGTCTAATTTCTGTTTTCTCTTGTATTTGTAACCTACTTTGCCCCCGGACATTCTTCTGGTTCTTTGGATTGAGATTGTGGATAAAGACACCCTGGCAGACGCACTGTGGATTTTCATCTGGTATTGTGACACAACCCCCTCGTCACACGGTACGCTTTTGGATTCGGCTTGCTCGCAACGCGAGAGCAGCATCCCCTTTCACACTGTTTCCGATTGCTCAACTCTCTTGGAGGCCCGATCCTCCGCGACCTCATCACACACTGCCGTAGCCCGCACCTCTGCCGCTAGCGACCGTGTGAAGTTGGCGGGCTGAATTTTGAAAATCACAAATATTTTTAAAGTTTTGAGTAGCGAACAAAGAGTTCTAGAGTTCTCGAAAGGTGTCGAAAAAAGTTCTGCAAAATTTAAAACAATTATCACAAAAAATTAAGGGATGTGAGCAAAAGTTAGAATCATTAAAATTTTTAAACAAGTTCACATTGTGGTCAAAGAGATCTCCAGTTATCAAAAAATTTTAGTTAAAAACTAAAAAAAAAATACATCGAAAAAAATTATTTCCAATATCCGAAAAAATCACAAATCTCTTGGACTTCAATATGGGCATCTTAGAAAATTATGATTATTTCGACTTTGGCCCGCAGCCCTTGCTTGGTATTAAATTGAATTTTTTTTGATAATTACTTAATTTTTGCTAAACTTTTTTCGAAATTTTTCGAGAACTCTAGAGCTCTTTGTTCGCTGTTCAGAACTCAAAATATTTGTGATTTTCAAAGTTCAGCCCTCTAACTTCACAAACCTTACTGACCCGCGACGTGACGCCGAAGCCTCGCCGCCCGGGCCCCGGCACACAGTGATCAATTTTGCGTTCGTAGGTGGACTAAAATCCAAATGTCAACTTTGTCATTGGAATTTGAAACATAAATGATCATATCCCCAGATGTCTAAAGCATCTGAAAACAGCTTGTGTAAGCCTCAGTTGATAAGCAGAGGTGGCATGGGAGACCTTACTTCAGCAACTTCGAGCACCCTTCGTACTAGTCACGTTCGGAGGCCCTTTGAAAGTAGTCCTCGTAAATGTCCAGAGACTCGACATACGAAGATTCAGCATGGAACTTGTTCCCCGGGGTGTGTACAACACATTCAACATATAGAATTAACCATTTATTTGTTTTCTTTAGCATTAATAGACCAATCTATTTCTCATATCGTTCGAAAGACTGAACACTTTCTTTGAACTGGATTATAAAAAAAAGATCAAAACTGACCTCTCTGATTTTCTGATATCCTATTCCTGAATATGTGTTTTAATAGGTGTATAAATATCTTTTGCTCCTGTTTGCGATTTTTTGAGAAAAGTTGATTTTTCTTAGGATCGGCGCGCCGAGTAACGCGGAGGGAGCTGTTCGAGTTACATCGGACAGGCGGTGTGCTGCAGGCACTGACGAAGGGAGACGAAGAAGCAGACAGCAAACTCTTTGGGGAACTTTATAATTGGTTTATATGCCCCTAACCGTACACAATATTGTGATTCACAGAGCGGATTTCATAATTTCAATGATACTTTCAATAGGACAACTGACGGAAGATACGCAAGAGCTCTGACAAAGATTATCGGAAGTACAGGAACATCACTCCAGAAATATGTTGCTATCTGCAACAAATGATGACATTCATCACAGGCTTTTGCTTTCTTGAGACCGCCTCATATCGAGTCTACGGAAAACGCAGAAGACAAGAGGTGAAAGTTTTCCAGATGAAGTGTCAAGTTTATGAATTCGCGACTCCAATAAAATTGAAAACAAAATGTTTAACATTAAAATGACAGTGAATGAGACTTAGATTTACTATAAAAGCTCAAGAATGTATCTATTTATTTTTTAATTTATTTATTTACGAAATTCAAAAAAATATATCATTGGGTGTTTTGTCTCAAAATACGAAATATGTAGATATTTGCTCCTTCGGTGCAGGTTTAAGAGATAATATTCTCATCAACAATAAATGCTTAATTTCTTAACTATGGGTACTATCTTATTTTTATATCTTACATATCTGTCATGTAATTGTTGTTTCCCAAATAATTATTTTTGGTTGCCTTCCAAAACGTCTGTCTTGTAAGAACTTCCTTCTCTCTTTAAGTAGTAGTAATTTTCCTACTTACAGCAGTATCGATTAAACCCAAACAAATATCAGACCCCTGATTCCTTCCTCTGTCACTGATGTTCAGTACCTCAGAGTAACTAATATCCTTCGGCGAACGAGACTACAAACACATCCTTATTCAGCTCGAACCTAAACATTTGAAAGATAGCAAATCAAGTCCAGAACAAGGAAGTCTTGTGTCCTCAACCATGCAGGCGGAGAACAAATTAGCCCCCGAATCAAAAATAATTATTTACGAACAATTTTATTCTAGGTTGATAGTTCATTTTATTATTTTATTCATTTCGAAGTATAAGATCAATAATAAATTAGTTTGAATGTTGTAAGAGTTTACAAATATTTGTTATGCGTCTCGTAATTAATTATCTGGTAATATCATTTTTCGACATTTGCAACAGACTGAAGTCTTGGGATATAGTGATGTTCCAGTATTCACCTGGATATGATTGCGATTAGATTCCTGTTAGGTTACCATTTCAATTCCGGCAAGACCACAAACTTGCTGGAGTTTATCACATGAAGCCAACTTCCGGCCATTGACCGGCACCGAACTGGCGACCTCCCATTTACTGGCATACTCGGCCGCAAGGTGTTGCCTTTACAATCACCGATACTCGTATTGGTAGTGAACACACATACACCCAAAAAACATTGTTAACCTCAAAGATAGCGTCACTAGGATTTTTGTCCACCTAGGAACGCAAAATTGATCACTGTGCGGCGCTCGTCCAGCTGGGATTGCTCTGCCGCCGGCCGCTCTCCACGGCCCAGGTCAGCACTCGCAGACTCAAGAGAGCTACTTCATACGAAGGTTGCAAGCCGCTATGACGGCTCTACGACGCGAAAGCCGTACTCAAATGTACATGGCATCCGAGCCGTATGAAAATGATACATTGTGAATAAACTGTGTTTCATGAGTTTGATCTTTTGAAAACACAACACAAAATTGAAGTTATAACTTTGAAAGGCCAATTCAAACAAAACGCCTGTGCCATGAACAGTAGACATTTTTAACTTTGGCAAGTGAAACAAACGTAAATGCCGGTATAAATACAATATTTGCAGCACATACAAAAAAGAAAAAAGGTCACAAAATCCTAGGAATTTTCAGCCGCCGTGTTGCCATTTTGCGAACAACAATTTGACGAAGCGTAGGAAACGTTTTTTAGAAATTGGGGAAAAAATTAAAATGGTGCCTCGAAAATGGAACCAGCACCGTTTTCTTTAGCGTTCTTTGCTACATACGTGAAACAAAATTTAAAAATTGGAGGATATTATGACCAAATAATTGTTTTAAAACTAAAAAAGTCCATGTATCAGGCAAAATTATACAAAACATACTCTATTTTCCAAAAATTGAATCTAGACCTTCTTTGAAGATGTTTTTGATGAACACATTTCATTCAGAAATAAATTATCTTCGAAATTTTAGTTATAGGAAGACGCCGAAAAAAATTGATTTGTGTGCAGTCTTCAATATATTAGGGATCTCAACGAAAATGTGATCAGCACGATTTTCTTAAACGTCCTCTACACTATCTGAGGACGAAATTTATAAAAGAAAATTTGGTGCCATTTATTTGAAAATGTTGAACATGTCTCAGAGGTTTCGTGGAAAGTACCGCCCAAAACTAAAATCCCGGTTTTAAATACAAGGAGCCGCGATCAGTCAGTTTGATTGAGTAATAACACTCTTAGTGAAAATCCTGTCTACAGTTTAGCTGATAGCATTTCAGGGTTAACTATTTTTCTAATTTTAACATATTTTCGAACATTTCAAAAGTTTGATTTTCCCAGTGTCTTCCGACTACTATAAAATAGATAGAGACCTTCCAGTAAACGTTTTTTTCGTGAAATTGCGTGAAATATGTGCTGTATTAAAAAGTAACAAAAACAAGGTATTTTCAACTAGTGATGCTACAACAGCACATACATTCCCGCGTTATTGTAAACAGCCACTTAGTATTGAAATATTGCACTTTCTGCTCTACCATAGAGTAAAGATGTATATAGAGGGCTCATCAGGCGTGTTTTTAGTTACATCCTTCGAATAGTTCCCCGTCCACCGCTAGGATGCGCCAACGTCGGGAAGTGTGAAGGGCTGTCTGGCTTTCTGTTGGTGGTGGGGGTTTTCTAGGAAATATCACGCGGGGGAGGGGAACATGAGTTGTTTAGTTCGGGCCGCCGACCCAGCTGGCCTGCCTGGCCCCGCAGACCCGGATTACCGCGCTCGCCCCGCCGACTGGAACGGAAACCTCACATTTGCCTCTACGAAGCTGTGAATGAGTTTGCAGCGTGATCGCCGTTCAGGACAAGCCGCACTGGCAAAGTCTTTGGCTTGCCTTTCAAAGACAAAGAGTTGTTCCTAAGATGTAAAGGAGTGGACCAAAGGTGGTTAAATAACGAAAATAGGGGAGGGGCCTCTCATAGAACTTACCCCGCTTCAGAATAGGAAATCGGCTAGAGATGCCATTCATCATAAAAGCAGTATTTACTCATTTTCTATAGAAACGAAAGATTTTCAATATGTCATTTGAAAACTCCTAAATAAATTAACCAATAAAAAATTAAAATTCTGCTCACAGGAACAGTTTTTGTATGGAAACATCTAGTCTGATGCACAATATATCTCCTCCCCCCACACACACAGAAAAATGCTGTTTGTGACACTAATTGATGTCGGCGCAAAAATGTATTATGGTTGCAGACCAAATCAATTAACTACATTTATTTATTGAACAACCAATACAGTTAAAAACTGTGTGTGACCAGCTGTGGGGAGAAGTGTATTGTGTGCATTTTTTTGAAATTCTGGGTTACCTACTAAAATGTGCATTTTTGGCAAGCAGGGCCATCTTTAGGCACAGGCAGACGAGGCTCGTGCCTCAGGGCCCCCATGATCAAAGGGCCCCCACAGATAATAAAAAATATATTAAAAAAACTGAACTAGTGGTGCTAGAACAGCACGTACTTTCCCGAATTATAAAAAACAGCTACGCAATATTAAGATATTGCATTTTCTGCGCTACTAACATCTTAGCTATTGAGTTTTTCATTCATATCGCACAAATTATTATATCCATCAAATTTCAGTATTGCTGAATGGCTGGTTAATATCAAAGGCAATGTTTTCCAGGAGTGCAGTTTTTTATTTGCACCCAAAAGACACACAGCAATGTACGAACTCGTGGTGGCTAATCGCGTGTTGTCGCTAAGTTGCGCGCCTCTAGCTGTTATTGCAACTCGTAACAATGACATTTACTTAATTCCCAAGAATTTGCGAGCGCTAAGCAGAATTCCATTGTAGCCTCCGCATTGTCGATAAGTTAAAGTGTGAGGAAGCAAAAATTTAATTAATATTGGCATTTCCAATAAATTATATTTAAATCAATTATTTTTATTTTACTTATACATACGTATATACATAGTATATTTTAATTTTCCGTATATGCACGTATATACGGAGTATTGTAAGGAGTGGCCGACATTTTTGTTTTAATTTTTGCAAAACCAGGCATTTTAACGAACATGAGACATGCACCATTCTCTTAACCCTTCATTGCACCACTTTGCAGATATACAAAGCCACTTTTGGAAGTGATTTACGGTTATATTTCTGTATTATAAGCTTTTGTGTGCACTATGACGTATTCGGAAAGCGTTTATTTACCATTAGATTCATTGGGTACTCGACAATTTGAGCATAAGTAGTCTTTTTGAAATTTTTTTTCTCGGTGAGTAGTTGTTCACTCCGGGAGTGCTTGTCGCCCTACTTTGATTTTTTTCTGGTTGTTAATTACTTTAATTGAATGGGGATTTTTGTGGTTTAAAAGTGAAGTTTTTTTTAAGAATTGAGTTATTTGGAATCTAGTTTCTGTTTATAGTTGTAATTTTAAAGAGGGATTTTTGGACTTTGCATATCTGCAAAGGTGCACGTAAATTTGCATTGAGCCTCCAGTGGTCGCGGTGTTGTACTGAGAACACTCAATCAGATTGTTGCTCTTGGCCAACCTTTCGAGAAGATATCATTCGTGAGATCATTCTATTCTTGTCTTGTCTCTTTCACTGAAATCTGGAAGCCTGGCCGCTTTGTTGTTGCCGACAATGTACGTTTTTGCCAGATGATAAGTAAATGTTATAAGGAGTACAAAGCTTTTTGTGCCGAGTATAAAGCTCGAGAAGTTGTATTATATATTGTGCCGCGACATCTGGAGTGTTTTTGGAGATTACGTATTGTGTTCGAATTTATTTGATTTTTACTAATTTTCATGATGTAAAAAATGTAATCATGAAAAATAGTAAAAATCAAATAAATTTTTTTTTTTTTTTAAATGTTTGAAGGCTTGGCAACTAAGGCCTTTAGCCTTTTTACTGTTTATTATAAAATGTCACATATACAAGTACAATTTACAGTTACATTTCAAATTTTATGAAACAGATTTGCTTCTTTCAGGAATTTTAACGTCCTGCCAGTCGCCGTTGTGTCCGTTCCTAGGTCCTCCTTCAGATCCCCCTTCATTTCACATCTGTCTCTGATTGTTACGAGATTCACGCAGTCCGTTAGTATATGCTTCACTGTTAAAACTCCACCGCAGTCGCAGACAGGTGGTTCCTCATTCTTCAGCATGAATGAAGATGTTATTCTTGTGTGGCCTATTCTTAGTCTGGTAAGGCACACTTGTTCTCTTCGAGTATAGCTGTCGTGTGCTGGCCATTTATTCACGCTTTGCTTGATCGGCTTTAATTTCGTTTCAGTGCTATTCCATGTGGTTTGCCATGCTCTGAAAATACACTTTAAAGCGGCATTTCTTGTGTCTTGTGGTCGTATTTCCGTATTAATTTCTAATGGTTTGTTTGCGGCATATCTTGCTGCAGAATCAGCTTCTTCGTTGCCTGAAATACCTATGTGCCCAGGGCACCAGATGAATGTGACTGATGCTCCTCTCTGACTTAATTTATGACATGATAGAATTATCATTTGAAGCATCGGGTCCACAGGTAGGTGTCTGTCTATGGCGTTAAGGAAGCTGAGCGAGTCTGTGCAGATGGCAAATCTTCTTGGGCTTAGAGTTTCACAGTATCGCAAAGCTTGCAATACTGCAAACAATTCAGCTGTGTACACACTCGCTTCTAGGGGAAGGGTCCATGCTTTTGATATGCTTTCAGTTATAAATGCACTTCCAACCCCATTTTTGGTTCTTGATCCATCGGTGTAGATGATTGTGTGATTTGCGATGTATTCTTCGAGAACTAATTTAAATCCGATTTTTAATTCTGCGGGAAGGCATTCTTTTTTCTTTACACTGGTTGTGTCGAGTCGAACATCTGGCAGTTTCAGCGTCCAAGGTGGAACTTCATAGGTTTTATACTTCAAAACCGATGGTAGAACGATGTTATAACATCTAGTTATTTCGATTGCACGGATGTTGGCTGGACGAGTGGCAGTAGGTCTTCGATCGTAAATATATGCCAAGTTAGGTCGAGTCATCAATGAATGGTTCAAATGCTCTGGCAGTGACAACATTTTTGATCTATATCTGAGTAGTAGTGTTTGTCGTCTATGATATAGCGACATGGTACTGGTTTCACAATATAGACTTAAGGAAGGACTAGTGCGGAACGCTCCAGATGCATAACGGAGGCCTGCGTTGTGAATAGGATCTAATTTCCTTAAGTTTGACTTCCTGGCTGAGGAGTACACTGCGCATCCATAATCTATTTTGGACATTACCATTGATTTGTAGAGACGGAGTAAGATGTCTCTATCTGCTCCCCAATTTATATGCGAAATGCATCGTATTACGTTCAGAGCCGTTCTGCATCTAGACAAGGTATAATCTATATGCTGTTTCCAAGTTAAATGTCTGTCAAAGATCAAACCTAGGAATTTTGCTGATTCATTGTATGCCAGTTGAACACCATTTAATGCCAGATGAGGATCTCTGCATCCTTTCCGTTTTCTACAGAAATGGACGCATTTGGTTTTAGCTGCTGCAAATGAGAAGCCGATATTTTCCGCGTTCTGTTCTAAGGTATTTATGGCGTTTTGCATTTTTAATTTGATCATTGCCGGTGATTTGGCTGAATAAAATAGAGCAATATCATCTACATACATGCATTTTCCAACTGATGTTTCTATGCCGTCAAACATCTCGTTGATCGCTATGATAAAAAGCGTACCACTTAATGGAGAACCTTGTGGTACACCATTCTCTAGTGCGTGGCTTTCTGAGATGGACTGCCCAATACGGACTTGGAAGGATCTGGTACTAAGAAAGCTTGATAAAAAGTTTGGAAGTTTTCCTCTGATTTGCCAGTTGTGTAGCTGTCTCAGAATGTTGTAACGCCAGGTCTTATCAAAAGCTTTTTCCAGATCGAAGAATACAGCAACCATATGTTGTCTTTTGATAAAGGTGTTCTGAATTGCGTTTTCCAGATATATTAGCTGGTCAATGGTGGAATGATGTTGTCGGTATCCGCACTGATATTTATTCAGGAGGTTGTATCTCTCGAGACACCATGTTAGTCTGGTGTTGACCATTTTTTCTAGAATTTTTCCTAGACAGCATGTCAATGATACCGGGCGATAGTTTTCGGGTTTCCATGGGTCTTTGCCAGCCTTTAAAAGTGGAACTATTATCGCCTCTTTCCAGCATTTGGGGTAATTGCCTTGTATCCAGATGTTATTATATATATTTAACAAGATGGAGAGTATTTCTTCTGGTAACCGACGTATTATGCTGTAGGGAAGGTTGTCTGATCCTGCTGCTGTGTCTCCAGCTGCACTAATAGCGTCTTGTAATTCTCGCCTTGTGAAAAGAGCGTTATACGGCTCATCTATATCAGTTGTAAAATTTAGTATTTTTCCTTCTTCTTCTCGCTTTTTCTCTAAGAAGTCTTCAGGATAGCTGTTGGTGTTGCTGACTTTGGAGTATTGAGAGGCAAAGACTTTGACTATTTCGTCTTGGTTGCAGATTAGTTGCCCTTCATGCTCTATGCATGTAATAGGACTGAAAACATTTTTCCCGGCGATTGACCTGATCTTCTGCCATACCTCTGTGACTTTGGTCGTCCTGGTTATGGTTGTCACGTATTTCTCCCAACTTGATCGTTTTGCTGTTAGTATTTTTCTACGAGCAAGTGCACGCAAACGCTTGAAAGCAATAAGATTGTCTTGAGTTGGTGAACGCCTATATCTGTTGAGAGCTCTTCTTTTCTCCCTTATTGCTTCTTTCGTCTCCGTATTCCACCATGGTACTGGCATTCTGGATGTGCGACCAGTACTTTGAGGAATGTATTTTCCAGCAGCAGAAATTACAGAGTTGGTGAAGTCTGTAACGTCTCTCTCCGTGTTTCCACTGGCATTTATTGGTTTTATGTGTCTAATGAAGCTGGGCCAGTCTGCACGGTTGGTACACCAACGTTTTGGTAAATATACGTCGTTCTTTCGTATGTTTGAAGAAATCAACAGAGGGAAGTGATCGCTCTGATGAAGATCTGGAAGTGGATTCCACGTCAAACGTGTTGCAAGATTTGGACTACATATCGAAAGATCTATGGCTGAGAATGTACCATTTCTAGCGTTAAAGTGAGTGCTTGCACCTGTGTTTAAGAGTACGTATGTATTGTTAAGTAACAGGTCTTCAATTCTTCGACCGGTATCGTTTGTTCTAGAGCAGCCCCACGTGGTGCTGTGAGCATTAAAGTCGCCTAGAATAAGAAATGGAGGTTGTAGTTGATCGATCAGATCTTGTAGTTCTTCATTTTGCCATGAGGCGTCTGGTAAGTATACGCAACATAATGTCATCTTCAATGGCTGGTATAGGGTTACTGCTACCGCTTGTAGAGGTGTATTGAGTTGCAGACGACTAACAGGACGTGTGTTGCTGATCAGTATGGCAACACCTCCTCTAGCTCGTCTATCAGGTTCTACGTCACTGCGGAAGGTCTTGTATCCTCTTAAATTGAAACGGTCTTGTGGCTTGAAATGCGTTTCTTGTAAGCACAGACACATTGGCGTGTAATTAGCCAGTAGCAATTTCAGCTCACAATAGTGCGAGATACAGCCGTTGATGTTCCACTGAATAATATTTTCCATAGTTGGAATGGAGTTCTCTGTTGTGGGGTGGGTATGTCTGGCTTATTTTCTAGGTTTTCCTTTTGGCCATCCTTTCTTCTTTTTCTTCTTGCGGGGGATTTTGCTTGGATCAATGGATTGGTATTCGTTATTTTCCGCACTTACCATCGAGCTTGTCTCTGAGCAAGTGGTCGTATCTTGATGATTGGTGGTAGATGGCTTAGTTTTTTGTTTTAGGAAGTCCTCCTTGGTGTGTTTTGAAAGACGGGGCGATCGACTTCGGTAGCCTGTTGCCGATTCGCCTTTACTGGATGTAGCTGCGGGGTCAGCCACTGGAATTCTTTCTGTCTCATTTGGTGGGGGTTCCAAAGATTGCTTTTCACTTAATATTTCACATTGAGTGTTTGTATGTAATTCTTCCGTGTGGATTTTCTTGTTATAAATTTCATTAAAATACTTTTCTATGCAGAGAGTTATTGCAGGCATTAGTTCTCTTACTACTAATGAAGGCACTGATGTGCTTTTAGTGACTGCTTCTACGTACGTGATGTTTCCTTTACTTTCAGGGCACACAAGCTTTTTTGCTTCAGGATAGCTGATTTTTTGTGTGGCTTTTACTTTTTGTATTGCTGCTTCCTGCTTGTATATTGGGCAGTCCCTTGACCTTGTTGAATGCTGTCCACTGCAATTGATGCATTTGATAGGATCTATGCACGGATCATCACTATGAAATGGCTTTCCACACTGACATGCTTTGATTCTCGCACATCTAGATGCTGTGTGTCCAAAACGTAAACACTGAAAGCACTGCATCGGTTGAGGAACGAACAATCGTACGCTCAGACGATGAATGCTAGCTTTAATCTTCTCTGGCAACGTACTACGGTTGAACGTCAAGACATGGGATGCTGAAGGGATTATCTGCCGGTCCCGCCTCATTGTTAGCCTGCGACAGGCGATGACTCCTTGAGAAGCTAGTTCTCGAGCTATTTCCTCTTCACTGCAGTTCAATAAGTCACTGCAAACTACTACACCTTTGCAAGTATTCAACGTACCATGAGCATTTACTTCAACATCGATAGTGCCTATTTTCTTCAATTCTAGTAACTTTTGTCCTTGATTTTCATTAAATGTTTCTAACAAGAGTCCAGTTGGAGTTTTCTTTATATCTCTTATGGCAGATCCAGCCCAAGTGTTAATACACTTTTCTATTAGAAATGGGCTTACTTTTTCAAAATTCCCTTCTTTTCTTTTAACTGTAAGGTATTTTGGTACTGCTGTTGTGTTCTTAAACAAGTCATCAGGGTTTACGATTCTTCCAGTTTTCATTTTTTTTTTCGCTCTTAAGTCAGGACTTTTTTCTGGACGAGGGTTTTTAAGGGATCCCTCAACCCTGAAATCGCAAACTTCCATGCGAGTCCCGCGAAGTTTGCTATCACTCGTAGCAATATCTGCCAGGGATGCCGAGTGATCCGCACCCGTGGCATTGCAGTCGCTGGCTGACGACGCCCGGTGGCCTGCTTGCTCACCACCGACCGCCGGTACTGGGGCTCCGATCCCCTGCACCGTAAGCGTCGATCCTAAAGGACCCTCCATCCCGGGTTTATATTCGGGGTCGCCTTCCCCTAGCGTTTTTGAGCTACCGCCAGCTAAAAGGAAACGGAAGAAGAGAAGGGGGACAGTGAAGAATAGAGTTAGAATAGAAGGGTAAAATAGAAACGACTCCCTAGCCCTCGCAAACCTAATAGCGTCGGGGTCAGAAACACAAGAGTTGGCCGATGGGAAGGTTGGCCTACAGGACAGAGAACAGAAGTGTGCCACAAGTAAGTAGAAGTAATGACACACGAAGTTAAAAGTGGGAATTATAGGATGTTTAGGGGAGTGACAGCGGACAGCTGCTCCGATTAGTCGCCTTCTACGACAGGGGGAGGTCCCATGGTGTTATTCTACTAAAACCCCCGACACCACACGGGGTTCAAATAAATTATGTCTGTCTGTGTTATATATATAAATATATAAAACAAATGACTGAATAGATAAAATATAATATGATAACGAATAAAATTACTATGGGTTATTATTATAAACTTTTATGCAAGCAATTTGTTATACGCTGTCATATTCACTATTCCACAAAATTGCTGCATGCAAAGGCAAAATGTATAACTTAACGCGCATCTTTGCATATATGAAAAGACGCAAAAAATTTCAATTTTACGACACAGATGTAAATTAGAATTTTTTATCTATTTTTCCCAATATCTCCACAATCCAAATTATTCCCCAAAAATGTTTGACCTTAAAAGAAAAAATCGTGCAACGAAGGATTAAAAATTAGTTTAAGAGTTCATTTTTCTAAATATTAGAAACCACATCCTACTATTTCTCTGACGCAAGGGCAATGACCGTGTATTCCAACTTCCAAAGAGCACAGCAGGTACAGGAATAGGCTTCATACTTCCACGCCAGATGTGCGAAACATTCCTCTTTCGAGCGGGATGGTCAGCGCTGCCCTGATGACAACCCGAAAGTTCCGTCCCGCAGTACAGTTTGCGAATGCTTACGGACGACATAAAAGCGAGGTTTCTCCAAGGAGTTTAAGTCGAACGCTATATTAAGAGAGTGGCATAGGTCTCATGTTGGTTGAAAACTCTGGTTTTTCGAAAATTGAAAAAAAATCAAATTTTTTTCGGAGTCTTCCTACAGCTACAATTGTAAAGATACAATTTTTTTCTTAATGAAATATGTTCACAAAAACAGATCTTTAAATAACATCATGTTCAAATTTTCGAAAACATGAGTATTTTTTGCGATATTCTGTGTCAAACATGAGCAATTTTTATTTCCTTTAAACCATTTTTTTAGATACCTCACAACAAATTTTGATTAAATTGGGACCTTAGATAGCATAAAGGTAGCTTAATATATTTTTCAATTATTGATGTCCCTGTTGGTGAGAAGTAAAACGGAAATTATGTTAATTTAATATAGATTACGATAATTTATATTCAGTCCCTGTTTAATAAATGCTTGAGCAACGCAGGACACTTCACCACTATATGATAAATAATATAGTTTTTAAAAAGAGTTGCAATGAATGGATAAGAGAAGTGCTCGCATGATTATAATAATTATGGTCACAGGATCACGTCATTGTTGGGGTGCAGTTAATTGGTAGAGAGAAGGCGGAAGGTCCCGCGTGCTTACGCTTACGGCAACAGCCCACCATGTGCTCCCTAAATGTAAATGCCGTAGAAAGATCTTGTGGCAGAAATAGTTTCAATAATTTGAAAATACCGCCAGTGAATGGTGGAGGGTTGAAATCGGTAGTGGGGGCAGAGTCGCGACCTGTGCGCACTCTACTCGGTTACCACATTTTACGGAACTAAGATGCGACAGTGGTGCCATCTCTGAATGAATCTCTGAATGAGTTACCTTCCAAGCATAACCTCCCCGCTGCTGGCAGTGAGCTGTCTATACATCCTTAGTCTATGGCTCTACTAACATCTTAAGTGTTATTTGAAAACGTCAAATTCAACCAAGAAGCGAACAACTCACTGTTTCCATCGGATTGTTGTCAAAACTGTGTGAATTCTTCAACTTCATAAACATATAATACAAATGTGTCGTAAATGTATATTGGAAAAAGAAGCCTGATACCTCGGACAACACAGAAAGTCATTTAGTAGTGCAATTTTTTATTATTTGATTGTTAGAAATGCATTTCATAGGGCCATATACTCATTACAAATGGAACAGCATTTGGTGCAAAAACTAAATATTTTCATGCAAATATCAACATCAATTTTAAAATTACAACTCTTTTCCAACAGCTATATCAAGTTACATCATTGACACGTAATTCACAGAAATTCGCGAGTGCGAAACGGAATTTAATTGTTGCATTCCCTGCACCGTTGATGTTCTCTGAAATATTTTTTAAAAATTTATATCTTCCTGTTCGACAAGAATGTCATTCACGGATTCTGACATTGCAAATTGACATCACTAAAGATTTGGATCTCACAGGTAACTGGGGTAGGGATTATTCACAAAATTACGTTAAAATATATGTTTTATTAGGCTAAATATTTGCAATTAGATGGTTTTTTTTTAGATTTTGGTTGAATGAGGCAGGGAAGTAATATGTGGTTTAGGGGGGATAGAATTTATCTTTCGGAAATCTCAAAAGTATTCGTCTAGGAAATTGGCCGAGTTGGCCGAGATTAAATGAAATTGGCCGTTGGCCGAGGAGTTTGGCCGAGATTAAATGTATGTGTTTGTTGTAAATCATGTAAGGAGTTGAAGAATTTCTGACTTTAATAATTTATTAAAGTGTGAATAGTATCAATTTTTAATTTATTGTGTAATTGTGTGTTAGGAATGTACCGAGGTGCATGAAAAATTTTACGGATGAACTTTTTTGGAGTCTCTGAATTTTATTTATGTGAGATTTGGCTGCATTGGACCAGATGGCACAAGCATACGTTAGTGTTGGGCGAATGGTTGAAATGTATATTCGTTTGGCAGTATGTACACGGATATTTATTGTTAATAATAGAGTGAAGTTAATTTATTTTAATGTAAGTTTTACGAATAATATTTTTAATGTGTTAATTTCATGTAAGTCTTTCCATGTAATCGAAAGACCCAATCGTAGTAAGTATAAAAGTGTTGGGAAAAAAAGTAAACATTGTAGCATATGTCTGTTCGTTAGGCGTCGTGCTAATAAGGTAGAAAGAGTTTGCAATCATTTTTTCTGTGAATCGTGTTTATAAACCTGGTTACAAAATAATAATACTTGCCCAATGTGTAGACGTCTTTTAAAAGTTACACCATTAGAAATGAATAACACTGATGAGCATAACTTTAATAATCCGCTTATTTCTGAAAGTGAATGGGATACTGACGAAGGAGGTGAAATATGTGTTAGAACTCGATATGAATCTAATTCTGATTCCGACTAATAAAAATGATTTAAAAAAATATTTTTAATTATATAATAAATAGGATCATGGAAGCAATTATTAATGAACTCAATGAAATCAACAAACCCAATGTTCAATTCAAGAGTGTAAATGAAATATCAAAAAACAAAACCCTATTAATCAAAAATATCGAGTTACAAGAAACTAAACTTGGAAATAAGATTGTTGTTTTCATCCGTGACTACAAGATGTTTTGCCAGATCGTTATATTGAAATGTTTGATGAAGAAACCCTAAATATAATTAACGCAGGTAAAGAACAACTATATCTCGTTTATCAAGGTAAAATAAAATTGAGTGAAAGTAGAAGCTTCCATAAGATTGAATTTACAGATAATCAGACGAAAAACAATCAGAACCAGAAACTAGTGATAGTGAAGATGAAGACGATGATGAGTAAATGTTTTTAGTTTTAAGATCGCTCTTTTATGGCATTTAACCATAAAATAATTTAAACAACAATCATAACTAAAGAATACAAACCAAACGTTTTAACCTATGAATAAGATGATTATTTTTTTTAAACAAGGGCCGTGCCAAAACGGCGGGGTTGGATTGTTTTTTTAGGTTTAGACCCGCCAAAACGGCGGGTCTGGATTATAACGAACAAAAGAAAGACTTAGAGATCGAACGATTAAGAACACAGATTGAAATGTTAAACAGATTTTTGTAACGAGTTTAATTGTTTTATGATTTTGTTTATAAAACTTTGCTTGCTTTGTTTGTTTACTTAGGATACATCTAAGCTTAGTTGGTTATTATTGTTTGTTAATGAAGAATGAGCATAGTCGATATGATTATGTTTAATTAATTATTTTCCTTTCCCTATTTGAATAAGATTACCTTTGATATATTTTTAAGCTTGAATTATTATTGTCTGTTAAATGAAGAATTATTATTTTTTACTTTTAATACGCCTAAGATTGATTGGTTATTCTTGGTTTTATTATCATTTCTTTCTTTACGTTCAACCCCGTCGTTTCTACGAGGTTGGTTTGTTTCTTTACGTTCAAACCCGTCGTGATAGTGGTTGTTCGTTTAAAGGGGTCTCGATTCATGACCCCCTTTGTTTATTTGAAGGCCTGACCCATCCCTTGATTATTGCATTTATGGTATAAACCATCAAAGCACCTTAAACAACTACACTCGCTTTATTAATCCATGAGTTATGAGAACTATCAAAACCTAACCATTTAACAAACACTTTATCACCTTTCTTTCTCAACACCTTTTCAACCAAATAAACATCTGAATATTTCGTCTTAAGCAATTCAGGTTCATAAAACAAACCTTCAACATGATCTCCGTTTAAATCCTTGACCTTATAAGTTGGTCGGTTAGATGGTATGGTTTCATAAACCTCAAATATTTCTGTTGACCAATTAGGAGTATAACCTTTTTCAAACAAACCTTTAGACTTGCTTATTCTTACCTTATCACCAACTTTGAATTTTAACTTAACATTTAGGTATTCATGATTATACACAGTCTCTAATGTCATTTGTTCATCTTCCTTGCTAACATCCTTAGGTTTTATACCAATTGTCGAATGAAGTGTGTTATTATATTCACTTACAAGTTTCGGTAACATTTCAACCCATTTATACGTTCCTTGCATAGATAACAGTTTGAACATTTTCCTTTCAGTGTTCTGTTAAACCTTTCAACTACTGCAGCCTTAATACCACAATGTGTTGAATAATGATTAATATTGTTTAACTTCATTAATTGTTTAAAATCCTAGTTATAGAATTCTCTTCCTTCATCTGTATGTATGTTTTTTGGTATTCGTTTTTTAAGCACAGTTTAAAATGCATTTACTATATTCGAACTAGATTTATCCTTTAAAGATATAACCCACGCAAACTTACTGACTACATCGATTATGGTTAACAAGTACTTAAAGCCTTTGTTGATTTTCGAAATACATTTAAGTTTTCCGCTATCCATTTCTACTAAATCCGCTTGCCAAAGATCATCGATTCCTTTTGTAATAATGTTTCTACGTTTGAAGTTGTGTCTTGTTGGTTTATGTAATTCTTTAACAATTTCTTTCTTAATGTTAATTGGCTTCTGTTCTTGTTTAATTTCGATTGGATCATACTCCTGCTCAATCTTTACATTTGTATGTTCTTGTTTAATTCCTTTACCGAACTGACATTTTATCGAACCGCATTCACTGCAAGTACTTTTCTGTATAAGCCTACCATTGAGTGTTAACTCCTTTCTTAGAGAACCTTTAACAAAATCAGTTTGCTTCTTACACCTTATACAATACATTTATTAAATAATTTGTTAAATAAATGAGTGGGCCGACGTTACTCTTTAATGGTATATTGACAAAGGAAAACTACATTCTCGAAAAACGATTGAGCTATCCAATCAGACATATTGATGCTTCCGTTTCATTAGTCAGTTTTTATTCAGCTTATTTAACTCCAAATGTAACTAAACAAAGCAATATCTTGCATTATGACGATGATAAGCAAATCGAAATTGAAACTGGACAGTACAAGAACATAGAAGAACTGGCAAAACATATTCAATCAAAAGAACCGTTTAATTCAACAAACATTCAGATAAAAGCTAATACGATTAAGAATAGAGTAGAAGTAATATCTGATTTCAAATTAAGGTTTAATCAACCTAACTCAATTGGTAAAGTTTTAGGTTTTGAAGATGATATAGAAGCTAAAACAAAAAGCATTTGTAAACAAGTTCCAAAGATATTACCTTTCAACACGATTAATGGTCACTGTGATTTGGCTGATGGGATTATATGTAAATATGATGAGCATACAACATCCAACATCCACACAACATCCAACATCATTTCAACTTTTAACATTTCAAACATTCCATTAGGTCGTTTAATATCGTTTGAACCAAAACATCTTTTATATTTCCCTCTCAATCAAAGAATAGAAAGAATGCGTGTTTGGTTTACAGATGAAAATAACAATCCGATTGATTTTGATGGAGCTAATGTAACAGTTGTTTTGAATGTTCAATTGTGAAGAAATATTTTATAATAAACATGAGTAGAGAAGAGCTTGACGATAAAGAACGGAACAGTAGATGTGAAAATTGTTTCTTATGTTTTATGCACTTGATACATGAGTTTCTGCATGAGCTTGTAAGAAGGAGACCTGATCGATGATTTGATTTAGGCATTATTGTATGGTTTGGTCTTATAATAAATGAGTAGAAGAAAGAAAATTGATTGGAATATTAACGTACGGTTACCTGAAAAACATAAAACAAAACGTAACGGTGAACTATTACCAGAATCAATTCGTTGTTTAATTGTTGGTCCTTCTAATAGCGGTAAATCCGCTTTAATGATTAACAGTTTTATTCTTTCTCCTGGGTGGTTGGATTGGAAAAACAAACATTTATACGTATTCTCGACAAGTTTGAATCAGCCAAAGTACTCTCAATTACAAGACTATTACAATTCAATTGAAAAAGATATAGGACATCCAATTGCAACGTTTTCCAGAGAAGATATACCCCTTGATGAATGTAAAAATAATTCTGTAGTAGTGTTTGATGATTATATGTTAGTGAATCAAAATAATGTTCGTGATTTCTTTACACGTGGTAGGCATAAAAATATTGATTGTTTTTATTTAGCTCAAACATACACCAAAGTGCCAAAGCAGTGTGTTAAAGATAATGTGAACTTTCTATGTTTATTCCGACAAGACAATACAAACTTAAAACACGTTTATGATGATTTTGTTTCCGGTGATGTAACTTTTGATGAATTGAGAAATATGTGTAGTAAGTGTTGGGACGAAGACCATGGATTTTTGACAATTGATATGACTAGAAAATTAAAGGATGGGAAATATCGTAACAAAATTAAAGACTTTCTTTTCAAGTAATCGTGTTTACGTTGATGTTATGTTACGTTTACGTTGTTTTAATTATTTTGTATACAATAAATGGCTAGAAAGATGAAGAATCCTTACAATGTTAATAAAGGACGAGAAGCAATCAAGATGAGAGAATACTTAAGAGATAGATTTAAAGGTTGGGCAAACAAAAGAGTAGATGAATATGACAAATACAAAAAACAAGAACAGCCGATGATTGATGCAATTGGTAGTATAGGTGAGCGACTTGAAAGTAAACTTGATAAAGCTATTGAAAGTCAAAGTAAAGAACTCATTCCATTTCAAATGCGCCCGTTTAATACAAGTGAAGATTTAGAAGTCAACAGAACGTTAAACGAATCAGAAGTAGATGACGTGCTTCGTGATTATGCTACAGAAACACAAAAAAAGAGATGAAATACATAGCAAGTAAAAATGGCTCATGATTATCAACAGGATGAAGAACAAGATGCAACTCCAAAACGAAAACCTACTTTTATAGGACCACGATTACTAACATATCTGAACAATTGTAATGACAAAACATTTGGATTAAAATCGGTTGGAGCTGAAAAACATATTGGAGAACATCCTGTAAAACCTGTTAAAACTTAGTACATTAGCAATTGGTGGAAGACAGTATGATCAGTTAAGTGTACAAGAAAAAAAATATGAAGCTACTGAATCTTCTCACTCAAAAGGATATTACTATGGATGATATTGACTCAAAATTTGAAGAAGATGACTTACAGAATTATGCTGAGATTTTACTTCAAACAGACGCAATATTTTGTAAAGGTAAACCGAGAACAAGTAAAGGAGGAAAATACAAATCAATAATCAAACACATTCTAGGAAAAAACTGTAGAAACGTTTGCTTATCATTCGAAGGTGAATCAAGTTTCGAAACTAGTACACAAAGGAGAAGAACACCAAAAAGCGGAGAAGGCTTTGTGAAAGAATATAATGAGTTACCGGTTGAATATGTTTGGATGAATGATGTTAGAGACTTAATTAATCGTTTAGCTGTTATCGACAGTGAAGAGAAAGCAGGTAATAATAATTATCGAAATGAAAAGTCTCTATAATGAAAATGCTATCTTCCAAGTTTAATGATTTTGTAGTTAATAATCCGAAAGGCACATCGTACGGAATAAAATTCTTAAACACGTTGCCGCCATCGTTCTGGGAAAATAAGAAATATGGAAAAGGAATAGTTAATTGGGCTTTAAATAATCTTAAAGTGCCTGAGCTTCATATTCTAGGGTACAGGTACTGCGGGCCTTTTACCAAGTTACAAGAACGATTAGAAAGAGGTGAAGAAGGTATTAATAATTTGGATGAGGCTTGTAAAGAACACGACGTAGCATATCACGAAAACAATGAATTAAGCAAAAGACACGTAGCAGATAAAGTTCTACAAGACAAAGCAAAGTTCTACAAGACAAGACAAAGTTAATGTATTTAGTAAAGATTCAGATAGGAAAGAAAAATTAGCATCGGCAGGTGTTGCTGGTATTATGTATACGAAAAGGAAAATGGGTTAGGGTTTATAAATAGTTTGTTCTTAAACTTAGATTATGCTTTTATGAATAATGGTTCATAAAAGGTTTTTTTTCTTTAAATAAATGGCTGTTAATGGCGCTTCATTTAAGCTGAGTGCGGATGAGTTGAGAGTAATGAATATTGACCACATTTTAACCAAGAAACAAATAAGCGAAAAAGAGAAATGTTTAGCAAAGGATCAAGGTATGACTTTAACTTTAAGTGTCGCACAGTAAAAGGAAAGAAACATACGGGTGGTTTTAATTTTACAATACCTGCAATTTTAGCTGCTGCAATTTTAGCTGTGCAATAGGAAGTGTTGCAGGTGGTGCTGCTGCTATTGCTAAAACAGTTTCCGATGTTCACAAAAATAAGAGCGAACTTGAAGAAATGAAAAGACACAACTTGGCTATGGAGAAAAAGGTACTGGAATAAAGAAGTCAAAAAACTCAAAGGCAAAAAACTAACTCCACCCTCTAATTATGATATTGAGGAAATTTCTAAGAAGATGAATATAAAGAATTTTAGAGGATTTTTAATGGCTGATGAACTTCCTAATAATTCACTAACAAAAGAATGTGCTGTTGTTGATTTGGATGAATCACAAAACGAAGGAACACATTGGGTTTTGTTATTGGAAAGAAGGAAATGTTCCATATATATTTGATTCTTACGGTGGGTGACCTTCGAAAGAAATAGTTACATATTTGAAGAACACAAGAATATTTTACAATGACAAAAGGATTCAAGATTTTAATACTGTTATTTCCGGACATTTGTGTTTATTTGTTTTGAATGAGCTTTATAATGATAAGAGTTTTGATGAGGTATTAAGTATGTTAGTTTAACTTTTATGGGTACATATCCATAAAAAATATTCAATAAATGTATGTAAGTGTGTTTGGTAATGAGTCAGAAGAAGATAGTTTTAAGACAATTGACTTAACAGATGTAGGTTCTTTAGTTCGTAGTTTGAAGGAAAACTTAGAGAAACTATCAACTGATCTAACTACAAGGGATCGCGTTATTGCAGAAATAAATAGGATTATGATTGCAGTTAAGAAGAATTTTAACTTTGCATCAGAACGTATAGATGTGAAGGGAAAGAAAATAACTAATTTGAAAGATGGAACTGATCCCACAGACGCAATTAACAAGAAACAAATGGAAAGTATAATGGACGAACAGAAAAAAGAAACAAAGTTTGATATCAATATTACCTAAAGTTGGTTTATCAGGAAATTATAACTTTCGCGGTAAATTAATAAGGAAAGTGGGAGCAGGAACATTAAGTAATGATGTGGTTATTAAGTCTCAGCTAGATGAAGAAATAAAACAATTGAAAGAGAGAGTATCAGAGAACGATATGGCTATTAAGTTGCACTTAGATGATGAAATAAAACAATTGAAAGAGATAATAGAGAAGAAACCTACATTGACTGAACTTCCTGAACCAATGGAATTAAAAAACCCGATTCCTTTAGACTATTTTCAAAAGAAGATTACAAGTATTCTTGTGCTTTATGGTACTTTAAAAAGTGATGGGAAATTTGAATTTTTTGTTTACGATCCTTTGAAGTTATGTACAACGGTTGGGTGAAAAGTATATTAACAAACATTCCTAGAAGTGATTTGCAAATTTATGTAATAAGACCTAGTAAAACATTAAAAAGAAGTCCTGACAATTTTAATCCTTTTAAAGTTTATTTCCAGAAAGGTGATCGGTTGTATGTTACTGTTAAAGAGGGTAAAGGATATAAGGCTGGTTACAAGTTAATTGTTCATGCAACTGTTATTGTTAAAACTGAAGAGTGAAGAATAAAACTATCTTTTTATGGATAAATGTCCATAAAAAATTAAAAATATATTTACAATAAATGGATAAGGTAGAAAGTTATGAATTCCAGTCATTTCCACCAAATTAGTCCAGTCAAACGGTGCTCAAAAATGCCAAATAGCGGAATGTTTTGGTGTAGTTTTGATTTTTGGGTACTATATGTTTTTGGGGTCGCTGAACACGAATATCGTGTTTGTCAACAAAAAATTTTGTCCGGAAACACGTTTTTTTTGGCAAAAAATCATGTTAAAAATACGACATTTATCAGGTTTTTCAACATAACTCGAAAACAACCCACTTTTCGTAAATATAAGTCATATACGAAATTAAAGAAGATAAAATTGCCTACATTTATGTCTTAAAGATTTTTTTCTCCTTCGTACCATTTACCCGCTAGAGCAACGTGAATTTACGTGTTTTTATGAAGAAAATTGTGAAAATGGAATTCATCCCATTTTATCGCAATGTAGTTCAGAAACTACGCATTTTTCGTAAATATTGACCTGAAATGAAATTAAAAATAATGCAATTTTCTACATTTTAGGACTTAGAGGTTCTTTGTCTGATAAACAGTTGCGCCGCTACCGCGCGTCGAACCCAAAGGCAAAAAATACTTGCTTGTTACTGTGAGAATGTCACCTCACTTACTCTCGCTCACTAACTCTCTAACTCCTATACTTAATTATAATTAGTTGCAAGCAATATAGTTGCCTGCTACTAAATATGACGGCTGTTGAATCACTCCAACTGAAAAATGCAAAGTTGGTAATTAACAAGGTAAAACGAAAATTAAATATTTTCGAACCCGGTGCACCTCTCCTTCATCGACGCATCTTTTTGTTTGACGGTCCTGGCTTTCCTTTGTCATTTATTACATAGAAATAGAGAAATGGATTTTTATTACTCTCGGCATTGTGTATTGTATTATTTCTTAAGGTATGGTATTAACTATTACCTTGTGTAATATCCTGCTTCACTTCCACTGTTTCGTCAGTTCCATATGTTGGGAAATCTGGCTTAATCTCATTCTCCAATTCTAATGCATCCTCTAGGTCATCTTCAGAAACCACTGTCATAATATCACAACTCTTCTCGCAATTGAGGCACATGCCTTCTGCAGCCACAATTTTTTTGACAGTTCCTGGTGCATTTGCATGAATAAAGTTTCAATAAAGCGTAAGGTTCGGATGGTAACAATGTTGTCACAGGCGCAAGGCCATGTTTAGTTCTTTTCCATCTCCACTCTTAAGGTTTTTTTCGATGCTTAGCCATTGCTGTACCTGATTGTAAACTTTTAAAGAGTGTTGCACCAGCAGGTGGTGGTAGTGCTGCAATGATTAGCTTGTACTTAGGGGCAGATTTGATGTAAAACATATATCTCATTAGTTCATTGATGGCACTTTCTTTTCACTACAACCGTATAAATGAAACAAGAAAACGTTCACCAGCATCAGAAACCATCTCCTGAATCGCATTTTGGAATATTTTTATTGTGTCAACAAGATTAGGGTTCTTGGTCAGTCTGAAGAAATTTTGTTGCTGGAATAACGTCGAGGTAGTATCGCAACCACTCATTGCTTGTAAAAGTAGAATGTTTTCGGCAATTTGTTCACTTACAGCATCAATTGGAGAATACATAGCTCTAGAAACTTTTGTCTTTTCCAGGTTTCAAAAGGAACAAGTTTTCATGCTTGCTGAGGCCTACCAAAATGACCAAAAGATCCACATTCTCGCCAACTACAATCACAGCCTCATTAGTTGCAGCTAAGGACGAAGCTGTGTTGACTTTCAGAGTGTCTGGGTCTTCCTTCGCTTGCTTGCACGTCATTCCCGCTGAAGAAAACAATCAGCACTGCTATTAATCGACTTTTGTTGTGATGATTAGCCAGAAAATTTTCTATTGACGTCGTTGTCACCCTTGTTTCGTCAAACAGATGTCAGCTGAAGCAAGTTTTCTAGATATTTTAATTCGCTCTGCACTTTCTGTACCCCCTTTCTCACCATCAGGTAGCCATAAAAAACAACCACGGCATTGATATTTTGATATTACATAGTGAATGTAATTATTACAAACACAAGAAAATGATTAATTCATACTCCAAGGACGCAATATGCCTAAGCAATAAAAATCCTCCGTCGATGAGAAATTCAACTTGGCCTCTAATGAACTTGGATTCTGTGGTTTGAATGCTTTAAAGAGAGTTGACTTTGTTCCTTTTCTTAAACCATTGTCGAATAATGACAGAATATGGGTCTAAATCGTAGCTCAAACACCCTTAAAGCTGGTCAGTCATTCTTAGCATTAGTAATTCTTTGGAACAGGGCAAGGATTTGGATTGGCAGGGGGTTGGATTGACAGGAATCAACTCGGAATATTTAATTTTGTAGTAATAATAGAATATTTAAATATAGAGTTAGTGAGCGAGGGTAAGTGATGGGAAAACGTGTTTCCGGGCAAAAGTTTTGTTGACAAACATGATATTCGTGTTCAGCGACCCCAAAGACATATAGTACCTAAAAATCCAAACTACACCAAAACGTTCCCCTTTTTTCTACCATTTGACTAGACTAAATGACCGAACAAAAGAAAATATCAATTTATACAATCAAAACATTGACTTTGACATAAATATTGGCGATGGTTTCTGTTATCCGCACAACGCTTATTGCTATATGCAATTCGAAGTTGCTCATAAAGATGATGGGTAAAATTTTACTACTTACCCTTCAAATATTAAACTTATTGAAAATTTCTTTCCTCATATGTTTTCAGATATAACGATTAGGAAACACGGTACAATTATTGAAAGAATTGATCACAAAGGAATTGTTTCAACTACTATGGTTAGATCCTATTATTCGTCAGATGATACAAAAGAGTTAAACATGTGTTTCTTTAATGGTGAGAAAGTTCAAAGAAAGGAAAATGAAATTCTCTTTCCGCTTAAATTACTATTTGGTTTCTTTCAAGATTATCAGAAAGTAATGTGGAAAGGCGGTTTATAGATTTCCTTTAGACGAAACGCGAATTATGATAATTGTTTATTCAGGTGGGGTAAAGGGGCAACAAGACCAAAAGAAGGAAAAATTGTAATTAAAAGCATTTCAGTAAGAATGCCTATTGTTGTTTATCAATCGAACTACGCTGATCAAATAAGAGGAACGATGTTCAAGAACAGTAAAAAAACAAGAACATTTGGAACTAACCAGTGAATTGAATTCACAGTTTTAAACGATAAAGAATTTAAACTAGATTTAACCACACAATTGAACTCCAAGGAATTCGACATGCCTGACTTTGTGTTTGTTGTATTTCAAACCAGTCGAAAAGAAAATGAAAATGCTGATTCTAGTCTATTCGATCACTGTAGGCTGGAAAGTTTGTATTTGAAAAACAGTAAGAATGAGGTATTTCCTCTTGAACTTTGGACATTAGATATTAATAAGAAAATGTATTTAAATGCTTATGAGGCGTACACAGCTTTTCAAAGGGTTGTTAGACAAAGAACAAAGATGATATTGGATCCTGAAACGTTTATTGAGAAAAGCCCTATTTTTGTGATCAACGCAAGTAAAAGAAAAAGAGAAACAATTAATTTTAGAAATAATATTAAACTTTGTGGGAATCTATCAAATAATATGCCTGCTAACACTTATTGTTATGTTAACTTACTTGGCGAGAAAACATTGATTTATGGTTTGGAGAATGAAAAGATAATTCAAAAGTTTTAGATAAGTTGTAAGTATAATTATATAGTTTGTTGTTTTTATGGATATGTTCATAAAATGCTTATCGGGTGTGTTTAATCGGAAGTTATGTAACGTAAGTCTTGGCCCGCTGCGCTGCCTTGCATAGTAATGATTCATGCCGCGCCGTAAGGAGGTTGACCTTCAAGCTTCAACAAGTTTTTTCATTCGCTGATAGAGAGCTCTAGTTGAGCTGATAGAGAGCGCTTATAGAGAGCGCGTTGAGTGTTGTGTAACTTATATAAAACTCGAGGCGAGTTTCAACAGATTGGCTCAGTAGCTACTGTCGTGAAGGCACTGGTTACTTGAGCAAGCCGACCTGGGTTCGAATCCTGGGCGGCGCATATTTATTGAGAGTACACTTTACGTTGAAACCGAAGTGGACTTGAACTTGATGGGTATATGGGTATATACTTGATGACTATAAACTAAAATGAAGCTTTGGTCAATATGTAAGGTGTAGTGCAATATTCTCAAAATACCTTCTCTCTCTTTCACATCTAGTTAGAGCGGAAATATGTGTTGCTACTCGCAAGTTGTGTGACGTGTAAAAACGTGGCATGGTAAAAAGGATAAGTAGAGTAGCAGCAGATAGGAGTCCCTTAGATGTGGATTGTAGAAACAAAATGAGGGGGTATTTTGCTCTTGTTATTAAATACAGTGGGCCAAATGATTAAAAGTATTCGGTCAAAATTAGCCTTGGGGAGTTTGTATGATCTTGGAAAGGGTGTGTATGATCTTGGAAATTTGATTTTGGGATGAATTGGATTGTTGGAAGTGGGGTAAATTTGATTGATTTTTAGCGATTTTTGATGAAAAAAGTGTGTATGATCTTGGAAATTTGATTTTGACTTGCACGCGTTCATTTTGCCAAAGTTTATTTTGGTCGAATTTTGCTGATTTTTGGAAGAGGGCCTAAGGGTACTACCTGAGGTTTTTGATTAAAAATTTTGATTTTAGGGGGGGGGGCCGCAGAACCCGCATATGCATTCTACTAACATCGTAAACACCGCACCATTTCCTACCACCGTCTTAAGGTCATATTCAGAGATGAATCAATTCCTAATGCTTCTTCTAGTTCTAACAAAACATCTTTCGATAATCCCGACATTTTGTTTTACAAGGAATAGTACAACGCAATAGCAATAATCTGCTGAATAGTATGCTACAAACAATGTGCATGCAACAAGGGAAAGAAGCTCACCTGTTTTGCCAGCACTTATCACCAGATACAGTTAAATTCTGGCGTCATACACCTAACATAATACTTTAACAATTCTTCTTGTTGAAACAGCCAAGTTCACAGAGTGCACTGTTCATTCACAATCGCTTTCGTTCTTCAGTAGCCTCCAGGTAGCTTCCGGCAGGTTTTGCCACTCCACAAGACCTCTGCATTATATCTCCGTCACAGAAATTTTCCACTGCTCCCGTCACACGGCAACTGCAAAGCCTTTAAGAGTCCACAGTTCGTTCACTATCAGTTCACGTTCTCCGGTCGCTTCCCGAACGCCTCCGGCAGATTCTGCAACTCTACAAGACTTTGCTTGATATCTCCGTTACAGAATCTCGCCACTGCCCCGGACACACAACACAACGTGATAGATACATGGACTTCTCGCTTAAACAGTTCGCTCTCGATAGTTTCATGGGATTAGTTATCACTATTACCAGTCTTCATTTCAACTTTTCACAAATTCTTACGAACAATATCCCGTGATTCACGTATGTACGTTGCATTTAACATTTGCGCTGTAGCGTATTAGTGCGTATTCTACACACACAGTTCCCATAATAATTTGCACACACTGCCAATATTTTAGTTAACACCAGTTTTCTTCGTGCATCACCATCGCTGCCACCAGATTTCTTTCTCTCCTGTTCGGGTTTCTCCTTCTTCTCCTTGAAGCAAACACAGATTTGTACTTCACTAATTAATTTATTAATCACAGATTACCCTAAGCTGGAGAGGAAGCGTCTAACAGCCGCAACCTTCCCGTTACATGTCTTTCGTAAGAAGACTCTCTTCGACACCACATCACTTCTCCCCTACTCTCCCCCTCCGCGGGCTTCCAAATAAAGACTTTTGAGGAAACCGCCCCTCAGACGTTCTAGGAATGCGTGCAGCCTGCAAAATGTCAAACCGTGCGGCGCGCCCGATCCCTCACGGGAACTCCTCCACACTCGTCCCCTCCCACTCGTTCCCGAGAAGGGTCGCTGCAAAGTGTTAGTAATAGTGTTAATAATATTGAAGAGTGTGTGTATTTGAATGAGAGGTGTTTATCCGTGGATTAGGAGGAGGTGGAAGATTGGGAAAATCAGATTTATTATACGTATATAATTTTGTATGATCATTGTCATTTATAGGATTATTTAGTAGCCTAGAGGTAGTTGGAGTGTTATTAATTTAGAAATTTAGTTGTTAAGAACTTGTTTGTAGTAAGGTCATCCTTTATAATTCGCAGTATGATTTTGGTTGCAATTAGTACAAATGGGAGGAGAATTTGACGATTTTTTGCAAAAAGAGTAATGGTGATTTTGATTACATTTTACACATGTGAGGGATAATTTGCAGTTTGCCTATGTGTGTCCAAATCTTTGACAATTCTTAAATTGGACAGAAGAAAAGCGCTTTGTTTTTGGTTGCACACATATTTTAACCATCTTTAGAGTTTATGTTTGCAGAGGATGTTTGAATTTGTCATACAGTCTTCTAACATTTATTACTGGAAATTTTAAACGTAACAGTTCAGTAAAAATGTCTTTTTCCGAGATTGACGTAGGAATGTTTTTAGCATCACTGGAACGCACTTATTAAAAGGATCTTCGTAAGTGAAAAATTGTATATTGTTTGTTTCACAGAATTTACGGTAAGTTCTAAATTCTTGTTGTAAAGAAAATTTTTATTTCATTATTACGAGATTTCGTTCAGAATTTATTTTGCACAAGTTTGGTGACGTCTTGAATTAATAATTGATATTTTTTTCCGATAACAGTAATCGGCGGTACTTTGACCTCTGGTTATTCTTAATGTTCATTTTCTGGATCAGAAATTTTATTGAAAACTTCATAGAGACTAAGTAGACACGGAGTACGTAGGATTTGACGACTTCTTCCGTTTGGCCGGATTTCATGTTTCAGAATGATGTTGATGCAAGGTAGTATTTTTAGAGGTGTCTCTATTCAATCGCGGAGATTGATTGCTGTTTGGTACTTCTTCCACGAAAATGGTATCATAAGGCAACTGAGTGGAACTTGACAGGATAGAAGAAAGTGGGAGATCTTGATATTCCATATTTTGCAATGTAGAGCACTGTGAATTTATGTTGATTGCTCTTGTATCATCATTATAATTGTCACAACTGTCACTCTGAATTAGAGGATCTTGAGGCAATTCTGCAGAAGTTGACTGGTGGGAAGAATTTGTATGATTCTTTTTACAGTATGGGTTGTTAGCCTTATGACCAACCCCCAACTTGGGGGACAAGGATATGTATTGGGTTTTCTCCCGTAGAGAGATTGGCTTCTCCACGCCTTTCAGAGCTCTCTCTGCCCCTGGTTTTCTGTCAGGGTTTTCCTTCCCTTATTCTCAAACATTATAATTACCAATAATGATTAAGCAATAGAATTAATATCATTGCTACAAGATGCCGTAACATTCAGACCAGTTACTAAGTTAATGCGTACGAATAAAGTTACAGGACGTAAATCGTTTCACGCGAAAACAATATTATCAGAAGACTATCGGTAATATTATGTTGATATTGTAGCATTAGCAAGGCTTAATTCAGTTTTCTTTTGAAAGAGAAATACACGAAAATATCTCACTTTATCCCACTTCCACCCAAAATCCTGGAATATAAGCCCTTAAATACGCCGCATTAATAAAAATATGCAGTTAGCGTATCGTAAGATCTGATTGTAGAGACTCCGCCTTTCTGAAAAATTGTGTATTGTGGTTTGTCATTTTGGAAATAAACAGTTGAGCGTGAGTCGTAATGTTCTATTTTCAGAGCAGTTGTTTTCATTCTAGACTTTAATGTGGCACAGCTCGACCATGAACTTCAAACGCCGGTAGACGGACTGTAGTTGGTGGAAATTTTCACATAAACTGAATTCGAACATTCATGAATTGGGAAAAAATCGGAAAAAACCAAAATGAAATATAATTGTAACAGAACAAAATAAAACCAAAATAAAATACAACAGTTATTATATTCTGTAAAACCCATACAATGATCTAACGATGGGCATGGAAGATGAAGACACTGATCAAATTGTGAGATATCGTTGAACTGAGATATCCTTTTCTAAGATTTTTAAAATGTTTGCATGAAAAGATCTAAATAAAATGCCATTTGTAACTAATATCCATTTCAGAAGATCGGGAAAGTACCTCTCAATGCACTCTGTTACAGAAAGCAGGGATCTGAGTAAAAGCTAAAATATGCGAGGACGTGAAGCGTCTAAATCGCAGGGTGAGGCCGGCGCGCCAAGAAGACGGCGGCCGCGCACGCGGTCACATAGTGGGACGTGAGAGTGAGAGCGCGGGCTCAGGACGGCTTTATGGGGAGATGAAGAGCGATGCATGGCACGCGAACTCCGCAATGGCAACAGCGTTGGCATCAGCACTTACTTGGCTATCCGCGAGACGCCGCCGCGTCCAAGGCACAGGTGCCAACGTTTCGGCCGCCATTCATCAGGGCGTAGTAATGCGCGGAGATGGACTGCGCAAGGGTTTATATAGTTCCTCTCCTGTCTACCATTAGGTCGGAAGATCAGCCATTGTGAAGAGAGTGCAACGGCCAATCAGAGAGAGGGTGCCCCGGGCGGGGTGGAAGAAGGTGATCGGGCAGACTGACGTCCGGGCAGACAGGCGGGAAGACAGACGGCAGGGCAGACAGGCGGCCGGTCAGTCAGTTGGCCGGACAGTCAGACAGCCGAGCAGGCAGCCGGCCGGGCAGACAGACGGCCGGGAAGACAGACGGACGGGCGGGCAGACGGCCGGGGAGGCAGACGGATGGACAGACGGACGTCGGTAAAGCTAGCACCCACACTTTCTCAAAACTCAAAAATTCTTGGGCCATCATTTTGGGCTAATTTCAGCCCCCTTCCAAACATTTTGGGCTACCTCCCAACACCCCGAAATTACGATTTCAAATTTTAGTCGGTAAAGCTAGCACCCTCACTTTCTTAAAATTCAAATTTTTTTGCACCTTCAAAACAAGTGAATTTTGGGCTTCTGGGAGACACTTTTCAAAATTTCGAAACTCATCCCTAAATACAAAAACAAAATAACAAAACAACCCCTAATTCTCAAATTTCAAAAATTCTTCCGCCATACGTTTAGGCGACTTTTGGGCTCCTCAGTGACACCAAGAACATTATTTTTAGTACCCCACAACACCCCAAAGTTAAGGTTTTAAAAATAGAGGGAGTAAAGCTAGCACTCCCACTTCCTCAAAACTCAATTTTTTTGTACGGTCGAAACAAGTGAATTTTGGGCTTCTGGGAGACACTTTTCAAAGTTTCAAAACTCACTCCTAAATACAAACACAAAAAATCAAAAACATCTCTAATTCTTAAATTTCAAAATTTCTTCCGCCAAGGGTTTGGGATAATTTTGGGCTCTTCAGTGACTCCAAGAACATTATTTTTGGTATCCCACAACACCCCGAAATTAAGGTTTCAAAAATAGAGGTGGTAAAGCTAGCACCCCCACTTCCTCAAAACTCAAATTTTTTGTTCGGTCGAAACAAATGAATTTTGGGCTCCTGGGGGCCACTTTTCAAAATTTCAAAACACACCCATAAATACAAAAACAAAAAATAAAACCACCTCTAATTCCCAAATTTCAAAATTTCTCCCACCATTAGTTTGGGATATTTTTGGGCTCTTCAGTGACACCAAAAACATTATTTTTGGTACCCTACAATCTCCGAAATTAAGGTTATTTGAGTTTTGAGGAAGTGGGGGTGTTAGCTTTACCACCCCTTTTTTAAAACCTTATCTTTGGGGTGTTGTGGGGTACTAAAAATAATGTTCTTGGTGTCACTGAGGAGCCCAAAATTATCCCAAACCCTTGGCGGAAGAAATTTTGAAATTTGAGAATTAGGGGTGGTTTTGATTTTTACTTTCTCGCCTTACGAATACTTCGTAAGAAGACAAAGTTATGTAATCGTGCGACGGAAAACGGGGAATTTTCGCCAGAAAATCTCTTATAGCAGGGGTCTGGTGACAAAAAAGTGGATAAAACCTGTTGCTAAATTTAGAAAAAAAAACTCTATCTCGTGGTGCAGTCAAAATCCATGATTTGTTGCTTCCTCATACTTCAAAATCGATTGACGGCAAAACGTCCGTCTGTCCGTCTGTGGTCAACGCTAGCGCCTAAACCGTTCTGCCGATTTTCTTCAAAATTGATTTTCCCCAATGGTTTTTACTTGTCTCAAGGCCTTTTGAATTTGAAACCGATATCTTAGTATTTAAGGGTACTTTACATGAAGCCCATTTTGAGATTTTCTAAATTAAAAGAAAATGGCTCCAAATTTTTTAATTATATTTTGTTGTTGAATAGTGCGAAGAACGTTAAAGGGAATGACGTAGATATTATTTTCGTTGATAAGTCCAATTTTTTGAAAATTGCAAAAAGCTGTTTAAAAACTGCAAAATTGAAGATAGAGATTTTCGCCTCAGACAAAGTCTGTTGTACAAAATTAGCACTTCAAATAAGGTCATAAACCATTTTATAGAAAAACGAGTAGTTTTTGCGTAAATTGCAATACAAATTTACAAAAATAAATTTTCTCAAAAACCGCTCGAAATTTTTTCTTTCAATTTTCTGCACATGTGTAATAAGGGACGGTAAATATATAAATAAACTAGTGGTGCTATAGAATGGCTCGTACTTTCTCGCAGTAGTTATTTTCCAAATGCCGATCATCAGATAAATTATGTGGAGTAAGCCGTTCACCGCTGCCTCTCTTGGTCATGTTTTTTGAAAGACATTTTTTCGCATGTTGACAATTACCGGCTTCTTAATAAGAGAACTGATACAAGATCGTTATGATTGCAATATTAGCAGATGATCCCAAGTCGTTCTCGTAGCGCAGTTGGTTAATGCACCTTCGGGTTGAGATCTTCAATAGGGAAGGTACCGAATTCGATCCCCCGAGGGGTATTTTAATTTGATGAATGTGATGTTGCAGGAAAAAAACATTGAAGAGTGTAGATACTTTATTGAACATCATTTGAAGTACTTCTACTCACGAATAGAATCAATGCAGATTAATAGACAGGACTTGTTTCTTTTTGTATTTAGGGGTGGGTTTGGACATTTTGAAAAGTGTCCCCCAGAAGCCCAAAATTCACTTGTTTTGACCGTGCAAAAAAATTGAATTTTAAGAAAGTGGGGATGCTAGCTTTACCGGCCAAAATTTGAAATCGTAATTTCGGGGTGTTGGGAGGTAGCCCAAAATTTTTGGAAGGGGGCTGAAATTAACCAAAAATTAGTCCAAAATTATGGCGCAAGAATTTTTGAGTATTGAGAAAGTGAGGGTGCTAGCTTTACCGACGTGACAGACGGACGTATAGACGGATATCCGTCCATTTTGAAAAAAACATTTACTTTCCCATATACATTGGTATATACGGAATAATATACTAGTGTAGGGAAAGTCATGTAATGCTACACGAATAAACGGCAGGTTTTTGGCAGAAAAAAAATCATTGCCGGCCCTGATAACGAAAAAATGGATAAATCCAGTTGATAAATTAAAAAAAATCCCCTAACACGTGGTGTAGCCAGAAACCATGTTTTGTGGGTCCTTGATTCCGAAAAAACCAATTGAAAGGAAAACGTCCGTCTTTACGGTGTATTGAACAACACTAACGCTAAAACCATGCATCATTTTTTTCCAAATGGACGAAAGTTCTCTTCATTCGGCTTGAGTCGAAGCTTTGCAATTTTGGAAAACATACATTACTTTTTTGGGGGAATTTTAAATACCCCCCGGACATTTTCAAAATTTTCTCAAAAGCTGCTTTAATTTTTTTCTTTACGTTTCTTCTTAGAGTTGAGTAAAATGCACTTATTAATGTGCGGTAGGTCCTTAATTCAAGGTTAACTCTGAATTTTTGAAAATTGCAAGATATTGAATTTTTTTTGGTCTCTTCCTACAACTACAACATTAATGATAGAGATTTTTCCTTCATATAAAATTTGTTATCCATAGCGAGTTCTTTCATAATGTAATGAATATTTATAGCGAGTTCTTTCATAATGTAATAAATGTAATGAACAGTTTTTGTTGAAAATTTTAATAGTTTTTCTGCGTGCAATATGTGCTATTTAAAAAATCAGAAACAAGATTTTCTCAAAAACGGCTCCAAAATTTTTCCTTATACTTTTGGTAAGGATAGTGCTCAATTTACTCTATGAGGTGATATAAACATCAGTTTGCTCGATTCTTTTGTTTTTTAATTACAAAAATGTAAATTTATTGACTTGTTAATATTTATATCAACGGCAATTTGTTCACAGTTTTATATTTATTAGTTCATGTGTATTAAATAATATTACATTAAGTGTCTGGAAAACTACGCCGTTTTCTGTGAAAACTAACTCAAATTCCCGCTTTTTCAGAATAGCTACACGCCATTTTTTTATCAATGGCTTTAATTTTTTTCATTGAAGTTTTCGCAGGGATAGTGCTTTTTGCACTCTTTAAGATGACGTAGAATTAATTCTGCTGTATTCTCTTGTTTTTTCAAAAATTACGCAAATGTAATTTTCGAAAGATCTTTCACACTGTTAACATCCATATTTCTCGCAATTTGTAAAAACTATTGTATTTGTGATTTATAGTGCTTTAAATGACTTCTAATGAAGTTTCTCGAAACGCGATAATTTTCTGTGACAGAGAGTGCCAAATTTCCAATTTACAGTTTTGCTTGAACGCCATTTTCTTAAAAACGGCTCCAAATTTTTTAAAGAAAATTGCCATTCAGGACGACGTTTTAGTGTTCTTTAATATTCTTAAAATATTATTTCTCTTCTACTAGCAAAAAATTAAGTAAATGTCAAAAAATGTACTAATGTACATTTTTTTGGCGATAGATGGCAGCTGGCAAGTTTGTGTGACAAGTCCGAATAGCTAGCCGAGTTCAAAAGAAATAGAAAACTAATATGGGAAAATCTTTGCCATTCTGTAGCACCACTAGTTCAATATCATGGGCTCGTATATTTCCGTTGAAATCTTGAAATCGATTTCCCAAATCATTACATAATTTTCTCTATACATCGCATATTATTCCGTGTATATCTACGTATATTAGTAACTGGTGGTGACACAGAATGAGATCAGATTCTCGTATATTTCTATTTTCTTTGGCCTGGGGTAGCTATTCAGACTTGCCACATACTCTAGCCATTTCAGGAGTAACGCAACTATATTTTGCGTTCGTAATTTTTTAATAATTTGTAGTAAATATTTTGTAATAAGTCAAGCTGTCGCTTTCCTTACTTCAAAGTGCTTGAAGTAAAGAATTAAAATTGTTGTTCTCAAAATCTGTTCCAAACTTTTCTTTTAATATTGCCCTTGTCAAAGTACACTTAAAAACCCGTTCATGTTTCAATAGTGCAGGTTTCATGTTCGATGAAATACCTGATTTTGCAAAAATTAAAAAAATTAAGAACTTTCGTCGTCTTCCTACAACTACAATTATGAACATACAATTGTTTTCCTTTACGAAATGTGTTTATTAGAAACATATCTTCAAATGAGGTCATGATACAGTTTTCGAAAATATGCATATTTGTGGAGTAACGGGCGTCAAAATTTGTCGCCCGCTCCATTAAGAGAGCTTTAATCAAAGAGAATTTTCAACTCAAGAGAAGTTTGAAACAGTTGCTAAAAAATGTTTGGTAACCTATTTTAAGATTCTCAAATATGGAGAATAAATAACGAAAAAGCATTATTTTAAATACATAAATTTGTATAAAATGTAAAACAACAAGTTGTTTTAACTGAAATATAAAGATAGTTATTCTTTGTTTTTAGGACGATTATAAAGCAAATAGGATTCGAGAAGATTAATATATGGAAGAAAAATTGTTATAATATATAATTATTAATATATAACTAGCGGGTACAATATATATCTCTAGCATGTTAAACCCACCCTTTCCTTATCCATTTGTCTATCCTTTCCATTAAGAAAGAAAGTCGTTAATGAAACGTGTTTATTTATTTAAAAATATATAAAAATAACTTCTAATGTATCTACTGAATATAAAAAAAATAACAATGCAATTGACGTTGAAAACCAATTTTCAATAGAGGTTTATTCAGTACTAAGGAAACCCGGCACACGTTTTCTGCCTTTCATCTCCCTCTTTCCCTTCCCATCTCCATTTCTCACTGTCTCTTCCTCTCTCGCTCCCTCCCACCCTCCCTCGCTCCCACACCCTGTCCCTGTCTGTCTGTGTGTGCCTCTGCCTCTGCAGCTGTCTGTCCTCATTCACATTTACTTGCAGATTCTGCACGTCTCTGAGCAGGTGGAGTAATATCGGGAAGCGCAGTACCAGCAAAAATGCAATAGAATGTTCAAGATGTTCAGTTTCATTCTGTAGATTACGATGAGAAAAACGTTTCTTTGAGGCCTCAGGCCTCAAAGTTTAGTTTTTAAGACCCCAGAACGCCTCGCTTAAGAGTTATTTAACGATACAGGTTCAAAATGCTGCCGAGTGTGTTGCAGTTTGCATTTGACATGAATATGTAGTGGATGTGTAGTGAATATGTAGCTCAATATAGTGGAGTTACAGCAGAATTAACAACAGAATTATTAATATATATATATTGTGACGTACCGACTGCTCGGGGTCAATCGTGACTTACCCGTGAAGTGGCACGGTACAATAAATTTGTTTGTTTCAGGCAGGGCTCGGGATCTTTTTCGCGAATGTGGACCCTGGGATGTTCGGGGTACAATAAATACATACAGTTTATTATACAACGACAGTTTGATGTTTATTCATCTAATATCACTATTACACTTTCGAACACTGATCCCCTATGCAATGATAACGATGTTTTGGTACCAAAACTTAATACCTTCAATGCTAGCATCATACCCGTTACCACCTGGGTCACGTCGCTTCGTTGGGGCCCGGCGCCGATGGTGGCGGAGGCTTCGGCTCCCGTCGCGTGGTCCCGGAGCCGTTCGGCCCCCAGCCGGAGATGAGTAGGCAAGTGTTCGCCCCTCACGCTGCTCCACGCGTATATTCTACACTAGTGCATCTAATTAACTTATGCTTGTCCAGACAGTCTGAACTCCAGATTTGGGTTGTAACTGATTATGCTAAACACTTTACACTATATTACTCTCTGAATCACCGGTGAAATATCGGTAACCTATACCCACGTGTTCTTGTTCTCCTCACGCGTCATCATACACTTTCATTATGGAAAGTTCCTATACAATGAAAACCCGTCAGACACTGCTTGATCGGTCTCACAAATGATCACTGGTTCAGTCACTGTCTTGTGCACTACACATTCTATCTTTCCCCAAAACCTACGTTCGCGATGCATGTGCTCACGCTACAGGCGGGTTTCACACTCTTCGGTTTACCATACACTCTATCCATTGACTTCTCAATGCTGTTCGGTCTGCATAACACTTCTTTAACGGTCCGAAATGTAATACTATGCAAGTCTATTAAGTTATTCAGCACTTAGGGGTACTTTTCCCCAAATAACTCGCACCGCTCGCGCACCACCTCCGTCCGCTAGCGTGGCTTCCGCTCGTCTCCCCTTCTCAACCGACTTCTCGCTGTCCTCCCCTCGTGTCTCACGCTCCACGTGACGCCCCCCTTCCCCTCCGTGTTGCCATGCTGCCTAGTTATGCTCGCGCCGTTTGTATGTTCTCTGGTTGTTTAAGTTGAAATGTATCGCGTTTCTATTTAGAGGCGCGGTGCGTTTCAATATATATATATATATATATATATATATATATATTTAATAGGTAATTACAACAAATTTGTACAAAATTTCAGTTCTTTTAGCAATGTGGCTAGGCTGAAGGCCTTTAAGCCATTACAACACCTACATCCTACAGCATTCTAACCTTTCGAATTCTGGCATTCACCCCTAATGGTCTCGTCATCGCATCGAAGCCGCGGAAAGGAGACGATAAGGTACGGCTGAGGAAAAAACCCCTGAAGGGGGAAAAACCTGCCGTCAGAAGACGAGTACATGCTAAACTACTAGATTTTTTTTCTAAACTATTTATTTATTTCCTGGCGTGGGCATCTTCTCCATCCAGTCTTTGGCCTCCACGGCTTCTGAAATCAAACACCGCCACAGAAGATCGCCCGCACCACCGCCTCTTCGAACAATTTTCTACTAATTAACTTAATTATCGCATACTGACTAATTTAATTATTACTAACTTACTACTTATTATTAATGATTAGCATTACTGATTACCTTTCTAGTTAACTTAATTATCTCTTGCTTATTGAATTAATTATTTCATCTCCGGTCTAGGCTCCGCTCGTACTACTAACCAGTGCTGTTTTCCCATTCCCTGATTACCGTTTCCCTGACAGTTCGAAACTTTCCTAAAAATGTTCCTAATTCTTTCATGAAGTGAGATCTATTATCAGCTAATATGTTTTGAGCGAGCGTTATGTTTCTGAATTGGAAGCAATAGTTCCCCATTCCCATCCATTTTCCTCTCCAAGTTTCTGTAGCGCAGCAATTTAACAGGATGTGGATCCAATCTTCTCTATCACCGCAAAGTACACAGAATCCATTGTCGTTCGAATCCTTCATTCTACGTTGCATCCACCCTCCTACCCTAAACCAAGCGTATCTCCCTCTTGCATCCCTTTTTAGTGTGTGTACGTAACTTTCGCATCCCATACAGGACTCGTGTGAGTTTGTACCACTAACGAACATTTTTCTGCCGATGCTGCCAAAATATCTTGCCTTTTAATATCCGAAAGTCGATCTGAAATTAACTGTTCTATCTCCCGTGTTCCCCTATTCTCAATCATTTCAGGAGAAACGTCTCCCAAACCTGCGCGTTCTAGTACCCGTTTCACTTTGTACGCCCAATAGCGCTGATCGTTTTCCTGTAGTTGCGCTCTAAAGCACCTGCGAATAAGCGTGTCAGACTCTTCACTTGCTAATCTAATCCAAAACTTAATGGCTTTCATTTTTAAATCTTTCCAAATTCCTACACTACCTACTTCTCTTAAGACGCCGGCATTAGCTGCGAATCTAGAGACTCCGAGAATTAGTTTATAATAATCTGTTTCGATGCTTTCTAATCTGTTTATTCTGTCCACTCCCCAGATTTCCGCCCCGTAATTCATTGCTGGAAGCACTAGCGATTTAAACATTGTGTCGCACACCTTTAAAGGCAATTCCGGTACTCTACGCATTACGCAATCGATTTCTTTGAGAGCAATTCTTCCTTTACTATGAGCCGCAACTATGTGTTTATTCCATCCCCCGTTCATAGAGAATTTTGCACTAAGATAAGTAAAAGTTTTAACACGGTCGAGTTCCTCCTGTGCGTAATACCATTTCTCTTTGTTACCCCAAATAAACCCATTCTTGAAGAAAACAATTTTCGTTTTTTGAATATTTACTTTTAGTCCCCATTCGACACTATATCTTTCTAGGGTGTTTAAACTCGACTGTAATCCCTCAATCGTTTCTGAGCATAGAACTAAATCGTCCGCATAAAGTAATCCGGGAATTTTATATATATATATATATATATATATATATATATATATATATATATATATATATATACCGGATCTTTAGCCTAACTCGCAACCCATATCTGAGGGCAGAACCTCTTGCTTTGGCAATTTGGCAACACGTGAAATACCTTTGGTTTCCCTTTCACTTTTAGCGACCCACTCCCCATCGCAGATTTCGGGGTAGGCGAACGGGGCTATTTTAATTGAAAGATAGAGCAAGCACTTATTCTGTGCCTAGGCAGTCATTCATTCACGTTTCATTCCTAATCGTAGGAATTCATGTTTAGGAACGCTTCGAAAATGTTAACGAAGGATCAACGTGTATTTTTGGTGAAAGTTTACTTCGGCACGTAATCTACCTTAGTCAGGAAATGTTTCAATAAAAATTTCCGGAAATGCCAGTTCTCAACAAAAGAAGGAAAGGAGGGGAAATTATTAGCAATCAAGAAATTTTGGGGTGGATTTATTAAGGGAGGTTTATTTTATTAATATTTATTAAATTTATTAAGATTTCCCTATTTGTTTAATTTCCAGCTTGCTAATTACCTTTGTAGTTGATGCGACATAAAACAAAATAAATAAATAAAAATAAAAGAAAATAATTTCTTTGTTCATTAAATAATAATTATTGTTGCGTTGCTGTTAATAAATCGATAAATCAGTCACAACTACCCTCCCCATCTTCAGTGTTACTGTTCGATTTCTTAAGCATACTGGACAGAATCGCGTGAAGAGTGGTTTTGTTTACTGGTTCATGCTTCAGCCCATGTCATATCTGCGCAGCGCGAAAAGATTCTGATGTGTGAGCCGGGTACCTGCCCACCGAATCCCTTGAATGGGAAAACACAGAGGAAAGTTGCTGAAGATTGTGACGCGCAGCTCACTTCCTCTGCTGTCTCGACGTGCCAGCCTCGGCAGGGTTGAAAGGTGGCAAAGACACGCGGTTGCCAAATTGCCAAACAAGAAGAACAGGCGCTATGAGTCATGGGTTGCGAGATACGCTAAAGACTCTCTCTCTTTCTCTCTCTCTTTCTCAATATATATATATATATATATATATATATATATATATATATATATATACGAGGGGCATTCAATAATTAAAGAGACAAATTGGTCTGGAGAAATAAACGTTTATTTTTACAAATCTGGACTTTTCCTACTTTTTTTAAAATAATTCCCACAAACATTAATGCACTTGTCCCAATGTCTTACCAGCCCTTTTATAACGGTTACAAAGAACTTTTTATCTTGGTGTTTGAACCAATTTCCCACAAATTTTTGACATCTTCGTAATCCTGGAACTTTTTCCCACGTAATGCCTCCTTCAGTGGACAAAACAAATGGAAATTGTATGAAGCTAAATGGGGGCTATAAGTAAGATAAGGCAGTACTTCCCAACCCATTTTGTGGATGGTTTCACGGCTTTGTTGAACAGTGTTAGAACGTGCGTTGTTTTGCTGAAAAATTACAACTCTCCTTGATATTCACGACGTTTCTGTCTTATTGCCGGCTTCACCTTATTCAAAAGCATATTTGAGCAGTATTAGATATTTATTAAACGCTTTTCTTTGAGATAATCATAAAAAATCGCACCTTCAGCGTCCCCAAACACAGTCAACATTACTTTTCCTGCTGATGCGGTCAGAACGGTGTTTGTCAGTCACTGAGACTTGACCACTCTTGAACTGTTATACTCTCTTGTAAAAATTCTAGCGGTTCTTACAAATTTCACCATATACTTTAGTCTCTCTAGAGCATACATTAGCTCTTTTTTCACCTTCAGCAGTTACAAAAAGAATCACAGAACGTTCTTCAACGAATGTGGAAATTCAAGTGGACTCGCCATCATTCAACTTAATTTTGAGGTTAAGAACACAACAATTCTGATTCTCCAGATGGTCAGAGCTCATCCTCCTGATACCAACATACGGTCCGAAAATTACCAAACTTGTCCTATCCACTGTTTTTTCTACAGACCAATTTGTCTCTTTAATTATTGAATGGCCTACGTATATATATATATATAACTAGCTGACCCGGCAAACGTATATATATATATGTATATATAACTAGCTGACCCGGCAAACGTTGTTTTGCCATATAAATTATTCCTAGGATTATTTTAGTAGAAGAAAAACTAATTGTCAGTGTTTGACGATGTGGTATATATGAGTTGAAGAGGCATAGAGCGCTGTGAACGATGATGGAATATAAAAATTACATAATACCTAACATTTTTAATTTATTGTAATTTATTTTTTGAAATGATATACATTGCTAATTATAATAATTTTACTTAAAAAACATATCATTCCCTCAACGTAATAGAGTGTACAATATTTTTTATTATCCTATCTTTAGCTAACACAAATAAACTGGATGGTTTGCCCTCTCGAGAATTGAGCGTGTGAAAAACATGGTTCACTAAAAAAGAAGCCACAAACAGACATCGTTTGGTCTTGAGACTTATTGATAGTCATCGCAAATACCAATCTTAACGCAAATTGAAGACGTTTAAACTGAATTGGCACATCTGTGGGTATAATAGGGATCCTTGGCAGTAATATATTATCACCTCAAAATTTGCCATTTAAAATGATGACTTCGACGTTTTTCATTGCAGCCCTGGAAATTAATCATAAATTATTTAAAAATTACACCGAAATAGAAAAATGATAATTGTAAAATTACGATTAACGCCCAAACAATAAAAATAATGGCCGAGAATTGTAGTGAGTGAGAAACGGCTTATTGAATGAGAGATCTCATCCCTACTCCGTGCTGCTTATTGGGTCAGAAGGAATGTTGCCAGATGTGAAACTTCCGATTGCAAAGTTTTTAAGTTCGAAAATGCGGATTTCTTCTAATGAATGCAGATTTACTAATATAATTTAAAAATAGGGGAAATATCAATAATTCATATATCGACTTAGAATTCCATTTTATTAATTAAATAAATGCAATATTGTCTCACTATATTTGTTCTATGTTTGTTCTCACTATATTGTCTTGTTGTTTGTTCTCGATTCACCCAAGAAGTTAAAAATATAAAATATCAGTATTTTTGTTATAAATGTACTTTCAATTTATTTTTAATCTCAGTTTAATAATAAGCCGAGTAACGTAATTTCAACATTTTTAATTTCAATATCCCGCGAAGTGCATCATTTCTCCGGCTTGAATAAACGCAGTAAGAATCTGAACGACGATCTGTATTCTTATTTGGCGTATTCGAATACGACTAACCAACATGTTGACAACTCTTTGTCCGCTGAATTTCTAACAGTAAGACAATAAAGGACGGAGTTCACGACAACACCTTGGTGCTTGGTCATCAATTTTCGAATACGGCAATTGGATAAAGCCCTAATGATCGGTAGATGATTGGTGTTTTATTGCTTTCTACTTTAATCGAATAGAGAGAGACAGCATTTTGAACATTCAAACTTTGTCAACCATAGTTAGCGAGACATCTAACAATCGTTGTAATAACTGAGGAAATGAAAAAATGGATTTTAATCCACTATCATGGAAATGCAGATATTTTTGACATCTTCATCACTGAATGCGGATTAGGTGTTAATAATGTGGTATAAAATCCGGAAATGCGGTACATCTGCCAACACTGGTCCGAAATGACGCCGGTAGACGCCTTGCGGGGATACTGATCAAGTGATAATTACATCATTATATCATGTAAATCAATCAGGATTTTCTTTATCTATTATTGCACTAAATGGCAGTAAAAACGAAAATCTATATATTAAAAGAGGGCAGGAGCAAATAATTAACGATAATAAATAAATCTTCTCTAAAGAACAATCATTTAAAAAATTGTTATAAAATGCATGTACACATTTTTAACTGTTCAACAACGAATCTGTTCCCCATTTTGTACATTCGAGAATTTAATATCAACTTCCGAAGGCTAACTAAACATTAATTAACCAAGGTTAATTAAACAATTCGCAGCAACAAACATCACAAATTATTAAAACAAAGTTCCTAGTCATATCTATCTATAGTCAAATAGTAATTGCTGTGCTTTTTTCCTGCTAATTATAGTGTTAATGATACATTAGTCTCTAATATGCTTAAGACTCCTCAAACCTAATGCAACAATGTATCGCGGAGACAAACATGTTTCTAGTTGAGCCCGGCAGACGTTGTTCTGCCCCTATATCTCTCTTTCTCCTTCCCTCTCTTCCCCCGTCTCTCTATCCCCGTCTCTCTTCCCCGTCTCTCTTTCCCCGTCTCTCTTTCCCCGTCTCTCTTTCTCCGTCTCTCTCTTTCTCCGTCTCTCTCTTTCTCCGTCTCTCTCTTTCTCCGTCTCTCTCTTTCTCCGTCTCTCTCTTTTTCTCCGTCTCTCTCCCTTTTTCTCCGTCTCTCTTTCTCCGTTTCTCTCTTTTTCTCCGTCTCTCTTTTCCTCCGTCTCTCTCTTTTTCTCCGTCTCTTTCTTTTTCTCCGTCTCTCTCTGTTCCTCCGTCTCTCTCTCTTTTACTCCGTCTCTCTCTTTCTCCGTCTCTATCTTTCTCCGTCTCTCTCTCTCTCTGTGTTATTCACATGTAATAGCAGATTCTGCACATCCCGGAGCAGGTGTATAATATGAAGAAACACCGTGTAGCGGGAGAAATACCGCAGTGTGAAATACCTACCGTGTGTAGCGGGTTGCCTAAAACGTTTAGCGCGAAAAATTAAAAAAAAATTGGGTGAACCACCCTTATCACTGAGGGGTATAAAAATAGATAAAAACCTATTCCCAGACTTACTGAATGTACATATAAAATTTCATCAAAATTTGTCAAGCCGTTTCGGAGGAGTATTGTAACTACAACTGTGACACGAGAATTTTATATATAAGATAGGGAGATGAAACAATTAATACTTCTTTAAAAATAACATTTGAAATAATTAATCAATCTTCCTTGAGAGTTAGCTTTTCGCTTTCCTTGATAGTATTAAAACATTAGAAAAGGGTTTTACACTTGCGAAAGCCAAGTAAAGTGCGAAAATACCGGATCGGGCAAGTACAACCCTACTCTCTGTAATATTATTTAAGTTTCCTTGATTTGTTATGAGGAATAGAAGGGGTTTTGGTGAGGCAGGGCGCCAGCTTGCTGGCGCGCAAAAATTGAAAAATTATCTGTATACTAAAAAGTACTGGATTATTTTCTGCGTTCTTACGTACCTCAAGAAAAGAAATTCCGAGCCAAAAAATAATCAAACTAATATTTTCATCTTTGAGTACTAAATACCATTTGTTACCGTTAGAAACAGTTTAGTAGGCTTAGACTTCACTTCGGTACATGGGAATGTTGCTCAAACGATGTTTGCTTATTGAATATTTTAACGGACCGATACCTTGAGTTTAATATCAAACAGTGTTTTATTTACATAAAGAGGTTGCAGCTGGGCGTTGACATACATACTTCCAGATACCACCACCATTTAAATCGTATTTTTGGACTGCGATCGTTGGCAGTTGTCCAGTGGCATGTGCCATTCCTTCTATAATTTTAAATTTAGTTGCTTTTTTAAATTAATTCATATTATTGTAGGCTAGAGCGTTTTGATTTTTGTTTTTCATATATTTCATGCTATTTTACTTTAGCCAATTAAAAAGTTTATTTGTGTTGTGCCAGCGCACAAGTTTTCCCCTACTACCTTCGCGTTTCCTTGCGAGAACTCGCATGTTAGACCCCGCACTCATCCCTATCCTTCTATTTCCATTCTAAGAAGGAAATTTGGAAACGAAACGTGTATATTTGAACTGTGTAAGGTAACGTGCAATGTACTAACACAATATCAAATAAAAATAAACTAGGGGTGCTTCCAAAGCACATACTTTCCGCATTCTCCCTAAATGCAATTCCACAGATTTAACTTACTAACATTCATGTCACTACGACACACAAGCGCCCATGGGCAGAACTCGCGCAAAGTCATAAACACGTAAATGTCCGATTGTCCGTGTAAAATATAACAACAAATAATTTGGGACAAAGTACATAAAAATTCCATCGTAGATAATTTTTTTTCTTTCCCATTCATATTCAAGACATCAAATTCAACACGGAGTGCTACCAAAGAACATATATCTTTGAATTATTTAATACATCCGCATACAACTACATAACCTACGCCTGCACATACACCTACATAAAACAGCAAAAGTGTTTTCAACCAGCAAGTTATTTTTCTATTCCGACACCCGAATACAGTTCCCCAGAGCTAACGGGCTGGCGCTGATACCACTATCCCACACAAGCGAAGGGCGCTTGAAAGATCGTTTCCCGGCGCACGGTTACATCACATTCTCTTCTTACACAGTATCCGTAAGGCGAGAAAATAACAAATAATTTCGGAACCATTAGGGATATGTAAGTTGACCGCATGGGTTCTGGTTCAATTGTATTTAAAATTTAATGTTGAAATGCTCATAATTTTACTTAAATTGGTTTATACTGATGCACACAAGATAACGATTGATTTAATATGACGTACGTTTCAGAAATCGAGTAACAGAGTTGAAAAAATGTTTGAAAGGTACAATTTGGGAAAACACAGACAAGTCCTGTATATTTATCTGCATTGATTCTATTCGTTACTAGAAGTACTTCAAATGATTTTCAATAGTTTCTACACTGTTCAATAGTTTTTTCTGCAACAACACATACTTCAAATTAAAATTCTTGTTAAGAATTCAAACCCGGGATCTTCCGAAGTGAAGCTCTCAGTGCCAACACAACTTAAAAACCTTGGCCATTGGAGCGCTCAGAGGTGTGAGAACGGCCATTGGAGTGCTCAGAGAGTGTCAAAACGTAATTGTATCAGCTCTATCAATTGTATAAGCTCATCCGCCGGTAATTGTCAACATGCGAAAAACAAGTCTTTTCGGCGACAAAGAAAGGCAGCGGTGAAGGACTTACTCCAAAACCTATTTCGGACGACCGACATTAGAAAAATAAATACTGCGATCTGTGCCATCCTAGAGCACCACTAGTTTATTTATTTATTTACCGTCCTTTATTACACATGTGGAGAAAATTTAAAGACAACATTTGGAGCGGTTTCTGAGAAAAAAAATATTTTGTAAATTTGAAGCAAAAATTACGCAAAATTGACTCGTGAAAATTCTATATAACCGTTTTTAAAGATCTAATTTTGAACAACAGACTTTGTCTGAGGTAAAAGTCTATATCTACAATTTTTTTAATTTTAAAAATATTTTTTTTCAATTTTAAAAACCAAGTATTTCCCGGAGGTAGAACAAAGACATGTTTTATCGTCCATCGTTACGTTAGTGAAGAAAATTCAAAGAAAACATTTTGAGTGTTTTTTGTGATTTTTTTGTAAACTTGAAACGCAATTTATTAAAAAACCATTCGTTTTTTTTTCAAAAAAAATTGTACAGTACCTTATTTAAAGTGCAAATTTTGTACAACCGACTTTGCCTGAGGCAAAAATCACTATATTCAATTTCGCAGTTGAAATTGTTTTTAGAATTTTCGAAAAATTGGGGATATCAACGAAAATGATACCCATGTCATTCCTTTAAAAACGTCCTTCGCACAATTCAACAACAAAATTAAATCAAAACTAGTGATGCTACAGAATGGAACAGACTTCCCCGTATTATTTTTCTATTTCCTTCGATCTTGTCTAGCTTTTCCGAATTGCCACACACGTGCCAGCTGTCATCTATCGCCGCCCCAAGTACATTTTTTGACATTTTATTAATTTTTTAGTTTTAAAGTATTAAAGAACAGCAAAACCTCGTCCTAAATGGCAATTTTCTTTGAAAAAGTTGAAGCCGTTTTTAAAACAATGACATTTAAGCGCTACTAAAAATGCGAAATTTGAAGCTCTTTTTCATTGAAAATGTTTGAGTTTTCGAAAAACTTCATTTGAAGGCTTTTGAAACACTTGCACTCACAAATACAGTAGTGTTTGCAAAATGCTGATGATGGGAATATTAACGATGTGTGAGATTTTTCAAAAAAATTACATTTGTGTAATTTTTGCAAAAACAAAAAATAACCCAAATGGAACGTTACGTCATATTAAAGAGTGAAATTACCACTATCTGTTCCAAAGTTTGAAGAAACAATTCGCAGCCATTTATGAGAAAATGGCGTTTAAACGTTTCTGAAAATGCGGAATATTGAGCTAGTTTTCACAGAAAACGGTTGAAATCTCGAGAAACTTTACATGACAGTATTTAAAGTATATACCCGCAAATATAATAATATGAACAAATCATCACTAATATAAATATTACTGTGGGAGACAAGTAAAAGAAATACATTTCTGAATAAAGAAAAGAATGGAGCAGTGTAGCATTTATCTCATCTCAGATAGTAGATTAGGCACTTTCCTTATCAAATGTTTAAAGAAAAAAATTTAAAGCCGTTTTTGAGAAAATCTTGTTTATGAAATTTTTTTAAAATTGTATACATTACACGCATGATGCGCGAAAACCACTGAAATTTTTTAAAAAATGCACATGACCATCATTAAAGGACTCACTATTGAGATCAAATTTTATTTGAAGCACAAACCTCTATCTTTAATTTTGTAGTTGTTGAAGAGGCCGAAAAAATTCAAATTTTTTCAACATTCGAAAATCCAGAGCCCCTCCACCTCTCCAATTAGGACCTCTCCACCTTTATAAGTGTATTTTACTTTATTCTTACAAGAAATATAAAGAAACTAGTGGTGCTTCCAACGCATATACTTTCTCGCACTGCTTCTATACGGTCCTAAATGCTACTCCACTACTTAATAACCAGCAAAAGTGTTTTCTACCAGCAAACTGTTTCCGTTCTGAGACCCGAAATCCGATCCACAAAGTTAACGAACTACGCCAAACTAGCATCGTATGGATCGAACAGAGCCCTTAAAAGAATCGAAACGAGCTATGAAATGGTAAATGCATGATACACAAACACTTGATACAATGGTAAATTACGATTTACAACTCCAAGAAGAGATGTGAAAAATTGTTAAAAAGTTGAAAATTGAAAAATTACTTTCAGACACTTTCAGTTCATTTATCGTAATTATCAATATTTGTGATTCGAATGGCTTCACTTCGTTTTTAATCATGTTTCTGGAATTCTCAATTATTTCCTGTAACAGAATTTTGATAAATAATATTCTCCGATCAGAACTCGAACCATCGAAACTTTCCTCGGAATCGCTGGGCCGATGCAGCCAATTAACGAGCTACCTTCCCTCTTCATGGCTCTAACACATATAATAGTAATAGTGGTTATGGTTTCATCTCTAGCATTAAGACGCCGAAAAATCCAGAGAAAATGTCCTTTGGGCGCCCAAAGAAGGTATCTCGGATCTTGGCTAGCTTCTCAGAATTGCCACACACATTTGAGGTAAACATCTCTATCTTCAATTTTGCAGTTTTTAAATAGTTTTTTGCAAGTTTTGAAAAATTGGGGATATCAACGAAAATGATACCTTCATCATTACCTTAAACGTCCTTTGCACTATTCAACAAAAAAAATTGGAGCCATTTTCTTTTAACGTTGAAAATCACTGACAGGCTTCACGTCACCCCCAAATATTAAAATATCGGTTTCAAATTCTAGTCGCCTTGAAATGAGTAAAAATGGTCGGGGAATATTAGTTTTGAAGAAAATCGGCTGAACGGTTTAGGCGCTAGCGTTGACTACAGACGGACAGACGGAAAGACGGACGTTTTGCCGTCAATCTATTTTGCAGTATCAAGAAGCAACAAAACAGGAATTTTGACACCATGAGATAGAGATTTTCTTCTAAATTTAACATGTTTTATCCACTTTTTCGTTACCAGACCCCAGCTATTAGTTATTCTGGCGAAAATTTGCCGTTTTCTGGCACACGATTACATAACTTTCTCTTCTTACGCAGTAAGACGACAAAGCATAAATGATGACTGATATGTGTTAATACGGAGAGAAATTGTATAAATAGTATTACATAACTATTACTAATGGCAAAAAAGTACGCACACCAGTAGTTATTCTACTCTATTAATTCTCAAGGAATTGATCCATTTTCTTTTAAACACTCCGCAAACTTTAATTGAAATTATTCTTTGGGTCTGGGTTACCTATTCGGAATTGCCACATACTCGTGCAAGTTGTCATATGGCCGACGAAACTACATTTTTTACATTTTCTTAATTTTTCGGTTTCCTAACTGTAGAACGGAAATATTAGTTTTAGAATATTAAAGAACAGTAAAACCTCGTCTTAATTGGGAATTTTATTTAAAAAACTTACCAATGAGAAATGCTGCCTCGCAGCCATTATTTAAGGGGGTAGATATTGGTTAGCACGACGACATCCCCATGACGTATTCTGGTCCTCTCAACCTGAGACGTGTTTTTTCTCATCATGACACAGCAACATATTCAGCGGCATTGCAAGGAAAATGCACCCTTTAATCTTGCCTCATCGGGAGTAGAACCTTGGTTCGGGACATGGAAAGCGAGCATGCTGACAATGAGCAAAACCGCCAGGACAGGCAGCATAGGGAGTAAAATAAAAGTATTTGCAAAAAATTACAGTACACATTTTGTTCAATTTTTCTTTCACGTAAAGGATTAGAAATAATGCTAATATTATCCAAACCCATGTAATAGAACGGCCTATGGTGAATAACTGCCTTTATTTCGACACAGTCCATATACATACCTGCCTTTATTTCGACCATATACAGTCGTCATTTCTATATTTCTGTTCAATCTCGCGAACAATCACGAGGAAACTCGCCAGCAGGGAGCTGCCTCGAATTGTCTTTCCCCCGCGCGGCCAACATTCTTCGGCTGCCCCACCTTCAAAGCTTCTCACGCCACTAGCACGCCTATACAAAAATATAAGAAATGAAACACAGATGTTCAGGAAACAAAACAATTCTCGTCAAGCCCTCTTTGCCGCAAGCGCCGAAGCGCCGCGCACCGCGTATTGTACTGTAAGCCGGGGAAGTGGCGACAGGTCATTATCCACCGCCGGCGCGCGAGGCGCGCGGTCCTCAAGCCATTAGCCGTTTACCTGACCTTTTCTCAGCCTTCGGCGGCCAGACGTGTTTACAAACATTCATAAATATCGCTACGTGCCACCCGCCCCAATACTGGCGTTAGTATTGCCGACCACGAACGCATCTGCAAGGCATCCGCGCCCGCGCCCGCCTTTCCGCCCCTCTGCCGGTTCCGCGGTTCCCGTGAGAAAATACCAAACCTTGCTAATGAGATGCAGCCATCGCAGGCTGCAGGCCAGCGCCGCGCCAAAGTCACGTGACACACTTCAGAAAACAACAACAACAAATAGCGAGCATCTCTCGCGGCACACTGCGTCTCACTGCACATCATGGGCTAGCTGCAAATGTCACGAGACTCCTCCCCCTCTGCCGACGGCAACATACGTTCAAATAAATACGGCAACTTTGCTCCCACGCGGCACTTCTATGTCATTTCTACTATGTAAAACTACGCAGTCACTCTTCAGTCAAACACTGCTACTAAGTCATTCTTTGCTACTACTGCTACGCACCACTCTTCAGTCAATCCCACTGCTGCTAAAATTACTACTCTGCGTTAAACTATTCAGTCATCTCTTCAGTCGACTTCTAACAGTCATTACTATTACAGTCGCTTCAGTCAACTACTACGAGACAAACGACTACCATTGATACAGTTGTCAATACAACGCACGAGTGTCAATGCTTGCTCTACATGTCAGACAGCCTGCGAACGAGTCAGCTGTCCTTGCTCTGCCTATCAAGGCTCCGGCAATCAATCAGCGCGGCCAGCAGGCCGCGATCTACAGTCGGGCCACCCGTGAAGCAGCCTTCATCTGGCGAAATCAACAATACGGGCCGCTCCAGCAGTCGAGTACGCGCCCATGGTGACATTCAGCCTACAAGCCGTAACATCCGCAGCCCATTTCAACCGACGGCACACACACACACTCAGCAGTCTGACCTGGGTTGGTACTTGCTGTAGTCTCATCAATCTGTAAGTGTAAACTTCAAGAAAGAAGAAACTTAAATCACAAACATTCATTGGTCCTCCGGCTTACTGCCTAACTACTTACTTGTAAAACTAAACAACATTTCAAGAATTAAATTAAATTCATTCACAAGCGCATTGCCTTTCATTTGCCTCTAGAAACAATCCCCTGAAACCTGATCTGAGCCTGTATGTAGCCGCTTCGCAGCACAGACCTCACACCGCGCTGCATCACACCACGCTGCAATATAAATTGTGTGACGCCCCATTAAGACGCGATCCAGAATAAATAAACTAATTGAAATATTAGGAAAGCAAATAACAAATAGTGGAAGAGGCCAGGGTAAAATAGAAAGCATTAATTTTTAAGAAATCCAAATAGCTGTGTTGTTAGCAAACTAGGGGGAGTAAAAAACAGCAAACTTTTAGTGAATGAATAAAAAGTGTTGTAAAAAATCAAATCATTCGGAATAGTGAAATTTTTAATTAGAGAAAACATTCCCATATTTGGAGAAGAACAATTGAAGGTGTTGACATGTGATGTGCGATCACGTAAACATTAATTTATAAGAACATTCGAGTTTGAAACGCAAGAAATTATGATTATTATTGTTTGGACTTTTATTTTGCTATTAGAGTTATTGAGACAAAGGAAGTGACAAAACCGTAATTATATATATATATATATATATATATATATATATATATATATATATATATATTGTAACCGAACGTGCTGTCGGTTTCAGGGGATTTAGTGGGATCGTGGCTCATCAGAAGATTTCAAATGAAAGAAAAAACAAAGTCGTGACCACAGAAGCAACATGTAATTGGACACGCGCTTGAAGCGAAACCACAAAGAAAACACACAGTCAAAAAAATTAACAAAATTCAAAAAAAATCAAAAACGGAGAATCAACTGCAAAGTCATCATACATTGATTTTAAGGTTTGCACAACTTGGAATCACAGCAATATCTTCAGTTACAAAACAAGATAAAGCTCAACAAATAAAAAAAATGAAATCCCGGTTGGGATGAGTGAAGGGCACATGCTTCTCGCATGACTCAATACCGTAGTACCTTCCGTTTACGAAAATTGCAATTTTCGTAAGTTAACTGCAGTTAACTTTCCCTCGTTATTCACTGCATCAAAATACATGCAAATTCTCTAGAATCCCCCAAAAATCTCCACTCAATTAAATGAACAAATGTAATGTTTTCTTGATAACACAGAATATTCAAAAGAAGTTTCTTCAAAACTAAAGAACATTACAAGAAGAACATCTTGTATTCAATTACAGTGACTAAACTTAGTTTGTTGATAGCACAGAATGTTCAAAAGAATTTTCTTAGAAGTAACGTTAATGGCCCCTAAAATTATCTCTCATGGTGAATTGCGTGCACACGTGCCATACACCAGTCTGCCTTCTATAACTAATTTCTTCGAGATTTTAAGTTCTAGTATGAATGCGCGGCCACTTTAGTTCCGAAATTATTTCCTTCATGTCCCCGTAAAACACTCAGCACTTTACGCCACTGGTCTTCCCACGCATTATGCACATCTCTTGCGAGTCAATAAATTCAAGTCTCACGCAGTCGGGCAGTTTGTGTAGACAAACCCTGATGTAGAACATAAAGGATCGAAATACCGACCTTAGTCCGTTGGAAAATAGCCTCACCCAAAACAGCAAAGCTTGCAGCAAGAACAAGGGGGGTGAAAGCCGCCTTAGCATGGTACACCTCTCTGACTCTACCGTCAACCTGACACGGCGGAGTCCAAGCACTTTCTGCCCCTGGCGTCCCGTACTCCCCTCTCTCCACTTGAGGTCTGCATTCTCCGCGATTTTTACCGACCAGCGCTCGCTTGCCTCTCTTCTCTCGAGACCACACGCTCGACTGTCCTTCGCAGCCGGTTGCGGACTCCCGGTCGCCGGCGGCCGACCGAGACTCGGTCGGTTATCGATAACCGGCGACCCCGTTCAGGCGAATTGCGTCTTGCAATAATCAACCGCCACGTCGGAGTAAATATCTAATGCCAAGTTTCAGGAAAAGGAAGGAGTATTGAATGGTTTTTAAAATAAATGACCAGTAATTTCGTTTTTTCAAAATTTATTATATAGACGAATTTTAATAATAATTTTCAAATAATAAATTTTAATATAAAAAAGAATAAAAAGCTTTAAAAATCTACTCCTCGGACGCACTGGAGAACCTCAAGTGGATCTATTGCAGTTCTGCCTGTGAATTCAAAGAAAAGGCATTCAAAAGTTTTAGAGATAAATTCCGTTCTTTGTAATGACTACACATGGGATGTTTAGAAAATTGCCTATTTTATTCCAATGAATTCAACTAATAAAATCATTAATTTTCCTTCATTTTATGTGGTGTAAATACAAATGCTCTGCTAAATTTAGATACAAGTGCAATGAAATATATTAGTTCCTTTCGCTTCCAATTTTTGTTGCCTTTTTCCAAATACTTTTGTTGTTGTTGTTGTAATTTTCAGACATCTGAAACCCAGGTCTTAGTTTCTTAACCCGACAGTAGGCGCGCGGGGTGCCTCTGTCATTGGGGTGCCCCAGCATTGTTTTTGAGCTCATTGTACCTTTAGTTTTATTTATAATCTTGCGAGCTTCTCAATACCTTTCGAGAAAAGCTTTGTGCACATATCTCGACCCTTCTCTTTCAACTGCTTCCTGTCCTTTTCTGGAAATTTCGTTGCAAAGGCGATGGCGCGCTGCGTGGGGACCACCGAGTCACCTCGCGCAACCTTTGTTATCGCTTCTTGCCACATTGTTCACAGTAGTTCACCCAAAGGAAGGAGGTCTCGTGGAGCTTCATTACTACTCCACAGAAGTCGATGATTCACAATTGCAGCTATTACGATTTTTTAATTACAATTAATCGCTTCTCTTGTATTGAAACGAAAAATAATGAAGTACTTGAAAAATATTGTACTAATACATATAAAACTTTATATGCATCATTTCATGAATACATATTTTTGCCGAATTTCAAATAATGTTAAACAACGTCTGTATATAATAGTAAATAATGTATTTTGAATAACTAAGTTGAATAGGCTGATGTGCTGTGAGCGCTGTTGTTTGGCCATAGCGGCTTACATCAACTATTTCACAATAAATTAGTACGCCCAATGACAAGACGTTTTGACGCAAGGAAAATAGTACCCACCTCATTTTTGATAAGCATATGCGTTTTTTTATATTCTCGTGAAATTTTAACCAAATATTCATTGTATTTAATAAATATGCCTTATATTCGGGTTTGTAAGAAACTTAAATGACAAATGACATTACAATTGGTACGAAACGAATTATTTTCCTTTAAGCACTATAAATACAAAAAACAATATAAAAATTCATGCAATAAAGGTTTAAGTTTATTTTCAGACTCTGTGTTGGCCTTACTTCTTTCAAACCTAGTGGTGCTACAACAGCACTTACTTTCCCGTATTAGAGGAAACAGCTAAGTAGTACTGTAATATTGCACTTTATGCGCTACTAACATCTTCGCTTGGAACTCACTATTTCCATTGCAGTGTTGTCAGAACTATGTGAATTCTACAACTTCACAAAAATAGAATGCAAAAGTTTTGTAACCCTGTATTGGAAAAAGAAGCCTGATACCCTGGAAATATAGAAATGCCTTCCATTGGGCCATGATTAGGAAAGAGTATTTTCAAACCATGCAACAAATTCTCTACTCACTACAAATGGTACAGCATTTGGTGAAAAACTAAATATTTGCCTGCAAATATCAACATAAATTAGACAATTATAACTCCTTTTCATACAGCTCCATTAGGTCACAACAATAACACTAATTCACAGATATTCGCGAGCGCAAAGTGAATACCATTGTTGCAGACCCTGCATTGTCGCTATTCTGAGAGCTATTAATTCTTTTTACTTATTTCAAATATTTCAAAATAAACAATTTCTAAAATATTAATGTGTAAGTCTATAACAAAGTTCGAATGTAAGAAACGAAGAAAGAAATAATATACAAAATTGCACATTCTAATTTACGACGCATCCAGCTGTCCGAAGCGCAGTAAATTTACAGCGGCCTATTAGGTTTGTCACAAAATTAAAGAAAAACTACTCGTATTTTGAAAAAATTAAGCATGACCGTATTTATTTTATTTATTTATTTGTCAAAAAACAGAAACAGAATGGCACAGACTTTCCCGTATTAGTTTTCTATTTTCCTGGGTCTTCGCTAGCTATTCGGAATTGCCACATGCTCTTTCTTGCCAGCTACCATCTATCATCGCCAAAAGTACATTTTTTGTCATTTTCTTAATTTTTCGGTTTCCTATTGGTAGAACAGAAACATTAATTTTAGAATATTAAAGAACACTAGCCGTAAATGGCAATTTTCTTTTAAAAATTATGTGCCGTTTAAGAGAAAATGGCGTTTTAGCACTTCTAAAAATGCGAAATTTGAAGCTCATTTTCACAGAAAATTTTTGAGTTTTCAAAATACTTTATTTGAAGTTATTTGAAGCACTTACACTCACAAATATAATCATCTTTACAAATTGCGGATAATGTGCATATTAAAGACGTGAGAGATCTTTCAAAAAATTTACATTTATATAATTTTTGAAAAAAAACAAAACAAAAAAACTCAAAACAACTTCACGCTATACTAATGAGTGTAATTAGCACTATCCGTTACAAAAGTTCCAAGAAAAAAATTGCAGCCGTATACGAGAAAATGACGTTTGAGCATTTCTGAAAATGCCGACATTTGAGCTACTTTTCACAGAAAACGGTAGTGTTTTCGAGAAACTTAACTTAACATTATTTAAAGCATATATACTCGTAAATATAATAATGTAACAAAATCGCCGATAATGTAAATATTAACCACGTGAGAGACAAGTAAATAAATTTACATTTTTGTAATTTTTGAAAAAATCAACCGATAGACCAAAATGGCTTTTATGTCATTGATAGAGTACATTTACCACTATCCCTACCAAAAGTTTAAAGAAAAAATTGGGAGCCGTTTTTGGGAAAATTTTGTTTTTGTAATTTTTTTAAAATTGCACATATTGCACGCAATATTGCACGAAAACTACCAAAATTGTGAAAAACATTTACATGACCTTTATTAAAGAACTCAATATGCAGAACAAATTTTATTTGAAGAAAAAATCTCTATCTTCAATTTTGTAGTTGGAGAAAGACGCCGAAAAAAATTCAAACTTTCACAATTTTCGAAAATTCAGAGCTGTACGTGAAAATCGGACCTATGCCATGTTAAAAAGTGTATTTTCCTCTATTCATACAAGAAATTTAAAGAAAAAATTTGGAGCCGTTTTTGAGAAAATGTTGAAAATGCCCGGGGGCTTCATATAAAGTACCCCCAAATTTTAAAGAATCTTTTTCAAAATCACGAAGCTTCGACTAGAATCAGATCGACTGGGGAATATCAATTTTGAAGAAAATCGACCGATCGGTTTAGGCGCTTGCGTTGACCACAGACGGACAGACGGACAGACGGACGGAATGCCGTCAATCGATTTTTAAGTATAAAGAAGCAACAAATCATGGATTTTGACCACACCACGAGATAGAGGATTTTTTTCTTAATTTAGCAACTGGTTTTATCCACTTATTCGTTTTCATGGCCCGGCAATTAATTTTTTTCCGCCGAAAATTGGCCATTTTTTCGCACAGCATTACATAACTTTCCCTATACTACGTATATCACTCCGTGTATACGTACGTATACGGGAAAGTAAAAAGGTATTGTTTTGTCTCTATAAATTATTTCCAATCAATCGATAAATTGTTACTTTTCAACGAATAAATCGTTTAATTGAAATTGTATTTTCTTTCGATTACAATGAATTGAAAGAGGTTTGCGATCTCTACGCGCGGCGACTTTATATCCCGTACATGCATTCAGCGGCGAAGCTACCGAGCAGTCCGGTGCCGCGGTTCGAGCAGCCGAGCGCTCGAGCGGTCGGGCGCTCGGCGACTCTCGAGTCTTGGCGACGCTCGACTCTTCTGCAGCTGAGCGCCAGCCGCAAGGCGGCCGGTCGAAATGTCCGTTAAACAGCTATCTCTTCCCCTCCGAGCAAGGTCTCCCTCCCTTCGCCGAGCGTCGGCGCGGAGTCCGAGAGTCTCGAGCGGTTGTTTTCGTCTGATTGCAGAGCTCTACTCTCTACTACCGCACACCTCCGAGTCCAAGAACTTCCTGCCCCGTCGTGTCGCACACCCCTTCTCTCACCCCCTTCTGCACACGTCACTACTCAGATAAGAGTTGCACACCTCACTCCTTCAGATAAGAGTTACCCCTTTCTCCACCCCTCCGAGCCACCGATAAGAAAACTCGTCGGCTGCCAGGCTGCTGACCGGGCGGGCGGTGGAATCTCGCACAAACAAATAACTGAAAATCCATTCAGCCGATATTTTGGCTGATTGGTTTCATTACGAAAGTATGTGAAATTCACGTTCGTTACAATATATTGTATTTTGTAAAATGTAAAGGACATTACGATTATAACAAAAGATAACGGCTGTTTTTTCTTTTAAACTGCTCGGCGAAAATGCAAAAATGCATGAGCCAGATATTTGAGTTTTTGTTGGAAAGTGACGTTTAGTATTAATTGTAGTCCGGGAGTGTGTAATGGGAATCCATATAGAATTGGAATGGAATGGAACGCGGACGCAGAGGCAGGCATTTCGGCAAGAAAGCGGAGAGCGTCACCAGGGAAGTTATACATTCTATTGAAATAAACAGTTTTAATAACAAAGCCGAGATTGTTTTAGTATTATTGGGATAAATTAGAATGGCCATAAAAGAAAAGAATCCAATCAAAATGAAGTGCACTTGAGCAGTAAGAGCAGTAAGAATTATGGGTGGTTGTGTGAATAATTTTTATTGGTAAAGATTTTTGGTTTTTGTGATGAAAGGATATATTTTATGTGATTTATTATATGTAATGTTTTGATCGGAATTGCTTTCACTGTATGTGATTCGGCTGGAAAGCAAGCCACAGAAAATAAATAGTTGCTGACATTATGTTCGGCAGCCTTTGTTGAAAACTTTGTATTTTACTTCAAGGTAGCAATGCTCTGTGATAGGGAATAATATTAATAATCCGTCTCCCAATTAAGTAATATTATTAATAGCTTTCCTATATAGAAGCGACTTCGCGAACCCATTGTTAGCACATTTTGGTCGGCGCGGTCAAGTTCCTGCGACTTCCGCCCACCTGGGCACTCTTAGTGGTACTCCCGCCAAATTATGGGAGTTCCATGCTACACCAGTGTGTTATGGGGGCGCCAACTCCAAAGTTCGCGCGTCCCACTTAAAACAATTAATTAATTAATCAATCAATCAATTAATGAATGAATTAAGACATTAATTGATCATTGTTTCCCCGCGCCTCTATGCATGGGGCGGTTGTATCGCCGCCCGGCCAGGTTGCAACCAGCTACCCTCGCCGCCGACACCGATGACGTCACGTCGACATCACCACCGTCACCGCCGCTGCCACCACCACCACGCCGTCGCCGCCCATATCTCCCCCCGCCACCGTCCGCCCCTCCTCCGGCTAGCGGGCTCACCGCCCTCTGTGCCCCGCCCGGGGTCAGAACTCGGGGCGGGCCAGAGCCGGGCGGTTAGCAGGAGAGAACGCTGGTGGAGTTGTGGGCCAAAGCGGAAGGGGCATAGCCCATCTGGAAATAACCGGTGTTCCTGACTTTCTCATTTAAAAAATATTTATAGCGTTTCTTACTGTGATTCCCTCCCCCCAATTTCACTCACTTCATAACTAACATTAACAAAAAGTAAAATGCATTTACTCACGTGTATTCTCTTCCCGAAATTTTGTGTATTATACTGTAGTACCAATAATTTATATCAATTGCCCCACTGTAAAACATACACTTTTTCATATTTTTTTCTTCTTCTCACGTATTTATAAAGAAAACTTTCAAATTTCTCTTTTACTTCAATAATACTTCTTACCGAAATTACTATCGTGAATATAAATTTTCATTTCTTTACCATCTAAAGATACCATTTTACTCTCTACTATAAAAAACACTTCATACAAAAACTAATCCATTTGTTATAGTTTAAGCATAACACGTAAATAATTCATGGTATGTTTCACTTTAGTTCGTTCAACTCGCAAGTACGTAATAAACATGCTTAATGTACCAGTAACCCAGTAACTGTTTCATGCAGAACAGATGTGTGCATTTACACCGTTTTACGACAATTTCAAGCCCTTCGTCAGCAATTTTTTTCAATAATTTCATGTCTCTTCTACACTTGATACATTCACGCCTATATGCAATTAAAATCAATATCCAAGTTACTAGCATATATAAAGAAAACTGCCATTATCTTTCCTAAATATGAACATTTCAGGTTAAACAATGGAAAGTACAATACAACCAACAGCTCTCTGCAAGGAGATTATAGTATATTATAATCTCTTTCCTACAGACTCGCAGTTCGTGCATAGATGAATAGATGAACTCAATCGTAGATAGTCATCATCCTCTGGTGGCGCGCAGCTAAACAATTGAACATTGAACCACTCTTGAATCTATGATGTAATGTTAGGCGAAAAAAGTCCAGAAAAGTAATTATTTTATGAATAAGTTAAGGTTTGTGATTGTATATCATAGCCTATAGTACTCCAGACCTTCAAAGGAAGCTAATATACAAGTTTCATCGCTATTAGTTCAGTAGAGATTTATATTCAATAGAGTTTAGAGATTATCGCACTGTAAGTCAGTGCAGTTCTGTCTTTATATATTAGTATAGATATAGATATTAAAACCCGTCTGGACCTACGGAATACAACTCTGGGGCACTGCAGCCAACTCAAACCTAGAAATACTGCAGCGATTTCAATCAAAAGCTTTTAGATTACTTGCCAATGCCCCGTGGTTTGTTTCAAATAAAACGTTGCACAATGACTTACAAATACCCACAATATATCAGGAAGTCCAATTAAGTTTCCAAAAATATTATAAACGCCTAGAAAATCACCCAAATTACCTAGCATTAAACTTACTCGACAATTGCAAGACTTAACAAGATTGTGCAGATTTCATCATCTGGATCTCTGAAATAGGTTCGATCGTTAAACGCAAGATATATGTTGTACTGCTATAGAAAAGTATATTGTAATTAACAAAACAAATTGAAATTATTAACTTTAGTTCAAATATAATTATGTCCACGATTGCCAAAAATGTAAGTGTATTTATATATTGTGTATTGTGTTTCTGTTATGATCATATTTATCTATGTCAAATTTATTGTGTTCATAGTGATCATATTTGTCTTATTATGTTATATTTATTATTTACCACTTTATTATTATTTGTTCACAATATTTATTTGTTCACTATTGAAAATAAATCCATGAAGAACTGTAAATGCCTAGTTCCTTCACAAGCCATTGTAACTGTGTCAAAACATTTGCCTATTGTTCCGATGTAACAGATTGCAAATAAAAATATATAAAATGAAAAAAAATGATATTAGATTGTGTGATTGTTTGTTAGTGATTCAGAGCTCGTCAACGTTTCAGGTCATTAGTACCGCAGGTGTAGGGAATGTTTTTTCCTTGGGATGTGATCTTCCCCCACTCGACGGCGAAATTCGGCGCCGACCTATCGTAGCATAGATGGTTTTCCCCAACCAGATATCTCCCGCCAGGGGGTCACAGTCCCAGCCAAGACAAGTTCTAACTCCCGAACGGTGTCCCGGCATGTGTGGTAGTACAGTACATGTTAAATGTAAGTCTATGTAAGTAAGGGGTGAGGAACGACAAAGAGGAGGAAGGAAAGATGGCGTGCGGTCTATGACCTGTTTGTTATTGTACTGCTCCGGCATTCGCCTGGTGTAGATCAGAGAAACCCCAGAAAACTACCGATTAGAGCAGCCATCTGCTTGAATTCTCCTCCAGACATCGACTGAATTCAATCTATCTAGTGTCGAAAATATTGCCACCGTCGGGACTCGAACCTAGGACCTCCCGGCCAGAGTCACTGTTTGTTCATGATGACGTAAGTTTTATACTATTTAATAATTTTATTGCTTATTTCATACGTCACAATAAAATTCTCTACATTGTGGCGGCACATTAGCGGTGAGTTTATAATAAAATAAAATTTTAGACACAAGGGTAGTGTTCCCTGCCCTCGCCTGCACCGCCGGCCTGCGAACACATAACAGTGACCCAAATTCAAAAGGACTTTATAACCTGCAGCTGTGCACGGTCGCGCCCACCCGGAAGGAAGGATCCACTCTCCTTTGGGCGCCCCCCCGGCCTCATAAAAATAAACGAGGTGATTTGTTCCTCACAACAAGCAGTTCATGTCTAACTCAATAGGGGAAGCTCAGGATAACAAGCTTTAGTTATCAAAACGAGTGTTTACCGAGGCAGCCCAGGGGCACGTTCAAGTGCTAAAAGCAAGAGAGAGAAAGAGAATGACCGGCGTATGGAAAATTTTAGAGAATTCCTATAGCTGATTGGTGGAAAATTAAATACGACGCCACAGATCTAGACCAATCAGGCAACATGTACCAGAGGAAGGGGTGAGTTTGGAAACGAGGGAACGATTTGGGGGGGCGAGAGGTTCATGCGAGGAGCGTACGTCGGGAGATAGGAGAGAAAAAGTGGGACTCGAAGGGAGAGGTTCATGCAAGGAACGCTCGCAGGGAGACCGTGATTGGACTCCACATAGTTCCACAGGAAACGTTTCTTTTTTCTTAATTCCCAATTCTTACGGGATCGGGCCGAGCTTTTTTTCGTGGAACGGTGCCAAAGCCAGCCGCTTTCGGACACTGTTAGGCAGTTCACTGAATCTGGGCAAAGTGAATCCGCCATCTAGATTACGATTAATGTTCTCGAGGAATTTTATTCAGCCAGTTAAAGACCCGCGAAATTAGCGACAGGCGATTGTTCGCCTTGTAACCAATACCCAGAATTATCGGAGCCGCACCGTGATCTGACGCTACTGCCACCGCCTGGACGGGGCGAAGACGTCTGGGAACTTCGGAGACTACGAGGCCGCCCCTCAGCCAGCCAGCCGCCGCCCTCGCCGTCGCGGCCAGCCTGTGTCGCCGCTTCAGCTGATGAAGTCAACGACCGGGGAAGCTTCCCTGCTGGCGAAGCTCCGCTGCTACCGCTTGTAACATAAGTCGCCTAACAGGCAAAACCCACGCTAATGGGCTCTTCCTTCCGCTTTGCAAGCGTAACGAGGACATTGTTGGTCATGTTATCGTACAAGCGTTGCCGCGCTCTGGCACAAATTGTAATCAGAATTAGGAACCAAACTTGTTTGTAATTTTAGAATTTATTTTTTCGATTTCTTTTAATTTTAAACTTTCTTTTAAATGAGCTCCGTAGGTAGGGTCCTTTTCTTTAAATTTCATTCAGTGTAACTTCCCTGACGCTCTTCAGAAATAAATTCCGTGCTTATCAGTTTATGTTTTTTATCTTATGAAGTAGTGACTGCCAACCCCCTTCCACCGTTCAATTCAAAAGGAACTGGGACCCGACTGAGCTACCGCCGGGCCGGCGCAATTCACACTGTGTCGTTCCGACGAGAACGCCGTGCGCTGACAACATGCAACGTGTTTATTTGCAGGAGCAGTCATTTTATCATATAAGAAGTGTAGAAGTGGTCGTATCTGCCCAGTGTTGCGTTTTCGCAACTCAAATGTTTTGACCAACAGAAATGCTGGTGACTTGTATATTGTTATCCTACACGTTTATAATCATTATAGTATCATGTTCTGTAAATATTAAATATATTGGCAACAAAAAAAGTTCTAGGCATATCTGGGTTAAATTGATTTTTGCACACTTGTCAAGACCAAACTTCATGCAGATGTCATTGCTCTTTAGCAACACGGTAGAGAGCATTTAGGAGAGAACCGCTTCATTCTTAGCTAACACTGTAAGATCATTCATGTAAAACAAATGTGATACTGGCCTTTTATCACCATGGAGCTCCTAACCAAAGTCAGCTTGCGACAACTGTCTAGATAGTGGGATCAAACGGATGCAAAACAGCAGAGGGGATAGTGAGTCTCCTTGAAAAATACCCCTGTTGATCTGAATACTTCTGTTTTCTACTGCTTCCTTTCCGTTGTGGATTAGTAAACTGGTACTCCACGACCTCATACTAGCCTTGCAAAATTCAATAAGTCTTCGATGAAATCGATAGATCTCCAGGGTCTCCAAACTCCACTCGTGTGGTACACTATCACAGGTCTTTGGTAGTCAATCCAAGCCATGCTCAAAGTTTGCGTTTCTTTACATCGTTGAAGATGACATTATTCAGTAGCAAGATTTCCTTACAGCCATCAGAAACTTAACGATATCCTTTTTGTTCAGATGGCGTCAAATGATTCTTCTCTAGATGTTTGTGCATTTTCTCAGCTATGGCTGCAGTTATAACTTTCTACAGTACTGGCAGAGAAGCGATCGGCTTGTAGTTCTTCGACAAAGAGCTGTCTCTCGCTTTGGGTAGCAAATACGTGATGCCACGTGTGAGCCATTCCGGGAGTCTACTCATTACATTGCCACGACTGCGAAGCCAAATACATTGGTCAAACAGGCAGAACTTTCAACACAAGAATAAAAGAACTCATACTGGCTTGGAAACACAACTCCTGTAAATCTCACTTCGCCAATCCCCTCCTTCAGACAGGCCACACGTTCGATCCACATACAGATATTCATATACTGGAAATAGAAAATCAATATCACACCAGATTAATTTTAGTAAACCTCCACATCCATTTAAATGACAACCTTCTGAATGAAAATATAAACCATAACCCCTCCCCTCTACTGAAATTATTATTAGACACCACCCTCACACCGCACTCCTCCGGGGCGGCGCAATAGACAGGACACCGCACCCAGGCCATTAACCCTCCTCCTCCTCCTTAAGCCGCTTGGCACACCCAAACCCGCGTAGTCGTTTCGTGGCTTCCAGACAGCAGGTAAGGAACGGCTCAACTTACATTTCATGTTTCTGTTACAAAAATGTTTCTCACAAGTTCTATTCAATTTCATCCACTTTCTTGCGTAGATTCAAATTACTGTAATATAAAAATATTCTTTCCCTTTGTTTCATTTCATAAAATGTTAGTCCCCCTTTTTTAAATTATTAGTAATCTGCCATTTTTAATGTTAATCTATTAGTTTATTGTTATCCCTTGTTTTAATTGTTTAATTAATTGCTTGCTATTTTCTTGTACTAGAAAACTGATGATGATGGCTATAACACTGTAAATAACACTGTTGGCAATGGCAACACCTGTGATCATTTAATTTTAAATGCCAACGACATTTCACCAATAAACCAATATGTACATTAATAATTAAAAAGTGAAAAGTGTGGATGGCTGGGGTAGGTTTGGTTCCCGGGAGCACCAAAATCTCGTGGCTACATCTAGAGATATGTCCCCTGAGGGAAACCTAGAATCAATTTAAAGACTCCTTTGGTAAGACACACAGTTTTTGCACTGGCAGTGTGGTCATCCCTGATGCTGATCTGACCTGTACGGTTCGCACCCTGCCCGTAGCATCGGGGAGAGGCTGAATGACCACGCCTTTTTTCTACAGAGGCGGAGGAGAATCTTTAATCAGAATGACTAAATCCCCCTTCTTCAAATATGGAGAAATAAACTTCCATTTAGTACGTGATTGTAGGGAAGAGAGATAATTTGCAGACTAGAATTTCCAAATGCTGTTTATTTGCCTTCTTACCATATGGTAACGAGGGGGTGTAGGCAATTTAATTCTATATCAAAAACATGAGAGTTGAAAGAGTGTCCATAAATTAAATGATTAGGAGTTATTACAAAAACTCGGTGTCCTTCTCAGAGCAAGCAGCCAAGGGCCGAGAGTTTAATATGTGTTCCATCTGTGATAAAAGAGTATTCAGTTCAGAAAGAGAAACACAACTGCCCTAGAGAGCGTTTTAAGTGATGCTTTAATGAACCTACTGCTTCTTCAGCTAACCCATTACGAAATGAGGAGCGGGGAGGGCTGAATCGCCACTCCACACCGTATATTGCACGAACGTTTTTTAGAATTGAGTGCTCCTTATGAGTGTTGAATATCTTTGAAAACTCCGCCAGCTGACCTTTTGCTTTCGCAAATTTCTTGGCATTTTCGCTATAAATGACTCTGTGGTACCCCTTGCGAGACCCGAAACTTTTTAGAGCAGCTATGAATTCATTTGTGGTAAAGTTCTCGACAATATCGAGGTGAACTACTTTGGTAACATGACACTTTTACAAAGAGCCCTGCATCTACCAATGGCCGGCTTTGTCAGAAAGGGACTACAGTAGTCTACTGAAGTAAACTCCCATGGCTTAGATTGAACAATCCTCGAAAAAGGAAGTCCACCCATTATTTGAGAAAGTGGTTTTGCCCGCCACTTGATGCAAGGTAAACAGTGGTGAATTACACTATTCACCAGTCGGCGAATTGAAGGGATCCAAAATCTTTGTCTGACAACTAACACCGTCAATTGGCAACCTTCATGAAAATAACATAAGTGAATCATAGTAACAAGAGCTCTTGTGAACGCATGTTCTCGAGGGAGAATAATTTGGTGTTTTGCTTCTGGAGGCAATAAGGACTGTATCAATCTACCACCGACTCGGATTGCACCATCCTTGTCTGGGAAAGGAAGAAGTTTTCAAAGTTTTGAATTTTTAGAGATTTCTCTTTTATTGACCAAGGCACTGTATTCAGCAGAAAATAATTCCCTCTGAATGCATTTCACAATCAATTTCTTAGCTCATTTGTCGATATAGGTCCGGCTCTCCTTTCCATTATTGAGTCCCGGCATTACATTGATATATGAATCGCCAGCATTACGCCCTTATCCTCAACAGTTTGTGGTAAGAGTTGAACTTTTAATAAGGTCAAAAACAAAGCATTTCTCCTTAGCACGAGTAATGGTGAGAAAGGTTTGTGAATGACGCAGTAACGGTACATTACCACCATCAGCGACCTCAGGCAGAGCGTTGCATTGAGAAACCGGCACGGCCATCCATTCTGTACCACTAAACCATCTGTTATTAGCAGTTAGGTTTGGGGCAGTGACTCCCCGTGAAATAAGGTCAGCGGGGTTTTCTCTCGACGAGATGTGTCACCAGTCCTCCACCTGAGAACACTGCCTAATCACCGCAAGTCTATTAGAAATGAAGGCATTAGGTTTATTTGGAGCATGTTTTATCCAGTTCAGTACTAGGGTGCTGTCTGTAAATAAATGTACAGAATTAATATTACAAACTAAAAACAAAGCATCGCGAACCTTCTTCATAAAATTGGCTAGTAAGACTGCGCCACATAAATTCAGACGAGGAATCGTGGCGCCAGTTAAACGTGCTAGCTTTGATTTCGATGCTATTGGATGACTAATCTGTCCCTGAGGGGTTACAGAAACTAGGAAAATGCAAGCGCCGTAGGACCTTCACGATGCGTCAGAGAATCCAGCCAGAATTATACTTCTAGCTCCATCGATTGTCACCCTTCTAGGAAAAAATCAATTTGGTCAATAAAGGTACAAGCAGGCCTTTCCACTGATAGACTAAGTCTGATGTCAGACTAACTTCCCAATCCAACTTTTCTTTCTAAAGGGACTGCAAAAACATTTTGAATCTTATTGTCACAGGTGTGACTAGACCCAAAGGATCGTAAAGAGATGTTATGACATGCAAAACCTTTCTCTTGGTCAACTAGTGTTGTCGGTAAGAATTAGCGTTTGAGTATTGTGAGCTAAATGTAAGGTGTCACTTCCTGTGTGCCAGAAAAGCCCGAGTACTTGAATTGTCGAAGGTTAATGCAGCAAGATCTTCCCCTTGGCACTCTCCAAGCAAAGAGTCAGCATTGCTTCTAATCTTTCTCAATTTGAAATTAGCTCCTAAGTGCAGATCTGAGATATGTTTGAATAATTGAATTGCTTGGAGCTCGGATTCTGCTCCATGCAATAAGTCATCTACATAATTATTACATTATTTACTACTACATCATTAAAATCCAATCTCCCGCCACGGCGCCAAATTTGAATCATATATTGGTGTCGATGTGCCAACAATTATAATGAATGTAATAATGAATATATATTATATATAAATAAAAATATATATACAAATAAAATTATTTATATATATTTTAATATTTATATATTTCTATTATATAACAATATATTTGTCTATACAATACATGCAATATATTGTGTGTTTATAACAATTATAATCCTTGTGATTTTCAATCTTTTCCATAATCTTCATCATCATCATCTTCACGGTCTAGGCCCAACGGCCTGTTCCATTTTGATGGTCCACCGTTTTCTTGGTCTCCCGAGATCTCGTTTTCCAACGTGCTACGCGAAAAACGGCGAATTTTCGGCAAAAAATCTTATTACAAGTGGTGAGAAAAAAGTGGATTAAATTCAATTGCTAAATTTAGAGAAAAAACTAACACGTGGTGTTGCCAGAATCCAGTTTTTGTGGCTCCTTGATACCGAAAAGTCTATTATATTGTTGGAGAAGGACTTTTAAGAGAATGGCACAGGGTTAATGATGTTGATTAAAAATCTTAATTTTTCGAAAATTGCAAAAATTTTAACTTTTTCGGCGTCTTCCCACAACTACAATTATGAAGATAAATATTTCTATCTTAATAAGATATCTTACTGAAAAAAAAGATACAATAATAATAATGTCAGTTTTTTAAATTTTCATAAACATGATTACTTTTTGTGAAATTTTGTATCGAACATTGGCAATTTTTATTTTGTTTAAACCATTTTCTCTTCAAAACGGCACAATACTTGTTTTTATTAAAGAATGATATTAGATAGCGTAAAGGACGCTTAAGATAATGGTGCAGGTCTCATTGTCGTTGAAATGCGTGATGTTAAAACAAATTAACGTCTTCCTACAACTACAATTGTGAAGATACAATTTTGAAGAATACAATTGTGAAGAAGAATTGTGTGATTGTTCTTAATGAAATGTGTTCATCGAAAACAGATCTTCGAATGTCATGTTAATTTTTTTGAAAATATGAATATTTTTATGTAATTTGATTATATAGTCGCCGACTCCGAATTTGCAAGCATCGTGAACATACTTTTTAAGGTGTTCGAAACCCCCTGCCACGAATTATTACTGATAATTACGACTAAATTATATTTTCTATCCCAAACTGCATTAAAACAAGCCTATGCTGGAATTAGAATAGTCCGCCACTACTCCGCTGGGACTTTCATATTGATTCGATTTATGTTCTCCGTAGTACACATTTTTATTTTCTCTATGGGTGTCAAAGAATACAAAAAAAACTTTAACAATTTCACAAAAACTCTTGCAATGCTGTGAAAACACAAAATGAAAGGCACACACTGACCAAGCAATGCTACCTGACTAACACAGCAAGAAAAACCAAATTAATGTAACATTGCAGAATGTATTGAAAGGTTACGAGGCACACATGGCTGGATTTTCCAAACCAGACCACTCTCACAGCACTTTCGGTGAAAGGCATTTGCTTGCTATCTGCATTGAGACCCTCTACTAGACAGCTCTGTAATTTGGAGGAGCTGTGGAGCTGTGTTCATTTCTAATAGACTTGCGGTGATTAGGCAGTGTTCTCAGGTGGAGGACTGGTGACACATCTCGTCGAGAGAAAACCCCGCTGACCTTATTTCACGGGGAGTCACTGCCCCAAACCTAACTGCTAATAACAGATGGTTTAGTGGTACAGAATGGATGGCCGTGCCGGTTTCTCAATGCAACGCTCTGCCTGAGGTCGCTGATGGTGGTAATGTACCGTTACTGCGTCATTCACAAACCTTTCTCACCATTACTCGTGCTAAGGAGAAATGCTTTGTTTTTGACCTTATTAAAAGTTCAACTCTTACCACAAACTGTTGAGGATAAGGGCGTAATGCTGGCGATTCATATATCAATGTAATGCCGGGACTCAATAATGGAAAGGAGAGCCGGACCTATATCGACAAATGAGCTAAGAAATTGATTGTGAAATGCATTCAGAGGGAATTATTTTCTGCTGAATACAGTGCCTTGGTCAATAAAAGAGAAATCTCTAAAAATTCAAAACTTTGAAAACTTCTTCCTTTCCCAGACAAGGATGGTGCAATCCGAGTCGGTGGTAGATTGATACAGTCCTTATTGCCTCCAGAAGCAAAACACCAAATTATTCTCCCTCGAGAACATGCGTTCACAAGAGCTCTTGTTACTATGATTCACTTATGTTATTTTCATGAAGGTTGCCAATTGACGGTGTTAGTTGTCAGACAAAGATTTTGGATCCCTTCAATTCGCCGACTGGTGAATAGTGTAATTCACCACTGTTTACCTTGCATCAAGTGGCGGGCAAAACCACTTTCTCAAATAATGGGTGGACTTCCTTTTTCGAGGATTGTTCAATCTAAGCCATGGGAGTTTACTTCAGTAGACTACTGTAGTCCCTTTCTGACAAAGCCGGCCATTGGTAGATGCAGGGCTCTTTGTAAAAGTGTCATGTTACCAAAGTAGTTCACCTCGATATTGTCGAGAACTTTACCACAAATGAATTCATAGCTGCTCTAAAAAGTTTCGGGTCTCGCAAGGGGTACCACAGAGTCATTTATAGCGAAAATGCCAAGAAATTTGCGAAAGCAAAAGGTCAGCTGGCGGAGTTTTCAAAGATATTCAACACTCATAAGGAGCACTCAATTCTAAAAAACGTTCTTGCAATATACGGTGTGGAGTGGCGATTCAGCCCTCCCCGCTCCTCATTTCGTAATGGGTTAGCTGAAGAAGCAGTAGGTTCATTAAAGCATCACTTAAAACGCTCTCTAGGGCAGTTGTGTTTCTCTTTCTGAACTGAATACTCTTTTATCACAGATGGAACACATATTAAACTCTCGGCCCTTGGCTGCTTGCTCTGAGAAGGACACCGAGTTTTTGTAATAACTCCTAATCATTTAATTTATGGACACTCTTTCAACTCTCATGTTTTTGATATAGAATTAAATTGCCTACACCCCCTCGTTACCATATGGTAAGAAGGCAAATAAACAGCATTTGGAAATTCTAGTCTGCAAATTATCTCTCTTCCCTACAATCACGTACTAAATGGAAGTTTATTTCTCCATATTTGAAGAAGGGGGATTTAGTCATTCTGATTAAAGATTCTCCTCCGCCTCTGTAGAAAAAAGGCGTGGTCATTCAGCCTCTCCCCGATGCTACGGGCAGGGTGCGAACCGTACAGGTCAGATCAGCATCAGGGATGACCACACTGCCAGTGCAAAAACTGTGTGTCTTACCAAAGGAGTCTTTAAATTGATTCTAGGTTTCCCTCAGGGGGCATATCTCTAGATGTAGCCACGAGATTTTGGTGCTCCCGGGAACCAAACCTACCCCAGCCATCCACACTTTTCACTTTTTAATTATTAATGTACATATTGGTTTATTGGTGAAATGTCGTTGGCATTTAAAATTAAATGATCACAGGTGTTGTCATTGCCAACAGTGTTATTTACAGTGTTATAGCCATCATCATCAGTTTTCTAGTACAAGAAAATAGCAAGCAATTAATTAAACAATTAAACAAGGGATAACAATAAACTAATAGATTAACATTAAAAATGGCAGATTACTAATAATTTAAAAAAGGGGGACTAACATTTTATGAAATGAAACAAAGGGAAAGAATATTTTTATATTACAGTAATTTGAATCTACGCAAGAAAGTGGATGAAATTGAATAGAACTTGTGAGAAACATTTTTGTAAACATGAAATGTAAGTTGAGCCGTTCCTTACCTGCTGTCTGGAAGCCACGAAACGACTACGCGGGTTTGGGTGTGCCAAGCGGCTTAAGGAGGAGGAGGAGGGTTAATGGCCTGGGTGCGGTGTCCTGTCTATTGCGCCGCCCCGGAGGAGTGCGGTGAGAGGGTGGTGTCTAATAATAATTTCAGTAGAGGGGAGGGGTTATGGTTTATATTTTCATTCAGAAGGTTGTCATTTAAATGGATGTGGAGGTTTACTAAAATTAATCTGGTGTGATATTGATTTTCTATTTCCAGTATATGAATATCTGTATGTGGATCGAACGTGTGGCCTGTCTGAAGGAGGGGATTGGCAAAGTGAGATTTACAGGAGTTGTGTTTCCAAGCGTGTATGTGTTCTTTTATTCTTGTGTTGAAAGTTCTGCCTGTTTGACCAATGTATTTGGCTTCGCAGTCGTGGCAATGTAATGAGTAGACGCCGCTTTTTTCTAAAAGATCTGTGTGTGTTTTAGAGGATAGCATTTTTCTGAGTGAGTTTTGTGATTTGAAAGACACTTTGATACCGGCTTTGCGTATATTATGTGCGACTTTTTCTGAAAGGTTTCCAAAATAAGGTAAGCAAGTGTACTTATCTGGTGTTTGTGCTACTGCAGAGAGTGAAGTGTACATTTTCAGTTTCTGTTTGTGTGTTTTGCGGCGTAGTATGTTGTTGATGAGTTCTGTGTCGTAGCCGTTTGATCTAGCAATATGTTGTATAGTGTTAAGTTCTTCCAGAAAATGAGATTGTGTCAGAGGCAGGCTTAGTAATCTGTGTATCATGTAGTGGAAGGCGGCGTGTTTGTGTTGAATAGGATGTTGTGAAGAGTTGTGGATGACAGTGTCTGTGTGTGTTGATTTTCTGAAAATATTGAAAGTATGTTTGATCCCGGTATGTTGATATTCAGGTCTAAGAAATTGATAGATTTGTCTTCGTTCTGTAGTTCTGTGGTGAACTGTATGATGTAGGTTGTTGAGGTAGTCAGTAAACAGATCAATTTGTCTAGTTGTACCGGTCCAAAGAACAAGGATGTCATCTACGTAACGGTGCCAATATGTAATATTTCTGAGAAGTGGATGATTTGAAAGGAAGATGGTCTGTTCCAAAGAATCCATAAAAATATCTGCAAGAAGAGGAGAGAGAGGTGAGCCCATAGGAAGTCCTGAAGTTTGTCTGTAAAATTTGTTGTCAAATGTGAAGTAATTTTGATCCATGCATAGGTTGAAGAGATTTTGAAACTCATCACGACAAAACACACAAACAGAAACTGAAAATGTACACTTCACTCTCTGCAGTAGCACAAACACCAGATAAGTACACTTGCTTACCTTATTTTGGAAACCTTTCAGAAAAAGTCGCACATAATATACGCAAAGCCGGTATCAAAGTGTCTTTCAAATCACAAAACTCACTCAGAAAAATGCTATCCTCTAAAACACACACAGATCTTTTAGAAAAAAGCGGCGTCTACTCATTACATTGCCACGACTGCGAAGCCAAATACATTGGTCAAACAGGCAGAACTTTCAACACAAGAATAAAAGAACACATACACGCTTGGAAACACAACTCCTGTAAATCTCACTTTGCCAATCCCCTCCTTCAGACAGGCCACACGTTCGATCCACATACAGATATTCATATACTGGAAATAGAAAATCAATATCACACCAGATTAATTTTAGTAAACCTCCACATCCATTTAAATGACAACCTTCTGAATGAAAATATAAACCATAACCCCTCCCCTCTACTGAAATTATTATTAGACACCACCCTCTCACCGCACTCCTCCGGGGCGGCGCAATAGACAGGACACCGCACCCAGGCCATTAACCCTCCTCCTCCTCCTTAAGCCGCTTGGCACACCCAAACCCGCGTAGTCGTTTCGTGGCTTCCAGACAGCAGGTAAGGAACGGCTCAACTTACATTTCATGTTTCTGTTACAAAAATGTTTCTCACAAGTTCTATTCAATTTCATCCACTTTCTTGCGTAGATTTAAATTCCTGTTATATAAAAAAAATTCTTTTCCTTTGTTTTCATTTCACATAATGTTAGTTCTGTTTTTTAAATTACTAGTAATCCGCCATTCCTAATGTTAATCTCTTGTTTTATTGTTATCTCTTGCTTTTAATTGTTTAATTAACTGTTTGCTATTTTCTTGTACTAGAAAACGAACGATGATGGCTAAGCCATCGAAAGCTGCTCTTGTAATAAACAACATTGTTGGCAATGACAACACCTGTGATAATTTAATTAAGGAGGAAGAGGCCTGATACAAATTGAAGCCTCCTGGCACAATGTAATAACCGGGATGAAAAGTATGTAGTTAGCCATCATGATGACCCACTAATGAGGCCGGTCATAAAATCTGACCGAAGAATGAGAAACAGAGGCATTGTAAGTGTAGGAAGAAGCATTGCGAACAAGACTATGCAAGACGCCCAGAATGACAGAGACACTGAACTTCTGAAGCTACTTAACATGAAATTTGAGACATAAAACATTAAAGAAATCGTGGAATGACAAACCACTCCACGAACAATACCTAAAAAGAATGGACAAGGTGCAAATCAATAAAGATGAATCATTTACGTGGCTTAAAAGGGGAACAATGAAGCCAGAATCGGAAGCACTTGTAATAGCTGCCCAAGATCAGGCCTTGAGAACACGACATTATGACAAAGCGGTTCTCATAGTTTCCCAAGATGATAAATGCCGCGTTTGTCAGGAACACGTAGAAACCATTGATCATATTGTCTCAGCTTGTCCAATCCCAGCAAAGACCGAATACTTGAAATGACACGACAGGGTGTGTAGCTACCTCCACTGGCAGTTCTGTACCGCCCTCGAATTTCCGAACACATGCCCCAAGTGGTACGAATACTCACCGAAACCGGTGACGTCTGTTGGATTGTGTACGATATTGTACGACCAACAAATTCAAACTGATCGCACGGTAGCAACAAACAAACCGGATATAGTTATCCGGGATTTGGAGAACAAATCGTGTCTACTTGTGGATGTTGCTGTACCTTGCGATCAAAACGTCGTTACCAAGGAGGCAGAGAAACGTCTTAAATACATGAGTTTGGAAATCGAGTTCAGCCGAATGTGGGGCGTAAAAGCACAGGTCGTACAGATAGTTATCGGAGCTCTAGGATTTGTTCCGCAAAATTTGTGTAAGAACTTGTCTTAACTCTCAGGTAATTGAAGAGACTGGGAAGTGCAAGAAATAGCTTTATTTGGAACAGCCCACATTTTGCGCAAAGTATTGTAGAGGCACCAACAGACCCTAGATCTACTCCTTAGGTAGCTGGTTGCAACCTGGTGTATATTCAGCCGACACATAACATCTTTAGTCGTGATTTTGAGGAATAATATTAATAATAATTATAGTATTAATTTTCATGTCGCATTTCTCAGGTCGCGCATGACTTATAATTGGCGTGCGAGTGGGAAGACAGCGCGCTCTGTCGGGCAGCGACGGCGGCAGCGACAAGCCGTGGACACGGCCTAGTAGGCTTGAGCCGTGAGAACGACTCTCACCGCCTAGCATCGTCCCTTTGAAGGGCGCCTGCCGGCACCCTGAAGGCAGTCTCCAGTCGAGTCCAGAGAGCAGCAGTCGGGAGGCTCCGGTCAGAATGAGCAGTCAACGGGGGACGTGTTGGAGCCGGACGTGTGGAGACGTTTGGGACTGGAGATTACCAATTGTTACCACCCGTCTGTCTGTTGCTGGGTGGTAAGTTAATTTAATGGTTAGTGTGGTTAGTTAATTTAATAGTTTAGTGGTTAATATTTTCGTTCTACCAATAGGAAACCGAAAAACTAAAAAATGACAAAAAATGTACTCTTGGCGGTGATCGATATTAGCTGGCAAGGAGTATGTGGCAATTTCATATAGCTAGCGAAAACCCAAGTAAATAGAAAACTAATTCGGGAAAGTCTGTGCCATTCTGTAGCACCACTACTTCCTTTTCATGTCCCGGCAATTAACTTTTTTCCGCCGAAAATTGGTCATTTTTTCGCGCAGCATTACATAACTTTGCCTATACTACGTATATCACTCCGTGTATACGTATGTATACGGGAAAGTAATAATAGATAAGTTTTTTTATTAACTAGTGCATTGAATTAATAAGTGGTTTGATTTTCAGGTTGTTGCTATTTTTGGCATATTTGGTGCTTGTAGACGTGTCGAATTGTACAATTTGCGCATCAATGATGTGAAAGAGGAAGGTTCCGTTTTGATAGTGAACACTAAAGCGACAAAAATTACAAGCCCGGAATATTTACTGTTATATCCAGTGAAGAATTTAATTATGTTGATGTCTGTAAAAAATACATGTTCTTAAGACACTTACATGTTAAACACAAAAAACTTTTTTGTTTTACAATCATGACAAATGCAACTGGAATCCAATTGGTATCAATACATTTCCGAAAATACCAAAAAATATTGCAATTTTTTTAAAATTACCAAATGCAGGAAAGTACTCTGGTGATTCGTTCCGGAGGAGAATATCCGCGACGTTTGTCGCAGATAATGGTTGTGATATCACTACACTTAATCGTCATGGAGGATGGCAGTCTACAAGTGTACATGTTCACAAAAATTAATTTGATGTTTTTGTTGTTCTTATTATGTTGTTTTTGTTATATTACCAAATAAAAACAAAATATAATTTTAAAGGAGTAAAAAATTAATAAATCAGTTTTAGAAAGTAAGTTTTTTCATAACGTAGTTGATTTTATTGCAAACACTTCAATTATTTACATGGTACTGTGACCATCCGTTTTCCCTCCGAAAGCTCAGGAAAACGTGGCACATTTATCACCCGCCCGAAGAGCTTCATTACTCATAACGCGCGCCGCACAAACAGAAGAGAGCTGCTAATTAGTTCTTATTACTATCACCAGATTTCACTAGAATCGCTTAGCTGGGGTAGCAGCAATACAGAAGGCATATCTCATTCATTTTCGTAACGAGTCGTCTAGCGGTGAGGTTGTACGGACGTAACGTATCAACGTGAACGCCATCAATCCGGACGAAGAAAAGGCATCTGAGCTCTTCAAAGACAAAAGGAAGAGTTAATTAATTCTTTGAATTAGTACGAAATGGATTACTATTTAAGAATTAATTAACAAAAGGTTTAAGAACAGTGGGAAGAGGAGAAGGAGCCTTGTTTATAATTGATCAGAATGTAACACGTGGTTTTTATATCCTTTTCCAGCTCTAATTTTCCATTTAGTCTTGATTCTTATTATATGCTCTTGAATTCTACTGGACATAATTGGGAATACTAGCGGCATATGGTTAAAACATTTACGTCAGCAAAGGACGAGTATTTTGGCCACACCGTTGGCCCAGAGGGCGATCTACTGCAGAGGGAGCTTTGGTAACGGGACTCGATCAGCGGAGCGAGCAGCGAAGGGGAGGCGCACCGCAGTAAGGTCACCGTTGTCGCCACTGCTCAAGGTTTTCAGAAGACGGCGTGTTGAAAAAAGGATTTCAAAGTAAGAGAGTTCCTTTTACAAACATTCTAGTGCCCAGAACTTGTGTAGTGGAGCAGATAAAGTAATTTTGTGCAAATCGATGAGATGATGTAATATTCAGTCAGTTAGTTAGAGGAGAGAGAACTTTTAGAATTGATAGAATCAATCTTTCTTTGTCTTTATTCTCTGTAAAAAAAATTAGAAACAGTAAAACTTGATTTTTATGTCACTTAAAAGAGAACAAAATTGGTACAAAAAATGGGTAAAGGCCTAGTAAACTTTCTTTGATTTGATGATCTGTAAATTTGTAAAGTAGCAAGGAGAAGGACGTATAGATATAAGAAAGTTTTTTGTGTATATTCTATTTACAGCAAGTGACAGTGTATTTTTTATGTTTCTATGCATTTATAAGGGTTAAGTGTATGAGATTTATATGCCACAAATTTTCATCTCAAGATTATAGTAAGGTTTTTTAACAAAACTGTGTTTTAATCTGAATGATTTGCGAGACAGTAGTGAAGAGAATCCACGTCCCTGATCCATCATTTTTCTTTTTTTTATGTGGCCCACCGACATCCCGACTGAGCTACCCAACCATCCCAGGGAAATTACTAAAAATCCCTCTCCCTTATCCAAAGACGGTGGAGGTCGCAGTACCACTGCCATCTTTGAACTTCATAGCTGATAAAATTGGGGACGTGACTATTACGTCAGTGATGGCTCCTATTTCGTGCAGAAATTGCAATGACGTAATGATTCGTGCAATAATATGCCATTTTACGAACGATTTTGTTAATGGAAAAATGTTGTTTATAATGTTGGTATACAAAAAAATATACTTTTGGCGGTGATAGATGGCAGCTGGCAAGAAAGAGTATGTGGCAATTCCATACAGCTAGCGAAGACCGAAGGAAAAAGAAAACTAATAAGGGAAAGTCTGTGCCATTCCGTAGCACCACTAGTTCTTCTACCAATAGGCATCTAATTTAATAATTTTAGTGGAAGTCGTGTTTCTTCCACCTTTTGGACATGGCCATACCATTGAAGCTGCTTCATTTGTATAAAATATAATATTGTGTAATGAATTTTCATGGGTTCATGGGTATTGTTGCATTCTTGATTATATCTAATTTAGGAATTCTTGCCGATCTCCTCCAAAAGTCCATCTCAGTTGCCAATAATTTTGAATTTGTTGTAGATTTTAAGTTTCCACTCCATGTGTTATAACACTTTTTATTATACTATTATAAATATGCTTTTTCGTAACTGTAGTAATATTTCTGTCCCATAAAATTCCATTCAGCATATTAATTGCTGTTCGTCCTTTCATTATTATTTTCATGATTTCATGATTTTGGGTTCCGTCCGAGTGAATTGTAATCCCTAAAAATTTTACTTCATCACAATATTGAATTATACCTTTTCCTTCGCCTAAAATTAAATTCCATGGTGTATCTCCTAATGACATATATTTCGTTTTGTTTAAGTTAAGTTGTAATCCCCATTTTTCATATTCAATTAACTTTCGTGATGTATATTCTAGATCTTCATAATACTGTGTAATTAACATTTGATCGTCAGCATATAATAATGTGTCAGCATATAATTGTCCATTTTTGAACATTTTCTACTTCATTGACGAATAGCTTTCTGAATATATATTTTAAAGAGAGTTGGTGAAAGACAGCATTCCTGTCGCAATCCATTATTTCAATGAAAACCTTCTGACAATTTTTTTATTTTGATATAAACTTTATAATTTTCATACAATTGTTTATAGCATTTATAATCAGTCTATTAAATTTATAATCCTCTAAGACATCCCATAATTTATTGAGAGGAATGCTGTGATAAGCTTTCTTTAAATCTATAAACAAAATATGAATAGGTTGATTAAAAGCTGCTTTCTTTTCTATTAATTGCTGTTGTCAAATATATGGTCTATTGAAGATCTCCCAACTCGTTCTTTTATCTCGCCAGCTTGTTATTTTATTTGAAAATTTTGAAATTCTTTTTCGAGTAGAATTTTTAAACCTTTACTGTATATTGTACATAAATTATTTGATACTGTTATTCCTCTGTAGTTTTTTCATTCAAATTTGGAGCCTTTTTTATGAAATGCTTTAAAAATTCCGACGTTCATATCATCAGGTATTTGATTTCCGTTCAAAAATTACAAAGATTATTTGAAGGATGTTTGATGTAATTCATTATTCCCATTTTATTAATTCATTAGGGAATTCATTGTACGCACTTGATTTTCTATTTTTTAAAGAATTTATAGCTTGTTGTACTATTTCCATATTTAACTCTATGTATTCCTCAGTTGTCGAATTATTACGTCCGTGAGACGTTTCTAAAAACTGCTGCCTGTCTTCTGTTAATAGTGTTTTAAAATAATCATTAAATGATTTTAAAGATATATTGTTAATATTATATAATTAATTTTTATTCCGTCGAAGAGTATTAAGAATATTCCATGCCATCGTACTTTTTCTACCACCTAAATAACATTGTATTTTACTACAAATGTTATTCCAAAATTGGTTTTTCTTTGTAGTAACGTTTCTTCTAATTTGTGCTTGTATTTTGTTTAATGCCATTTTATTTTGTATGTTTTTAGTATTTAACCATCTTAAGTATAATACTTCTTTTTCTTTCGTCATTTTTGGTATATTTTTATCCAATAATATAACTTATTACTATGTCTTCTGTAATGTTGTTCACCTAACGCTTTTAGGGCTGCTTTATGTATACAATCCTTTAAAACTTTATAGTTATTTATTTGACACTCATTAAATGATGACGTAAGTTTCTCCTTGAGTCTTTGCTTGTATAAATATACTGTACTATTATTTTCTAAATTATCAATGTTGTGTTGAAAATTAGTGTACATTTTATCTTTTATGTTGAATTTGACATTATCATTTTGTATTTTCTTTTGGCAGGGAAAGAATATTTTAGCTTTTAGTAAGAAGTGAACACTACCACAGTAGAATCCTGTGTATGTTCCTACATCGTGGCACTGAAGTGCCGAATTTTGTCTTATTATTACGTAGTCTATGATAGAATATTGTTTCATAGAATCTTGGTGTCTGGTATATGTGTGAATCATTTTATGCTGAAAAAAACCATTTAAAATTTTCAGTGAAATTGTGTGTACAGAATTCAATGAGACGTTCTCCATTATCATTAAACGCTTTCTCACCGAACCATCCAACCACCTTATCTTGCTTTTTTTGCCTATTCTTCCATTAAAGCCACCGGCAATAATGATCTGTCTTGTGAGTCCTATATTTGAAATAAGTAAGTTGGTTTCAAAAAGACATTTTTGAAGATGTTTCACTTACACCGTGTACTCCTATAATTGTGTGTTTCGTTGCAAATATATTTAAGTTATAGTGACAATATTTTCATTTATATCTTCCCAGATTGTTATGTATTTCTTGAGTTGCTTTTTAATGACTATACGTACACCTCTCTTTGCTCTATCATGTTTCGGTACACCACTATATATTTTTAAGTAGTTTCCATATAATTTAGTTCCGGATCCTTTTTCTTTAGTTTCTGTAAGAATTGTAATATCCAATTTTGATTGACGTATATAATGAAAAACTTCACTAATCTTGGTACGTAAACCTTGAACATTTCATGTGCCAATGGAGCATATACGTTGTCGTATTTTATATCTCTGTTTTCTTTTCCTGGCAAATGGTCGTCAGCAGACCTAAGTAGAAACGATGAACAGGGTGCTGGCCTGATGCATATGGTATATTAATATTATAATATTACTTTAAATTATACATTTAATTATAAATATATGTATAATATTAATTTATGTGTATATCTACCGACCAAGGCCAACTCTAATATATCTAAAGACCACTCTGAGAAACTGATAACCAAAGTCGCTGTGACTTTTAGAACACATCCTACATTAGAGGTCTAAACATTATTACAAATATTACTCACTTCCCAAGGAAAATTTGAACAAACTAACAAATGATTAATGAAATAACAGGTATAGAGAAAATCTAAGCAATTAAACTCACCGTCAAAGTCGTTGTGGTTGTTTTTACTTTCCGGTATACGTACGTATACACGGAGTGATATACGTAGTATAGGTAAAGTTATGTATTGCTGCGCGAAAAAATGGCCAATTTTCGACGGAAAAAATTAATTGCCGGGCTGTGAAAACAAAGAAGTGGATAAAACCAGTTGCTAAATTAAGAAAGAAAAGTCCCTAACACGTGGTGTAGCCAGAAATCCTGTTTTCTAGGTTCTTGATACCGAAAACCCAATTGAAAGGAAAACGTCTGTCCGTCCGACTGTCTGACAGTCTGTGAATCCTGCTAGCGCCTAAACTATACGTACGATTTCTTTCAAAATGGATATTCCCCAGTCGATCTGATTCTAGTCGAAGCTTTGAGATTTTGAAAAAGATTCTTCAAAATTTGGGGGTACTTTATATTAAACCATCCGGGGATTTTCAAAATTTTCTCAAAAATGGCTCCAAATTTTTTCTTTAAATTTCTTGTATGAATAGACTAAAATACACTTATTAACATGGCATAGGTCCGATTTTCACGGATAACTGAATTTTCGAAAATTGTGAAAGTTTGACTTTTTTCGGCGTCTTTCTCCAACTACAAAATTGAAGATAGAGATTTTTTTCTTCAAATAAAATTTGTTCTGCATATTGAGTGCTTTCATAAAGGTCATGTAAATGTTTCTCAAAATTTTAGTAGTTTCGTGCAATATTGCGTGCAATATGTGCAACATTAAAAAATTACAAAAACAAGATTTTCTCAAAACGGCTCCAAATTTTTTCTTTAAACTTTTGGTAGGGATAGTGGTAAATGTACTCTATCAGATGACATAAAAGCCATTTTGGTCTATCGGTTGTTTTTTTTCAAAAATTACAAATATGTAATTTTTTACGTGTCTCTCACGTCGTTAATATTTACACTATCGGCGATTTTTTTCACATTATTATATTTACGAGTATATGTGCTTTAATTAATGTCAAGTAAAGTTTCTCGAAAACACTACCGTTTTCGGTGAAAAGTAGCTCAAATTTCGGCATTTTCAGAAATGCTCAAACGCCATTTTCTCATATATGGCTGCAAATTGTCTCATCTTCAAATTTTTGTAACGGATAGTGATAATTACACTCTTTAATATGACGTAAAGTTTATTTGAGTTATTTTTTTGTTTTTTTAAAATTATAAAAATGTAATTTTTGAAAGATCTCTCTCATCTTTAATATGCACATTACCAGCAATTTGTAAAGATTATTATATTTGTGAGTGTATGTGCTTTAAATAACTTCAAATGAAGTAATTTGAAAACTCAAAAATTTTCAGTGAAAATAAGCTTCAAATTTTGCATTTTCAGTAGTGCTAAAATGCCATTTTCTCTTAACCGGCACATAATTATTAAAGAAAATTGCCATTTACGGCTAGGTTTTTGTGTTCTTTAATATTCTAAAATTAATATTTTTGTTCTAACAATAGGAAACCAAAAAATTAAGAAAATGAAAAAAAATGTTCTTCTGGCAGTGATAGATGGGAGCTGGCAAGAAAGAGTATGTGGCAATTCCGAATAGCTAGCGAAGACCCAAGGAAATAGAAAACTAATACGGGAAAGTCTGTGCCATTCTGTTGCACCATTAGTTTGAACATTTCGTCGTAATCTGAAAACCCGCCCAAAACCACACATTTTTTGATGCTTTTTCGCCCATTGGGCGATTTTCCGCGAAGTCAATATGTGTGTTGCCAGGTAGTTGAAAAATGAATATCCTACTGTGCCATCTATTATTATCGTACAACTATCGATCGGTGGTAATATCAAATTATCGTACGTAAATAAAATAATGTAAAATTATAATATTTTAAATGAATGCTTTTCAAACATATTACTTAAATTATTTTCTTTAACGACATTTGAGAATGAATGGAGCTGGGATACAACTAATATTATATAGGGATTTTTATAATCTTAACTTTTATGAATATATATGATATATAGAAAATCAAAATAATAAAAGTTTTTTTTATACTCGATCATATACAGAGTCGAACTGATTATATCGCACAACTTCTACTTGATTGAAAGCTCCACTAGTAAATATATAGTGGTGTTTCAGTTGAACAGACGTTTTTTTAGTAACTTGGAATCGACTCTGACATCACTTTTATAATAATATCTCTTAAAATATAAAAATGACAACGTAACAAACATTAACACAACTTGAATTTAAAAAAATCTTCATTAATCATTTCTTCAAGTATTTCAGTTTTGTTTTTAGAAAATATATTATCCGCTGTCATTCAGCTAAGCTTTGATTTTGTGATTTCAAAATTTTGACAGCACTGTTTCGCTTGCATGCCTTTGATACACTCACTGCTCAACAAAACACCAATTATCGTCGACGTATTCAATCGATTGCGAATTTTTGTTTATGACAAATTGACTTTACTGTTCGCACTCAGCATTGGCATGTATTATTGTACTTTTATCTGTACGATAATCGTACATCATAATGAATAATCGTACATGTACGATAATAATCGTACGTCTGGCAACCGCGGGAGAGACGAAACAGTTTTCCAGGCCAAAAAGCGGAACTCCGCTAAAGTTGACAACCCTGCATCGAAAATGCCGTACCTTTGGCTTCACTGTTCCGGTACCTCCCAAACAAAAATAGCAAAGAACACAAAGAAAAACACTTAGCAACATCGATTTCTAGTTTGGCCAACTTTCATAAATTCAAAATTTAATAATTCTCCACTTAACTGTTTCATTTTCGAACGTAATGGAATTATAATTAAAAACCATAAAATATCATTATAAACCCTAATTTTGTATGTCCTTTTATAATCATTTCATTCACATGGGGCCAGTTCTACTACTGTTACTGTTAATAAGTATTATGATTATTAAATTATGATATAAGTATTATAACTATTTCTATTAAATTAATAATTATTTTTGGCAGGAGTTCTGAGACCGAAAATTCTATGAACCATCTAAGAACTTACCATCTAAGAACTAACAACTTACAGAACAGTAATCACATAAATACTTCAGCTTACAACAAAATATAATAAAATATACCTCATCTCTGTTTCATCAATATCATTAACCAATATGTCTATCAATAAATTTTAAATGTCAGTTCAAAATAACAGAAATTTACAAACGTCCCGTATTCCAATTATGATTAGTAATTTAAAAACAAACCCAAGAAATGCACATACATTACATACATAACATTACAATTTCAGTGATGTAATTACAAAACTCAACTCATTACGATAAAATAAGTATTTTTTACCCATGTACGTGTAAAGATCTTGAAATGAAATACTTTTTGTGATAACTTTTCTACAGCTCTACTTTCAAACTATGTAACCGCACGGGTTCAGCTAGTAGATAAGAAAGTTCACTAAATACTTATAAACGTCTCCTGTATTATTTCAGTAGTATACCTTTCCGTTGTGGCTCTCACTCCCAACCCATCTTTATAAATGGGACCTCTAATTCTTCTAAAAGAAAATTCCACGGAGACGCGATGAATTGCACTCTGACTTTAAAAGTATGAAGGATTTGTTAAAGAAAACGCATTCACGTCATATGCAACCCCCCAACACTTGCCAAAGTTTTTGTCAAATAACTCCTAAACCAAGTGTTTTTGGGCCTTAAAAAATTTTGAGGCCAAAGGCGTCAAAGAAATATTTTTCACATAATCTGTAAGATGAGACATTTCACGACATTCAATTAAATTTTCTGTTCCGCGCTTCAATACAGTCAAGGCCACCTCAATATTTCAGTCCTTGCTGCTGGTAGCCATTTTTGTGACGACACGCTTAGAAGGCTTAGATTACTCAATCTTATATTTACACTTTCTGTATTCACCGTGGTTTGTGGTGTCTGATTAGGTTTATTTGCACAATCATTAATTCAAGATTTCACCAGTAACAACCACAAGTATTCTTATAGTTGCTTGATATCTATGAAGATTGTTTCTTATGCGTGTAGTGAAACTATTCAATTAACGTTTTGCCATGTTTTGTAAGTGCTGCGTACGTAATTGTGGAGGTGTTGTGTGTACAGTGAAGAGTGAAGTTGGAGTTTTGTTTGAGTTTGAGTATTTGAGTTTTACCAGTATCAATATTTCCGTTATCATTCGATGAATTTTTCAAGTCAGATGGTTCAGACACGTAGCTTTCCCAAAAGTAAAAAGATGTGACTATCACGAACAGCTAAAACCTAACTGACAAAGAATATTGAATAATTACTTCAAATGTTTTAAAGGAAGTGTTGGGAATTGTTCCAAGAAACTTCTCCATGATATTGAATAAACATTTATTGAAAATTTCTTTTAAACACTGAAACGATTTGTTTCTGTAATTAATTATTAAAAACGAATTAAATCTATGAAAAACGGAAAGTCGTGGGGTCCAGATGCCATTTCAACTGACATAATTTAACTCGGATGAGAGGCAATTTTACCGTATTTAACAAGATTATTTCATGTTTCAATCAACAACTCAAGCGTGCCCGACGATTGGAAGCTAGCTACCGTTGTTCTGATTTTTGAGAGTGGTGACAGAACTGTTTTAGCCAATTATAGACCGGTAAGTCTTACGTCAGTTGTATGTAAGCTAATGGAACATTTAATAACAAACTACATTAAACAAGAATGGGAACAAAAAGAATGGCTCTTTCAGGGACAGCATGGTTTTAGGAATGGTTTCTCTTGCGAGAGTCAGGTTATATCATTGTTTCAGGATATAGCAGATGAAGTTGATGATAGTGGGAGGGTGGACGCCGTAATAATAGACTTTGCAAAGGCATTTGATGTTGTGCTACACGACAAACTGGTTCATAAATTACTGCACTCAGGTATTGACACCAGAGTTGTCGCGTGGATTGATGAGCTTCTTCGAAATAGGAAACAGAAAGTCCTAGTTGGACAACAATTTTCAAATCTAAGAAAGAGAACTTTAGGGATTCCTCAAGGAAGCGTTATTGGACCTCTCCTCTTTCTAGCTTTTGTGAATGTCCTGCCAGACAATTTAATTTCAAAGGTACGACTATTTGCAGATGACTTTATAATATATCGAGCTATTCAATCAAAAGTAGACGAGGATATTTTGCAGGGTGATCTAAATAGATTACATTTCTGGGCGGAAAACAATAGCATGACAATAAATGGTTCGAAAAGCAAAACCATCACGTTTGGTAGGGGTCGCAAGTATACTGAAACTCAATACAGTTTAGGCAACGAAAAAATTCCAAGAGTCGTGTCTTGTAAGTATTTGGGAATAATTTTTGATAGGAAATTGAGTTGGGAAAATCAGGTCAACTTTGTCGTAGGGAAAGCGTGGAGATCCTTACATTTTACTATGCGAATAAAAAGGGTACTACGAAAGCGAGAGAATTAGCTTACATATCTCTAGTTCGCCCATTAATGGAATACGGGACGATTTGTTGGGACCCTTATAGAATCTCACAAAAGGAATATTTGAATAGAGTACAGAGAAGAGCATGTAAAATTATTTTCCGAAGCAATAGAAAGAAAGTAGAGTGGGAGTCACTAGAAATCAGGAGGGTTAAGGCAAGACTCTGTGCTTTGTACAAAGCGTATGCCGGTTATCCAGCTTGGAAAGATATCCACATCCGGCTCAGTAGACCCACGTATTTTAGTAGAGGGGATCACAAACACGAAATTCAGTTCAGGCCACAGAGAATAGATGTTGGGAAACTTTCCTTTACAAATAGAAGTATAACGGACTGGAAGTTGCCTGCGACAGCCTTGGAACCCTTTCCTCAAGGTGTTCAAAGATTTAAAAGTAAACTAAAAAATGATATTTGTAAATTTTATTAGTAAGTTAGATTTATTAGAATGGTTATTTTATTATTATTATTATTATTATTATTATTATTATTATTATTACTACTACTGTTATTAATTATTGTTATCATTATTAGTATTGTGATAATTATTAGATGCATTGGTTTATAGTATTACGTGTTGTGAAGTGTAGTGCAATACAGAAATAGAAAGAGAAGTGAAGTGAAATGGAGTGCAGTGTATTAAAAGTCGTATATGTTATTATAAATTATCTGTATAGAACCATCATAAATGTAGAATTAATGCGGTTATTGTTATTAATGCATTTATTGTAAACATTGTTATCTTATTATTATTATTATTTTCTTAAAATAATTTTTAAGTTACATTGTATTAATTTCATAATTATAATACGTAAATTTTAATGTTCCGCCACCAGGTTGCATAAACCTATTTGCGGAAATAATAAATATCTATCTAACTATTGAAACATTTTTATCAAATCAAAGATTTATCTCTATTATTGACACGTTGGGCTTCTATCATGGGTTCGAATATGCAAGGGGCACAATTCGGCTTACTTCATCGTTCAACCACAATCTGCCCCCTGTAGACTCGCGTCCATACGGAAAACGACAAAACCTGAAAGTGTTTTTTTTAATGATGTGCCAGATATCACAATAAAAACCAAGTTTGTTTTTTGTGTACTTTCTTTAGCACTAGAACAGTTTAAATTTATTATAATTAAAGATTTCTTTTGATTCGAAACAACATTCTTTGAAAACTATTAACTTTGGTCATGACTATGAAAAATAATTTAATTGTTCGTACGAACGTTAACCTGAGCTCTCTTCCCGTTGTATCGTTGGATGCTTCACTCGGACGCCGCGTATCTCCACGCCATCACCTTCGACCAGTCTTGATGCCTTCTATCTTGTATCTTCCGGCACGCCACGAAGTCACTCCCCTTTACATAATGTACTAGCCTCCCATATCACCATCAGCAGTTGTTCGGCAAAATAATTACAAGTTCATTTAGCCTGGTGCTTCACATTCGTCACTAGTGAAAACTAATTAAAGTTGACAATTTCCTTAAAAGTTCCTCCCAATTGGTAAGAAAATACTTCAAGTCAATGCACGGTTTCCCCAAAATGTTTCTATTATCCACTTTCACTCACGGAAGAAAAAAGTTGAAGTCCCGAACTGTATCTCCGGAAACTCGTATTCATTGTTGTACAAAATTCTTTTTCACATTCTCTACCAACGGATTCGTATTATGTATTCTCTCCTCTAACCAAGCTGCACTATTGCACGAAATTTCCACTCTTACACACGCATCTTTCGACTGATTTCTACACCAAATCCACGGGCCCATGAAATTGTTTACATCTGTTACTAAGGTGCCCGTTTACCAAATATTGTGACCTGTTAAACATTGGTGTTCTCCCTAGCAACCTGTTACTAATGTGCCGAATTCTAAATTAAATTAACATTAAAACCTTAAATTATTCAATATTGAATGCCATCCCGCATTTGGTATATCGCAACATCAATTGCATTGTTTTTTCATTTTTATTTGTTGTTGTATATTGCAAGTTATTGCAAGTTACCTTTACATTGCAAGTTACCTTTATAGATTTTTAAACAAATAAACACGTTTTCTTAAATAGTTTCCCTCTTAGAATGAAAAAAGATGAATAAGGATGAGTGTGGGGTCTAACATGCGAGAGTTCTCGCACGCGTACACAGAGGTACTGGGGGAAAACTTGTGCTATGGCACAACACAAATAACAAACTTTTTAAAGTAGCTAATGTAAATTAGCTTTAAATTAATGGATAACAATAATCAAAACGCGCTAGCCTACAATACTCCGTGTATTAAAAAACAAATAAATTTAGCATTATAGAAAGAATAGTCACACGACAACTGCCAATGATCGCAGTCCAAACGCATGATTTAAATGTTGGCGGTATCTGGAAGTATGTACACCAACGCCCAACTGCAAACTCATATTGTAAAGAATACCCGTTTGATATTAAACTCAAGGTGTCGGTTCGTTAAGATATTCAATATGCAAACATCGTTTGAGCAACATTCCCATGTACCGAAGTGAAGTCTAAGCCTACTAAGTTGTTTCTAATGGCAACAAATGGTATTTAGTACTCAAAGGTGAAATTATTAGTTCGATTATTTTTTGACTCGGAATTGCTTTTCTTGACGTACGCAAGTACGCAGAAAATAATCCAATACTTTTTGGTATACAAATAAGTTTTAAATTTTCGCACCCAAGCTGGCATCCTGACTCTCCAAAACCCCCTCGGTTCCTCATAACAAATCAAGGAAAGAGTATTGCAAGAATATTGCAAAGAGTAAGTCTGTACTTGCCCGATCCGGTATTTTCACACAACTTTACTTGGCTTTCTCAAGAGTAAAAATTTTTTCTATTACTTTTGTGACTATCAAGGAAAGCGAAAAGCTAACTAAGCTAAAGATTGAATAATTTCTTCAAATGTGATTTTGTAAGAAGTATGAATTGTTCCAAGAACATCTCTCTATATAACTGAATAAACGTTTATTGAAAATTTCTTTCCAACATCAATTGCATTGTTATTTTGTTTGATGTTCTGTAAGTACATTAGTAGTTTCTCTTCTTCCCTCTCCTTCTTTAAGGAAGGTATAGACAAATGGATAGGGAAAGGGTGGGGTTTAACATGCGACAGTTCTCGCACGGGTACGCTAGTTGGTAATAATTGTAATTTCGTTGGTATTAACAATTACAGATCAAGCAGGATCTCGCAACACATCGTAACGCAACACGTTCTCAAAGCTCCGCGATCTTACTGTACACTTATCACCAATTTGTGAAGATGCGCATTAGGCCATTTCCCGTTTCCATTCTAGTCAGAAATTTCAAACAAAGCAAATTTCGTAGCTTTTCATTAATAAAGGAAAGCAGCGATCTATTCAATATATAATTTACTCCACTCCTAATTCTTTTATTTTTTTGGTACCTCATTTGTTTAAAACCGTTCTCTGAAAGGCGAATAGGAGGGACATCAAAATCAGTCTTTTTACAGAAATAATATATACTAGCGTACCCGTGCGAGAACTCTCGCATGTATACCCCATCCTTTTCCTCCCCTTTGTTTATCCTTTCTGTTAAGAAGGACTGCTGTTAATGAAACGTGTTTATTTGTTTAAAAATGTATAAATGTAACTTCCAATGAACTTACAGAATATCAAACAAAAATAATATTACAATTTATGATGGAAACAAATTTTCAATAAAGGTTAATTCAGCATTATAGAGACATGTTCTTGGAAAAATTCATACTTCTTTAAAAACAACATTTATTGGAATTATTTAATCTTCCTCCGGAGATTGCTTTTCGCTTCCTTTGATTGTCACAAAAATATTAGAAAAGGTTTTTACTCTTGAGAAGGCCAAGTAAAGTAGTGCGAAAATACCGGGTCGGACAAGTAGATTGCAATATTTGCAATATTATTTAACTTTCCTTGACTTGTTATGTGGAACAGAGAGGGTTTTGGAGTGCCAGGGTGCAAGCTTGCTGGGGTGCGAAAATTTAAAACTTATTTATGTTCTAAAACGTATTGGATTATTATCTGCGTTTTACTGTACCCCAAGAAAAGCAATTTCGAGCCAAAAAATAATCAAAGTAATATTTTCACCTTTGACTACTAAATACCATGGAAATGTTGAAACGATGTTTGCATTTTGAATATCTTAACGAATCGACACCTTGGGTTTAATATCAAACGGTGTATTATTTGCAGCTGGGCGTTGATTTACATGCTTGCCAACATTTAAATCGAGCGTTTGCACTGCGATCGTTGGCAGTGTCGAGCGACTTATACTTGGGTTTTTATTTCTTGGCGCCTGGGGGCTTGTCTTCACAATATATCACACGGCATTCCGTGTATTTCTCCGTCGTGCCGTTAGAAGTCGCATGATTGCCAGCACTGCCCGATACAGTCGCGATGAAGTGATTCCTAGCGGCACGACCGAGAACGACGCGAAATACCGTGAGTTATTCCATCGAGAAGACAAGGCCCCTACACGCCAAGAAATAAAAATACAAGTATACGCTATTCTTTCTATAATTTTAAATTGAGTTGCTTTTTTAAATTAATTTACGTAGAATTGTACGCTAGTGCGTTTTGATTTTTTCATTTATATAAAGATAATTTACTTTAGCTAATTTTAAGTTTGTTCTTTGTGTTGTGCCATAGCACAAGTTTTCCCCTACTACCTCCGCGTACTCGTGCAAGAACTCTTGCATGTTAAATCTCACACTCATCCCTTCTATTTCCATTCTAAAAGGGAAATTTGTTAACGAAACATGTTTATTTGTTTAAAAATGTATAAAGGTAACTTGCAATGTACTAACACAATATCAAATAAAAATAAAAAACAATGCAATTTAAGTTTAAAAAACATTTTCAACTAAGATTTATACAGTATTATGAAGAGGTTTCTTGAAACAATTCACAACACTTCCTTAAAGATCACATTTGAAGTAATTATTCAATATTTTTGACAGTTAGCGTTTAGTTTTTCGTGATAATGGCAAAAAATATTAGCATTTGACTTTTGAGAAACCGACGTGTCTGAACCCGTTGACTTGAAAAATTCAATGAATCAGTGCTGATAACGAAAATACTGGTCAACACAAACACAGTCTTCACTTTTCACTGTACACCCATATCTCTCCACAATTAGGTACACAACACTTACAGACTACGGCAAAACATTAATTGAATGTTTTCACTACACGCATAAGACACATCTTCATAGGTTTCACGCAATTATAATAATACTACTTGTTGTTGCTAGAGAGCAAATCTTGAATGAATCATTATGCAAATAAGCTTCGTCAGACTACAGAAACCACGGTTTACACAGAAAGCGTAAATATAAGATTGAGGAATCTAAGCCTTCTAAGCATGTCGTCACAAAAATAGCTACCAGCAGGGGCTGAAATATTGAGGTGGCCTTGACTGTATTGAAGCACGGAACCGAAAATTTAATTGAATGTCGAGAAATGTCTCATCGTACAGATTATAGTGTGAAACAAGTTTTCTTCAAAATTTTAGTTTTTAAGGCCCTAAAACGCTTTGTTTAGGAGTTATTTGACGAACACTTTGGCAAGTATTGCGGGTTGCCTGTGACTTGAATATTTAGGTGCGTATTTTTAAACAAATCCTTCATATTTTTAAAGTCAAAGTGCAATTCGTCAAGTCTCCGTGAAATTGTCTTTCTTGAGAGACCATATTTATGCGATTGGTTGCGTGTGAGAGCCGCAACGGAAAGTTATACTACTGAAATAATACAGGATATTATTATTATTATTATTATTATTATTATTATTATTATTATTATGTCTATAAATGAGTCGTACGCTAACTCAACAATAATTTATTGATTCCTTATTTACATAGTTGCCAGTCATTACAGGGTTAGGGAGTAGCCCTTCCCTGAGCTGTGCCTTCTTCGGTTTTGAGCCATTTTTGAGAAAATTTCGAAAATGTCCGGGGGGCTTCATGTACAGTACCGTCAAATTTTGAAGAAACTTTTTCAAAATCTCAAAGCCTTGACTAAAAGCAGATCGACCGGGGAATATATATTTTGAAAGAAATCGTACGTACGGTTTAGACGCTAGCAGTGTTCACAGACGGACGGACGGACGGACAGACAGAGGGACAGACGGACGTTTTCCTATCAATTGGTTTTCGGCATCGAGGACTCACAAAATAGGGTTTCTGGCTACACCGCTTGTTAGGGACGCTTTTTAATTTAGCAACTGGTTTTATCCACTTTTTCGTTATCACGGCCCGGCAATGAATTTTTCCCCCCGAAAATTAGCCATTTCTTCGCGCAGCATTACATAACTTTCCCTATACTACGTATATCACTCCGTGTATACTTACGTATACGGGAAAGTAAAAATTAATGTCAATGTAGTTTCATGGGCATGAATCACGGAAATTTTTACTTCTGTACTACTTTTTAGCTCTCAGTGGACGTTAAAACATTTCATTCGCTTCTATCAAATGAATTTCATCTTCGTAGTTCGGTCGAGAGAAGGTAGTTTTTCAAACACACGGTTAGATGTCTCTATCTTCAGTGATGAATGTCCATCGCCACCAAGGCCGCGGGCCAAGCCATTTTCGACAAGAAAGTTTGTTTCCATGGGAATACACAATGACTGTCGTATTGCTTTTTCGTGATTTCGCGCGATCTAAGCAAGAGTTTGAGAAACAATTGAGATTTTTTAGTTACTGAGTAAAATACATTATGGTAACTGGGAAATAATAGTTACATGTATGAATATTATTTTCGTGAAAATTGATAAATCTAGTGATGCTACAGAAGCACATATTTTATCCTATAATTTGAAATTTATATAATTTTAAAAAATTCAGACAGTTCAACGAAAATTATACTCGCGTCATTTCTATTAGCCATTCCAGAAAGATATTTAAAAAATCATTTTGGGCCTTTATTGAGAAAATATTTTCTTTAATTTTCATTATTTCAAGTACAAATTACGTGAAAACCACTCATATTTTCGAAAAATTGTACAAGGCCTTTCATAATGCTATGCCTTTGAACAAGATATTTCAATGGAAAACAGTCTATATAATTAAAACATGTAAACGTAAGAAGAGGCCAAAAAAATGTTAATGCTGCAATTTTTAAAAATTCAATGTTCAGTGTAAATAAGATCCGAGGTACTTTATTCGTTCATAAAATGAATATAATACAAACATTTCGAGTCGTATTTGAGTCATTTTGGAAAGTCATAAGGCTTCATGTAAAGTCATTCACTCCCAAAATAAAAATATTCGTTAAAAATTTGCAGGTTTCTGAGTTCGGCCAGATCAATGAAGGGATATCAATTTTGGATTTAAAATTCTTTAAAGTTTTGCAAACCACTGTCATGGCAGCAAAACTCTCATGCCGTTATAACATTTTTTTCCACAATCGGTCACAGTAATAAATATAAATTATAGGTAATAAATGTGTATTTAATTTACCAACTTTTTACTTAATTGTGGTCGATCCTCCTTTCTTTTAGTCTATAGACGTGATATGTATGTACATTCCAAACACCACTTCAGTAATTTTTTGCTTATTTCAATTTATTTATCAGAATAATCATACTTTTATTAATCATACTTTTATTAACTGTCCTGTGGTATCATGCAAAATTTTCTCCACTCACGTATATATTAAATCCACTATTCAAAATTTCTATACTATTATCAACTTGAATAGTAATATTCTATAACTATTTAAAATTAAAGTCCACTAATTACTGTAAAGGTTTTTCCTTTCTCCTGAAACAGTAAGAATAATGACTTAAGTAATGTTTAGAATGGAGATCTTCAATTATTGGTATCGTTGTATTACTCGTATGCTGTCAAAACAACAATTATTTATTAAACTAGAACAGTAATAAATATAATTATTAGGTAATAAATTAGTAATAAATGAGTATTTAATTTTCTAATTGGTTAAATTTCATTGGGCTTATTATATTGATTTTTTTCTTTTGCATGTAAACTATGACTGACATGCCAGCGTAACTGTCATTCGGGGACAATGGCATTTATTTAATAATCGATGACAATAATTCATTTTATTTTTGGGTTATTTCTTAGCAGAAAATGAAGTAATAAATACTGAAATTTGTTTGACGTGATTGTTCTTACAGTGGTTGGTCCAGTTTGACAAGACACCCCTCATTGCAAGAAGTGTTTTGTATTATTTGTTAACATTTTGAAGAAATAGCGTATTCAATTTTATTTCGATAATATTTTTATATGTAAGCTTTAAAAAATTAAAATTTCATGCACCCACTTCAATATCTATAACATAAGGTACAATCTCTTTGCGCGGTTTAGTGAGGTTTGAAAATGTTAGAAGTTTATGAGTAATTTGTAATGAATACGGGCAATATTAAATAAATATTTAAAATATGACTCACTGATCAAACCGCTCTAATTTTTTATTTTATTTTTCTACGTTTAGTGCTACATGCACTATAACAGATGACATAAACGTCATTCTGCTTATTTTCTTTACCTTCGATTTATATTCATTGTAGAATTTGTGAGAATGAGTGCTTCTTATGCGATCTTGTAAAGTTTCCCGAAAACTGAATAAAACTAGTGGTGCTAGAGAATGGCACAGACTTTCCCGTATTAGTTTTCTATTTCCTTGGGTCTTCGCTAGCTATTCGAAATTGCCACATACTCTTTCTTACCAGCTACCATCTATCACCCCCAAAAGTACATTGTTTTGTCATTTTCTTAATTTTCCGGGTTTAAATTTTGGGAAATATTAATTTTAGAATATTAAAGAACACAAAAGCCTACCCGTAAATGGCAATTTTCTTTTAAAAGTTATGTGCCGTTTAAGAGAAAATAGCGTTTTAGCACTACTAAAAATGCGAAATATCAAGCTCATTTACAGAGAAAATGCTTCAGTTTTCAATACTTTATTGAAAGTTATTTGAAGCACATACACTCACAAATATAATATTGTTTACAAATTGCTGGTAATGGGCATATTAAAGATGTGACAGATCTTTCAAAAAAATTACAATTATGAAATTTTTGAAAAAACAAAAAAATAACTCAAAATAAACTTTACACTATACTAAAGAGAATAATTAGCACTATTCATTACAAAAGTTTGAAGAAAAAAATTTCAGCCACATATGAGAAAATGGCATTTGAGCGTTTCTGAAGATGCAAAAATTTTGAGCTACTTTTCACAGAAAACTGTTGTGTTTTCGAGAATCTTTACTTGACATTATTTAAAGCACATCTACTCGTAAATATAATAATGTGAAAAAATCGCTGCTAATATAAATATTGTCAACGTGAGAAATATGTGAAAAAATTTACATTTTTGTAATTTTTGAAAAAACAACCCATAGAGGAATATGGCTTTTATGTCATCTTATAGAGTACATTTACCACTATCCCTACCAAAAGTTTAAAGAAAAAATTTGGAGCCGTTTTTGAGCAAAATTTTGAAAATTCCGGGGGGCTTCATGTAGAGTACCACCAAATTTTGAAGAACCTTTTTCAAAATCTCAAAGCTTCGACTAGAATCAGATCGACATCACTGACGTAATAGTCACGGCTCCTATATATTTTCAGTTATGGAGTTTAAAGATGGCATTGGTAACATATCAATAGATTGCAGTGTTCGCAGTAAAATCAAATACGTTATGTAAAAACTTACTTTTAAAAACGGATTTATTAATTAATGCATTTATATCTAAAATGCTTATTTTTTCTTTGCTTTCTGAACTAATCAATATCTTGTTAGCTATTTGAATCTTGTTATTCACCGATTCTTCGGTGTATGACTCGGCTACACTTGTAGTCCGCCATCCTCCATGACGTTTAAGTGTAGTGGTATCATCATCATTATCTGCGAGAAATGTCGCGGATGTTCTCCTAAACGAATGACCAGAGTACTTTTATGCATTTGGTAATTTTAAAAAAGTTACAATAGTTTTTTTGGTATATTTGCAAATGTATTTATACCAATTGGATTGCAGCTGCATTTGCCATGATTGTAAAACAAAAACGTTTTTTTGTGTTTAACATGTAAGGGTCTTAAGGAAATGTATTTTTTACAGACTTCAATATAATTAAATTCTTCACTGGATACGATAGTAAATATTCCGGGCTTATCGTTTTTTGTCGCTTTAATGTTCACTATCAAAACAGAACCTTCTTCTTTCACATCGTTGATGCACAAATTGTACAATTCGACACGTCTACAAGCACCAAATATGCCAAAAATAGCAACAACCTGAAAATCATACCAGTTATTAATACACTACACAAGTTAATAAATAAAACTTAACTATTATTGCCACTGTCATTATTATACCTTCATTAAAAGAAAAGTTTCATCATCAGTTTTTTTTAAGAAATGTGTTTACATCATCTTGGAAAAATACCATTGCCTTTATAGGTTAATATCCCACATTTGTCTGTTTCATAAGTAAACTTACTTTGTGAAAAGTTCCAATATCAGTATTCTCTTTAATCTTTAGCATTTGGAACACGTGCACCATAGTGTCGACGCTTTACATGCTGTGGACTTAATGTTTAAAGAGGCATGCATTAAATTAACAAACGTCTTTATTCTGGCATGTGCATTATACTAACTTAACCAAACTGCTCCAAAAGATACGAAAGAACAGCAGCTTTGCATAATAAATTTGCATATTTTTTTATCCATCCATTTTCTAAACTTTAAGTACACTTACTCATAAATTTTGCAAGACTTTTTCGGTATCATAGCATTTTCTGCTTTTGCAGATTCTTCCACAATTTCTCTAGGCAAATTCATTATGTTTGAATCACGACTTTCAAACTAATTGCCATTTGTAAACAAATTAGTTGCTTAGTTGCTGGCATGACAAAACAAGAATTTGAGATCTACTACAACTACAAATTACAACTTAACACAAATAATTTCGATTCCTTAAATCCTTATGATACTGTTATACAAAAAATAGTGTATGCAATTCGTTTATAATGTTAAATTTTTGCACTCGTAAGAAGGGAACTCACTTCTAACGTCGTTCGTTCGGTAGTATCTTCTTATTTGTGTAAAAAAAGGACAACTTTATAAACTAATTGCATAATATGCTAGTCATTTTCTTAATATTTCAGTTTCCTATTGCTAGAACGGAAATATTAATTTTAGAATATTAAAGAACACAAAACCTAGTCATAAATGGCAATTTTCTTTTAAATATTATGTGCCGTTCAAGAGAAAATGGCGTTTTAGCGCTACTAAAAGTGCACAATTTGAAGCTCATTATTACAGAAAATGATTGAGTTTTCAAAATACTTTATTTGAAGTTATTTAAAGCACTTACACTCACAAATATAATAATGTTTACACATTGCTGGTAATGTGCATTTTAAAGAAGTGAGAGATCTTTCAAAACAATTACAATTATGTAATTTTTGGAAAAAACGAAGAAATAACACAAAATAAACTTTACGCTATACTAATGAGTGTAATTCGTACTATCCGTTACAAAAGTTTGAAGAAACAATTTGCAGCCATATACGAGAAAATGGCGTTTGAGCATTTCTGAGAATGCCGAAATTTTAGCTACTTTTCACAGAAAACTGTTGTGATTTCGAGAAACTTTAGTTGTCATTAGTTCAAGCATATAAACTCGTAAATATAATAATGTGAACAAATCGCCGCTAATGTAAATATTAACGACGTGAGAGAAAGTAAAAAAATAACATTTTTGTAATTTTTTAAAAAAACAACCAATAGACCAGTATGGCTTTTATGTCATCTGATAGAGTTCATTTACCACTATCCCTACCAAAAGTTTAAAGAAAAAACTTGGTGCCGTTTTTGAGAAAACCTTGTTTTTGTCATTTTTAATGTTGCACATATTGCACGCGAAAAATACTAAAATTTTCAAAAAAATGTAGATGACGTTAATGATAGAACTCACTTTGGAGAACAAATTTTATTTGAAGGAAAAATCTCTGTCTTCAATTTTGTAGTTCCAGAAAGACGCCGTAAAATTTTAATCTTTCTCAATTTTCAAAACTTCAGAGTTATCCGTGAAAATCGAATATATGCCAAGTAAATAAGTGTATTTTACTCTAGTCATACAAGAAATTTGAAGAAAAAATTTGGAGTCGTTTTTGAGAAAATTTTGAAAATCCCCGGGGGGCTTCATATAAAGTACCACCAAATTTTGAAGAATCTTTTTCAAAATCTCAAAGATTTGACTAGAATCAGATCGACCGAGGAATAACCATTTTAGAAGAAATCGTACTGGTCGGAGCACACTTCATAATATAATATAATAAATAATATTAATTACAATATTTCTGACGGGACAGTGGAGCGAATATGACTCCTTAAAATTTTAATAGCACGTCTGTAAAATAATTGAGCAGTACAGATTCATTGGCTTCATTCCGGCACAAATCAAAGACAACAATCAAACAGCTACAGCGCTTCCGAGAAATCGTAATCGCTGTCATGTATAAAATCAAATCAAATCAAAATCATGCGTTCAAATAAAGTTACCAGGTTCAAAATTCACCAAATTCAAAATCACACGTAAAACATTCACTAAATTTATGAAACTCGAACGTTTCCATTTTAATTAATAAAGCTCAGTTTCCAATGACACTCGCTCATTGGCTGCGAGCTTTTCTCCTTGCGTCATCCGACGCAGTAGGAGGTCAGTCTGGTGTGAGCCTCCTGGCAGCAAGCCTCGTGAATGCAATGCTCGCAGAACGTTTTCGACATGTGCTACGTGTTCAGTTTAAAGTCTAGTCTGTGCAATGCTCGCAGAACGTTGTTTTCGACACGTACTACGTGTTCAGTTCAAAGTGCAGCGTTTAGTAACCGTAAGCTGCAACAATCTCTTCATTACGAGCCTCTCCCTTGTGTCGCCTAACGCGAGGGGAATCCAACAACGCTGCCTGAAATGCTGCCTGTGCCACGTGTTATGTGATGGTGGGCTTCTGGCGAGCGCCAGACTGTGACAGTTTCTTCATTGCGAGCCTTTCTGCCTCGTGTCCCCTGACGTGAGCGGAAGAAAATGTCTGCATGTGTAACTGTGCAAATGTTGATCAAACACTGTATCTCTTAGTTGCCTATTATGCTTGAATTTAATATATGTGTTTTATGTCACTTATAAACTTACTTTCCTTAAAGTACAACAGCAGTAATCTCACAGATGCAACCTGTCCAAAGCTGGTCCTTCAAATCCCTCTGAATAAGTTAAACAATCGAAGGTGTTGGGGGAAAGAGAACAGGATATTCCCGGAATACAAAAAAGGTCTGCTGCTCTCTCTCTCACAACCTCATTCTCCCACAGTACTTATGGTTTAGGCGCTAGCAGTGTTCACAGACCGACAAACGGACGTTTTCCTTTCAATTGTTTTTTTTTTGGTATCAAGAACCCACAAAAGAGGGATTCTAGCTACACCACGTGTTAGGGAATTTTTTTCTTAATTTAGCAACTGGTTTTATCCACTTCTTTGTTTTCACGGCCCGGCAATTAATTTGTTTCGGCTGGAAATTGGCCATTTATTCGCGCAGCATTACATAACTTTCCCTATACTACGTATATCACTCTGTGTATACGTACGTTAACGGGAAAGTAATAAAAACAAACGACGGACAGGAAGCTGCATGAAACTTCTTTTACCTATTTGCGTTATATTGCATTATTTTGAGTGGTTCACCAAATACCTGTGTGAGAGCCTAGCAGTACATTTATGTAGCATCTATAATTTGTGAATTAAAAAAGAAAAGAAATAAACACTAATTTTGTCATCTGTATTAATATTTGTGAAAATTAAATGCCAAAAAATGTTTTGCAATAACAAATAATTGTGGCTTTAAAAGTTTCATGCAAAAAGTAGTTCTGATATAAATTTTTAAATCCAGCAAACGGTGAATATTGAAAAATATAACATGACAATACAGTAGAGCGTTAATAATTCGGACTTTAAAACCCTGACCGTCGATAGCCCGGACTCGATTCTGACGAAAACAATTAGCATGAATTTCATACTATATGTATACACTGAGTTGTTTAAAGGGTCATTACGCCTTCATATTTATTTTAACTACTAATTACAGAAAATTATAATTCTTTAAAATACAGTTTTTTGCTCGTTGCCCTGTGATTGTTCACATACCAGGAGCCTCTGCTAGGAAGAGAACCCTGTCGGTTCACTAATATTTATGGTCTGTTATTCGTCAATGTGTGCGGCTAGTGGCAACATCTGTGGTCGAGGAGCAATCGTTTGAGAGCTTCCTTTCAATTCGGAGGCGTTGGCTCTTTTATGACACTATCTGGAAGGAGACCCAAGCTGACCGCGCTTCCTCGCGGCTTCGCGGGCGGTCCGAAGACTCGCCTCGGAATCAGCACGTAGATTTCTAGCGACTCTGTATTACTGTGTGAAGGGGAAAATTACGTAAAACGTCAATAGAAATAATCTAGAGGTTTTCCAAATACGAACTCAATCTTTGTGTATTACTATTAGTTATTAAGAAAGCCTAAGTACTTCAATTAACGTAAAAGTTTTTATAGTTCCACCATGTCTCCATAAATTCCTCTTGTTTTCAATATGAATATCTGAGATATGTACTTGAATTTTAAAAGTGTTGGGAAATTCTATATCGGTAAAGTGGCTTGAGAGTATGATGCGAAACACCTAGTTAAAAAAAATTAATATCGTTTTAATACACTCACTCACGCACAAAGACACATTGTGTTACAACATAATCTTTCAACGAATTTAGACTTTACATAAACTACTGTTAATTTTCTAAATCTCCCAAAATACTATTAATAAAGGATACGGTAAATCATAAGTGAACGTAATTTTTTCAATCAAAGGAGGTTACAAATGAGTTTTTTCATCAACCTTTACAAAAGCAATGATTCACATGTATTAGTGAAAAAAAGTATGTTAGAACAGCCTAATAATACGAAATTAAAATAGATATTATGTCACCAAATCAGAAGAACATGAGTAGCGACGACTACCACAAATAATGTTTCATACCGTTTATTAAGTAAAATTTAATATACAGTTTTCGCAGGAGAACAATACTGTAATAGTGTTATACCGTATTAGTTTAATTTTTAATAATATTTGATCATCGAAATTGAGTCTGAAACCTTACTGCTTTCCAAACATTCACAAAGAGAAAATGCTGTGTACGTCGTAACATTATCAAACTCAATTTGCAAACCACAGACAAATCCGCAGATGGGATAGATTATAAAGTTGAATTTCCTCCATGTTTTTGCAGTTATTTACAATATAAGTTTAAAAGAATGTTTTCGATATATTGTAAAGATATTATCATTACACAGATATTTTTAGAACTTGTGGGAAAATATTATAGTGAGAGTACATTAAAATTTTAATCATGTGTGAGGAGTATAGTCATTAAAAGTGTTTGACACATATTCCATAAAACAGTTTAATTATGTGTTTTAAAAACAGCATCTCTCTAAAAATATATATCTACGGAACACATCCTAAACTCTTGCTCGCGTGTTATTACAAGTTATTTTCAAACTCATAAATACTTAAGATAGGTATGTAGGGATCTACTAGTTTTGTGAAGAAATAATTGTTTATATAGCTACGGACTTAAAAAGTAAAACTTGAAGAGAGAATAGGAGAAGGTGATGTACCTTTAATTTGTTGTACCTTTAACCACTCTTTTTCGGAATGGGGATTACTTATAAAAATGTCAGACGTTGGTATTTCTAGTTTATTCTCCTGCCCCCAGAGCTGTGTTGTAAATCTTGACATAATTTCAAAAGCATCACTAGTGTTGCGTATAAAAAATAAATCGAGAATTTCCATTTCCGATTTGGGATTTGCGATTTACGGTGTAGTGTGACTTGGAAGAAAACGTTTTTGTGGCTCGATGTACTTGGGCTTATCGTAGGCAAAACGGTGAAATATTCGAAATTTCAAAAATAACTTGTGAGAGACATACAGGCAGTTTAAGTTTAAGAAAGGCAGTTTAAGAAATGTTGATTTGCGATTTCTGGCTTTGTTTGACTTAGGCAAAACTATTTACAATTTGATTAAAAAATGGGCAAAACTCTTTTACACGATGGTATGTTTAAAACTTTGAAATTTGCACGTGGGGGTGCTAGTCACTTCAATGTCCGAAATTTGATTTGCAATTTCCGGCATTTGGTGACTTGGGCAAAACTTTTTATAGCTCCATGAACTAGGGTCGTCGGAGCCAAAAGGGTGGTATGTTCGAAACTTTCGAAAATTCGTTCGAAGTAACTTGTGGAGTGCTACGGGAAGTTTAAGTCCGAAATCTTGATTTGCGATTTCCGGCTCTCTTTGACTTGGGCAAAATGTTTCACAAATTGATCCAAAATTAGGCAAAAATATTCTACACGCTGCTAGTGGTCGCAGATGCAAGCGGCGCCCGCCCGCCCGCCGCCTCACTGTCAGGTATCGCAAGCGGCGCCCGCCGGCCGCACTAGCACATTGCGCGGCTAGCGCGGAGCTCCCACACCAGAGCTGTTCGTATCCACCAATAATCTTTTCACACGTGCCGTCAGCATTGGAATTGCTTAGTTATATTTTTGTTGCATCACACTCGAATGTACATTGGATCACACCATCTCCACGAAATGAGTCCAACTTTTGCGTGCACTGCCATGTCTTGCGACCTCTCCCTAATCTCTCCTCACACCCCGCCAAGTCACGTATCACCATCCAACTCCCGTCGCTGTCATTTCTCCGTATACTGCCCTTTTATCGCCCTTCCATCGCCCCCTTCTTGGATGACACCGCCGCTTATCGGAGCTCTGCGCTCAAAGAGAAAAATAGTCACTCCAAACGCGCGGTTTTTGAATGCGCGATTCGGTCTATCCCACACGCTTTCTCACACAAAGAAAGATGAGGCATAACACTGTGTGTGTACACACACACACACACACACACATATATATATATATATATATATATATATATATATATACATAGTGAGAGAGAGAGAGACAGAGAGAGAGAGGGTCTTTAGCTTATCTTGCAACTCATGAATCCTAACGCCTGTTCGTGTTTTGGCAATTTGTCAACCGCGTGTCTTTGCCTCCTATCAATACGTCTGATTTGGCACATAGAAACAGCAGAGAAGGTAGTGAGCTGAGCGTCATAATCTGCAGAAACTTCCCTCTTTCTGTGTTTTTCCCATTCAAGAGCTTAGACGGGCAGGTACTTGGCTCACACCATAAGGTTTTCGCGCTGCGCAGGGTGGGTGGGGTGGGGTGCGGTGGGCAGAGGCAAGATCTGGCAAACAAAACACAAATAGGCGATTCTGTCCAGTATGATTAAGAAACAAAAATGTAATACTAAAGATGTGGAGGTAAGTTATGACTGATTTTTCGATTTATTAACAGCAATGTAACAATAATTATTTAATAAAAGCCGTCTCAGAAATCAGAAAGATATCTCGTGAAACATCATCGCCAATTTTTTCATTATTTATAACAATAGTTTATTATTGTTATTACTATGGAACCTGGAAATTAAACAAATTGGAAAATCGTAATAAAAAAAAATAAAATATGAACAAAGTATACTTGAATTTTTCTAACAATTTCTCGTCCTTTAAAACAGTGGCACTGTGACTCCGCTTCCTATCCATAACGTTTCTCGCGTCCCGAATGCGCTGAATTATTTTACAAATTGTTGGCTTGTTGGGAACTGGCGTTTCCGGAAAGTTTTCTGGAAACATTCCCTAACTCTTTAAGAAAGATGTGCTGAAGTAAATTTCCACCAAAAATACACGTTCATCCTTCGTCATTTTCGAAGCGATTTTTCTTTCCTAAACGTGAGTTCCTACGATAACGAATGCCTGCCCAAGGACAGAATAAGTGCTTGTTTTCTCTTGCAACTAACATCGCCCCGTTCTCTCACCCCAAAATCTGGACGAGCGACGGGCGTCGTTAAAAGTGAAAGGGAATCCAAAGGTATTTCACGCTTTACCAAATTGCCAAAGCAAGTGGTTTTGTTCTCAGATATGGGTTGCGAGTCTGAGTAAAGATCGGTATATACGGTTGTTTGTCAAAATTGCAACACCAAGAAGGGGACATATCACTACAATGAAATGTATTCCAAAGATTAGGAGTATCACACTATACAAATGATTGCAGGCCAGGGAAGCAATATTACTCGCCGTTCGTTCGCAGAAATCTTCCTCGCCACATGCGGTCCAGCATTGTCCTGCTGAATTATGGCATGTGGAGCTGCTTGCAGGACGGGCAGTACCTTGGGTTCTCAAACGTCCCTGATGTAGCGGTTGCTGTTCGGGTTATCCTCAATGCGCATAAGGCGAGATTGCATATTGTAGCGAATGGCGTCCCAAACCATCACTATTGGTATTTTTCCACTAGGGCGCGGAACAATGCAGGGTAGGAGATCACCACAGAATCGTCGAACACGAACGTGGCCATCACTGTAGCACAAACTGCGGCGGGACTCGCCCGAAAACACATTTTGCCACTCGACTCACCAATGAACACGTTCACGTGCCCATTGCTGTCTGAGACGTTGGTGGTTTCTGATCAACGGAATCCAACGCAATATGCGTGCCACCAGTCCAGCCTTCAGCAGACGGTGTCAAACCATCGGAGCAGACATCACCACACCCGTTGCAGTGCTCCAACTTGAACCAACACTGTGGACAAATTCGTTTTGTCGGTTACGAGCATGCGGACAAGATGGTGGTCATCTCGCGCTGTGGTCACATTGTGTGGTCCAGTACCCGCTTGTTGGTGTGTACGACCCTTTTCTATCCATACTCGCATAGTCGTGTACAGTCGCAGCAGCAGTTCGATGTCACAGTATGACAAACCTGCTTTTCAAAGACCAATCATTTTGCCCTGTTCGAACTCACTCAGATGCTGATATTGCGCCCTTTGGCGTCGACGAGGCATATTGGCACTTGCTTGCACTTTTGCACGTCGTTTAACATCTCCACACTGACTGAGTGTCGCATAACACTGGCCTGTTCTGTCACACGAAGGAGGGCACTACTAGACCAACGTGCACCCCACTTCTATGTAAATTTAATCACTTCTTATGGATAGACTGTTTTACATAATCACCGATTTTAAAGTTATTCCGACCATTCTTCTGGGTGTTGCAATTTTCAAAATCACCGGTGTATTGTGACGTTTGGTAATATTTCAAAAATCTCAGTATGCTCACAGATTCGTCCGACGTCATGTGAATCCGGAGCTTGTCACGTGCGCGAGGGTGTAGTCAGTGAGAGAGCGTTCTTTGAGCTATTGATCACAAGACCGTAACCGACTTTCAGAGGAAGAGGTGGCTGGAGGTTTCGTCCCGAAGGGGTCGTTGACGTCAGAATTCCCCTAACGAACGAGAAAAGGTGAGTACGTACGTAGTATGAAAAAACAAAATGGAACTTTCTTCTCTTGTGAAACACCAACCTGTGAGTTTACTCTTCTCTTCCGAATCGCCAACGTGTAAGCTTGATCTAGTTACGGAACGTTGCGCTGGAGTAGCCACCTTGTAGTTAAAATTCGTTCGAGTAACGACACGTAAAGAAACCGTTAGGCAAAGTGTTAATTAAAATTGTCGAACTAAAACGTGAAAATTAAATATTATTAAAGTGTACTAAGTTGTTGTAGGTGGACGGTGTAGGTGGACGAGATTGGCATTAGATATACAGAAGTGCGAAAGACACAGTAATTATTCTGGTGACCACAAATCAACCGTTTTAATGCAGGAGGATCTACAGAACTGTATAAAAACTGTGGAATTTCATTAACTTAAGTGCAAGAGTACGGGCGAATCGGTGTCGAACGTAACTGCCAAGAAGGGACGTGCACTGGCACTAAATGATTGGAGGCGCTGGGTTGGACGGCGTGGAGGCTACCGTGCGCTGTTAGGAGCAGCTGCCGAGACAAGGTCGACGCAGGGCGAGTGCGCTGGCAAGGGCGGCGTCAAGGCGAGGCCACCGTGAGGCGACGCCAGGAGGGCGACCAAGGCTTCACACGGTACGACTCGGACCGAGGCGACGCGGCCATCGTCCAAGGTAAAAGGGCATCTATTTCACTTACGGGCCCAAGACGCCGTGGATCTGGAGGGCGGAGACTACAAACTGCTTGTGCTCGAGAGGAAGACGTGAATTCTTCTAATAACTGAAAGTTACAGTACGAGTATAATTTGAAAAGAAATCTTAAGACTTTTGTGATTACGTTCAGTAACGGAAATAGAACATTAACAACCAAAATTCTAGACTGCCTGTAAAACGCCTCATGTGTTGTAACCCTTTTTATTAAAATGTAATAATTGTGAGTGTAATAGTGTCCAATTTTGCTTCGTTCCTGCTTGCAAAGATCAGTTAAATGTATATTCAAATTAAGTGTACGGAACCAGCAAAGTAGTAAACGTGCACAGTACGCAAGTAAATGAAAGGTTTTGTGTTTCAAGCAGTAAATCAATTAGAAGAATAATTCCTCGTTTTAGAGGAAGTCGTCCGCTGAGGTGGGCCTTATGCGAAATATGTGCTTCCTTAACTTGTATTCGTCTGTTTCATAAATGAACACATGTACAAACGCTGTGTCCGTACTCTGCACGTATACCCCGTACTGTGACCTTCAAATAGCCTGTAGAAATGTGTCAAGTCGTGAACGGCTAAAACGGGAATTAAATGAAGTTCATCCGCACTGTACAGGGATTTGTAAATAAACGAAAAAATGATAATATAAATAAACAAGTAATCGCATTAGAACATATGATCTCGTATCAAAAACAAAGTTGAAAACTTCTTTAACATTACGTAAAAGTCATAATTGATTCGGCGAAAACATGGTGAAGACAACACGAGTTTGTGAGCGAAGAGGAACCCCTTATCCCCGTAATCCATGGCCGCGAGGCAAGGACGTCGGCGGTAGGGCTGAGCCCGTTCACGGGCTGTCGCGCCACGTTCATACACGGACTCACAGCGGTGGCGCGTAGGTTGCGCGAGGCAGCGTAGGAGACTCACGTAGGAGATGATGGGCAGGTTCCAGGCGGCGGCGACGAGCGCCTCGGCGGCGCAGGAGTCGTCGGGCCCGATGAAGGCGATGGTGCCGGCGTCACGCATCTCCGTCATGCAGCGGATGGCCAGCGCCGCCAGCCCCGCGCTGCGCCGCCGCGCGCCGGCGCCGATGTCCGCCGCCACGTAGCGCAGCGTGCGCCCGGGCAGAAGCAGCGGGTCGCGGTTGACGGCGTCCACCGCCAGAGGGAGCGCGCCCAGCTCCACCGGCTTGCTGCCGTACGCCGCTAGGAAGCCTGCAAGCACCACGCACACTCGCGTAACAAATGATAGCGGCACGTGAACCAGTGCGTTTTTAGCAGCTCATCGACAACTTAACGGCCGTATTGTCAATCACGGCTTACTTAAAAAATAATCAGCAAATCGAGGAATTTGTGGATTAAGATAAAACATAGGTAACTCAGTTCTTATTCACACGACATAACCTGCAAACGGATATCAACGCAGTAAGTTACTACTACTTTCAGCAGTTTAATATAAAAGCATTACAAGAATGATTTAAAAAGCAGGAATGATAATGACCTTCCTATTTACAACGATGGAAGGAGCTAAAACGCTGTGTTGGATGGGAGAATGAGTGCATTCATCCGCCTGAAGATATGTATTGCATGTGACTATGATTTGGGATATTAAAAATCCCATTCCGTAATATGACTCAAAGTAAGTGGTAATCTACCTACTAAGTTTTATGTTTAATTTTCAAAACAAAAGTATTGGCTCTCTTCCGAGACTTTTACAAATATTTTCGAGAAGTTAGATACTTTGTGTTCTGGCGAAGGGCTAAACGTAAGACTTGTTTCAGTAGTTTTCAGTGCAACAAATAAAATATTTTCATTTCTCACAAAAAATCAAATCTGATATAATGGAACATTCAAATACAAGTACTATCTGTACACTATTTCACAATGACGTCCGAAAAGTAATGTCAGTGAATTCATAAATAAAATGTTTTGATTGGATATAATCTCTTAATACTCTTCAAAGTACTTACCCCCTGCATCCATTCCTCAAATTCGGGAGTTCTTTATCGGGATGTCCTTCAAGGCGTGCGTTGTAGCCGCTTTAATGTTGTCGACCGACCCGAAATGCTTCCCTCTCACCGGAGTTTCCAGTAGTGGGAATGAAAATGTCGGAGGGAACTATAGGGAGGTTGTGGGATTGTTGTGACGTCTGTCATGGTCAGGTAGTTGATTAGAACAAAGTTGGTGTGCGCGAGTGAATTGCCGTAATGCAGCTTCCTTTCCGCGACGATGATGAGTGGGACGCTTTGGACCCAAAGTTTCAGGTGCGTCAAGCTGGAACAGCCATGTCAGCTCACCGGAATGAAACATGTCTAATGATTTATTGCTAATTAATTGCCAGTTAATTGCCACAATTTCGAATTAATTGCCACGAATCTAAGGGGCAAAAACGGGTGTGAGCTGGCTTGACGCGACGCCAGCACACACATCAGTGAAATTCGGGTGACAGGTCGACGGAAATAATCAGATATTATATTTCTAATTAATTGCCACAATTTGGAACTAATTGCCACTTATCTTTGGGGCAGAAACAGGGGCGATTTTATTTGGTTGGTTTGGTTTCATTGAGCTCCTCTGTTCTCTCTATAATCATATTTGAATTTCTGGCGTGGTTAAATGTGCTGACGTTTTTAATAAGGTTTTATCATAATCGGCAACGGCAATAAATTCTTGTTTGTGGTAAAAAATTAGTATACAATGTTTATTAATCATGTTCTTGGTTTGGATCGATTCTGCTCGCTGGTTCTCTCTACAAACGTATTTAACTTTCTGGCATAGTTGAAAGTGATTCACATTTAACAATTTTTTTCATAAACGGCAACGGCAATAAATTCGTGTTTTTGGTAAAAAACCTGTATATAAGGTGCATTAATTATGTTCTCGGTTTGGTTCGATTGTGCTCGTTGGTTTTCTCTATAAATGTATTTGAATTTCAGTCATGGTTGAATATGCTTAAGTTATTAACAATACTTTTTCATAAACGGCAATAAATTCGTGTTTGTGGTAAAAAGCTTGCATATAATGTGTATTAATTATTATCTTGGTTTGGTTTGATTGTCCTCGATGGTTTTCTCTACAATCGTATTTGAATTTCTAGCATGGGTGATTATGATTCACTTTTTAACAATTTTTTTTCATAAGCGGCAACAATAAAACGCATAAACGGCAAGAGCAAAGATATTTTCCCTTCAAACAAAATATGTCCTCCATAGTGGGTTCTTCCTTTAAGATCGTGTATTTTTTTGAAAAGTTTATTCGTTTTCGTGCAATATTTTGTGCAATGTATGCAGTTTAAAAAATTACAAAACAAGATTTTCTCGAAAAAGGTTCAACGGTTTTTCTTTTAACTTTTGATAGGGATAGTGCTAAATGTACTCAATGAGATGACATAAAATATATTGCTCTATATTTTTTCTTTTTTCAAAAATGCAAAATAATTAAATTTTTTTGACTTGTCTCTGACGTTAATATTTACATTAGCGGTGATTTATTTACATTATTATATTAATGAGTACATGTGCTTTAGATAATGTCACGTTAAGTTGTTCGAAAACTCAACCGTTTTTCTGCGAAAACTAGCCACATTTTCGCATTTTCTGAAACGCTCAAACACCACTTTCTCAAAAAAAGCCGGCTAATTTTTTTAAACTTTGCGAACGAATAGTGCTAACCGCACTCTTGAATAGTTAAGTTCATTTTGGGGTTTTGTTGGTGTTTTAAAAAAGTACAGAAATGTAATTTTTTGTAAAGATCTGTCACGTTGTTAATATGCACATTTCCGGCAATTTGTGAACACTATTGTGTTGATGAATGAATCTCAATCAAACCTAATCAAGAACATCATTAATACACATTATATACTATTTTTTTACCACAAACACGAATTTATTGCTGTTGCTGTTTATGAAGAAAACCTTGTTAAAAACGTCAGCATATTTAACCATGCCATAGAGAGAACAAAGGAGTACAATGAAACCAAATCAACCAAATCAAATCACCCCCATTTTCGCCCCGAAGATAAGTGGCAATTAGTTCCAAATTGTGGCAATTAATTAGCAATAAATTATTTGAGGGTTTCCGTGGATCTGCGATCCAAATTTCACTGATGTGTGTGCTGGCGTCGCGTCAAGCCAGCTCACACCCCCGTTTTCGCCCCGAAGATGCGTGGCAATTAATGCGAAAATGTGGTAATTAATTCGCAATTAATGAGCAATAAATTATTTGAGGGTTTCCGTGGGCCTGCGACCCGAAATTCACTAATGTGCGTGCTGACGTGACGTCAAGCTAGCTCACGCCCATTTTCGCCCTGAAGATACGTGACAATTAATTCGAAATTGTGGCAATTAATTGGCAATTAATTAGCAATAAATCATTAGACATGTTTAATTCCGGTGAGCTGACACGGCTGTTCCAGCTTGACGAACCTCAATGTTTCAACCTCTTGAGCACCTGGACGTAAAATTTTCCTATCACTGTTGTGCCTAATGATACGAATTCGTGATGGACAACTTCTCGGATATCGAAAAACACAATCAGCTTTGATTTGATTTTCGATTTTGACTTCCTGGCCTTTTTGCTGTGAGGCGACGTTGAGGGGTGCCACTCGGGACTTGGCCATTTCGTCTCCTTTTCGTCCGTCGTTGATGTCTTCTCGACCTTCTCTAAAGGTCTTGTGCCATCGATAAACTTGTCTATCCTATCAGGGGTCATGACCCCCCCAAGTGTTGAACTAATGCAATTTTAGTGCAATTTTTTGTGAGAAACCCTAACATCTAAAAATCTCTGAAAAACTGATAATTTTTCCAGAGTGTTTTCAGAATCGGGACTAACCAAGATATTTTTACTTTCCCGTATACGTACGTATACACGGAGTGATATACGTAGTATAGGGAAAGTTATGTAATGCTGCGCGAAAATATGGCCAATTTTCGTCGGAAAAAAATTAATTTCCGGGCCGTGAAAACGAAAAAGTGGATAAAACCAGTTGCTAAATTATGAAAAAAACATCCCCTAACACATGGTGTAGCCAGAAACCCTGTTTTCTAAGTCCTTGATACCGAAAACCCAATTGAAAACAAAACGTCCGTCTGTCCGTCCGTCCGTCTGTCCGTCTATGAACACTGCTAGCGCCTAAACCATACGTACGATTTCTTCCAAAATGGATACTCCCCGGTCGATCTGATACTAGTGGAGGCTTTGAGATTTTGAAAAAGATTCTTTAAAATTTGGGGGTACTTTATATGAAGCCCCCTGGGGATTTTCAAAATTTTCTCAAAAATGGCTCCAAATTTTTTCTTTATATTTCTTGTATGAATAGAGGAAAATACACTTATTAACATGGCATAGGTCCAATTTTCACGTACAGCTCTGAATTTTCGAAAATTGTGAACGTTTGACTTTTTTTCGGCGTCTTTCTCCAACTACAAAATTAGATTTTTTCTTCAAATAAAATTTGTTCTGCATATTGACTTCTTTCATAAAGGTCATGTAAATGTTTTTCAAAATTTTAGTAGTTTTCGTGCAATATGTGCAATTTTAAAAAATTACAAAAACAAGATTTTCTCAAAAACGACTCCCAATCTTCTTTTTCATTAAACTTTTGATAGGAATAGTGGTAAATGTGCTTTATCAATGACATAAAAGCCATTTTGGTCTATCGGTTGGTTGTTTCAAAAATTACAAAAATGTACATTTTTTACTTGTCTCTCACGTCGTTAATATTTACATTATCGGCGACTTTTTACATTATTATATTTACGAGTATATATGCTTTAAATAATGTCAAGTAAAGATTCTCGAAAACACAACCGTTTTCTGTGAAAAGTAGCTCAAATTTGGGCACAATTTTCAGAAACGCTCAAACGCCATTTTCTCGTATATGGCTGCAAATTTTTTCTTGAAACTTTTGTAACGGATAGTGCTAATTACACTCTTTAGTATAGCGTAAAGTATATTTTGAGTTTTTTTTGTTTTTTCAAAAATTACATAAATGTAAATCTTTTGAAAGATCTCTCACATCTTTAATATGCACATTATCCGCAATTTGTAAAGACTATTATATTTGTGAGTGTAAGTGCGTCAAATAACTTCAAATAAAGTATTTTGAAAACTCTAACATTTTCTAGGAAAATGAGCTTCAAATTTCGCATTTTTAGTATCGCTAAAACGCCATTTTCTCTTCAACGGCACACAACTTTTAAAAGAAAATTGCCATTTACGGCTAGGTTTTTGTATTCTTTAATATTATAAAATTAATATTTTCGTTCTACCAATAGGAAACCGAAAAATTAAGAAAATGACAAAAAAATTTACTTTTGGCGGTCATAGATGGTAGCTGGCAAGAAAGTATGTGGCAATTCCGAATAGCTAGCGAAGACCCAAGGTAATAGAAAACATACGGGAAAGTCTGTGCCATTCTGTAACACCACTAGTTTAGACATTGTCAGACTATTCTAGAAATTTATAAAAATGTAGTAATGCTGAAACTAATGAATTTATTTAGAAAATGGAATTTAATTTGTATAAAAACATACGTGTTTTGAAGCTCACTTAAAATATACTTTTGGTACTAAGAAGTATATCTAAACAAGGAACATATCTGAAGTCGGAATCACACTGCGCGTTACTATTGTTGCCAACTTAATATGAATATTTGTCACTAATTGAACGATAGAACTGTAGGAAAAGTTTACTGCAACATATGGACTCAGCTTAAAAGTCACAATCGTTGTTCATAGTGTGACGGTCTAGATGGACTTGTCAAAAACAATTTCAATATATTGAATAGGGAGAAATACGACATGTTTGGATAAACAATTGACGTATGAGGAAGCGTAGTGACATTTATTTATTTATTACGCCGGAGTTGACAAGCTGTTGAAATACAATCAGACCGATATAAATAAATAGATTTTTTAGAGTGACAAGAAACAAACGCACATCAGGTTTTCCAAGAGAAGTAAAGGAAAACAACTTTGTCGAGAAACAAGTGAACCCTACGTAACGAAATCGCTTTGTTAGTAAATACGTCAAATGTAATGAATTGAATTTGAAAAGGCAAAGAACATATGTGAATAACGAGGATAAATATGTAGTTAATTTAAGTATGAAATGTGATCAGTTAGACAGAAACGTTAGAAAACGCAATTTTATGAAGAACGTGCAAGTAAAAAATGAAAGAGTAAGATGGCAGTTGTTTTTCTAATATTTTAGGGAAGTCATCGCGGAGAATATTTTAGGAAACGATCGCGGAGAACGCTTGGGCCTGGTAGAGTACGGATGGTTGAAGGAAGCTATAATGGCGGATAAAGTGTTGTGTTCGGATGGATACGAACGAAAGTCGCTGTTAAAACATAAATGGTTGTTAAATGGAACCAGGAATAATTGGTGGTTATGTGTAATGCAGCCACGGAATTCAACGCAAAGGGAGGTGATAATTTCAGACTCTCTATCTCTCTTGACAATGTGAGAAGGCCAAGAGATTTATCTTAATGGGAAAGCATTTTTAAAATTCAAAATAACATGACCATGAATAAGGGAACGAATGCGACCCTTGCAAATGTTAAACTTAAGTTACGTGTAAATATTCTGTTTCAAGAGTAAAAATATATGTTTCTGGAATATATTTCGGTGTTATATTGTAAAATGTTTTGTACGAGCCAGGAGAGGAGGCAACGACGCTAAATAATTCTTGTTATAAATAAATGAGGTAGCACCGGCTTTGGAGGTGGTAATAACTAATTTTGGAAAGATGTTCTTGTTTTATTTGATTGGGAATGAGGGAAGCGTAAATTACATATCAAGTACCAAACAATGATAAACCCCCGTTTCCTGTAGGAGGGGTTTTGCACTCTCACGAACCAAATAAATTTCTTCAACAGTCAGTTGTTTCACTATTGCCTGTTATTAATATTTACTTAAGTAAAATTTGCGAAGATAGAAACCGTTTAAGTTAGCTGCCCAGATTGGGGCAAAAATAAATATGCCTAAATATAATAATAATAATAATAATAATAATAATAATAATAATAATAATAATAATAATAATAATAATTATTATTATTATTATTATTATTATTATTATTATTATTAAAAAATTCAAAAGGGAATTAAAGAACCGTTTCAATAGGGAATAGAACTAGTTAAACGTAGTAATGATAATAGTACTCGTGTGTATATAAAATTGAAATGTTGCTTTCCGATGTTTGTTAGAATTTAGTTTCGATAATACAGTTCAATTCAGTATCGGAACTGCTATCGAACTCAATATTTATTTAACGTAATGCTTAATGTAATCAGCAACGGCGGACCTAATTTGGTCACTGAATTCTGATGCCGGTTTTGGTTTTGTAAGAACGTAAGAAGCCGCTTTCAGTACAAGACCATCAACAGGGGTTATGGGGTTAATTCTTGTCGAAAAGTGCTTAAAGAATTTTAGTTTGGCTGGTGAGCGAGAATGATGAGCGAGTGGTGGTGAGCGAGAGTGATGCTCAAAATATCTTATTTTAATGTTTCTGCTGACGTTAAACCTGAATCTGGTGTCAAAAGTATCTTTTGACAGCTGTCATTATTGATGAGAAGTATTGCAATGATCTTACTTTATTTGAACTTTAATTATACAAAGCGAACTGGCAATGCAAAAGGAATCAGATCAGTTATGTGCAACTTATTAAAACTCCTTTGTTTGTATGTCTTGGTGTAGTTGTCCCTCATTATAGCAAAGTTTTAGAAGTATCATTATTACAGAAGTATAATCAATGAAGGAGATTCAAATGTCATGCAAATTTATTAATTTAAGAAATGGCACAATAAAAGAAACTAGTGCTGATACAGAATGGCACAGAATTTCCCGTATTAGTTCTCTATTTTTTGGTCTCCAGTAGCTATTCGGACTTCCCACATTCTCTTGCCAGCTGCCATTTATCGCCGCCCAAAATACATTTTTTGACATTTTCTTAAATTTTCGGTTTCCTAATGGAACAGAAATATTATTTTAAGAATATTAAAGAACAGTAAAATCTCGTCCTAAGTGGCAATTTCCTTTCAAAAGTTTGGAGTCGTTATTAAGAAAATGGCTTTTTAGCACTTCTAAAAATGCGAAATTTAAAGGCCTTTTTTACAGACAATTTTTGAGTTTTCGAAAAACATCATTAGAAGCCTTTTGAAGTACATCAACTCACAAATACTTTTACAAATTGCTTGCAAATACCTTTACAAATTGTTTACAAATTGCTAGAAATGTGCCTATTAACAGATGAGAGATCTTTCAAAAAATTTAAATTTGTGTAATTTAAAAAAATGGAAAAATAACTCAAAATGAACTTTACGTCATACTAAAGAGAGCAATTAGCATTATCCCTACGAAAGTTTGAAGAAAAAATTTGGAGCCATTTATGAGGAAATGGCGTTTGCGCGTTTCTGAAAATGAGAAATTTTGAGCTAGTTTTCTTAGAAAACGGTTGAGTTTTCGAGAAACTTTATATGACATTATTTAAAGCACATGTACATGTACAAAGCACAAATAAATGTAATAATATGAACAAATTATCGCCAATGTAAATATTAACGACGTGAGAGACAACTGAAAAAAATTTAATTTTTGAAAAAACAAAAAATTCAGTAATTTGGTGTTTATGTCATCTCAAGTACCACATTAGGCACTCCTTATCAGAATTTTTAAAAATGGATCCGTTTTTGAGGAAACATTGTGTTTGTAATTTTTTTAAATTGCACGTATTGCACGTAATTTTAAGCGAAAACTGCTAAAATTTTCAACAAAATGTACGTGACCTCAATGAAAGAACCTTCCATGGAGAAACAATTTTATTTGAAGGAAAAATCTCTATCTTCAATTTTGTAGTTGTAGGAAGAGGTTGAAGGAAATTCAAAGTATGCAATTATCGAAAATTCAGAGTTAACCGTGAAAATTGGACTATGCCACCTTTTTACTCTATTCTTTAAAAAAAATTAAAGAAAAGGTTTGGTACCGTTTTTGAGAAAATTTTGAAAATATCCGGAGAGCTTCATGTAATGTAACGGTACGACCCGACGCGAACGGGAGACAATGAAATTAATATTAATTTTACTAATTTATTGTCAGTCAAGGCAGAATCGACGACGGACGCGAGTGCATACCTGCATCGGGGCCACGGGCGAGAGAGAGGGGCTAGGGTCTCTTTTTGTTTTTTTTTACGACGCTCATCCGGTCGCGGCGGCGAGGGGCGCGGAGCCGACGAGGGGCAGCGGGGAAGTAAGAAGGGTCGCTTTGTCTATTTGGCGGCGCGAGCGTCAAAGCGAATGACCACCCACTCCACGTTTATGGCCAAACGTATTTTTTTTCACACGGGCCGCGGAGAAAGTAGGCCAACGAATTTTTCCAAAGCCAACGGATATTTTTTGTACGCGACGCGTGCGGACATTGGTCGGAGGTTCGCCCCGCCACTCCGCCAAAATTTCAATTTCAGGCAATCAGGGCGACTTGGAGATGTAAATGGGGGGGCATGAGAGCTCTCGTCACGACGGGAAAGCTACGGCGAAAAAACTTCTGAGGTAGACACTGAACGTAACACTTCGATGAGCTAGACTTCGAAAGTAACGCCACGAGAGAACACTCAGTTCTAAATTCACGAGAGTTCGTTTCTGCGTGAACTCTGCGAGCCGACACTGCTCGTCGAGCTTCGCGAGACGTATTCGCTAACCAGTTCACATAAAGGGCTTGTACTCGCCATAGTTAGCGGGCAGTTATCCGCGACTTGTCGAACGCGATTGTTACCGACGCAATGACCGGTAATAATCGGAGTTGCACGCCCTACGCGTCTGCATTATTCGCCTAAGTTGATTGCGAGGCGAAAGTTTCGAGGAAGAGGGGCACGCGCCGCGGCTGTCAGTCAATGACCGCGTCCCGGGTGCCTGGACGCGATCATTACTGGGTGCTTTGACCTGCTGGCGGTGGCCACGGAGCAGCTGAGGGGACGGCCGACTTCAGGACAAAGGCGAGGGAGCGCCCTCTCCACTTTACCTGCCTGGAGCCGACGCCTTCAAACACCAAGAATGGTAATGTTGTTGTGACCGCAATAATGCGGAAGGACTGAGACTCCAGGAGAAAAGGGGTTCATTACGCCTTCAGCGTAAAAGTGTGAAAGAAAAATCCAGCGGCATAAACTCATAATTGTTTTGTAATTAATTTTGCTTGGGTATGGCAACCAACAATTGTCAGATAGTAGAAATTAAGCCGCCAGTATCACATAATGTAAAATCATTGTAAAAATTGCATCCTTCGTCTCACATTTTTAGATTAAATGATTATTGTTAAATCTAAATGTTGTGTTGTGTGTGTTTTTAAGAACCCATCACCAGTCCTACCACCGAAAAGCAGCAGTTTAAAAAGGGGGGTAGATTACAGTAAAGTACACCAATTTTTATAGTATCTTTTTCAAAACACCGGCAAAAAATCGACTCAAGCCAGATCGACAAGTGTTTCTTCAATTTGAAAAATTTCCTACGTATCGTTTAGGCGCTAGTAGTGTTCAGACGGACGCTTTGTTTTCAAGTGGATTTTCGGTACCAAGGACCCACAAAAGAGGGATTCTAGCTACACCACGTGTTAGGGGATTTTTTTTCTTAATTAAGCAACTGGATTTATCCACTTTTTCGTTATCAGGGCCCGCCAATGTATTTTTTCTGCCGAAAATCCGCCGTGTTTTCGCCCATTACATACCTTTCCCTATACTACATATATTACTCCTTAAAGTGGAAAGAGGAAAGACAAAAATTTAAAAATGGGAAAATGGATAATATTGTTCCTGTATTGAATGAACTATTTTCTCCCGATGTGATGGATCTATTGCAGTTGAGAGGTTTTTTCTGCCCAGAACATCATACTCGGACGAACTTTTAATGATTGTACGGAATGTGGCGAATTTGTACCAGCAGCTGCTACCCGATCCGGTTTCTGCAGTCGCAGAAGAATACCAATTGTAGGTGTTCATGTCGTAGCGTCGCACTGAAAAAATCGAAGCCACCCTTATTCGCTACCCGAGATTATCGATACGTGCAATAAGGATTTCTATCTCTGCGTCAATATTGTACTCACCATCTTGATTACACTACCAGTCACTGTTGCCATAGCAGAACGCTATTTGACCCTCCGACGTTTAAAAACTTGTCTTAGAGCTAAAGAGAGATTCATGTAAGAACAAGCAATTTTGACAGCTAGTGCTGGCAACATAACCGAAGGTTCTGTGGTCGTTGTGTCCTTGATCCCATTGAAATCTCCTTCCTCGATTCGTTCGTTTGCAGTTGGCTAACTTGTAATTGGATTCGACGCTTCCTTTTGTGATGTCCTCGTCCGACGAAAATATAGTGCGCCACGAGAAATAATTGAAATTAGGAAGTGCAGTGCTATGTGCTCTTCTGTAAAAATTTCTTTTTTTATAAACATTATATGGAATTTACTTTTTGTGTGATAAGTATTGTGTTTATTTTAAAACCGAGTGTTGAATGCAAGGTGCGTACTGATGCACGTGTTTCCTGGCTCTTGTGTTGTGTTGATTGTGAGCGTTTCGTGGATTTGTGCTTTGCATTTTTATTTATTTTTTAAATAATAACGCCATTGCGAATCATGGAACGTCAGAGTGGTCGCAGGGGGAATCCACCTTGTTCACGCCAGCGACAAGAGGATATTATATTTCTCGCGAGGAAAATCCGAGAAGTGCAAAGGGAAGGAAGGGTAGAATCCGGTTCTGTTGTGAGCCTCATAATGGAATAGTTGAATCTGAGCAAAAGTTCTGTTACGAAGTAAGTTTTTATATTATAATTACAATTTAATAGCTGTTGTTGTGCAGTTGATAAAAGTGTAACTGAAGGAATCCAGTTTATTTAGGTATTATAAAAAGGACATCAGTGAATTGAGAACTCCTTGGAAGAAAAGAAGACGAAGAGCATATGTAATAGAACAATTGGACGAATTTGGCAGAGGCATCATCAGGAAAATTATTTAAGGGATGAGTGAAAAGGGCAAGTTATAATTTATATTTTATTACTTATCCTGTATATTTATTTTGTAGTAGTATAGTACTGAAAAATCAGAACTGTACTGTATTTATGGGTAAAGTAACAAAGATGATCCTGTTGTAGTATAGTTTCCTTATATTTCAATTAATGAAAATATAAATTTTGTCGTCTATTACATTTCACTTTATCTTCAATAGATCCACATTTGGTTGCCTGAGAATGAAGCAGTTGGCCCCGGACCATCTTTCAGATTGTACCTTTGAGACTGGATATTACTAATTTTCTAGGGAAGTATTTTCTTGATCCCCAATAATGAAAGCCATGGTGCTTTAAGAGAGGAAATCTTCAATTAAAAAATAGAACACTAATTAACATTTAACTAAATAGAATACTAATGCAATTCTTTTTGTTCCAGGAAACTTCTACTGACCCTTGAAAATAATTATATTATATGTATATACACAAATTTAAAGAATAAAAAAGTACAAATACAATTCACAACGCAACATTAAAATACAATCTCCAAATACCATACAATATACATTTAAATATACATATATATTGTAAATTTTTTAAATGTATATTGTATAGTATTAGTAGATTGTATTGTAAATATGTGTATTTTATTTGTAGATTGTATTTTAAAGTTGTGTTGTGTATTGTATTTGTAGATTTTATTTTTTAAATTTGTATATTGTTTGTGCTAGTTTTCTTTGTATCAACAAATGTATTATTTAATTTTCCATAATGATAGGATACTGTTTTGTAAAATTTCCTTGTTTACAAATTGTGTTGTTTTCGTACCATTTCTTAGTTTTTGTTTTCAATATTAGTGTGCTTGAACTGCTTTCATTAACTTTTGTGAAAATCAATAAAATATGATTATTATAATAATAATTCTTCTTCTTCTTCTTCTTCTTCTTCTTCTTATTATTATTATTATTTTTCCATTACATCACGACTAAAGATCTTATGAGTCAGCTGAAAATAAAATCTACTCCAGGCTACCTAAGGAGCAGATCCGGTGACTATCAGTGCCTCTACAATACTTTACGCAAAATGTGGGGTGTTCCAAATAAAGCAATTTCTTGCACTTCCCAGTCTTTTGGATTACCGGGGAGTTTAGACAAGTTCTTACTCAAATTTTGCGGAACAAATCCCAGAGCTCCGATAACTATCGGGACGACCTGTGCTTTTACGCCCCTCATTCGGCTGATCTCGATTTCCAAACTCTTGCATTTAAGACGTTTCTCTGCCACCTTGGTAACGACGTTTTGATCGCAAGGTACAGCAACATCGATAAGTAAACACGATTTTTTCGTCAAATCCCGGATAACTATATCCGGTTTGTTTGCCGCTATCGTGCGATCAGTTTGAATTTGTTGGTCGTACAACATCGTACACAATCCAACAGACGTCCCCGGTTTTGGTGAGTGTTCGTACCACTTGGGGCATGTGTTCGGAACTTCGAAGGCGGTACAGATCTGCCAGTGGAGGTAGCTACACACCCTGTCATGTCTTTTCAGGTATTCGGTCTTTGCTAGGATTGGACAAGCTGAGACAATATAACAATGGTTTCTACTTGGTCCTGGCAAATGCGGCATTTATCATCTTGGTAAATTTTGGGAACCGCTTTATCATAATGTCGTGTTCTCAAGGCCTGATCTTGGGCAGCTATTACAATTGCTTCCGATTCTGGCTTCATTCTTCCCCTTTTAAGCCACATAAATGATTGATCTTTATTGATCTGCACCTTGTCCATTCTTTTTAGGTATTGTCCGTGGAGTGGTTTGTCTCTCCATGATTTCTTTAATATTTTTTGTGTCTCACACTTCATGTTTAGCAGCATCAGAAGTTCAGTGTCTGTGTTATTCTACGTGTCTTGCCTAGTTTTCTTCGCAATGCTTCTTGCTACACTAACAACGCCTCTGTTTCCCATTCTTCGGTCAGATTTCATGACCTGCCTCATTAGAGGGTCATCTTGATGGCTGACTACATACTTCCCAAACCCGACTATTGCGTTGTGCTAGGAGGCCTCAATTTGTCTGAGGCCTCTTCCTCCTTCCTTACGTGACACATAAAGTCTATGTATATCAGCTCGAGGGTGGGCGACATGATGCATTGTTAGCAGTTTTCTGGTTTTTCGATCCATGGTGCGAATCTTCTTGCTCAGTCCAGTCCACTAGCCCAAAACTGAATTCGGCTACCGGTACCGCCAAACTACCTATTGCAGATATTTTATTCCTGGAATTCAGAGCGGACTGCAGTACCAGTCTTATTATTATTATTATTATTATTATTATTATATTATTATTATTATTATTATTATTATTATTATTAAATTTGTTCAAAGATTATTATTATTATTATTATTATTATTATTATTATATACATAAATGCTGGGATGGTTCCAAATTTGGTGCTCAAGTGTAATGGTAATTCCACCCCATTGGTCAAAGTGATAAATAAATGTTCTGTGAATTTTTCTTTTTTATGCACTTTTACAGGACAGTTTTCAAACCAAATCTATTCATGTTACATTATTGAGATATGTTCTGTTGATAATTAAGTATTTAAAATTGATAATAATTTGTTAAGTGGATGCTTGTAAAGGAAACAATTCTGGAGAAAATTTAGTAAAGCCTTGAGTTGAGGATGCAAGAATGCAAGTAAAAGATAGCGTTCACTGATAAGATGTTTTAATTAGTAAGAGTGAATTTAAAGGAGTGCCAATTATTCATCCAAGAAATAAGAGATGAAAATAGACATACTAGATTAAGGAATGCATTACCTTGTAGAACATTTTTGACATACAAAACCATTAAGTCACATTTGAGTTATAAGAGCAATTGTACTAAGTATGGAAAATCGGGGTGTAGTAGTTATAAATAAACCACCCTTCATTACAAAAATGCATGGGCCCTTCGCTGCGCTGTGAAACTTAAAGAAAAGGCATTTGAACGTCCCCTAAAAAATATTTTTTTCTTTCTATTCACATTCGTGGCAGTTTTCCTTTACTTCATATGAGAGTATGTTAACATATTTTTCCACATGCGTAATTAAATTTCAATATTTTGCGGACTCGCGTACGTGCATTTTCTTGAGCAAAACTCTTCGACTTCTGCATATATATAGTTCTCTTCACGGGAGCCATAAACAAACCCTTTGAAGTGAGGTTACGAAGAGACGTGGCTGAACAGCTGCCGCGGCGGAGGGATACTTCTCTGAATTACATGTGATGTTCACTTGTTTAGCGAACTGTCACTTTTGCCTGTTCTCACGTGAATTCTTCTATACAATGAAAGAGGATAGGCTTACTGATTTTGCGTTATTGCACATTTATCGAGATATTGTTGTTAATATTAAATCCGTGATTACACAGTTAGCGAAAAGCAAATGGACGCTATTGGAATTCGTGCTATAACGTTTTCAAAACAATAGTAATCTGAACCTGATATGTGATAATTGATGAGATTATTGGTATATTGAGTTTCTCATATATTTAAAGGAAAATAAAATCAATCTGATATACTTATGACGTACGTCAAATATACCTTATTTCATTCTATACCCTCCTTCCTTTCCGAAAAACAATGCATTTGAGTCATAACCTGTCCCCCGTGCCCCAAAAGACAAGTCTGAATCCGCGTCTGCTCAGAAGCAGTCTTGCCGAGTTTAACACAAAACTTGATCGCCATTGGTTGCTCGACGGAGCGTTGCTTTTCGAAATCTGACGCGTCACGAAAACCACTCTCACGAAAAATGCTGTCCTAACTCTGCGGCAGCTCGCAGACAACAGGCGTAAAGAAGACTTTGTTCCCGAAGTCCCCCACCACCATTCCCACGCTAGTGGAGCGAGCTGGGACGTAGAGTCGTGTCAGAAAATAAATTACATTACTTTCCGGACAAAACTTTATATAATAAAATCTGTTGCGATGATGTGCGGCATTTCGAATAACGCGCCTAAACAACGGAGCGTAGCGGCAGTCCCGAGTGTTATCGGGGCACTAAAGATGTACTACTATTCTACACTAGAGTTTGCAACAGCGCTAGTGTGCGGCTACAAATTGAAGAGGAGGAAGTCGGCCATTAGTATGGCAACACGTGGATTGAGCGACTGAGATGTGTTGAATACCGGGTCTTTAGTTTATCTTGCAACTCATGTCTGAGAGCACTTGCTCTTGGTTTGGTAATTTGGCAACCGCGTCTCTTTTACACCTTTCAAGACAGCCGAGCCTGGCACGTCGGGACAGCAGAGGAGGTAACCGTCAGGTCATAAGCTGCAGCAAGTTTCCTGTTTCTTTGTTGATCCCATTCAAGAGTGTCGGCGGGCAGGTACACGGCTCTCATGCCGAAATCTTTTCACGCTGCACAGAGTGGGTGGGGTGGGCTGAGGCATGAGCGTTGAAACAAAACGTCTCTTTAAGCAATTCTGCCCAGTATGCTGAAGAAACAAAACTGTAATATTAATGTGGAGGGGAGTTATTGATTTATTTACAGCAACGTAACAATAATTATTTAAGTAAAGCCAGCTCAGAGAGAAATCGAAAAGATATATCGTGAAATATTACCGCCTAGCTCTTCATTTTATAACAATAATAATAATAATAATAATAATGTATTATTATTGTTATGGAATCTGTATATTAAGCAAATAAGAAAACTGTAGTAACAGACAATAAACATATCTAAAAATGTTATGAGAGTAATTACCGCAGAGGCCGAAAGTTAAAAATCGAGGTGGAGCATAGCGGAGCCGAGATTTTTAATTTGGACGAGGCAGTAATAACACTGTAACATTTTATGGTATGTTCAGCATTTTATCGATCAATCTCACAATTTATGCGAAAATGTATATTACTGCGATAGTAAACATATGAGTTCTGTTGTTGCGGCATGTTACTATGATATTGTGAGGTATTGCTTGCGATATATCTATTTAAACAATATTCGTATACCGTAGTTTGAAAAAAGATGGATACAAATAATTCTCCTGAAGTTAAAGATAACTAAAGAAATGATGTTCGGTGAGGAAGTTGGCGCGTCGATTTCCAGTGGCGACACCTCAGGTCGTCAGTAAATATGATTACCGAAGAAGAGTTTCATTTGATGGAATGCGAGGAAAATGGCATTAATTTACCTAAAACATTTTAACTGCACTATTAAAACCTATTACAATGAACAATAATTATCTCAAAAACTAATATGAGTTACTTTTATTCTGAATTATTTGAATATGATTTGTTTTCTACACCGACTTGTTTCTTTCTTAAGAAACATTTGACTTGCGATGAATCAATGGTTGTTTATTCACCTTGCCAAAGATGTTAAAACCCGATGCTAAGGATGTTAAATTGCTTAACATACAGATAGGTACACGCCTGTAGGGTTGCATGTTAAAATGGGCTAAAGACGCATGTGACCGATAAAATTATTAAAAATACTAATAAAATGTAACTAAGTATTACATTAATAATTATTGAAAATAATTAATAAAAGTAATAAAATATAATTATCTTAAAAGACAAAAAACTGACAGTCGAGTAAATGTCAAAGTGACCACCATTTATGAAGAGACAGGCGTTTACTCTTTTCAGCGTAGTGGCTGCAGTACGTTGAAGAGTAACAAGGACGTGCTTTCTCTTTCTTCCAACTAAAATTAGACACATTCTCTCAGCCCGAAATCTGAGGGCACGCGACCGGGCTTCGCTAAAAGTGAAAGGGCGTCGAAGGTATTTTACGCGTTGCCAAATTGGCAAAACAAGAGTTGGTGTTTCCAGACCTGGGTTGCAAGATACGATAAAGATATTGTGGGGATTTTTGTTCGTACGTTCATTGTGTGTCCGCTATATCTAAAACGGTGACGTCTTGTGCTGCATTCGCGTGTAAGAACATGTATTCAAAAGGCAGTGATATATCATTTCACGAGTAAATCTTGTAATCTTGATATACTAACCTTCAGATAATGATGCATACACTTATATCACATCAATAAACATTACTTCAATAAAAAATTTTTTTTTTGAGTTTTTCATTTTTTTTCATTTTTTATTTCCCCACCTACTACTAAATTTGGTAGAGTGAATTTTAGTACTAAATTGGATAGGTAAGGAAGTAATTTTCCACATATGACATGTGTTTGAAAAAATACACAAACTAGTTTTCATTTAGGCTATGCAAGATTAATATGTAGGAAGTGCTGCTTGATTAGAAACTTTGAAATATAGAACTGTCTCTTACAGAAAAACTAACGTGAAGATCAATTAACTCAGTGTCTCGTTTGGCAATAATTAAATACTATGACTTCAACCTGAGGTACATTCAACCTTATATCCTTGGAGTAAATGCTAAAAATTTAATAATAGATAATGTAAGGAATACATACACAAGCATATTTTGTGGTCTTGGTCCTATTGTTCCTAATGTTCTTGGTCCTATTTCCTTACCCTTCACGAGCAATGACAATCACATTCTGGTAGGCCTTTTCAGTAAGTGAAAAATTACTATTTGGTATTGTGTGAATACGAATATGAATTATAACGTATATTAATTTCATATGTATATGTATATATTCATATGTACATGTATATATTCATATGTATATGAATTCTAATGTGTTTCACGGTGTGCTGTAAATCCATTTAACAGCTTTCAATGTAATTGTGTTGAAATAAGCAGTCTGTTGTTTAGTAGTCTTACATCATTTACTTGCAATCTTTTATAGTTGTTTAGTAGTCTTACATCATTGGCTTATATATAAAATATTTATATCTAAAATATATAAAATTGGTTTTTATCAATTTAATTATTGTTTATGAGAGGGGTGAAATTTTGAAGCATGGGTTCCAAAGGGATTGATGTTGCGAAAAAACATTGGACATATTAATCCAAATGTCAAGCTGAAGGTTCTACAGCTAAGGTTTCATGCTTAAAATTAAAAATTGATCAAACAATAAAGATTGCGTTCATGCCAAACACACAAACATGTACCTAAATAAAACATTGAATTTGTTTCAAAATTTCTCATGATAAGACTTGGCATCCAGCTTACATTCTTTCCAAGTAAAATTTTTGCTGACATTTTCTTCTTCCGAAATTTCAAGTTGGTAGAGCATGTGACAAAGGTATTTCTGTCTTCTATGCACATGTGCGTATAGTCATTTTGAGTAAACTGACGTGTTTCAAGTAGCATGCGTAATATTTAGAAAGTATATTCGTATTTGAAAGTATCGTATTTGAAATTCCCGCGCAATGTTGCCATACTAATGGCGTCTGCCCGCTGCTTCAATTTGCAACCGACTTTCCTTCAGATGGCATACCGGGTGGTAGGGCCTTGCGGGGAAGCGAACGGCGAGAGAGCAGGCCAACGGAAGATATACGAGTTTTTAGGCTCAAATGGTCCCAGAGATAGTGGATCAAACCAACTTCATGAAGATCACCCGTTATACTAAAGGCATTGGCTTAGGGACTTTTCGTTACACTTCAAGTTTAGTACAGATCCATTTCAGAGGAGTCAACCGTCAACGAAACTCCCCATGTGTTGGCACATACACGCCAAAATAAGACTTTGTTTAGCTGGAGTTGGCATCTTTTCATTTGTTTTATTTTCTACCGACATGTTCAAAACTGCACTCTTGAACGCGTAGAAGCATATTTACAATTTTTTAATTGAATTTGTCGTTTTGATTTGATATTCTCATCGCATTATTTGTTTTTGAATTTTTAAACGAGACAATGCCACGTGTGTTAAAATGACGCATGCAAATCGTGTTAAAGTCAAACAATGAATACTAATTAGTGCAGCAAGATAGTTATTGCTCTATATGAGAATTCAAAAGCGAATTAGAACGAGAATGGATGATGAAAACGAATTTCGAACGTACATGTGTAGTGGCGTGTTTATTTCAGGTAAGATGTTTATGAAACATAAAAAATCTTAAATTTTGTACTACAAGAGAAGTAACAGATCCTTCATGTCGAAACACATCTCGAAATTTTAATGGCATATGCTAATTGATACCAGAAAATCGTATGCGAAAAAATAGCGGCCAGTTTCCATTGCAAGTCCTTCAAATAAAGCTTTGAAAAACACATATAAGTACTAGGAAAAAGATAGACGCTTCTACCGGTCCGTTTGGGCAGCCCTTACTCCGGGCGATCTGGCGCGAGGGACCCCAAGGTCACGGATGAGTCGGCCGGCCCGTCAGCGGCCCTGCAATAAACAAGGGCTGCGTAATTTCGCACCCAGTTCATCTTTCGCTGTTACAAAAGAAATAACATCTGCAATGGCTGCAGAGAAAGTTGTGTTAAATCCCTTTAACATAGTTGAGTTCGCCTTGTGTTGCTTTCGTAACAAAGGTGTATCTTTGAAGGGAAGTGTAAATGAAAAAGAACGAAAAATGGGTCAATGTATTATCGAATTGATCGAAAATAATAGCATTGAAGTGGAGCATTACTAGGAATAGACCCTTGTTGTATGCGAAGGAAGTGATTGTGAATCAAGTTATAGTGATAGTGATAGTGATACAGACTGCCAAAAGCATACTTCTACCACGAGTGATGATATGGGAAAGTGTTTATTAGAATCAAACAGTGAATCCCCGGAAATTAGCGATTCTAAAAGTCAGTCACCTTGCAAATCCTTCGGTTCGATTTATTCTCCAAGCCCTGTGAAAAATACAATGAGGATGTTAGCATTAGCTACGAGTACAAGAAGAAAGCTGTGGAATTCTGGTTGATTCTGGTAAGAAACGTTTTTCAATATCACCTGTCCGTAGAAATTTTCGCCGCGTGATGTCAGAGAGACAACTATATTTGTGGAAAAAGCAAGTGGAAAGCATGACAGCAAATCCTAGTGAACACAAAACAAATTACGTATGAGAAACTTTGGTCTCGATTTGAACTTGTAAGAAGAACGAATCAAAATGTGAATGATGAAGATCTGCGACAATGGACCCTGGAAATTTCACAAGAAACTGGCAGCAAAAATAAGGATTTTTCCGCCTCTCACTCTTCAATTAATCTGTTAAAAAAGCGCACAAAATTAAGAGCAGGAAAATAACAAAATTTGTATCACGCACTTACGTTCACGACGAAACACAAAAGGGTGTGGTTGTAGAAGAATTTCTCAAAAACGCCAAAGAGAGATTTTCACATTACTACCAGTCGTCTAATACAGACCAAAGTGGATTTGAACGCGAAATGCGATCAAAACGGTCTTTGTCGTTTGTAGGTGGAAATCATACACTGTTGCTCAGTTAGTTAGTGCGTTATCACACTCGTACACTATAATGACAACAATAAGTATGGATGGATCTTTGTTGCCTAAATTATATATGGTGCTGCAGGAACCAAAAGGATTTTTCGGCCCTGTTGTCTCCAAAGAATGATTCAAGCAGAAAACATAATTGTTATGAGTACAAAATCAGGAAAAATGGGAAAGAAAGACTTGAAACAGTGGTTTAAAGGAGAGTTCTTCCTATTTCTAAGTGAATATTTTGCTCTGCTTTTAGATTCGTGGACCACGTACAATTTTAGAACTTGTATTGAAGATATTCCTCCAGGCAAGACAATTGAATTGCTCCAGATACCTCCCGGAGCTACAGGAAAAATCCAACCACTTGATAAGTTCTTCTTCCGACAGTGGAAAGCTATGTATCGCCGTTTATCAGAAAATATTGTGCCTCACAAGAGTATTAGTGCCACAGTTCCCGATAGAGACTCAATTCTTCACTTGCAATCCTTCATTCATTTTCAATTTTCATCTCCTCGTTTCCAAAATATGATAAAGTACTCGTGTTTTGCTACAAGGTACATAACAGAATGGCCTCCTGAATTTGTAGTGCTCGTCAAATATTGCCTTGAAACTCTGAAAAACTAATGTGAAGAAGAATGTGGCAATGAAGTTTTTTATTCGTTGTGCGTGGTGCCGAAAACATTTATGTTTTAATCATTCAGTGGAAACCAGTCATTTCTGTTTTTTATTCGTGCCGCACTAACTTGCGACGAAACACTGCTCCTGGCTTTCGCGTGCCCGCGCGCCGGCTCTGTGGCCCGCCTGTTCGGCCGGTCGGTCGGCCGGCCGCCCGCTCGACGCAAGTAGGGATGTCCAGCGGCGCCGCAACACTCCATTGGTACCTAAGATTTTAGCATCAGTTTTGGAGTCTTGCAGTGGAAACTGGCAGCAAATATTTTGGATATTGGATTCAGATAGTGCATTGCGTGTGTCATAAAAATTTCGAGGGGTGTTTCGACATGAAGGATCTGTTACTTCCCTTGTAAGGAATAGATTATTTGTGTATTACCACATGCAGGTATTTTGTCTGTTTTTGGTTATATCGGTAAATTGGAAATTGTAGCACACACGATGACTGAACATATTTTAATTCATGTTGTTTGGATTAAAAATGAAGCCATATGTGAATAAATTAAAATTACAAATGTATGTGAATCTCTAAAATGCATTTCATATCGACTTCACAATATTCTTTCAGTATTGAGAAGTCAGTACTGAATCGGATCACTTAGATGGTTGTGAAGAAAGCAATTGCAAGATTCATCTATAAAAAACTCATGATGGTAACCTTCAACATGTGAGTGTTGAATTTTACTTTGTATTGGGTGTAGTTTGCAAAGAAGAAATAATAGGGAACACTATTTACAGGGTAAGTTCTTTCAGAACACGAAATTTGGGAGAATATCAGAGGCAATTATGATATATTCTTTTTCCAAGGATCTTAACCTTTGTTCAGAATTCTTAAAAGAATTTTGTTTAGAAAATCTAAGTAAGTATATTGTTTATAGGGGAAAAGATGATGTAAATTATCCAGAAGAATTATTTTTGTCAGCCTTATTAGTAGTAATAATAATATCAATTGTAAAACTAAAAACAGTAATATCTGTCAAAAAGAATTGCTTCAAACAATGTATGTCAAAGTACTTTGCTCTAGCAATTCATATTCAATAAATCATATGCAGATTTACATTGCTTTGAACATACAATCACTGATTACATACTCTGATTCTTTCACACTCCCATGGAAATATATTTAGTATTTTAAATGTGGGACAGTATTTACTATGTAAACCTATATTATATTACACATTACACTATGCAATACTTATGTATAGTATTAATGTAATTATATAACTATTATATTTATTGAAATTTTTTGATATTTTACAGTCATGGCTGACCCAAAGAAAGGAGTGTATGTAGTACACAATGAGACCAAAGATTTATGGAGCCTGACCAGAAAGCCCATGGGCAGATCTGTAATGTAGGTATCGTAAGTAAAATAAGACCAATACTGCTAATGTTCTGTGCAAAATGTGAACATTTTAAAAATATTTATTGTCAGGATACATGGTAAATGCTGTATATTATTATTCTTGCATTTTAATTTTCATCTTTTCATATTCACCTTCATATATGCTATTAAAATGATTTAAGCAGTTATCATATAAATTAATTTTTTTCAAGTGTTAAAAGTAATTATCCACAGGTGTAAAGTTGTTAAATTGCTGGGAACTGAAGGGCAGACTGTTTCAAGGCTTACTCCCTAACACAGTTTCAACTGAAAATATGTGATCTCAGTCAAAGTGATTCTTCAATAAGAATATCCTTCGAAAATCTTGCCACGGAACGGAAAAGGCCAGACATCTTTGGGAGCAGGCTTTTAAACAGGTATCTTAATTATCTAAATTCATTGACACATTTAACTCAAGGAAAATGAGGTTCAATGTCTTAAATTTAATAAAGTGTTAAGAATACATTATTTAAATTTTTAAGGTGTCAACTTTGGACAAATTGGAGAAATGCAGTGGAGTATTCTGAGAAAATTATGGTTGTGTATAGACAGAAGGATAGGGTACATTGTGAAAACAAATTTTTTGTACATTTGATCAGGGACAGTGTAGATGAAGATTTCACAAAAAACTTAACTGTAAAAATACTTGTTGTAATTATTGTGAAATAAATTTACTTGGTAAAAAAAATAAATAGTGTTTTAACTCTTCTTCCTTAGTTTTCACTGTTTAATGTTGCGATGAAATAGATTATTGTAATTATAAAATGGAGACAAATAAAATTTAAGAAATACTCTGATTTAAATTCTTTTAGATTTCCTACCATTAATTCTATATTATTAACAATCTTTGCAAGAATGTAATTTATTAATTTATTTCTCTAAAGCTTTCTGATTATATTTAGATTTTACAATGAAGTAAAACATTAAACTTCTCACATTTTAGCATTCAGAAGAAAATTATCAAAATAATTTGCCCAAATGATAATTATTTCAATGTTTCAAAATATTCAGTTGATTAAAATTAACATTATAATAAGTTCCTGATGTAACATTTATCGAATTGCGTATGTTTGAATGTAGCGCCGAAGTCTAGTTTCATGTACATTTTTCAAGTTGGTAGGGCTGAATGGCCGCCATATGGAAAATTCTAGGGACCAAAGCAAGCTGAAATCCCGTATAAGCGGCAGTTAAGAAGCGAGGCTACGCAGCCAGTGGGGATAAAGAAGGCGCCGCCACCGGAGAAGCAGAAAGTTCGTGCGGAGTTCCCTGAGTGCTTACGATTAGGTTACAGTTTTTTTATTTATTTTTTATTTATTTCTTTATTTGTCAAAAAAACAGTAAAAACTGTATATGACGTGTGGGGAAATAAATTTATCTGCGCACATTTTATTGAGGGCCAGAATTTAAAAAAAAACGAAAAAATAAATTTAGAAATAATTATTTTGGAAAAATAAAAATATTTGAAAAATGTTTGTTACCGAGTTAAAAAAAATCAATTTCAACGTTAAATGAACTACAAGCAAAAGGAGTGCTCAACAAAACGTGCGCACAGTGAAGCTACATTTACGCCCTTCTGGGCGCCCTTCTGGGCAAAACAAGGGGCCATCTCAGCATTTGCTCAATGGATCAGGGAAACTGGACAAAAACCTGATTGAGATGGGGGTCATTGAAGTTAAAGTACATTACTTGCTACAGGCGTATTAAATATTTTTCAAAAATGTATACAATGCAAACGTGAATTAATTCATTATATATCTTTGTTTTGTTAGAATAAACATTATTTTTCTTTTTCACGATCAGTAAAGTCTGTAATTGTGTAGAAACAATTTTGCAGCAGAAACGATTTTACTTTTAACTTAAATTTGTGTACCGACTTTAATTGTTTAATGTCATCTGGCAATGCGATGAAAAGTAACGTACATGTATGTATTGATTTCTTGTACTGAGCTGTTGATACTGACACTTAATGCACGTGATTTCTACGGCGTGTGTTGTAATTATAAATATCAATATTGCATGAAAATATGTTCCCTCCGTTAAGTAGGTCATTTTTGACAAATATTACAGATTCGTAAATAAATAGACAAGGCAATGGTAAGATTCCCAGCTCAATGAAAAGAGGCTTGCAGGAATCACGTGGAAGGCATTTTTTCATTATTCGAATAATTTTCTTTTGCAATCTGAAGGTCTGAATACTACAGGATGAGCTTCCCCAGAATATTATGCCACATCTCAGGCGGGAATGTACATTTGCAAAATAAACGCGAGTTGCATGAAGGCTGACAGAATTTGAAAGAATTCTGAATGCGTAGCATAATGAACTTTATTTAGTGTATAATTCTGTTATATGTACTTTCCATTTGAGGTTTGATTGAATTGAAAGACCTAAAAATTTTGTTGCCTCAACATCAGCTAATTGCAATTTGTTCATTTTCAATGGAACATGCAATTTCCGATTTGAGATGCAAAAATGGATTGAAACGGTTTTCTGTCGTTATCAATTAATTTGTTATTAATAAACCAATTTTTTGACCCGGCAGTTTGGATTCGGACTTTCGTGTGTTCTTGCGGAAAATTGCGCTCATGGTATAACTGTAACTGTAACGAAAATCTCATGGTATAACTGTAACTCGGCTCAGATCAAGGATATTCTTGTGATTGTTGAAGAGATTATGTATAGAAACTGTCTGTTTGAATATAAACTGTGTTGTCGTTGACATCTGTGTTTTTCCTGGATACAAGAGAATAATTATTATAAACCATGTTCATAAAATAAAACAAAAACAAATTCAGCATAATTGTCATTAAATTTAATTCTGGCCAGGTGTTGTCAGAGTTATTTTGTCTACAGAAGATAGAAGATAAAATATTATTTTTATGTTGATGGGACATAGGAATAGACTTATGGGAATGGTCATATGCGATTTGTATGAATAGTTTGTGGATATTATTAACATAGTAACTCCACAGCCAATCATATAAAATGCAATACAGGATTAACTTTCTGTCTGTGTCTCTGTCCGCGCCTCTTTCTGTCTCTCTGTCTTACAGTGTCTCTGTCTCTCTGACTTTCTTTCTGTATGTCTCTGTCACTCTCTTTCTCTCAGTGTGTTTCTCTTTCTCTGTATTTTTCTTTGTCTCTTTGACCCTGTATCTCTCTGAGTGTCTCTCTCCTTTGCATATCTCTGTCTCTCTCTGTCTCCGTCTCTATCTCCGTCTCTCTTCGTCTCTTTCTCGGTCTCTAAATTGTGTGAAGCAAAGTTCTTAAAGCAGAGATTTTGAGTTCTAATCTTCTCTAAATTAAACGTATTTTGGATAAAATTTTACGGAACTATGGCCAATTGACAAGTGTCGATTTATATAGTTTTAACGTAACATATTAACCATATTCGGACTAACGTGGCCCACCGAGTCAAATAAGTAATGTTTAATGATCGTAAAATTGTCGTGGAATAACGTGCGTACCACCTCAGTCAAAATACGTTGATAAAATACCATTAAATTGTATTTATTCGTAATTTTCTAAAAATTGGCGAAAAAGGCCGAATATGGAGTGTTTACGGGGTTTGTGGCATCCCTGAACCCATTTTTAAAACGGTTTTATTGGTGTCGATGTTATTCTTGCAGCTTTTTTGCCTCTACAAATATCTTCAATGCAGCCTAATAATGAATACAGGAATCATCCACACCAGTGCGGCGCCTGGGCCAGGGCGGGGGAGTGCTACTCACCGAGCGTGACGGAGTCCGCGAAGCGGTGCGCGCCCGTGCCCGTGAGGTAGCTGTAGAGCAGCGAGTAGTCAGCGGGCGCGCGCTCGCCCACGCCGCCAGGGGCGAGGGCGCCCGCGCCGGACCCCTGCCCGTGCTCCTCAGGGCAGCGCGCGGGCTCCGTCGCGCTCTGCACACACCACACCAACATTGTCCTGCAGTTTTTACGGAAGTTCATGAGGGATTATAGCCAATTTATACATTTATTCAATTACATTTTATCACTTGTGTTTTACGAGATATTGAGGTAATTTTGTTTCAAAGGGAACTATACGTATTTTTTTATTTTATCGTGACGTACGAATAAAGATGAAGACAACATTATACATACACTAAAAAAAGAACAGTTGCAGTATACCTGATCCTTTCTACTGGAACAAGGGAACGCATGATGATATAGGCTCAACCAGGCTCAGAGTTAGTTTCGTGACGGAGATTGTTGGAACGAAAAGTTGAATCGTAAAGAATATCTTGTTGCACACCTCTGAATGAACCTTGTTAGAAAAGCCCGGCTAGGAGTTGCATCCGTATCGGATGTGCAAGCTTCCTATTCAGCGTAAGCGAGCAAGCTGGTCGGAGGAGCCAGCCAACAGTATCCGGCCGATACTAATAGAAATAGCCTGCCTTCCGAGTCGGCGCATAGAGCAATACTGGTTGAAGGATCCAGCCCTCCGTGTTTGCCTTATTTAAACATTCCTTATGGGTGTAGCAAGTTACTGATCGTTAGCGTATTAAGAAATTGATGGCCATAGGAGTGGGTTATGCATAGTACTTGCTATTAATAGAATATTCATTATACACTTTTGATCCCAAAACAAATGTGTACATTTAACTACACAATCAGACATCGCAGGAAATGGAAATAGCAAACAAAATGTAAATATTATAGACGTGAGAGACAAGTCAAAATATTATATTTTTGCAATTTATGAAAAAACAAAAGGATACAGTAATATTGCTTTTACGTCATCTGACAGAGTACATTTACCACTATCATTACCAAATTTTAAAACACTAGTGGTGCTTCCAACGCACATACTTTCTCGCTGTACTTCAATACGGTCATTTTTTGCTATTCCACTACTTCATAAACCAGAAAAATTGTATTATACCAGCAAACATTTTCAGTACCAAGACCCGACAACCGAAAATTAAATTCAACGAACCGGCACTTATACCACTACGCAACACCAACACCGTCTCTGTCGAACAGAACCATGAAAGAATAGAACCGACCTAAAAAATGGTAAATACATGATTAAGAAACAATTGATACGATGGCAAAACGCTTTACAAATACAACAGAAGTAAAAACTTGTTAAAAGTTCATTATTTGATCAAATATATACAGACATTTCCAGGACATTTATCGAAATTCATTATATTTTAGTCAAAACGTAATTCTATCGCTTTTATCATTTGGAGCCAGTAATTTTCAACATGCGAAAAACGTGTCTTTCAAACATGACCAAGAAAGGCATCGATAAACCGCATTACGTAGTATTCGTAAGGCTAGAAAGTAATCATAATTTCGGAACCGTTAGGGATTGTAAGTTTATCACATGCCTTCTGGATATATTGTATTGCAATTTAACGTTAAAATGCTCATAATTTTATTTAAATTGGTTCATACAGATATATACAACACAACTGTTGATTTGACATGTCATACGCTTCACAAATCGAACAACAGAATTGAAAAATTGTTTAAAAGACGCAGTTAGGGAAAACACAGACAAGTCCTGTCTATTTATCTATATTGAATCTATTCGTGAATAGAAGTACTTCAAATGATTTTCAATAAAGTATCTACACTCTTCAGTGTTTTTTTCCTGCAACATCACATTCATAAAATTAAAATCTTCCTCGGGGGATCGAACTCGGTACCTTCCTTACTGAAGTTCTCAACCCGTAGGTGCATTAACAACCGCGCTACGAGAACGACTTGGGAACATCTGCTAATATTGCAATCATAACGATCTTGTATCAGTTCTCTTATTAAGAAGCCGGTAATTGTCAACATGCGAAAAACATGTCTTTCAAAAAACATGACCAAGAAAGGCAGCGGTGAACTCCACATAATTTATCGGATGATCGGCATTTGGAAAATATCTACTGCGAGAAAGTATGTGCCATTCTATAGCACCACTCGCTTATTTATATATTTACCTTCCCTTCTTACACACGTGCAGAAAATTTAAACAAAAATTTCGAGCGGTTTTTGAGAAAATCTTTTTTGTCAATGTGAATCGCAATTTAGGCAAAAAACTATTCGTTTTTCCAAGAAATGGTACATGACCTTATTTGAAGTGCTAATTTTGTACAACCGACTTTGTCTGAGGCGAAAATCTCTATCTTCAATTTTGCAGTTTTTAAACAGTTTTGTGCAATTTTCGAAAAATAGGGCCAATCAACGAAAATGATGCCTACGTCATTCCCTTCAACGTTCTTCGCACTATTCAACAACAAAATATAATCAAAAACTTTGGAGCCATTTTCTTTTAATTTACAAAATCTCAAAATGGGGTTCATGTAAAGTATCCTCAAATACTAAGATTACGGTTTCAAATTCAAGAGGCCTTGAGACGAGTAAAAACCATCGGGGAATATCAATTTTGAAGAAAATCGACCGAACGGTTTAGGCGCTACCGTTGACCACAGACGGACAGACGGACGGAATGCCGTCAATCGATTTTGAAGTATGAAGAAGCAACAAGTCATGGATTTTGACTACACCACGAGATAGAGGATTTTTTTCCAAATTTAAAAACAGGTTTTATCCACTTTTTTGTCACCAGACCCTTGCTATTAGAGATTTTCTTTCGAAAATTCCCCGTTTTCCGCCGCACGATTACATAACTTTCTCTTCTTACGAAGTATTCGTAAGGCGAGAAAGTAAAAATTGGGAGCTGTTTTTGAAAAAATCTAGTTTTTGTAATTTTTTAAAATTTCACATATTGCGCGAAACAACTAAAATTTTCAAAACAATATATGACCTTAAACAAACAACTCACTTGCAAGAATACATTTTATTTGAAAGAAAAATCACTATCTTCAACTTTGTAGTTGGGAAAGATGTCGAAAACAATTCAACTTTTCAAAATTTTCGAAAATTCCGAGTTATCCGTGAAAATCGGCCCTTTGCTATCTTGGTAAGTGTATTTTACTCTATTCATACAAGAAATTTAAAGAAAAAATTTGGAGCCGCTTCTAAGAAAAGTTTGGAAATGTCTGGTAGGCCACATGTAAAGTACCCTCAAATTTTGAAGAAAGTTTGTCAAAATCGTGGCGCCTTCAATGGACGCAGATCGACCGGGGAATATCCATTTTGGAAGAAATCGCACGTATGGTTTATGCGCTAGTGTTGTTCACAGACGGTTAGACAGACGGACGGACGGACCGACGGACGAACGTTTTCCTTTAAATTGGCTTTTTGGTATTAAGGACCAGCAAAAGAGAGTTTCTGACTACACCAAGTGTTAGGAGATTTTTTCTCTTAATTTAGCAACTGGTTTTATCCAATTTTACTTTCCCGAATACGTCCGTAGAGTAATATACGTAGTATAGGGAAAGTTATGCAATGTTGCGGAAAATCGATTTCGAGATTTCAACGGAAATACACGATTTGGGGTCCACTGATACCGAAAAAGTGTGTCTTTTCAAAACGTCCGTCGGTCTGTCTCTTCGTCTGACCGTCTGTGACGTCCTGGAAGTTAGCAGGTCCATTTCATCCAATCACAAAACTGCATAGCTCATAATTTGCCGGTTATTTTTGCCGTTTTTGAGATGCGAAAACTAAAAATTTAACGCGAGCCATTTTCCCCAAAAAATCAGTGTTCCTGCTAACTTCCAATGGAAGCTCAACTGCATAGCTCATAATGTTCAGCTATTTCGCCGTTATTAAGATGTGAAAACCGAAAATTTCCCGCGGGCCATTTTCCTCAAAAATCAGGGTTCCTGTTAACATCCAATGGAACTTAGCAGGACCACACCTATAAATCAGCTAAGAATGCACGTATACACACCAAATTATACTTCAAATTTGCCGCTTTTTATTTCTAAACGATTAATGAAGAAATCAAATTGATATCTCCATTCTTTAAAAAAATATTAAGAATTAAGTAATCATTAAAGATACGTTGAATATAAGAGCGCAATCAAAGATGTAAAAGGACGTCCCCCGTTAAAAATCACACATGACAACCTAAAATCGACGCCAAAATTTCCCGCAAACTAGTGAAAAACAAAATCTGTTATAAAAAAATTGCTGCCAACCGGTTAGACACAATTACCCGGGGTCAAATCCCAAAAATTTACATTTGAAAGCCACTTTCAAGGAAACGCGTGTTGTCTCCTAAACCATTCGACATAACAATTCATTATGAGCGCCGAAATTAGCTGCATGAAAGTGTAAAATATAATCTGTAATCAAAAAATTTGCCGCGCACGGCTGAGTTACAGTTTTCCGGGTTCAAAATATGAAAAATTTACCTTTTCGAACGGCCTCTTTCAAGAACTGTGCGCCGTATCTTCTAAACCATTGACCTTAACAATTCCCGCCCTGCGACGAAATTATCTGTGGGTAAGTGAGAACTATAATCTGTAAGCAAATAATTTGCCGCGAACCGGTTAGTTACATTTTCAGTTCGAATCCCAAAATGTACATCTTAGAAGACTCTGACTATTAAGAAATGCTGTGTCTCCTAAACCATTGACCTTAACAATCTATACTCTGGGAGCTGTGATCATGTGCCATCTATAATCTGTAATGAAAAGAATTGCCGCGGTCCGGTTAGATACAGTTTCTCTTGTCGAATTCCAAAATGGTACCTTTGGGAAGACCCTAACAATGAAAAAGCGCCATGTCTCTTAAACCTCTGACCCTAACACGTACTCTGACGTGAAAACTGCTGTGGGATGAGCTAATGATTATCTGTAATAAAAAAACATGCTATAGAATGGTGAATTGCAGATACCCGAATTCGAATTTAAGATATGTACCTTTTGGTAGCACTTCAGAAGGAAAAGATGCTCTCTTGTAATCTATTGGCCCCTTATCTGTTGGCCCTATAAGCATTTGGCGAATAAACTATTATGTACTTGAATAAGAACGCCTGTATCAAAATAAAATTTGAACTATTCATACTTTGAGCCAAAATTAACTGTATACAAATACAAATTATATTCTGTAATAAAAAAATTGCCCCTGACCGTTTAGTTAGCCGTGTTCAACCGTATGCCCTTAACACTTCATACTCTGCACTGATTAGCTGTGGGCAAGTCCAAATATAATCTGTAATATGAAATGTTTTGCGGCACGGTTAGTTTCAATTATCAGGGTGAAATGTTTCACTTGAGAAATCCATTTCATGGAAAAGTCACCGAGTCTCCTAAACCATGGGCCCTAACAATAAATTCTTTGAGCCGAAATTAGCAGTCAGTAAGTGCCAAGTATATTCGGTAATAAAAAAAATTGTCAAGTTTAGTTAAAATTTCCTTAGTTCGAATTCTAGAAATGCCTCTTCAAAAGGCCCGTTTGAAGGAAAATGAAGAGTCGTGTCTCCTAAGCCATTGGTTTTAACATTTCATACCGAAATATTCTGTTGGCAAGTTCCAAATATAATCGTAATAACAAATTTGCCGATTAGTTAGTTACCCGAGTTCGAAATCCAGAAATGTACCTTTTCGGAATGCCCTTTCCAAGGGAAAGTCACTGTCCCCTAAAGTATTCACCTTTACAATTATATTCTGCGTCACAATTAACTGTTGGACTAGTTCCAATAATAATCTGGAATAAAACAAATTGGCGCGGGTCGTTTACTTACAGTTACCCGGTTTCGAATTCAATGCTGGTACCTCTTTGGAAACACCTTTTAAGGTTTTTTGTCTCCTGAACTATTGGCGTTAACAATTTATCCTCCGCGAAGAAATTAAGTGTAAGCAAGTGTTAAATTTATTTTGTAATAAACGCGCGGACGGCTTAGCTTTAATTATCCGGGTTCGAATTACAGAAATGTAATTTTGGGCAGCCTGTTTCAAGGAAAAGGGGCCGTGTCTCCAAAACCATTGGTCTTAGCAATGCATTATATGTGCAAAAATTAGCTGGACCGGTTAGCGTGTTCGAATTCTAGAAATATATCTCTTGAGGATCCCGTTCCAAGGAAAAGATAGCGATTCTCCTGAACTATTGGCCTTAGTAATTCATACTGTTCACCGAATGTACTGCAAATAAATTCTGTAATAAAAAATGTACGGCTGGCAGGTTACCGGTTTCGATTCATAGCCCCTTTCAAGCAAAAAACGCTGTCTCCAAAAACATTGGCTTTAACAATACATATTGGGAGCCGAAATTAGCTGTCAGCACGAGCCAAATATTATCTGTAATAAAAATTGCCAAGAACCGCAAGGTTCCGCCAAGGGTCCCGCAAGGTTCGATCTTCTTTCAAATTCTGTCAGCCTTCATGCAGGTCGTTGCGTTTATTTTGCAAATGTACATTCCCGCCTGAGATATGGCATAATATTCTGGGGAAGCTCATCCTGTAGTATTCAGACCTTCAGATTGCAAAAGAAAATTATTCGAATAATGAAAAAATGCCTTCCACGTGATTCCTGCAAGCCTCTTTTCATTGAGCTGGGAATCTTACCATTGCTTTGTCTATTTATTTACGAATCTGTAATATTTGTCAAAAATGACCTACTTAACGGAGGGAACATATTTTCATGCAATATTGATATTTATAATTACAACACACGCCGTAGAAATCACGTGCATTAAGTGTCAGTATCAACAGCTCAGTACAAGAAATCAACATACAATACATGTACGTTACTTTTCATCGCATTGCCAGATGACATTAAACAATTAAAGTCGGTACACAAATTTAAGTTAAAAGTAAAATCGTTTCTGCTGCAAAATTGTTTCTACACAATTACAGACTTTACTGATCGTGAAAAAGAAAAATAATGTTTATTCTAACAAAACAAAGATATATAATGAATTAATTCACGTTTGCATTGTATACATTTTTGAAAAATATTTAATACGCCTGTAGCAAGTAATGTACTTTAACTTCAATGACCCCCATCTCAATCAGGTTTTTGTCCAGTTTCCCTGATCCATTGAGCAAATGCTGAGATGGCCCCTTGTTTTGCCCAGAAGGGCGTAAATGTAGCTTCACTGTGCGCACGTTTTGTTGAGCACTCCTTTTGCTTGTAGTTCATTTAACGTTGAAATTGATTTTTTTTAACTCGGTAACAAACATTTTTCAAATACTTTCATTTTTCTAAAATAATTACTTTCTAAATTCATTTCTTTCGTTTACTATTTTCGTTTTTACTTTCTCGCCTAACGAATACTTCGTAAGAAAAGAAAGTTCTGTAATCGCGCGGCGGAAAACGGGGAATTTTTGCCAGAAAAACTCTTATAGCAGGGATCTGATGACAAAAAAGTGGATGAAACCTGTTGCTAAACTTAGAAAAAAAATCCTCTATCTCGTGGTGTAGTAAAAATTCATGATTTGTTGCTTCTTCATACTGCAAAATCGATTGACGGCAAAACGTCCGTCTGTCCGTCTGTGGTCAACGCTAGCGCATAAACCGTTCGGTCGATTTTCTTCAAAATTGATATTTCTCGATGGTTTTTACTCGTCTCAAGGCCTCTTGAACTTGAAACCGATATTTTAGTATTTGAGGGTACTTTACATGAAGCCCATTTTGAGATTTTTTAAGTTCATAGAAAATGGCTCCATTTTTTTATTACGTTTTGTTTTTAAGGTGGGTGAAAAATAATTCAAGATTCACAGGGGATGATAAAGAAGAAGTATACAAAGTATACCTCTTAGAAGACGAAAGCGTGAGAAACCTATATCAAAATAGAATAAATAATCATCTTCAAAACCTTATCACAGAGGAGGAAATAGAAAAAGAATGGCAAAACATACAGCAAATAATAAAGGAATTCGCAGATGAGGCAGTAGGACGGAAAAAAAATTCAGAAAAGAAAAGGTTTTTAAATGTGGAATGATATAGAAAAAAGTGTATCATAAAAACATACCAATGCTAAAAAGCCTAATCAAGGAACAAAGCCGGACCTGAAATATAAACGACGACAAGGCAATCGAAAAAGGACCATGGAATATGGAACATGGAACGTACAAGGCATTAACACAAAATGCTTACAAGTTTTCAAGGAGTTAAGCAGATTACATCTAGATGTGGCAGTACTCACTGAAACAAAAAAGAAAGGACAGGGAAGTGAAATCCAAGAACAATATATCCATTTCTACAGTGGGGTAGATAAAAATCAGAGAGCAAAATGTGGGGTTTCTATCGCAGTCCATAACAAGTATAAAGTAGTGGTGCTACAACAGCACTTACTTTCCCGTATTAGAGGAAACAGCTAAGTAGTACTGTAATATTGCACTTTATGCGCTACTAACATCTTCGCTTGGAACTCACTATTTCCATTGTAGTGTTGTCAGAACTATGTGAATTCTACAACTTCACAAAAATAGAATGCAAAAGTTTTGTAACCCTGTAATGGAAAAAGAAGCCTGATACCCTGGAAATATAGAAATGCCTTCCATTGGGCCATGATTAGGGAAGAGTATTTTCAAACCATGCAACAAATTCTCTACTCACTACAAATGGTACAGCATTTGGTGAAAAACTAAATATTTGCATGCAAATATCAACATAAATTAGACAATTATAACTCCTTTTCATACAGCTCCATTAGGTCACAACAATGACACTAATTCACAGATATTCGCGAGCGCAAAGTGAATTCCATTGTTGCAGACCCTGCATTGTCGCTATTCTGAGAGCTATTAATTCTTTTTACTTATTTCAAATATTTCAAAATAAACAATTTTTAAATATTAATGTGTAAGTCTATAACAAAGTTCGAATGTAAGAAACGAGAAAGAAATAATATACAAAATTGCACATTGTAATTTATGACGCATCCAGCTGTCCGAAGCGCAGTAAATTTACAGCAGCCTATTACGTTTGTCACAAAATTAAAGAAAAACTACTCGTATTTTGAAAAAATTAAGCATGACCGTATTTATTTTATTTATTTATTTGTCAAAAAACAAAAACAGAATGGCACAGACTTTCCCGTATTAGTTTTCTATTTTCCTGGGTCTTCGCTAGCTATTCGGAATTGCCACATACTCTTTCTTGCCAGCTACCATCTATCATCGCCAAAAGTAAATTTTTTGTCATTTTCTTAATTTTTCGGTTTCCTATTGGTAGAACAGAAATATTAATTTTAGAATATTCAAGAACACAAAAACCTAGCCGTAAATGGCAATTTTCTTTTAAAAATTATGTGCCGTTTAAGAGAAAATGGCGTTTTAGCACTACTAAAAATGCGAAATTTGAAGCTCATTTTCACAGAAAAGTTTTGAGTTTTCAAAATACTTTATTTGAAGTTCTTTTAAGCACTTACACTCACAAATATAATCATCTTTACAAATTGCGGATAATGTGCATATTAAAGATGTGAGAGATCGTTCAAAAAATTTACATTTATATAATTTTTGAAAAAAACAGAAAAAAACACAAATTAAACTTCACGCGATACTAATGATTGTAATTAGCACTATCCGTTACAAAAGTTTCAAGAAAAAAATTGCAGCCATATACGAGAAAATGACGTTTGAGCATTTCTGAAAATGCCGAAATTTGAGCTACTTTTCACAGAAAACGGTAGTGTTTTCGAGAAACTTTACTTGACATTATTTAAAGCATATATACTCGTAAATATAATAATGTAACAAAATCGCCGATAATGTAAATACTAACGACGAGAGAGACAAGTAAAAAAATTATATTTTTGTAATTTTTGAAAAAAAAACAACCGATAGACCAATATGGCTTTTATGTCATTGATAGAGTACATTTACCACTATCCCTACCAAAAGTTTAAAGAAAAAATTTGGAGCCGTTTTTGAGAAAATCTTGTTTTTATAATTTTTTAAAATTGCACATATTGCACGCAATATTGCACGAAAACTACCAAAATTGTGAAAAACATTTTCATGACCTTTATTAAAGAACTCAATACGGAGAACAAATTTTATTTGAAGAAAAAATCTCTATCTTCAATGTTGTAGTTGGAGAAAGACGCCGAAAAAATTCAAACTTTCACAATTTTCGAAAAGTCAGAGCTGTGCGTGAAAATCGGACCTATGCCATGTAGAAATTGGATTTTCGTCTATTCATACAAGAAATTTAAAGAAAAAATTTGGAGCCGTTTTTGAAAGCTTGAAATTTTGAAAGCTTCGACTAGAATCAGATCGACTGGGGAATATCAGTTTTGAAGAAAATCGACCGAACGGTTTAGGCGCTAGCGTTGACCAGAGACGGACAGACGGACAAACGGGCGAAATGCCGTCAATCGATTTTTAAGTATAAAGAAGCAACAAATCATGGATATTGACCACACCACGAGATAGAGGATTTTTTTTCTTAATTTAGCAACTGGTTTTATGCAATTATTCGTTTTCACGGCCCGGCAATTAATTTTTTTCCGCCGAAAATTGCCCATTTTTTCGCGCAGCATTACATAACTTTCCTTATACTACGTATATCACTCCGTGTATACGTACGTATACTGGAAAGTAAAAATATATTACAAATTGGGAAGCTATTTCCCCCAGAATTGTAAAAGTGGAAATGAAATTATATAGTCTACGTGTGGTAATTGTACTGATGATGACTGATGATGCTAATGTGCAACTTAAAGATGATTTTTTGCAGGAATTGACAACGGAATTAAGTGAAATTAGTGACCGGAAAGAAATTTTTATGGTGGGCGACTTTAATGCACGAATATGTAAAAAAGTAGGTGATAAGATTGAGGGGCCTTATGGGGAGGATACTCTTAATGATAACGGAGAACGCCTAATTGAAATCTGTAGTCAGTTCTCTCTTCGTATAACAAATGGATTCTTTAAACATCAAGATATACACAAAAAAACATTGTTTCAACCGAGAAGATATTTATCATCAATTATATATTACGTGGTGGTAAAACAGCAAACGAAAGCTAAAATTCTAGATACAAAGGTGTATAGGGGAGCAGATTCTGGCTCAGATCATTATCTATTAAGATCCTCTGTCCTTTCTAAGTACGTAAATTATGTAGATGAAGATCGTAGACAAGAAAATAGTATTCCCAAACATAATGTTTTTAATGTATGTAAGCTTCAGAATGCTTCAACAAGGTTTAAATACCAATTATATGTATCTCAAGGTATAAGTACTATGCCAATGGGAAATGCCAACCTAATGTACCAAAATCTTAAAAACATTTTAAAGAATTCTGCCGAATTAACTATCGGCATCAAGGGAAAGGTACGGAAAAGATGTGAATGGTGGAATGAGGAACTCGAGGAAATGGTTAAAGAAAAGAGAAAAGCTTACGAAAGGTGGTAGTCTACAAGATGTTATCAAGATAGACAAATATATGTAAGATGCAGAGTAGAGGTTAAAAGAAATGTGTCTAGAATAAAAAATGAATACTGGCGAAATAGATGTACAGAAGTAAGTAAACTAATGGGGAGGACAAGGTCAAGATAAGCATGGAAATTTGTCAATACAGTCTGGAAGAATAAAAAAGTGCATTGGAAAGTGGATCCAATAGGCCTGGAAAAATGGAAAAGCTACTACGAACATTTACTAACTGAGAATAGAACAGAGTATATGAACATTTCATATGAAACTCATGAAACTGAGGAAAATGTTCCACAAATAACAACAAGGGAAGTCAGTAAGGCCCTCATGGCAATGAAAAGTGGTAGAGCTCCGGGACCTGGAGGTATCCCAATTGAATTAATTAAAACAGCCCCTTCAAGTGCCATAGATTTCATGGCACAGATATTCAGTAAATGCTTGGAAGGAGATTTAGTTCCCGAAGAATGGAAAATGGCACACATTTCATCTATTTATATAAAAGGCAACAAGAATGAATGTGAAAATCATAGGGGCATTAGTGTTAACAGTACAATTGGGAGACTGTACGGCCGGATATTAAGAGAAAGATTGGAAACAGAGATGGAGGAAATGGAGGAACAGAGTGGTTTTTACGCAGGAAAATCTTGCATTGATAACATATTCTGTCTAAAACAAATTATTGAAAAACGAATGAGTGTAGGCAGAGAGATTCATATTGTATTTGTGGATCTGAGAAAAGCATTTGACACGGTACCCCTATCCAAACTGTGGGATACTATGGTAGATGGGAAAATAAATAGAGTATATATAAATGCTATAAAGCGTCTCCATGCAAATTGTCAAAGCTGCGTAAAAATTGGTGCAAATAGTTCATCAGCTTTTAAAATAAATAAAGGCCTAAGGCAAGGTTGTTCTATTTCCCCAACTCTATTTAAAATGTACATTAAACGAGTTCTTCACACATGGAAAAGAAAATGTAAGGGCATAGGAATACCTATTGGTGGAGATTTCCTATATACATTGATGTATGGAGACGACCAAGTGGTCCTAGCCAGTGACGAGGATGATATCCACTACATGACTCGAAAATTAATTGAAGAATATGAAAAGTGGGGACTTGAAATTAATACATCTAAAACAAAATATATGGTAGTGGGAGGAAATGGCCAGGATCTGTTAACCCATAGGGGTGTCATTGAATGTGTAAAGGAATTCAACTATCTGGGTGTAACCTTAACAAGTGATGGTCGTGATAGCAAAGATGTTTTAAACAAAACGAACAGAGGTAGGCAAGTAATAAGATCTTTACATCCATTGATATGGAATTCAAACATAAAAAGAAACACAAAAATTACATTGTATAAAACAATTGTTGAAAGTCTATTCACATATGGAGCTGAGTTATGTACTATTAATGCCAGGGATTGAAGTAGAATTCAAGGAACAGAAATGGAATACTGGAGGAGGTGTTGTCAGGTTACAAGAAAGGAAAGAATGAAAAATCAAAGAATAAAAGAAATAATGAAACCTGGAAAATCAACCTTAGAACTCATAGAAACAAAAGCTTTGCTATGGTATGGGCATTTAAGAAGATTGGACAGTGAGCGACTGCCAAAGATGATGTGGGAATACCATCCTGAAGAAAGAAGATATAGAGGAAGACCAAGAAGGATGTGGGAGGAAGATATAAGATCAATGATTGCAGCGAGATATTTAGAAGATGATGCTTGGAAAGATCGAAAGAAATGGAGATTAGGGAGCGAGAAACGGCGACAGCTGTAGAATACACGCTTTACTACTACTACTACTACTTGGTTTTGATCAGTAAAGGCAAGGGAGACGCATCAGCCCCTTCGTCCTATAGGCCGCTCTGCATGCTAGATACGGCAGGCAAGTTATTTGAGAAAATGCTAAAACCCCGTATTCAAGCAGCCATAGAAGACGCTGGCGGGCTATCAGAAAGGCAGTTTGGCTTACGAAAGAGAAAGTCAACAGTAGACGCGATCCGCGATATAGTAGCTGCAGCGGAACGAACGGAAGAGGGTAACCATCGCACAAGACCACTCTGCATGGTAGTGACGTTGGATGTCCGAAACGCCTTCAACTCTGCAAACTGGGAGATATTTTGGACGCCCTTAGAAGCTTTAAGGTTCCCAACTACCTGATGAGAATTATTCGGGACTACCTCAAGGACCGAATAATCTTGTATGAAACAGACCAGGGCATCAGGAGTAGAGCGATGACAGCGGGAGCAGCTCAGGGATCAATCTTAGGACCTGATCTCTGGAACGTCAACTACAATGGCCTACTCAACCTCGCCATGCCAGAGGACACATTCCTGGTAGGATATGCAGACGACATTGCAGCTGTCCTGACAGCACGCTCCCTAGAAGGGTTACAAACCCGGTTAAACCAGGTAATGAGGAGGGTGGAAACCTGGCTAACCCAACATCAGCTAGAACTAGCGGTGAACAAAACAGAAATTGTCCTGCTAACAAAGTGGAAAGTAAATACCATGCCGCGAATGAAAATTCTCGAAGAAGAAATCCAGGCCACTAAAACAATTAAGTACTTGGGAGTATTGCTGGATACAAGGCTCTCCTACTGGGAGCACATAAAACGGGCATCGGACAAAGCAGCAAAAACAGCAGGCGCTTTAAGTCGAATCATGGCCAACGTCCGAGGCCCATCACAAAGCAAGAGGAAACTCTTGATGACAGTTACAGAGTCCATTCTTTTGTATGAGGCAGAGATCTGGGCTACGGCCATGAAACATGCTCTCTACAAGAAAGAATGCTGGGAGTACAAATGCTAGGGGCCTTGAGAATTGCGAGCGCTTACCGGACAGTATCGGAAGCCGCAGTCCTGGTAATCGCAGGAACAATACCAATAGACCTGCTCGCAATTGAAAAGAGAAACATATTCAGCAGTCTCTCTAAAGACAGGGAACTACTGAAAAAACAAGAAAGGGAGAAAACCATCCAGTTGTGGCAGAACAGATGGGAAAAGGATACCCGAGGAAGATGGACAGCCACCTTAATCAAGAAGATTAAACCGTGGCTGACTAGAAAACACGGAGAGGTAGACTTCTACCTGACCCAATTGCTGTCGGGACATGGGTACTTCCGAGCATTCCTGCACAGAATTAGCATCACGTCCCAAGGAGAATATCTATACTGTGGACATAGACAAGACGATGTCCACCACACATTCTTCGAATGTGAAAGGTGGCACACAAAGCGAACTCTACTTCAGACGAAGATAGGCCATATCGATCCCAACAATCTAATCAGCATCATGCTAAGATCCAAAGAAGCATGGGAAATCGTAGCGGCCTACGCAAGAGAAATCTTGAAACAAAAGAAAAAAGAAGAAAACGATGTAATGACCACATAATTTCACACTACCGACAACAGAAGCCATAATACGAAGAAATGATGAACAGTCAAGGAAGAATAAGGCTCAAAAAATCAGCCAATTAAAGGTATCCGCCCTGAAGAAATGCTGAACAAGCGTACCGGGACGGAAACTAGAAGAGGATTACGAGGTTCGTGGTTTTTAGTGGGTGCAAGCCTCACACTACCCGAGAGCACCGGCTCTTCGGGTGTCTGTTAGAGATTTTCCACAGTATCCTCACCCCCCCCAAAAAACTACTACTACTACTGCTACTGCTACTGCTACTGCTACCGCTACTGCTACCGCTACCGCTACCGCTACCGCTACCGCTACCGCCACCGCTACCGCTACCGCCACCGCCACCGCCACCGCCACCGCCACCGCCACCACCACCGCCACCACCACCGCCACTACCACTACTACCACTACTACCAATACTACTTACTACTACCACTACTACTTACTACTACTACTACTATATGCAGATGACAAAGTGATAATACAGGACACTGAAGACTAAATGCAAAGGGCAGTATATAAATTACATCAAACTGCAATAGAATATGGTTTTAAAATATCCACAGAAAATCTAAAACTATGGCATATAGAGGAAAATAACCAGTGAGAACAAAGATTCTGATAGAAGGAAAGAGTATAGAACAGGTAAAATATTTCAAATATCTTGGTTGCCTCATCTCGTTTGAAAGAGATATAGATTTAGATAAAAAATTAAATAAATTTAGAAATATATGCGACACGATACACAGACATCTAAAAAATAAAACTAGGATAGAAACAAGAAAAAAATTCTTCATCACAGTGGCTGTGCCAGTGTTAATGTATGGAGATGAAGCAAGAGTAACTTCAAAAAAAGATAACTCTAAAATCCAGGCAGCTGAAATGAAATTTTTGAGAAGCATTGAAATTTTTCAAATGCAGATCAGCGGATAAATTATTTGAAGTAAGCCGTTCACCGCTGCCTTTCTTGGTCATGTTTGAAAGACATTTTTTCGCATGTTGACAATTACCGGCTTCCTAATGATAGAACTGATACAATTACGTTTTGACTAAAATATAAGTAGTTGGTCCGCATAGGGGTCTCGTGGCGTGGCTAGTTAAAGCACCTTCGGGTTGAGATCTTCAAGAAGGAAGGTGCCGAGTTCGATCCCCCAAGGGGGATTTTAATTTGATGAATGTGATGTTGCAGAAAAATTCCTTGAAATGTGTAGATACTTTATTGAAAATCATTTGAAGTACTTCTTCTCACGAATAGAATCAATGCAGATAAATAGACAGGACTTGTCTGTGTTTTACCTAACTGCATCTTTTAAACAATTTTACTACTCTGTTATTCGATTTCTGAGGCGTATGACATGTCAAATCAACCGATGTCTGTATGAACCAATTTAAGCAAAATATGAGTATTTTAACGTTAAATTGTAATACATTATGACCAGAACGCATGCGATAAACTTACAATCCCTAGCTGTTCCGAAATTATGATTACTTTCTAGCCTTACGAATACTTCGTAAAGCGGTTCACCGCTGCCTTTCTTGGTCATGTTTGAAAATCATGTTTTTCGCATGTTGAAAATTACCGGCTCCTAATAATAAAATCGATACAATTACGTTTTGACTAAAATATAAATAATTGCGATAAATGTCCTGGAAATGTCTGTATATATTTTTTCAAATTTTTAACTTTTAACAATTTTTTTACTTCTCTTCTTGTATTTGTGAAGCGTATTACCATCGTATCATTTGTTTCTTAATCATGCATTTACCATTTTAGAGGTCGGTTTTATTCTTTCATGGCTCTGTTCGACACAGGCGGTGTTGGTGTTGCGTTGTGGAATAAGTGCCGGTTCGTTGACTTTGAGTTTCGGATGTCGGGTCTCGGTACGGAAAACGTTTGCTGGTATAATACACCTTTGCTGGTTTATGAAGTAGTGGAATAGCAATAAGGACCGTATCGAAGCAGAACGAAAAAGTATGTGCGTTGGAAGCACCACTAGTTTTTTTCTTAAATTCTGGCCCTCAAGAAAATGTGCGCAGATAAATCTCTTTTCCCACACGTCGTATACAGTTTTTACTGTTTTTTGACAAATAAATAAATAAAAGACGACAAAACCTATGCCTCTCCGGCCGACCGGCCGGTCTAAATTCCGGCTAAAACGTTCGGCCGATATTCTTTAAAATTTATAATCCCCAATCGTTCTAACTGATCTCTCGGCCCATTGAATTGGCAACTGATATTATAATTTTGGAGGTACATTACATGAAGCACCTGGGAAACATAAATCTAACATTTTTTTATTACATTTTATTATTGGATAGTACAAAGAACGTTTAAGAGAACGCTGCAGGTCACACTTTCGTTTAAAAATTTGTTTTTTCAAAAACTCCAGAAATTCAAAATATTTTCGGCGTCTTCCCGCTACTATACATTTTAAGACAGACATTTTCTTTCAATGAAATTTCTTTTAATGTAACTAATAGGCCTGCGGCAATATTTTTTATAACAGATTACATTTAACACTATGTTAAAGCTTATTCCAGCGAACAGTATAAAATGTTAAGGGCAATGTTTTAGGAGACACAGCGTCTTTTCCTCAAATGGGAAGATGTAAATTTCAGGAATCCGAAGCCCGGTTACTGTAACTAACTTACCCGCGGCATACAGATTATTATTGCCACTTGGCAAAGAGGATGAATTGTTTAGGTTATTGGTTTAGGAGACATGATGCGTTGCCATTGAAAGAGACCATTCCAAGAGATACATATTTAAATTTCGAACTCGGGATACTGTAACAAAACGGTTCGCGGCAAATTTTTTTATTACAGATTATAGTTGGCACATGCTCACAGTTGATTTCGGCGCAGAACGTGAACCGTTAAAGTCAATGATTTAGGAGATACGGCGCACTTTTCTTAAAAGAGGCCGTTCGAAGTGTGAAGTTTTTTGAATTAGAAACCCAAGAAACAGTAACTAACCGGTTCGCGGCAAATTATTTGCTTACAGAATATAGTTGTCACTTGTCCACAGCTAATTTTGACGCAAGGCGGAAATTGTTAAGGTCAATGGTTTAGAAGATACGGCGCACAGTTCTTGAAAGAGGCCGTTCGAAAAGGTAAATTTTTCATATTTTGAACCCGGAAAACTGTAACTAACCGGTGCGCGGCAAATTATTTGGTTACAGATTGTAGTTGGCACTAACTGACAGCTTCATTCGGTGCAGAGCGGGAATTGTTAAGGTCAATTGTTTAGGAAACACGGCGCGCTTTTCTGGAAAGAGGCCGATAGAAGAGATACATTTTTGGAATTTTGAACCCGGGAAACTGTAACTCAGCCGTGCGCGGCAAATTTTTTGATTACAGATTATATTTTACACTTTCATGCAGCTAATTTCGGCGCTCATAATGAATTGTTATGTCGAATGGTTTAGGAGACAACGCGCGTTTCCTTGAAAGTGGCTTTCAAAATGTAAATTTTTGGGATTCGAACCCGGGTAATTTAAACTAGCCGATCCGCGGCAAATTATTTTAGTAATGATTATGTTTGCCACTTGGTTAGTGCTAATTTCGGCGCACAGTATGAATAGTTAAAGCAAATGGTTTACTACAGAATGCATCTATTTATTGAATGGGGCTAATTTAAATGGGCATATCTGGAATTCGACCCCGGGTAATTGTGTCTAACCGGTTGGCGGAAAATTTTTTATAACAGATTTTGTTTTTCACTAGTTTGCGAGAAATTTTGGCGTCGATTATGAGTTGTTATGTGTGATTTTTTACGGGGGACGTCCTTTTACTTCTTTGATTGCGCTCTTATATTGAACGTATCTTTAATGTTTTTTATTTATTTATTTGTTTATTTATTTATTTATTTATTTATTTATTTATTTACAGGTTGTAAAAAAGTACAAATAATGTTGACATTATTTCGCAGAAGACATAGTCTTGTGCGCGAACCTGCAATCACTAATCATGTATCATATATGTACCTGTTTCATTTATCAATTTTTGTAGAAAAAAACAAAATTAAAGAAAAATGAAAATTGTAAAATAAAAAATAATATAAAATATAATATAATTTGAGACTTATTCAGACATTATTTCTTAGTCACTGCATGGGTTGATAGAATGATGCAATTACTGAATCATTCAAATCAATAATCAAGGATCTGATACGCTTTCGTTGTCCTCGTGATTTAACATCACAATTTTTGAGTTCTGTACTCAACGCGTTGAATATTTTGTAACAAATATAATAATGCCGACGTCTACTAATTTCTTTATGAATTTTTTTCGGAATGATATCTGTGTTCCTCTTTGTCTCTGAAATAGTTTTATAATCATTATACATAGACTCAAAGTTTGTTAATAACGCTTTTTCTATATAAAATTTCTTCACGCTGATTATTTTATTTTCTCTAAATATTATTTCCGATCAGAATAGTTTGCTTTTATTATAAATGATCTTTATAATTCGTTTCTGTATGTCAATTAACGCTTTCATATTATTATCGTAAGCTCCACCCCGTGCTACAATACCATAGGTTGCTATGGACCAAAACAATGCATAGTATATAGACATCAATTGCTTAGTATTAAGTATGGATCTCAACTTATAAAAGATATAAGTCAAGTATCTAACCTTTTTTACAATTTGTTGAATTTGATGACTCTATTTAAAATTACAATCAATATAGATCCCCAAATACTTAGCAATCGATGTTCTATTCATATCAGGACAACTACAATAATTAGTATCGCATGAAATTGTATGTATTTTTATCACACAATCGACAGGAATGCTATCTAGATAACTACCATAAGTTACATAAACAGTTTTTTGGATATTGAGTCTTAAGTAATTATCTTTTAGCCATATAGTTATCAATTTCATATTTTGTTCGGCTCGCCCAAGAACCTCAGGCCACGTTTTGCCTTTAATAATTACAGCTGTATCATCTGCAAATGATACCAATTCACCTTGAGTCAATATTCCAACAATATCGTTTATGTATAGTAAGAAAAGTATGGGTCCTAATATAGTACCTTGTGGAACACTGCAGATTACAATTTGTTCCTGATAACGTTATTTATTCTGACAACCCGTTTTCTATTCGTCAAATAGCTTTTAAACAGATTATAAAAGTGCCTCTGAATCCCATCATATACATTATTAGTGTAAGGCAGTTTCGATTTAGAACTACTACGGATAAATTACGCGACCGATTTCTCTCGGGAAGCATTTTTCTTGAAGCTATTTTTTCATTGTGTCGGACCTGGGAATAACTTTTTAAATTCTTTTACTATAACAATAAATATTTGCTATATAATGAGCAGACGGGCAATAAGTGCGATTCGATGGTGATCATTGATTCTCTTCAGAATCGATTCTTGAACAGCGGCATGAGAAAGTATGGCCGGCCCGGCCAGAGAGTAGTAGCATTATTCGGCATGAAGCAAATACGACGTTGCACATTGGAACGAAAACTTATTGTACCGTGGCAGCATGCTTCAATACTTCGTGAATTCAAAGTATGTACGAATGAATTCGGTTAGAATTTTATGTTTGGTATTAGCAGTTTCACATTATACTTAACCATTTACTATTTCATGTTTTAAAACATTGCAGTTGCTGAATATTTTTCAGCAGCTTGCAAAAGCCACGAAAAATCCATCCGATCGTGGCAGTAAGCTTTGAAATTTGTGAATCCAAAATAGGTAGGAACGGTACGTATTAATACAATTGGGATTTTATGTGTTATGGGTTTTATGTGTTACGTTCGCGTCTAACGAAACCAAACATAACCTAATTTCTTCAGTTGTATTTGTACAAGTAAATTTGTTTCAACTACGAAACCAAACTAATGTAAATAATTTATTCAAAGGAGTAACTGTGTTTCGTTCCTTTTTTATAAAGATAAAAAGTAACTTACTCTATCCATAAATGTGCTTTTTGCACTATTTTCCCCCTTGATTTATTCTGTTGGTTATGTGCATTTATTGCAATACTTTTTTCTTGATTGATTGGTTTTATTGATCTTTATTACATTAACATTTTCAGCTGTTGTCCATGTGAATTGGTTTCATCTACCAAACTTAACCAAAACATGTCAGTGCTGCAATAACGTTATATCCAATAGTCTTACTATAGAACTGAATTGTTGTGATGTGTAATTTGTAGATAGATTGGCATGTATTTGTGTACTGATATTGATGAATCATTTTCAGCAAAGTGCTAGACCACTGACAAATTATTTGTGTGGGAATGCAGTTTAACTTTTTTCAGCATTACATTTTTAAAGAAAAGAAAAATAGTAATTTACTTTATCCGTAAGTGTATTTCTTTTAATATTTATTCTGATCAATACTGAAAATTACTAATAAATTTAAAAATATCACAGTGCTGTAATATTGTTAGTGATAACTGTACATCTCAATACTTTGTTAATATACAACTGAATTATTATGGTAGATCATTTGTAGATATATTCTATCTACAATGTAGTATCATTTGTAGAATTTGTATATTGATGTTGATGAATTATTTTTCAGCGACTTGCAAGGTCACTGACTAATTATTTATGTGTGGCTGTTTGTGGAGCTTTGAAATTTGGAAGTTCAAAAGTACGCGTTAATTAATGAATGAAATGATATAAAATTGTGTGTTGTGATACAGTATAATATATCATCATTGCTACAGTAACATTTGTCACAAGATTATTGTTAGGACATAACTGAATTGATATGATTTGTAATTTGTAGCTACAATGGCATGTAAGAGGCGTTTGACTTTGGAAAGCTAACGTAAAAAAGGAAGAAAGATCAAAACAACAGAAACAGTCCTCCACGCCAAGTTAATGTTGTCAGAGGATCAGGGGAAGCAGATGTAGTAGTCTACAAAGAAGTATAAATAGTACAGCAAAACCGTAGTGTGAACAGGAAGTGACATGATGCTCCAAACAAAGAACATGATGCTCCAAAACGATAAAGATGTCCAGAAAGATTATTTTGAAGAAATGTCTGTATTTTTTGAGTACTTAAACGAGAGACATTTTGCCTCCAAAAAAGCACAAGGCGGATTTATTAAGCCAAGCAAAATAAAATCTGATACTGTTTCCCCTATTGAGGTTCCTGAACTCCTAGGAAAATTAATTACAAAAAATGATGAAAGATCAAAACATTACTTGAGTAATATTGAATTCAATTGAATTGAATTGAATTGCCTTATTTTACGTGGCGAGACTCAGGCCATGAGGCCTGCTCTTCCGTCTGACCACGCAAATTTTGTTACACTCCTTTCACCAACTAAGCGGAAAGAAGGTATTACTGAGGGACGAAACCGGCGGTTTGAATTTAGCTCAGAGGCGTCATTTAGGCTTGAGGATCTTTTACATGCAAGTAAATCTACTAACATGGGACAGCCGGCTTTACTTCCCCTCCGAAGGAAGGCGTACGAAGGATTTTTTCGCCCCTAAAAATCCTAGAAAATATTAGAAGTTATACTAATGTTCTAGCATTTGTCTCTGTGCAAGCAAATCATTTATCATTTAAAAACCATAGGCCGTACTGTTACGCATTCAAGGGCATATATACCATTCAGTGATAACTGTACATCTCAATAATGACAATCCTCTTAAGCATGCAAGTCTATCTTTATTCGAGACTCGGACAATTCTGTACAGTTCAGAATAAATCAAGGTAGTAATAACGAATGCGAAGCAGATTTAATGATATTATTGATGCACAGGCTTCTCAATGTCAATCCGTATGCTCAATTGTTTCAACATAAAGTTGATGTGAAACAAACCTGTTCTAATTCTGTTCCTATTTACCATCTCATTTTTTCTGCGGAATACTTTTGATAAAAGACATTACGATCTATCTACAACTGTAGAAATTGCTTCTGTATTTCTAAGTGACGATAAAGGTCCCTTCAACAATATTTCTTTCACAATTCATTCTGAAGTATTTGGTCATCGAATAAAAATAATATCTGCTCTCGACTCCGATACTGATCCCATTTCTTATCCATTACTTTTCGTACGTAGAGAATTATTGTGGAAGCTTTGGAAGGGTCTTGATTCTGTCCATACAACTTCGGTTTGTAATGTTGTTACTCAGTTGCAGAACTATTCTTACCGTTTAGCAATATGAGGCGGTTTCAGCCTTTTGCCCAATTCTGGAAGACTGTTCCAACAATATGCTGTAGATTCTTACATCAAAATTTTATCAAAAACAAAATAAACAAAATATTTAGCATCCCTTATAACTTTTTAGGTGCAAAATAATTCTGTATGGTGTTGAATTCCATTATATTCTTAAGAGTTCTCCGAAAATAATAAAATATGATGTGTAGAACAGTAATTGTGAATAGTTAAATAATTGAGTAATGTTTATGTAATATCTTGCATCTTCATGCATTCTGAGGAATATTAGTTAACATTTCACTTACAATACCAGCATAGGCTCTTTCTTCTCTAGAGGAAAAAAACATTTTTCCAGCTTGAAATTGAGTTGTTTCTGTGCCACTTCAGATAATCTGTCTTAATATTAATGCAATGCAATACATACATTACAATAAAGAGGGAATGATTTAAACAGATTTCAATATCGCCATGGAACTACAAAATGTATCCCCCCTAAGAACTGTATTGTATATTGAAGAGCTAAAAAAGTGTATGACCTGCAATTGTCTCAAGTTTGATTTAATTTTATAAAATTAAGAGGAAAAATATTGTTTTGGGGATACTATATTTTAGAGGATAGACAGTCCTGAGAGCTTAGACAATGGATGTGTTATTGTATCAATAAAAATTTCAATACTTGCGTTGGTTACAACGTTTTCCACTTTGATGTGCAACGTATCATGTACCGGTAAACTGAAATTCAATTTTTATAGTACATTTATTCATGTTTTAAACTGAATGGATTTAAAAAGTGGTTTCACATGGAATGTATTCATAATTGCATGAAGTTACGTTTTAACAATGAATACAATCACTTTCATGTAGTGGAAAAATAATAATGATTCACGTTTATTCATTACCATATATGTATGGTGTATTGTAACAAATTCTTTACACGTAAAATTTTAATCACTCATATAAATTGAGACTATCTAATATATCAAGAAATTGTTTAAAAACTATATGATAAATATATTGTCATTGAATTGCAAAGACATTTTTTTCATTTTGTAAACCTTTCAATCCTTCATCTGAAAAAGAGATGCTTAATTTTGCAAGTTTCTTTTCTTTACCTGATCGCTTCCCGAATGGAGAAAAAAGAAACCGCTCATTTAATGAGCGGGTATACCTCTAGTTTTATATAATTTGTTCAACAATATCTCTTGATTAACAGTATCAAGTGCCTTAGCAAAATCTAAGAAGATAGTCAAACAAGGAATGTTTTCATCGATACTATGGTTGATTTCATCTGTAATAAATTTAATCGCATCTTCCGTACTTTTGCCTTCCTGGAAGCCAAATTGAAATTCATTAATGATTTTATGTTTTTTAATAAAACTTAACACTCTTGCTTTAACTACCTTTTCAAATATCTTGGCGAAATTTGATATCAATGATATAGGCCTATAATTTGTAGCTTTCTTTTCATCACCTGTTTTATAAATGGGAATCACTTCTGCTTTTTTGAAATGGTCAGGAACAATTTCACTTTCAAAACATTTATTTACAATATATACAAGGGGTTGAGATATGAATTTAGATATGTGTTTTATTACCGCAATAAAATTTTTATCGATACCAGCGGCTTTTTTATGATTCATTTTGTTGATTATATTTAGTATTTCAGTTTCATTAGTGGGTAAAATAAACATTGATTCGGAGGGGGTTGATTTCAATATAATATTTTTTTCAAAGACAAAATTATCAAAATCTTTAGTGATACTCGACCCAATTTTGACAAAAAATTTATTCAAATAATTAGCAATAGGCAATTCACCTTGTAGAGGGAACTCTTCGTTTTCTGGTAAAATGGTTGTTATTGATTTCTTTTTAGAATCCTTTTTATCCAGTGTGGAATTAATAAATTTCCACATTAAATGTACATTGCAATTGAAATATCTCACAATCTCATTATAGTACTTTTCTTTAGCTTGTTTTATCAAAAATGTTAACATATTTTTATATTTAATATACTTAGATTTTAATTGATCATCTTGAGGGTTGTCTTTCACTTTCTTATATAAATAATTTTTAGTTCTACATGATCTTATTAAGCCCTTCGTTATCCATTTTTTCCTTTCTTTGTTTTTATTATTTTTCCCTATAATTACTTGTTTTGATTCATCGATAGCTTCCTGTATGAGTTTTATAAAAACATTTGTTGCTTCATTTGCATCAATTGCTTGATACACCAAATTCCAATTTAATTTATGCGTTTGCCTCGTCAAACGATTATAATTATTTATTAATTATTATATTAATTTATTTCTTAATATTTTTTTAAAGAATGGAGATATCAATGTGATTTCTTTATTAATCGTTTAGAAACAAAAAGCGGCAAATTTGGAGTATAATTTGGTGTGTATACGTGCATTCTTAGCTGATTTATAGGTGTGGTCCTGCTAACTTCCATTGGATGTTAGCAGGAACCTTGAGATTTTGGGGAAAATGGCCCACGGGAAATTTTCGGTTTTCACATCTTAAAAACGGCGAAATAGCTGAACATTATGAGCTATGCACTTTTGTGATTGGATGAAATGGACCTGCTAACTTCCAGGACGTCCCTCTGTGAACAACACTAGTGCCTAAACCATACGTGTGATTTCTTCCAAAATGGATATTCCCTGGTCGATCTGCGTCCACTAAAGGCGCCACGATTTTGATAAACTCTCTTCAAAATTTCAGGGTACTTTACATGAAGCCTCCCGGTCATTTTCAAAATTTCCTAAAAACGGCTCCAAATTTTTTTCTTTAAATTTCTTGCAAGAATAGAGTTAAATACACTTATTAAGGGGGCACAGGTGCCATTTTCACGGTTAACTCTAAATTTTCGAAAATTGTGAAAATTTGAAATTTTTTTGCGTCTTCCTAGAACTAAAACTTGAAGACGTGTATTTCCGTTGAAATCTCGAAATCGATTTTCCGCAGCATTACATAACTTTCCCTACAATACGTTTATTTCTCCGTATATACGTACATATACGGGAAAGTAAAAGTGGATAAAACCAGTTACTAAATTAAGAGAAAAAAAATCCCTCAACACTTGGTGTAGCCTCTACAGTCCACAGGTGCACATATGTGCACCTCTATTTGTATGTTGGTATTTCAGTGTGACCTTCGATTTTCTTTCAGTGTGATCTTCGATTTTAATTTCACCAAGCGTGATGTTTCTGTACACTTGTGTATTGAATTAGGCGAGAAGGAAGTTAGTCATTGTAGAAGATGGCGGCCCGCTCTCAGTGGCGTGAGAGAAAGTATTTTTGTTAGCGTATTGCATCATTAGATGACGTATTTTCTGTTTTGTATCTATTTTATAAAGTTGATAGAATATCTTTCTATCCTAGGAAAGTGGAAAAATGCATTTTTGTATGCTCTGCATGCATTTGTTTTTGTTGGTACACAAATTTGCACCTTGGGTCATTACGTTAATTTGAGGTTATGGGACTATATCTTTACGAAACTTTTCTTTCCGTTGGAACCCCGATGACTAAAGAACAGTTATTCGTATTTCTAAATCAAAATGATGTTGTATCATTGGACTCAAGTAATGATGATGAATTATTTGCTGATAAGGAACCCTTGCCTGCAAAAACTAGTTCTGATTCTGAATCAGAAAACAACATTCAAGACTCTACTACAAGAGAAGATTTGTCCCGAGCGCAGGAATGATATGCTGTGGAAAACGAAAAGTATGATTGACAAGGGACCTATTCTTGATGATGGGGAGCTCCACGAAGATTGCAACGACCCGAAAGGTATTCTAGAAGCCTTCATGGAATATTTTTCATTGGAAGTTTGGAAAATAATGTCATACCACACGAAACTGAAATATGTGCAAGTTTCTTCTGTACATGTCACGACTGATGTATCAGAAATTTTACATTACGTAGGAATTGAGGTAACAATAGGAACTCTCAAAATTCCACAGGCTGAGATGTCTTGGAGTAGACGTCTCCGCTTTCCGCTTATTAGCGATGCTTTGCCTTGAGCCGATGCATTGCCTTAAGTAAACCCCTGGAAGAAGTAAGATATGATCAAATTAGTTATTTTCCATTTTTCTGTGATGATAAATTTCAAACAAAATGGAGAAAGATTGGTTGAAAATCAAGAACAAGAGTAAAATTCACGAAATGCAATATGTATTTGTATGTGCGGAAGCATAACTGTTTTTGAAATACCTTACAAAAAATCGTAAAATAAGGTAAATGTGGAATTTTGAAATAACATTAATAAGATTGTGCAATAAATAATTTTTCCAGATTTCGATCTTTGATTATATCCTGATTTCCATTAACTTTTTATGTTTATTTCTAGCTAACATTTAAATAGGAAATTTACGGTATTGACCTGAGGTACACATATGTGCACCAACGATTTCCAAAATAAGGAATGTAAAATACAATATTTTTTTATATATTTGCTTCCTTTACATCCCAAACAACATAATTTTGCAAAAACTTCCAGAATTTCATTGTGCATTTGTCACCGGGTCTGAAGAGGGTTGTCAGAAACCCTCTTTTATGGGTCCTTGATACCGAAAAACCATTTGAAAGAAAAACGTCCATCAGTCCGTCTGTCTATCTGTCCGTCTGTGAACAACACTAGCGCGTAAACCATACGTGCGATTTCATCTAAAATGGATATTCTCTACTCGATCTGCGTCCACTCAAGTCGCCTCGAGTTTGACAAACTTTCTTCAAAATTTGAGAGTTCTTTACATGAAACTCCCCGGACATTTTCAAACATTTCTCAAGAACGGCTCCAAATTTTTTCTTTAAATTTCTTGTATGAATAGAGTAAAATACACCTATTAAGATGGCATAGGTCCGATTTTCACGAAAAATTCGGAATTTCCGAAAATTTTCAAAGGTTGAATTCTTTTTGGCATCTTTCTCCAACTACAAAATTTTTCCTTCAAATAAAATTTGTTGTCCAATGTGAGTTCTTTCATTAAGGTCATGTACATTTTTGAAAATTTAGTCGTTTTTGCGCAATATTGCACCCAATATTTGAAATTTTAAAAAAATATAAAAACCAGATGTTCTCAAAAACGGCCCCAAATTTTTTCTTTAAACTTTTTGTGAGGATAGTGCTAAATGTGCTGTATGAGATGACATTAACACCATATTGCCCTATTCTTTTGATTTTTTCAAAAATTACAAAAACTATAATTTTTTTGACTTGTCTCTCACGTCGTAGCATTAGCGACGATTTGTTCACGTTATTATATTAATTAGTACATTTGCTTTAAATAATGTCAAATAAAGTTTCTCAAAAATTGAATGGTGTTCTGTGAAAACTAGCTCAAAATTGCGCATTTTCAGAAACACTCAAACGCCATTTCCTCAAAAACGGATTAAAATCTTTTCTTCAAAGTTTTCGAATGTGTAGTGCTAATTGAACTATTTAACATGGCGTAAAGTGCATTTTTGGGTATTTTTAGATTTTTCAAAAATTAAACACTGCAATTTCTTTGAAAGTTCTCTCATACCGTTAAAATGCACACTTTCAGCAATTTTTAAACACTAATGAATCTGTGAGTGCAAGTGCTTCAAATAACTTCAAATGAAGGTTTTCGAAAACTCAAACATTTTCTTTGAAAAAGAGCTTCAAATTTCGCATTTACAGTAGCGCGTAAACACCATTCTCTTAAAAACGGCTCCAAATTTTTCAACGAAAATTGCCATTTAGGATATGGTTTAACTCTTTTTTTAATATTCTTAAAATAATATTTTTGTTCTTCTGTTAGGAAACGGAAAAATTTATAAAATGTGAAAAAAATGTAGTTTGGGCAGCAATAGATGGTAGCTGTCAAGAGTATTGGCAAGTTCGAATAGCTAGCCGAGACCAAACGAAACAGAAAACTAATACGGGAAAGTCTGTGCCATTATGAAACATCACTAGTTTCGTTATCAGGGCAATGATCTTTTTTCCGCCGAAAATTCGCCATTTTGTTCGCGCAGCATTACATAACTTTCCCTACACTACGTATATCACTCCGTGTATACTTACGTATATGGGAAAGTAAAAATATTGCATGGTTCTATGAGACCCAGCGCAACTAAATCCATTCTGACAAAATAAATTACTTTCAAAATGGTTCATAAACATGTCAGCAAATAATGGAGACATGTTAATATATTTATCAAGATGTCATGAAAAATTAGTCTGTGGCTTTATCTTATTGCAATTAGCCACCACTGTTCTTTTGTAAACTATAAGCTCCTTTGCCTCCTCCTTCTAAACATTAACAAACAAGAATGACTCATGTCATGACAAATTGACATATCGTTTTGCCATCTAAGCATAGAGTTGATAAATACAGTTTTATCAACATTTAACTTCAATTCATTTATTGTCAAGTAACTTTAAAATCATGGAAAAGATTCAGTCAGATTATTTTTTACGTGAACAAGATTTTGCTCACTGCTTTTTAATGTTAGTATCATCTGTAAAAGAAATTGAAGAGAAATCAGGTGAGATTGCAATATCGTTAACATATATTTTACTAGTAGAAAAAAGTTCCAGGCACAGATTCTTGTAGCAGACCCTGGTAGTTCTTAGCAGTTGTCACTAAAAAAATTGAACCATTTTGAAGATTGTTTTTGATGAGCATATTTCATTAAGAAAAAATCGTATCTTCACCCCAGTTGTCGAATGATGCAAAAAATTTTTTAACTTTTAATTTTTTTTGAAAAATTAGGAATTTTAACGAACATGAAACCTGTACCATTGTCTTAAGCGTCCTTACATTCAATTGTTGCGTTCCTGCATTGTCGATCTGCAGCAATTTTATTTCCAATATTTGAAAAGGAATAATTTCTTTAAAGATGAATGTGTAAATGTATAACAAAAGGTCGAATGGAAGAAATGATATGCAAAATGGATGAAATAATTAGAATATGCAAAATTGCAAATTCTAATTTACGACGCACCCAGCTATCCGAAGCGCAGTAAATTTACAGCGGGCTATTATGTTTGTCACAAAGATGAGACATACGCGATTCTCTTAAATGACCTTCAGGCTATCAACAAGATTTAGTCAAAACTGTCAGCGCCATTTTTTACTTTCTCGCCTTACGAATACTTCGTAAGAAGAGGAAGTTATGTAATGGTGCGGCGGAAAATAGGGAATTTTCGTCAGAAAAAATTCTTATAGCAGGGGTTTGGTGACTAAAATGTGGATAAAACCTGGTGCTAAATTTAGAAAAAAAATCCTCTATCTCGTGGTGTCGTCAAAATCCATGATTTGATGCTTCTTCATACTTCAAAATCGATTGACGGCATTCCGTCCGTCTGTTCGTCTGTCCGTTTGTGGTCAACGCTAGCGCCTAAACCGTTCGGCCGATTTTCTTCAAAATTGATATTCCCCAATGGTTTTTACTCGTCTCAAAGCCTCTTGAATTTGAAACCGATATCTTGGTACTTAAGGGTACTTCACATGAAGCCCATTTTGAGATTTTCTAAATTAAAAGAAAATGGCTCCAAATTTTTTGACTATATTTTGTTGTTGAATAGTGCGAGGAACGTTGAAGGGAATGACGTAGGTATCATTTTCGTTGATAGGCCCAATTTTTCGAAAATTGCACAAAACTTTTTAAAAACTGCAAAATTGAATATATAGATTTTCGCCTCAGACAAAGTCGGTTGTACAAAATAAGCACTTCAAATAAGGTCATGTACCATTTTTGGGGAAAACAAGTAGTTTTCGCGTAAATTGCGATTCAAATTTACAAAAAAAATCTCAAAAACCGCTCCAAATTTTTTCTTTAAATTTTCTGCACATGTGTAATAAGGGACGGTAAATATATAAATAAACTAGTGGTGCTATAGAATGGCACATACTTTCTCGCAGTAGTTATTTTCCAAATGCCGATCATCGGATAAGTTATGTGGAGTAAGCCGTTCACCGTTGCCTTTCTTGGTCATGTTTTTTGAAAGACATGTTTTTGGCATGTTGACAATTACCGGCTTCCTAATGATACACCTGATACAAGTAAGTTTTGACTAAAATATAAGCAGTTGGTCTGCATGTCGGTCCCGTAGCGCGGTTGGTTAATGCACCTTCGGCTTGGGATCTTCAATAAGGAAGGTGCCGAGTTCGATCCCCCGAGGAAGATTTTAATTTGATGAATGTGATGTTGCAGGAAAAAACATTGAAGAGTGTAGATACTTTATTGAACATCATTTGAAGTACTTCTACTCACGAATAGAATCAATGCAGATAAATAGACAGGACTTGTCTGTGTTTTGCCTAACTGCCTCTTTTAAACAATTTTTCAACTCTGTTATTCGATTTGTGAAGCATATGACATGTCAAATCAACCGTTGTCTAGTATATATCTGAATGAACCAATTTAAATAAAATTATGAGCATTTTAACGCTAAATTGTAATACAATATAACCAGAAGGCATGCGATAAACTTATCTCTAACGGTTCCGAAAATATTATTACTTTCTAGCCTTACGAATACTTCGTAATGCGGTTTATCGCTTCCTTTCTTGGTCATGTTTGAAAGACATGTTTTCGCATGTTGATAATTGCCGGTTTCTAATGATAAAATCGATAGAACTTCGTTTTAACTAAAATGTAAGTAATTGCGATAAATGTCCTGGAAATGTCTGTATATATTTGTTCAAATTTTTAACTATTAACAATTTTTTACTTATCTTCTTGTATTTGTAAAGCGTATTACCATCGTATCAATTGTTTCCCAATCATGCATTTACCATTTTATAGGTCGGTTCTATTCTTTCATGGCTCTGTTCGACACAGGCGGTGTTGGTGTTGCGTAGTGGTATAAGTGCCGGTTCGTTGAATTTGTGTTTTAATTGTCGGGTCTTGGTACCGAAAAGGTTTGCTGGAATAATACACTTTTGCTTGTTTATGAAGTAGTGGAATAGCAATAAGGACCGTATAGAAGCAGAGCGAGAAAGTATGTGCGTTGGAAGCACCACTAGTTTTAAATTTTCAAAATGTCCCAGGGACGTCAAATAAAGTACCCTCCAAAATTAAAATATGGGTTTTAAATTAATGTGGCCGCGAGATTATTCAGATCGATTGGGGAATATCAATTTTGGGGAAAATCGGTTGATTGGTTTAGTCACTAGCGTTGTTCACAGACGGCCGGCCGGATGTTTTGCTTTCAATTGGTTTTTCGGTATCAAGAACCCACAAAATTGTGGCTGCACCACATGTTAGGAGATTTTTTTCTTGTATTATCAACTAGATTTATCCACTTTTTCGTTAGCAGGGCCCTCTAATAAGAGTTTTTCTTCCGAAAATCCGTCGTTTTATCGTGCAGCATTACATAACTTTCCCTATACAATACGTACGTACGTATAGTGTACGTGAAAATAAAAATATACTGTTTATTTCAAAGGCCTTTTATTTTAGTGGCGCTAATTTTTTTCACTGTATTTCATGGTTCACATCACGCTCCTTTCTTACTGTAGCGTAAGGGACCAGGGCGAAGGCGCCGTCGTTTATTCAGCCAGCGATTTTGCCGATTCCGCATAAAAGATGGTGGAGTGAGGAAACAGGCACTGCGGATAGGCTTTTTGAACGCTCTGTATAATACATAACGTAAATAATTGACCGTCCTAACACGCGGATACTTGTTTTCAGCTTCTTCGTGTTCGATAGCTGGAATATATATAGTATATCTACGAATGCTGCGGGCATTAGAAACCAGTTTACCGGCCAGCGATTGCAGTAATTCAACTGAATCCAAGGCGTTGAACTTCCGGACGTCCCTCAAGAAACGTCGACGCATGTTATACAAATTTAGGAAAAGAAATAGTCAGGAAATGAGTTATTACAATGATCCATGTAATATTTGATAACCTATATTAATTATTAAGTATAATTAATTATTTTAAATCAATATAGATTTTAGTTTAAAATAGCTTCAAAATAATGTGATTACTACTTGGCACAAAGTATCCTCAATGGAAAAATGAAGCTTTTTTTTCGTAAGTTTTCAATTTTTTAAAAAATACTTCGAGTTAAATCTAAAAGTTGTAATTTTTACTGAAGTTTGGAATGATAGCGGTCTAGTATGTGTGCAATTTTCAGATTTTTATCTGGTCCCCCAACAGAGATATTACAGTTCAAAGTTGGGAAAAAATTCAAAATTCCAATTTTCAAGAAGATATAATTTTCAAGGGGTACGTAATATACCAATGATATTTTACAAAAAGTAACTATACTGTTGTGTGTAAAAGCACAGAAAAAATTAAGACTTAGATTCTATTACTGCTTTGAAAAATCACTCGCTGAAAATCGAATTTCGTTCATTCGCGTTCCATAGATTTGGTTGCAAATATTTCCTAAAGAAAAACATATAAAATAGCTAAATAATATTTCGATATGCAGGCCAGAGTATGCTGCATCGAATGCGTTTCATTCTAGGATTCTAGAACAACTGAGAGCTGAGAAATTTAGGAAAGAGTAAATGTCTGCGAACGCGAAAAATGGCGCTCGGCGCGAAACAAAAATGGCCGCCATTTGTAAACCAGGTACAATAAAAAAAAATTAAATGGTTTTGAACAGCCAAAACATAAGGAAATTTATGTACAAAATATGAAATTTTTTCGAGATGGTCGAGCGCCCAGTGCTGGACCACTTAAAATGTATTGACCCACAGCAATGGTACTCTTTCAAATCAATAGTAAATGAACAAGATAATAATGAAATTCTTTCAATTAATTGTGAAAAAGGAAACACATGACTCGCAATAGTTCTTTTCAGATCAAATGAAATTACTCATCCTACCAATACTTTGAGAGCTTTCCGTGCACGGTTTTGGAAATTAAACATTTAAGTAACTTAACACTACTATTTACAACAAGATTCTGTTTTGCAATGAAATGAATTACTGAACTCTTGATAATGAAATAACATTCTTTCATCACTTCCGTTACTCTAATTAGTTTTTTCACAAACAAAATAATCAAATATTTCAGTTGCATTTAACAATCAAAATGAAAATAATCTCTGATTCATAAGGTATTCATTACCTAGTAGCGAAATAGAAATTTTCTGTTTGTAACAAATTTATTTAAAGCATTCAAACAGTCTCTGCTTTGCGAAATTTCGCTGCTATCCGCCGCGGTAGCGCTTTTAGGCTGCGGCTCGCGTACGGCGACCTCGGCGTAAAATGTTCCCTCTCCCTCTCTAACAACCCGTTACCTTTACAGCACCCGGAGCGCGTTTCGTCCGACCTTACTCGTGTTCGACGACACCTGGCGTCTGCGTCTGCGTAGATCCTATGCTCTGGCAGCATCGTTAAGTTCTCGTCTTCTTTCTTGCTCTCGTGCGGGGTCCTCTTCTTCTCTCGTCCCGAAGTCCTCTTCTCCTCGTTCCAGCGTCCTCTTCAACTCGTTCCGACTTCCTTTTCCTCTCGTGCAGGCCTCTTCTTCGTCTCGTTGTATTATTTCCGGCGCGATTGCTTACACTTTACGCCCGCGTGCTAACAGTTCTTGCAGTATGGCAGCCTTGCGACCGCGTGTGGGCGTCGCGCACCTGATTTATTTAACAATTACCTGGCTAGTTGTACCACCAAATTGTTCCTCACGTTCCTCACTTTACCTGACTAAATCAGCGTTCAATTACTTCCCTATTTCTAGCTGCTCAATCCGTCAGATAATCGAATAGCGTTGCACCTCGGCCTCTTGTAACTGGTATTATAATAACGTCGCATTCAACACAATCACTAACGTACTTGGCGACAAAATAACTGCTCGATGTTAACTCAGTCTAGAATAATTACTCTGTCGACTGCTCAAATTAGAAGACTATACGTCGGCTGCTCTCACAAGAAAAATACTCGTCGACAGCTCATACAAGAAGGGGCTCTTGATCGGCGGACCGACGTATTTATTCGGCTGTTCTCTTCTCCTCATAGGGGTGCGCTGGACTTCGCCTCGCCTCCGCTGCTGATCGCGTCGCACGTCACCGCTCTAGACTTTGTACTGAACGCCGCGCTATCTTGTGGGTGCTCGTCGAATTTCCCTTGCGCATTCCGCGCGTCTTTCAAATAATTTACATGTTCTTAACAATGATTTTATTGTTGTTAACGGATGAAAATCCAAATTTGTTACATTGCCGCCCTCTTCCTTTTGAAGATTTTTCTCCGGAAAATCTTTACGCCGGACGAAGGTTATGGAAGGTATAATTTCCAACAATCTCACCCTCATCGGTTACCAATTGTGCTATGTTTGGAGCAATGATCCTCTAAATTCTCTATGGTCCTTCGAATAATTTGTAGAACTTGGCAAACAATTTAAATCTTAATCTTGGAACTGAAATCTTAATTTAAATCTTGGAACTGACACTCTAGGTGTTCTCAAAAAAACTTGCTAATTTTCTTCAAACCGAGAAACTTTCTTCTTAACTTTGCCTTTCCGCTCTTCACCTGACCTTCGCAATTTGTTAAGTTAGTAATCATTGTCATCAGTAATAATTGGTCGATCTCCCGTAGTTTCTTCGCGATCGAGCATCTCGATAGTATGGGGTGGCTTTTACCAAAATGCACCTCCCATGGGGTCGCACCGATACTGTCATGATAGATCCTATTCAACCATACGTTAATATACGGAATGAGTTGATTCCATTCATAATGTTGTCGATATCAGTAGGTCCTGAAAAGTCTCGACAATTCTTTCATCGTTCTCTCTGCCGGGTTCGACTGCGGACGGCAGTCGGCATACTTGAGTATACAGGTACGACGCCCCTTTGCTGTTGGTAATGATTACTGGTAAACTGAGTGCCGTGGTCGCACAGAACCTTATCGTAATTCTTCGCTGTTTCAAAATGCTTTTGTAATTGCATTCAACAGTTAGCAGCATGGGTCTTATTAAGTGGACAAATTCTAGTGAATTTCGAAAAGACATCAACTGCGACGTGTGAGTATTAGAGACAGTAGTGGGACAGCGACGAGGTCCTGTCGGGGACCTGCAACGCCGTTGATGATGGAGAAGAGCGACTTTGCGGATGAATCAGATTCAGATCAGAAGGACTTCAAAGAAAACAAAAATGATGAGAGCGTGAAAGGCGATGGTGTGAGAGGGTACAAAGGTGAGAAGGGAAATGAAGATGATGAGGTTGTGAGGGGAAATGAAGAAGATGAAGTTGTGGAGGGAAATTATATAGATGAGAGTGTAGAGGGAAGTGAGTGTCGAGCGTGTCAAGAGAGAAATATTTATGAATTGCGAAGAAAGCGTGAAGCGCACGGAGTGCATGAAAGAGAACGAGTGGGTGAAGGGCAACGACGTTGAGACGAGCAACGAGGTTTTTCAAAACTTCGTAGACCCTTTGAAAACCCCATATGGAAATTTTCACCAAAAAATCTCAAACCATTTAAGCACTAGTATAAGTGTAAAATTTGAAGCTCATTTTGAAAGAAATCATTTGATAATTCGGAAAATTTAATTGGGGGTCATTTGAAGCAATTCCAGTAACAAATACAATACAACAAAATGAATTTTATATCACCTAAATGTCAATTTTCAACGAAACTAGTGGTGCTACAGAATGGCACAGATATTCCCGTGTTAGTTATTAATTCATTCAGTCTCAGATAGCTATTTGTTATGTTTTTGGGATACATTCTCATAAAATTCTAATAAATGTTAATTTTGTTTGAAATGTTTCCCCTAATTCAGTGTCAGACTGCAAATTTGTCATTTCTAATTGAAAATAACAAGAAAGAAAGCCTACACGAAGAGAAAACGGTGCAAAATAATTAAATTCTAATTGTAAATCAAATGGAAAATGAAAATTTGCTAGAGCAATTTGCAATAAGAAATAACATGAAAATTAAAAACACATGTTTCCCACATAAAAGAATACATTTAGGAACGTGGAGATCGCCAGACACAGAAACAATTATTCTAATCTAAGACATTGTAATAGTATGGTAGACCCACGCATAGCGCTAGTGTAGCGTTGCAAATTGAATGCAGCCATGCTGGGGGCAAGCATGTGGACACCAAGTCGTATTGGTGCCGTATGTCATTATTTGTGTGCCTTTTGCGGAAGGGGAAGATTCTATTAGAGGAAAAAGTACTAGTGATGCTACAGAATGGCACAGACTTTCCCGTATTCATTATCTATTTCCTTGGGTCTTCGCTAGCTATTCGGAATTGCCACATACTCTTTCTTGTCAGCTACCATCTATCACCGCCAAAAGTGCATTTTTTTGTCATTTTCTTAATTTTTCGGTTTCCTGTTGGTAGAACGAAAATATTAATTTTAGAGTATTAAAGAACACAAAAACCTAGCCGTAAATGGCAATTTTCTTTTAAAAATTATGTGCCGTTTAAGAGAAAATGGCGTTTTAGCACTACTAAAAATGTAAAATTTGAAGCTCATTTTCACAGAATAATTTTTGAGTTTTCAAAATGCTTCATTTAAAGTTATTTGAAGCACATACAGTCAGAAATATAATAATATTTACAAATTGCGTATAATGTGCATATTAAAGATGTGAGAGATCTTTCAAAAAAATTACAATTATGTAATTTTTGAAAAAACAAAAAAAAACTTAAAATAAACTTTACGTCATATTAAAGAGTGTAATTATCACTATCCGTTACAAAAGTTTGAAGAAACAATTTGCAGCCATATACGAGAAATGGCGTTTGAGCATTTCTGAAAATGACGAAATTTGAGCTACTTTTCACAGAAAACGGTAGTGTTTTCGAGAAACTTTACTTGACATTATTTAAAGAATATATACTCGTAAATATAATAATGTGAAAAATCGCCGATAATGTAAATATTAACGACGTGAGAGACAAGTAAAAAAATTACATTTTTGTATTTTTTGAAAAAAAACAACCGATAGAGCAATATGGCTTTTATGTCATCTGATAGAGTACATTTACCACTGTCCCTACCAAAAGTTTAAAGACAAAATTTGGAGCTGTTTTTGAGAAAATATTGTTTTTGTAATTTTTTAAAATTGCACATATTGCACACAATATTGGGCGAAAAATACTAAAATCACTCCGTGTATACGTACGTATACGGGAAAGTAAAAATGGTGAATTATTGCGCTGCTTACGAGTGTACTAATCATTCAACGAAAGTCTGCGTGGTGTAATCTCACAAGTGCATCGTTTAATTATGTGATGTAGGGGAAGGTCGGGTGATATCGGATAGCGAGTGGTATCGGACAAAAGTAGTTTAAGGAACTGGGCACTAGTGGTAGCACGTGCTGCACTGTCAATGTGTTCCTGGACACGAATTAGCTTTGCATACGCCGTATGAGGTGAGCACATCAATCAGTTTGGTTATAGCGATACGCATTACGTTTTTTTCATGCTGACCGGTGTACGAAGATAACTTTGGAGCTATGAAACTTTTCTTACGATACGTTTAAATACATTCTACTGTGAATTATATGTTTACTTATGTTGTATACCAAATGAAACAATCCTCTGCGTTCTGCAACAACAATTTATTATTCATAAAATCCCAAATAATAATACACATAATTCTGCCAGGAGTCCCAATATCGAAGATAAGTTTTTATAGCCGGGTCGTTATACTGATTACAAAATGCCGTTAATCAAGAATCACAAGTAATTTAAGCCGGGTACAATATCCAAGTCAGTTCATGCTCTGCTACTCGTTATCGGTGATGGAATGGCGGGGCCCTGGCCCCGCGGCTGCCTCGTCGGCTTTTTCACCCCTTCGCAGGGGAAGGGAGTCGGCTGCGTGCCCCCTCTTCTACAGGAGGAGGGAGGGGGGCGCCTTCCACGCCTTGGCCGCTCTCCTGGGGCGGTGAGGCGTATCGCTTCTGCAGGCGCTCTCTGCGGCGCCTGTGCTGGCCTCTGGCGTTGCTGGCGGACTTTTGTAGTGCCGGCACAGGCGGACACTACAACTTAGGTGTATTTGTTACGTTACATCAGTACAATTTTGTTTGTACAATTTATATCTGTGTTGTATTCTTCTGAAGGATGAGGGTTGTTCGGGTGGTATCAGACAAAGTAGAATCGGATGGTACCGGACAGTTTCTTATTTGCCTTCTCTTCATTTTTCCGTATTTCTTTAGTGTAGGTTGTTAGGAGGTAATATTCGAATACTAATGTGGATTTTGTCCGTGTTTCAGGAAACTATAGGTAAAATTCGCGGGAAATGGGAAGAAATAATAGGAAGATAGCCATTATGAAGGTCATTTCAAAAGAAAAGCCCTTCAATGATGATAGTTGTGAAGCTGTAAATTGAACGTAATAGTTGAGTTTTTGGTTTTTAATTCAAGAATTGTTATTTTCCCATGTAACCAAATACTCATTTTTTCTTTGTATTAAGAAAAGAAATATTTGTCTCAATAGTGAGCGTAACCTTGATGAATTACTGAAAAAAGACTTGATTATAATTATTTTACCATTATTTACTTAGTTGTCCGATACCACCGTCCACTCTTCAGACGTGTAAATTTTCAACGATTTTTACTATTCCCAAATAATCGTATTATTTTACTTTCGAACCAAACGGCTTTGATAAGGCGTGTGAGTAAGATTTTGAAGTTTCATATTCTGTATTTTAAGAATAATTTTGACTTCCAGAGGGCCGTGCCAAGTAATCGGACTGTTTTCGCACGGAGAATCAATATATTTACAAAATATTAGCGAACCAGCCTGCCAATGGTAAGAAAATCTGACATTTATCATAAATTTGTTCAAATCAATTGCAGACATAAATAAATCCAGCTGTAACACACTCTATACGTGTTTCACAGTTTCCCCTCCGGGGAGACTGTATTGTGCATTGAAATTATATGTTCCATCAAGACCTGCAAATAATGCAGAATAATACTTACCTGAAAATATTACATCTCAAAATTTGTTATCACAAGATATAATATATCAGTCACAAAATGCTTCTCTTCAATCAACATCGAATGCTGTCAATGTACCTCAAGCTACTCTCGGATGGATAGAAATGCAAACGGACAACCAGCCTCCCTTCATTTACACAGACATTTCGTATAATGCAAATAGAAGCCAGCCTCCTCTACGAGAAACAAATTCAGCCAAACGTCAAAAGTCATTGCCTCAAGATGTGATACATCAACCTCAAAATTCTTCTCAGCAATCAACATCTTCTACTACCATCAATGTTCTTCAAGCTGCTCCCGGAATAGAATAAATGCCACCTAATAACCAATCTTCCACAATTTTTACACACACTTCAGGTAATACAAATAATCAACCTCCCCTTCGAGAAGCAAATTCTGCCAAACGTCAAAAACAATGTAAACCAACCTATTCAATTCCAACATACTCCAAATACGACATCTTGAACGAAACTGCCGATCCTGATAACGAACTCTCTAACTCTGAAGTGAAAATTCCACCGTTTACTGTGATTGGAAAAAAAATACCAGCTATTAATACAAGATATATAAAAAATTGTGCCACATGAATACACCACTAAGTCTCGCAAAAATGAAATAAAAATACAGTTCACATCTATTGACGACTTTAGGGACTTTCGCAAATTTAGTGAATCATACAACATTCAATTTTATACATATAAGATCCATCAAAAAAGTGTTTCCCTGTGATGCTTTAAAATTTTCCTTCTTCAATTTCAGAAATAGACATTTATAATGAACTATTTAGGCTACAATATCCCATAATCAGTGTTAGAAGACTTTACGACAGATCCAGAAAACCTCTTCAAACGTGTGCTTTAGACCTACAAAACTCCAAAGAAGGTAAAGAAATTCTACATCTGAAAACCTTATTTCATTGCTTAGTGAATATTCAACCAAGAACTCAACGTTCTTCACCCATACAATGTAAAAACTGTCAACGATTTGATCACTCACAGGCAAACTGTCGTTTAACTCCCAGATGTGTCCAATGTAATCAGAATCACCACTATTCTCTTTGTAACAAACCTCAAAATTCACTTCTGATTTGTGTTAACTGTAACCAGAATCACACTGCTAATTATAGAGGATGCCCTTTTTTTAAACAAGCACTTAACAACAAAACTTCTAAATTCAATAATACTTCACAAGAGACCATACATAATTTGGAAAATACAAAAACACAGCCTAAAACCTTCACATTCCACAACACAGACTTTCCCCCCACTTCAGAAACCACCTAATGCCTGGTCAAATACATATTCCAACACAGCTCGCAATTCTCAAAATATTAATAACATTAACACTTCTTCATTAAATATCTCAAAATTAATTACCACAATAGTTACGCAAGTTATATCTTCACTAATACCACAAATTCAACAAATCGTACAATCACTTCTGAACAAACAAAATGTCTAAGAAAACTAACTGCATAACACTGCTCAATTGGAATGCCAATGAAATTAAAAGGCAACATCAATTATTTGAACATTTTCTTTATTCCCACTACATCCAAATAGCATGTATCACCGAAACGCATCTCATCCTCAATGAAAAATTTTATTTACATAAATATAAAATATACAGATATGACAGAATTGACAATATAGCATCTGGTGGCGTAGCTATTATTATTTCTTCCAAACTCAAATTATTTCTTATAAATACACCTACCACTCCCTCCCTCGAATTCATTACAATAATAATCAATATCAATCAAATACATTACCACCTTACAGTTGCGTATAAGCATCCGAAGTATAATTTCCCGCTGACATATTTTAAAAGCATATTTAACAAGACAACAGACAAAATCATACTACTCGGAGATCTAAATTGTAAAAATCAAATCTGGGGAAGTCTTAATAATAATCCAAATGGTATAAAATTACACAAATTTATTGCTAATCATGATCTTCAAATTCATGCCCCTAATGAACCCACGTATTATTCATATAATGAAAATATCATCCCAGATATTTTAGATATACTGATCACACAAAACATAAACCTTCCAATTACTCAAAACGTATTACCTGAGCTTGATTCAGATCATTATCCAGTTAATATAAACATTTATTTCAACTCTCATATCACCTATTCTAACTCTTCTCCTATATTCCAAAAAGTAAATTGGAATAAATTTATATTAAATATTGAAAACAGCATTCAATTACCCACAAATATATTATCAACTCATGACATAGACTCGTACATCACTTATTTCACGGATGCAATAAATCATAATTTACACATAAGTTCTAAATATATACCAAAAACTAATTTCGTAAATTACAAACCTCTACCTTTACCTATTATTAACCTTATTAAAACTAAGCACTCCCTAAGACGATTCTGGCAACAAACCAGGCGTAGAGATATTAAAACTGAACTAAACAAAATACCTAGGATTATAAAATCTAAACTGGAACAACATAAATTTAATGAATACAAAAACTTTATTAAACAAATTCATCCCCAATCAAAAAAAGCTCTGGTCAACTCTTAAAAGAATCTGTAAAGAAAAAACATCTATTCCAATCATTAATCAACATTCCACTACAGCCATAAATGACTATGAGAAAACTCAATTACTAGGTCTTCATTTCCAAAATACGTTTACTCCTAATTAAACTACTAATATTCACTTTTACAATCTTATTAGCAATTTTCTCTCTCTTCCAAATTTTAATGTTCCCCAAAATATTGATTATATTTCCCCTTCTGAAATTCATTCAATTATTAAAACACTAAAAACTCGCAAATCTCCAGGATTGGATACTATCAATAATCAAACACTCAAGTCACTTGGTAAAAGATCAATTGCTGCTTTTACTTCTATTCTAAATTCCGCATTGAGATTTAATTACTTTCCAACTACCTGGAAAACAGCAATCGCACTTCCATTTTGTAAACCACAAAAAGATCCTAGAAACCCATCGAACTATCGACCTATTAGTTTACTTTTCTCTCTTTCCAAGATATTTGAAACCCTTATACATCACGGATTATTACACTTCACTACAATTAACAAAATTATTCCTCCCACTCAATTTGGCTTCACTCATCAGCATGCAACTACTCATCAACTTTTAAGACTAACAGAACATATTGAAAACTCCTTTCACCTAAAACAGCATGCTATTGTATTATTACTGGACATAGAAAAAGCATTCGACAAAATTTGGCATCATGGTCTTATTTATAAATTATTCCAAATTGGAATTCCTACTTATTGGTTCAAAATAATTCAAAATTTTCTTTCTAATCGCACTTTTCGTGTCAAAATTAATTCCTCTTTTCTCAACTATTTTCAATTGGCGCGGGCGTGCCCCAAGGGTCCTGTCTATCTCCTCTACTTTTTAACATCTATCTCTCTGATATTCCCAACTTTACGTACTCAGAATTAGCCCTTTTTGCTGATGATATTGCATTCTTCATTAGTCATAAAAATTTAACAACTGCCAAAAATAGACTACAATCCGACCTTCTGCTTTATACAAATTGGACTTCTAAATGGCAGAGTAAAATTAACATGAATAAATGTCAAGCTAAAATCTTCACAGCCTGTAAACCAATCACCCCTGCAGAAATATTAATTCTTGATCAAGCCATACCCTGGATATCACCCAACACACTTATTAAATATCTTGGACTCCTCTTAGACACTAAACTTAAATGGAATGCCCATATTAAAAACATTATACATAAAACTAACACTAAAAGTTATAAATTACACTCCCTCATTAATTATAAATCACCTATAAACATTCACTCAGCAAAATTAATACATACCACAATTATTCGTCCTCCCCTTACTTATGCTGGCCCCATCTGGTCCAATGCTGCCAAAACCCATATTAATAAACTAGCGTACCCGTGCGAGAACCCTCGCATGCTAAATCCTACCCTTTCCCTATCCATTTGTCTATCCTTTCCATAAAGGAGAGGAACTACTAATGTACTTACAGAATATCAAACAAAATAACAAAGCAACTGATGTTTGAAACAAATTTTGAATTAAAGTTTATTCACTATTATAGAGAGATGTTCTTGGAACAATTCATACTTCTTTAAAAACAACATTCGAAGAAATGTTTCAATCTTCCTTGAGAGTTAGCTTTTCGCTTTCCTTGATAGTCCAATAATAGAAAAGGTTTTTACTCTTGAGAAAGCCAAGTAAAGTAGTGCGAAAATACCGGATCGGGCAAGAATAGACCTACTCATTGCAATATTATTTAACTTTCCTTGATTTGTTATGAAGAACCGAGTGGGTTTTGGAGAGTCAGGATGGTTGCTGGGGTGAGAAAATTGAAAAATTATTTGTATACTAAAAAGTACCTCAAGAAAAGCAATTCCGAGCCAAAAAAATAATCAAACTAATATTTTCACCTTTGTGTACTAAATACCATTTGTTAGCATTAGAAACAATTTAGTAGGCATTAGTAAGTCCACTTCGGTACATGGGAATGTTGCCCAAACGATGTTTGCATTTTTAATATCTTAACGAACCGAGACCTTGAGTTTAATATCAAACGGTGTTTTATTTACAATATGAGTTTGCAGTTGGGCGTTGGTGTACATACTTCCAGATACCGCCAACATTTAAATCGTGCGTTTGGACTGCGATCGTTGGCAGTTGTCGGGTGACTTGCACTATACTTTCTATAATTTTTAATTTAGTTGTTTTTTAATTGATTTGCGTAGTATTGTAGGCTCCATTTATTTCAAGCTATTTTACTTTAGCTACTTTAAAAAGTTTGTTCTTTGTGTTGTGCCATAGCACAAGTTTTCCCTCACTACCTCTGCGTACCCGTGCGAGAACTCTCGCATGATAGACACCACACTCATCCCTATCCTACTATTTTCATTCTAAGAGAGAAAGTAGTTAACGAAACGTATTTATTTGTTTAATATTTATTCAATATCATGGAGAATTTGATTGGAACAATTCCCAAAACTTAATTAAAGACATTTGAAGTAATTATTCAATATTCTTTGTCAGTAAGGTTTTAGTTTTTTGTGATAGTCACAAGAATATTAGCTTTTTACTTTTGAGAAAGCTACGTGTCTGAACCTGTTGACTTGAAAATTTCATCGAATAATAACGAAAGTATTGGTACAGGTAAAACACAAACACAGTCTTCACTTTTCACTGAACTCCCATATCCCTCCACAATTACTTAAACAGCACTTACAGACCATAAAAAAACGTTAATTGAATAGTTTCACTACACGCATCAGAAACAATCTTCATAGGTATAGGTATCACGCAAATACAACAGTACTTATAGTTGTTGCTGGAGAGCAAATCTTGCATTAATGATTATGCAAATAAACCCAATCAGACTGCGCAAACCACAGTGTATACAGAAAGCGTAAATATAAGATTGAGAAGTCTAAGCCTTCTAAGCGTGTCGCCCCAAAAATTGCTACCAGCAAGAACGGCTGAAATATTGCGGTGGCCTTGATAGTATTAAAGCGTGGAACCGAAAGGTTAATTGAATGGATCGAAGAATGATTCATATTGTAGATTAGAATGTGAAAAACGTTTCTTTGAGGCCGTTGGCCTCAAAATTTTACTTTTTAAGGCTCTAAAACGCTTCGTTTATGAGTTATTTGCCGATATATGTTAACATGTGATGCGGGTTGCATTTTACATGAATATTTCTATGCGTTTTTTTAAAGAAATCATCCATATTTTTAAAGTCAAAGTGGAATTCGTCAAGTCTCCGTGAAATTCTCTTTCTTTAGAGTCCTCATGTATAAAGATTGATTGCGTGTGAGGGCTGGAACCCAAAGGTATACTACCTGAAACGGATTACAGGAGACGATTACAAATTCTCCAAAATAAATTCATCAGGAAAATATTTCACGCACCCTGGTATATTCCCAACTCTCAACTTCATAATGAACTGAAAATTGACCCTAACAACTCCTTAATTCGTTCACAAAGCCTTAAATTTTTCAACTCCTTAGATGACTTACAACAGACCCGCACTTTCGATTTAGGTCAAACATATCATTGTCCTCGACGTATACTATCAAAATTTCCTAAAGATATCTTTCATCCACCATAATTACTACATTTACAACATATTATCCTTCTATTCAAAATCTTTTTACAAACTTCTTTTTTTCATAGCATAACCTTTTTCAAAAATTTAATTGTTCCTACTACAGGTTCCAGTGAGTATCAAATCGCCAGTTATTTGTTTGTAATGTCCAAACCCCCGAAAGACAAATATGTCGAACAGGTAGAAATAAATTCAAAAAAAGAATAATTTTAACTAAACTTAATTAAGAAATCATATTTAAAGCTAAGGTGGCCGATACCACCCGACCTTGCCCTAACCTATTGAACGTGCTGGTTACTTTTACTAATGAATACGGTGTTCGTGAATAACAAAAAAATCGATGAATTTGTTATTGCAGTTAAAGAAACATTAATTTAACTCTGAAAGTAACCACTTTTTGTAGATAACTTGTCATTTTTTCACGGTAGATATTCCTTAAATTTGAACCTAATACATTAATATCTAGATTTGTATAAAGGTTGATGGAATCATCAAGAACGCCTATATTTTAATACTAGTTCACCTGACCAGGTACTTGCGTGCTCCTTACTGAACATTCTTATGTATCGAAAGTGTATAAAAATTACTTAAGTTTATATTTTAGTAAAGAAATCTAAAAATTTAGCGTAATATGATTTACCCTTTTACTGAAAAAAAGATGCAGAATTAGTCAAGATATAAAATTTTGAATAGAGTTTGGATCAAAGGAGTTCACTTGAAAAATGAGAACGAAAGTTTCCGAAAGCAATGTCCCAACATCTACTACAATATGATGATTTGTGAGAGACAATATCCGCAAACTATCAAAACTATATACTTTCATGAAAACCCCTTTCGATTGTTCAATATAATATGAACTTATCACTAACTGAACAACCTCATGGAGTAAAAACAAACCCATTTTTAGAGTAAAAGATTGTATGTTTATTTTTTGCTTTCAAAAGTGACGTTACGAGTTCCAAAAACTTAGTGGGAGACGTGTTTGAAACAAGTGTTATTTGTGGTTTATAATGTTTTAGGGTAAATATGTATGATAAAGACGTGTGATATTATGTTAGAGATACATAAACGTTTCAACTTTTTAATGTTAGTATTGCGTATATTTTGCGAGGAATATTTTCATATCTCACAAGTCAATAATATTTTAATTACGGTCGATTTATATTCCTTGTAGAATTTGTGAGAATGATTTCTTCTTTTGCCAACTTGTAAAGTTTCCCGAAAACTGAATTTTTCTGAAAAAAATGGGCTCATAGTAAAAGTACTACCTCCTTTTTTGACGCATAAACCAGAAAGCTGCACTGCATGTATCCCTCATGACAAAAAAAATGACCGCCATGCCAGGGACATTGTCGGGGGAAAATAAAAATAAAAGCAAACGACGGGAAGCTAGCATGCCACTTTTTTTTACCCATTTGCGTTATATTACATTATTTTGAGTAGTTCACAAAATACCTGTGTAAGAGCCTAGCTGTACATTTATGTACCATCCTATAACTTATGAATTAAGATACAAAAGAAATAAATACTAATTTCGTCATTTATGTTATTAAATGTGAAAATGAGATGCACAAAAAAGTTTTGCAATAGCAAATAATTATGGCTTTAAAGGTTTCATGCAAAAAGTAGTTCTGATATATATTTATAAATCCAGCAAACGGTGAATATTGAAAAATATAACATGACAATACAGTAGAGCGTTAATAATTCGGACTTTAAAACCCTGACCGTCGATAATCCGGACTCGGTTCTGACGAAAACAAATCGCATGAATTTCACCTGTAGGACGATTCCACTGTAGGACGATTTGACGGCCATCTTCTATGAGTTTTGAGATCCTGGCACGGCAGGATAAGGTTTTTTCACTGTCTGTATGGCAGTTACTAGACAGTGCCAGTATTGCCGCTTGGCAATCAATGAAGAACACTATCTTTTGGGCGGTATGAGCTTCTAGGGATTTGCAGGCTTCGTTCACGGCGGCGATTTCGCCATCGTAGTTGGTCAGTGGCGCCCCCACCGCCAAAGAGCCCTCAAAGGCACAGGAGACATACCCTGCTCCAGAGTTCCCAATATCTGGCATGGAGGATCCATCACAATATATGTGCATCCATTCTTCCGGACGGTATTGAGTGCTGATGGTTTCTAGAGCGACTTTTCTTAGGAGCACTTCACTTGATAAGTGTTTTGGTGTTTCATAGTCACTTAACTGTAATACAGTGATTGGTAAAAAACCGGACAAATCGTTGCTCAGGGATTGGGGCGGCCACAGACTGCAGGATGTCATATTTTTTCCTGGTTATGGTGGTTATGGTCAGAGGCGTTGCCTGGGTTTTTAGGCGCTGTGTCGCTTGTCTATACTCTTCCCACTTCTTGGGTAGTACTCTTCTTTGTCTTTCCCAAAACATTAGGTGCGATTTATCTCTGCGGCATTGTATTGGTTCGATGTTAGTTTGAGCTTCCATGGCCAAGATTGGTGTAGATTTAGGTTCTCCCGTGATAATGCGCAGCGCTGTGTTTTGAGCGGTGTGCAGTTTAGAGGTGGCAGTGGCGCTGGCTGTTATAGTGGCCTCGCTGCCATATTCTAGAATGGGCCGAATATATGTTTTGTATGTTGTTGTGAGCACGTCTTGCGTGGACCCCCACTTCGTAGCAGTGAGGCGTTTAAGCAGACGACACCTTTTGGTAACTTTCTCAGCAGAGCCATCGATGTGAGCTTTCCATGTCATTTTCTGGTCTATTGTTACGCCCAGGTACTTTGTGATGTCTTGCTTCACTAAATTTGCACCTTTGTATAAGAGCTGTATGTTGGCTTGTTTCGTCGACAAGCTGAGTACTTGGTATACCGTCTTGGCGGTATTAACCATTAGGCAATTGGTATCTGCCCATATTTCAAGGTTTTTGAGCGCTTGGATTAGCACCGTCTCAAGGGATTTGATGTTACTGCTAGATGCCCATATGAGAAGGTCGTCGGCATATAGTAGTGCTTCGACTCCAGGCGTTTTCTGGATAGCTTCCAGCACATCATTGATCATGATGTTAAATAGCTGACAACTGAGGACAGCTCCTTGAGGCAGGCCTTGACGTTGCAGTCGGAAGCGGGAGCTGCTGTTTTGGAATCTCACTCTTTGGTAGCGCTCGCCCAGGAAGGATTTGATCCAGCTGAACAGCTTTCCAGCAATGCCGGCTTTGGCTAGCTTGTGCAGGAGTCTTCCTTTCCATACTGCATTGTAAGCCGCTTTCAGGTCCACAAAGACTGCCACTGTGGACATTTTTTGGTGGAATGCGTCTTTAACATGTTGTGAGAATGCCACTACATTATCCATTGTATTTCTGTGCTTCCTGAAACCGGCATGGGCATCGTCAATTATATTCAGGTGCCCGATTGCTAAGGTTAATCTACTTAATATCATTCTTTCTGCCAGTTTGCATAGAGAACTGGTAAGGGTAATTGGGCGATAGCTTTCTACCTGGCTTTGGTCTTTTCCTTTTTTCAATGTGGGTATGACTTCTCCTTTTCTCCACTGGCTAGGCACACTTGAGTTCCAGGTTTGGTTGACGAGTGTGAGCAGAACTTCCTTTGCTTTAGTTCCCAGATTAATTAACATTTCGGGAAATAATTGGTCGAGGCCTGCTGCCTTTTTACTTTCCCGTATACGTACGTATACACGGAGTGATATACGTAGTATAGGGAAAGTTATGTAATGCTGCGCGAAAAAATGGCCAATTTTCGGCGGAAAAAAATTAATTGCCGGGCCGTGAAAACGAATAAGTGGATAAAACCAGTTGCTAAATTAAGAAAAAAAATTCCCTAACACGTGGTGTGGTCAAAATCCATGATTTGTTGCTACTTTATACTTAAAAATCGATTGACGGCATTCCGTCCGTCTGTCCGTCTGTGGTCAACGCTAGCGCCTAAACCGTTCGGTCCATTTTCTTCAAAATTGATATTCCCCAGTCGATCTGATTCTAGTCGAAGCTTTGTGATTTTGAAAAAGATTCTTTAAAATTTGGGGGAACTTTATATGAAGCCCCCCGGGGATTTTCAACATTTTCTCAAAAACGGCTCCAAATTTTTTCTTTAAATTTCTTGTATGAATAGAGGAAAATGCACTTTTTAACATGGCATAGGTCCGATTTTCACGTACAGCTCTGAATTTTCGAAAATTGTGAGAGTTTGAATTTTTTTCGGCGTCTTTCTCCAACTACAACATTGAAGATAGAGATTTTTTCTTCAAATAAAATTTGTTCTGCATATTGAGTTCTTTAATAAAGGTCATGTAAATGTTTTTCACAATTTTGGTAGTTTTCGTGCAATATTGCGTGCAATATGTGCAATTTTAAAAAATTACAAAAACAAAATTTTCTCAAAAACGGCTCCAAATTTTTTCTTTAAACTTTTGGTAGGGATAGTGGTAAATGTACTCTATCAATGACATAAAAGCCATTTTGATCTATCGGTTGGTTGTTTCAAAAATTACAAAAATGTAAATGTTTTTACTTGTCTCTCACGTCGTTAATATTTACATTATCGGCGATTTTTTTACATTATTATGCGATTACGATGCGATATATGCTTTAAATAATGTCAAGCAAAGGTTCTCGAAAACACTACCGTTTTCTGTGAAAAGTAGCTCAAATGTCGGCATTTTCAGAAATGCTCAAACGTCATTTTCTCGTATATGGCTGCAATTTTTTTCTTGAAACTTTTGTAACGGATAGTGCTAATTACACTCATTAGTATAGCGTGAAGTTTATTTTGTGTTTTTTTCTGTTTTTTTTCAAAAATTATATAAATGTAAATTTTTTGAAAGATCTCTCACATCTTTAATATCACATTATCCGCAATTTGTAATGATTATTATATTTGTGAGTGTAAGTGCTTCAAATAACTTCAAATAAAGTATTTTGAAAACTCAAACATTTTCTGTGAAAATGAGCTTCAAATTTCGCATTTTTATTAGCGCTAAAACGCCATTTTCTCTTAAACGGCACATAATTTTTAAACGAAAATTGCCATTTACGGCTAGGTTTTTGTGTTCTTTAATATTCTAAAATTAATGTTTCTGTTCTACCAATAGGAAACCGAAAAATTAAGAAAATGACAAAATAATGTACTTTTGGCGATGATAGGTGGTAGCTGGCGAGAAAGAGTATGTGGCAATTCCGAATAGCTGCGCTTCGGACAGCTGGATGCGTCGTAAATTAGAATGTGCAATTTTGTATATTATTTCTTTCTTCGTTTCTTACATTCCAACTTTGTTATAGACTTACACATTAATATCTTAGAAATTGTTTATTTTGAAATATTTGAAATAAGTAAAAAGAATTAATAGCTCTCAGAATAGCGACAATGCATAGCTGTTGTAGCACCACTAGTTTTTCTTACATTTCGATAGTGCCGCTTCCAGCTCTGTAATTGAGAAATCGTCCATGCATATGGCACTCATTTTTTTGTCTAGACATAGTGTGGGCGGGCTCCGTAGCTGGTTTATTTTTTCCCTCTTATTTATTTTTATGTTGCTAACTTGGGTGTAGTATTTGCACTGGGCATTAGCGATTTCGTTATGAGTCGTATGTACTTTATCCCTTTCCCTGACAGGGAGTTGCTGCTGCTTGTTGCTCTCATTATTTAAGGTTGTCACAAACTTATGTGCTTTGGAACCATCCCTTGTGAAATCCAGCTTTTCTAAGAAATTTCGAAAAACGTCTCTTTTGCCAGTTTTAATGGCTCGGGTAAGTATGGCCTGCTTTCTCCTCAAGTCTACGCAGTCTAGCAGAGATTTTGTCCGTTCTGCTTTGCGCCTGGCCTTGTTTCTCTGATCTTTCAGCCTTTCTAGTGTTGGGTTCCAGAAGCTTATAGCCTTTTGTTTGTCCTCGGGGGATGCACACTTTGGCGCATTTCAGGATGGCTTCTGATATTGCTGCGGCAAAGGCTTCTGGGTCTGTTAGATGCAGACCAGTTAGAGCTTCATCTGTGCTCTGTTGGTATTGGGTCCATCTCGCTTTCTTGAAATTCCGTCGCGGGGCTCTGTTTTGCATCTGTTTCTCTTTTTGTAGCTCACAACTGACTAGTAGGGCTCGGTGGCCACATCCTCCCGCATCATCCATTAACGAGACAGTGGTTTTCTGCGTAATATGCGGGTGGGTTAGAACCAGATCGGGTCTGGTTTGGCTGCCAGCATAGGACAGGAAAGTAGGTGGCGTCTCTTTAATATCGAACGAGATATGGTCGATGAAAGACTCGAGATGTCTGCCAGCATTTGTAATTCTCTGATAACCCCACCTTGGAGATTGCTGTGTACACAGCCACCTTCGAATATGGCGCGCGCGCGCGGGCAGGCGCGCACTCTTTTCCGAAGCAACGAAGCAACAAAGTGGCAGCCGCGCCAGCGGACCAACGAGCCAGGAGCGCGAGTCTGCGCCAGCGGCCTTATAATGGGCGGCCCGGCTCTGGGTGGGGCAGAGTGTGATGAGGAGTGAGCCGAGCAACTAGACTGCGTGAGAGTGACGTGTTACTGCGACGAAGTGCTGCAACGGACTGGCGCCGGATTTGGTACATCTCCCGGAGATTTGGTGACACTGCTACGACTTTGGACTCTTCTCTTGGACCACGGAATTTTGTATGGGCAAGAAAACCCAATCTGTATTTCTGTTGTACAATAAACTGACTAATTTAGACTCTGCCTCTTTTTCATATATTTCAGAGATGGGCTGTTGAAGTCTTCTAAAATGACAGTGTTTGTCTGGATACGGCCATCTAGTAGCTCCAGATCTGGTATGTTTTCAGGGCGTTATATATAATGATTAGCGTGACATGGTATGTTCCCTTCCAGGCATCTACTTTGTAAGCCTCCAGACTATCTCGATCTTGCATTTCATGTAATATTTTCGTCTTGCTTACTAGGGTTGTTTTAATTCCAATCATCATTTCCGAAGCTACTTGTCGGCTTCTTTTTAAAATATGGTTAGAGTAACCATTTGTCGCATAAAAATGGGGTGTTTCTGTCGCAGCACCCGCTTCAGCAATAACATAGATATCTACATCCTTTGCGAGGATGCTTCGTTTGAACTCTAAGAACTTTGAATTACTAAGACCTCCGGCATTCCAGTAGACAACCTTCAGGTCTGTGTCCATGTCCTGAGAAGGACCGTTTGTATTTGCATGTGTGATTCGCGGGTTCGTATCGGTCAGCGCGTTAGTGGCGGATCGCTGTAGCTCATTTAGCGTTACCCAGGGGACACGTGCGATATATACACATATATCACGGATGCGAGCTACTCTGTCCCCCCCTGTACCTTTAACCACTCCTCATCTGAATGCAGATTATTGATGAATGTCAGAAGTTGGTATTCCTAGTTTATTCTCCTGCCCCCTGAACTGTTGTAAGTCTTGTCATAATTTGAAAAGCTTCACTAGTGTTGCGTATAAAAAATAAATCGTGAATTCCGAGTTGTCATTTGCGATATCCGGTATGTGACTTGGGGAAAACATTTTTATGGCTGGATGTACTTGGGCTCATCATAGGTTAAACGTTGGTTTGTTCGCAATTTCGAAATAAACGTGTGGGAGAGCTACAGAAAGTTGAAGTCCGAAATTTTGATTTCCAATTTCCAACGTTGTGTGACTTGGGCAAAACTTTTTTATGACTCGATAAACTTGGGTTCATCGTGGACAAAACTGTGATGTGTTCGAAATTTCGAAATTTCTTTTTGGGAGTGCTCTAAGAGATTTCAGTCCGAAATTCTGATTTGCAAAATCCGGCTTTATTTGCCTTAGGCAAAACATTTTACATATTGATTAATAAATGGGCAAAATTTTCCTACACGATGGTGTGTTCAAAATATTGAAATTTGCAAGTGGGGGTGACAGTCACTTTAAAGTAAAAAATTCTTCTCTTTCATTTTCTGGAGTTTGGTGACTTGGGCAAAACTCATTTATAGCTCGATTAACTAGGGCTCATCATGGGAAAAACGGTGAAATTGTTCGAAATTTCGAAAGTAACGTGTGGGAGAGCCTCAGGAAGTTTAAGTCCTAAATATTGATTTTAGATTTCTGGCTTAGTTTCACTTGGGGAAACATTTTTACAAATTGGTTCAAAAATAGGCAAAACTTTTCTGCATGATGGTATCTTCAAAACCAAGAAATTCGCTACTGAGGGTTCTAGACACATTTAAGTCTAAAATCTAATTTTCAATTTCTGGTGTTTGGGGGCTTGGGCAAAACTTTTTTATAGCTCGATAAACTAGGGCTCATTGTGGGCAAAACGGTGGTATGTTCGAAATTTCGAAAATAACTTGTGGGAGAGCTACAGAAAGTTTTAAGTCCAAAATTTTGATTTGCAATTTCTAGCGTTATGTGAGTTTTCAAGGGCAAACGTTTTTCAAGAGTCGATAAACATGGGTCCTTTGTGGGCAAAACGATGGTATGTTCGAAATTTTTAAATTTGTCTTTTGAAGAACTGTAGGAAGTCCGAATATTTGATTTGCTATTCCCGCCTTTCTGTATCTTGAACAAAACCTTTTTTGCGATTGTCAGCGTTGTGTGACTTAAGCAAACCGTTCTAAATGTTAAGCAAACTTGGGCCAAACTTGGCTGTATGTCATTGGAATTTCCAATAAAGTGGGGGTTCCAACTTCGCACTTTTGCGATTCACTTTAAAGTCCCAAATTTTGATTTGCGATTGCTGGCGTTGTGTGACTTGGGCAAAACTTTTTTAAGGGTCGATGAACGTCCGCCCTTCATGGGCAAAACGATGGTATGTTCTAAATTTTGAAATTTGTTATTTGGGAAGTTATTGGGAGTTTAAGTCCGAAATTTTGATTTCCGACTTTCTGTGACTTCGGCAAAACTTTTTTATGGCTCAATGAACTAGGGCTCATTGTGAGCAAAACTGTGATGTATTCGAAATTTCGAAATATCCTTGTGAGAGAGCTAAAAGATATTTAAGTCCAAAATTTTGATTTGCGATTTTCTGCTTTGTTTGACTTGGGCAAAACATTTTAAAAATTGATTCATAAATAGGCAAAACGCTTTGACCAGACGGTGCGTTCAACACATTAAAATTCGCAATTAGGGGTGCTAGTCACTCTAAAGTCCAAAATTTGATTTTCAATTTCCGGCATTGTGTGACTTGGGTAAAACTTTTTATAGGTTGGGCAAACTTGGACAATATTTTGGGGTATGTCATTTGAATTTTCGACAAAGTGGGGATGCCAACTTCACGCACCTGATCAAATTGTCACTCTGATCATTACCTAGTGAAAGCAGCAGTGAGAGAAAAACTATTGAAAATATTCCAGACCAAGGAAAGATCGGAACAAAACAATCGGAAATAAATGAACTTACGAAATAAGAGTTAAGGCAATGGTATCTCTAAGAGATAAAGGAGCATCTGGAGCAACCAACTGAAAAAGATAATACAGAGGAAGAATGGAGAAGAAAATAAGAGATAATAAACTAGTGGTGCTACAGAATGGCACAGACTTTCCCGTATTAGTTTTCTATTTCCTTGGGTCTTTGCTAGCTATTCGGAATTGCCCCAAACTCTTTCTTGCCAGCTGTAATCTATCACCGCCAAATGTTCATTTTTTTGTCATTTTCTTAATTTTTCGGTTTCCTATTGGTAGAACGGAAATATTAATTTTAGAATATTAAAGAACACAAAAACCTAGTCATAAATGGCAATTTTCTAATAAAAATTGTGTGCCGTTTAAGAAAAAATGGCATTTTAGCGCTACTACAAGTGCAAAGTTTGAAGCTCATTTTCACAGAACATTTTTGTGTTTTCAAAATACTTTATTTGAAATTATTTGAAGCACTTACACTTACAAATATAATAATGTTTACAAATTAATGGTAATGTGCATAATAAAGATGTGAGAGATCTTTCAAAAAAATTACAATTATGTAATTTTTGAAAAACAAAAAAATAACTTAAAATAAACTTTACGTCATATTAAAGAGTGTAATTTGCACTATCTGTTACAAAAGTTTCAAGAAAAAAATTGCAGCCATATACGCGAAAATAGCGTTTGAGCGTTTCTGAAACTGCGAAATTTTGAGCTACTTTTCACAGAAAACGGTTGTGTTTTCGAGAAACTTTACTTGATATTATTTAAAGCACATGTACTTGTAAATATGATAATGTGAAAAAATTGCCGCAAATGTAAATATTATCGACGTGAAAAAATGTGAAAGTATTTACATTTTTGTATTTTTTGAAATAACCAACCGATAGAACAATATGTCTTTTATGTCATCTGATAGAGTACATTTACCACTATCCCTACCAAAAGTTTAAAGAGAAAATTTGGAATCGTTTTTGAGAAAATATTGTTTTTGTCATTTTTTAAAATTGCACATATTGCACGCAATATTGCGCGAAAAAGTCTAATATTTTGAAGAACATTTACATGACCTTAAAGAAAGAACTCACTATGAAGAAAAAATTTTATTTGAAGGAAAAATCTCTATTTTCAATTTTGTAGTTCCAGAAAGACTCCGTAAATATTTTAAACTTCTGCAATTTTCAAAAATTCAAAGTTATCCGTGAAGATCGGACCTATGCCGTATTAATAACTGTATTTTACTCTATTCATACAAGAAATTTAAAGAAAAAATTTGGAGCCGTTTTCGAGAAAATGTTGAAACTCCCCGGGGGGCTTCGTATAAAGTACCCCCAAATTTTGAAGAATCTTTTTCAAAATCTCAAAGCTTCGACTAGAATCAGATCGACTGGGGAATATCCGTTTTGGAAGAAATCGTACGTATGGTTTAGGCGCTAGCAGTGTTCACAGACGGACAGACGGACGGACGGACGGACAGACGGACGTTTTCCTTTCAATTGGGTTTTCGGTATCAAGAACCTAGAAAAACCGGGTTTCTAGCTACACCACGTGTTAGGGAATTTTTTTTCTTAATTTAGCAACTGGTTTTATCCACTTTTTCCTTTTTACGGCCCGGCAATTATTTTTTTTCCGCCGAAAATTGGCCATTTTTTCGCGCAGCATTACATAACTTTCCCTATACTATGTATATTACTCCGTGTATACGTACGTATACGGGAAAGTAAAAATGCTGCAAATAGCCAATTAAAAGAAAAGAAATTGAAGAGAAACAACTGGTTCGATGAAGATTGCAGAAACGCAAAGGAAATTAAAAATGAAACCTGAAAGATGTTGCAGAGCCCTAAAAGAAATAATAAAGAAGAATATGAGTCCGCAAGAAGGATGGCTAATATCATATGCAGGCAGAAAAAGAAAAGTATGCTAAGAAAACAATTCCAAAAATAGAAGAGCTAAATAAAGGAAGTGAGATTAGAAAATTCTATGCTGCCATAAATAATATGAGAAGAGGCTTTCAAATCAAGGAGAGAAGATGCAAAAATAAGAATGGAAATATATTCAATAATGTCGTTGCAAATTAAATTTCATGTGATTAAAGCATTTTTTTGCAAACACATTTGGCATAGTTGCCGCAATCTGCGAGAAGACACTTTTTTTCCCATGCTACATTGAAAGTTGAGGCTTTAAGAAGTTAAGTCGAGTAACACCATCAGACGAAAATTTGCAGTATGAACAGTTAAAGCTTTTATCTATAAACTAATGGTGCTACCATAACACATACTTTCTCGCACTGTTTTTTCATGGTCCTAAATGCTACTACGCAAACCAGCAAAAGGATTTTCTACAGGCAAGTTATTTTCCAGTCCCGCGACCCGTACTCGGATCCTCAGAGCAAATGTATGCCTGCACTCATACCACTACGACAACCAAGTGCTCTATGATACGAACTCGGGCAGAGGCATAAAAGAGTCCATTCCAAATTCAAGTAAAAAAATAATTTGTGACAAGGTATAAAGACTTTCAGCATAGATATATTTTTTGCTTTCTTTAACATTAAAATTCAA